>JAWWEV010000029.1:9065611-9125837 GCA_035583235.1 Hafferia zeledoni | reverse complement strand
TGCCATGATCTGGTAAAGGGACTGGAGTTGGACCAAGGGTTGGACTTGATGATCTGGGAGGTCTTTTCCAACCCAATTGATTCTATGATTCTATAAATAGGAGGGTGTCCAGAGAAGAGAATGGAGTTGGGAAGGGGCTGGAGCACCAGGAGGGGCTGAGGGAGCTGGGAAGGCTCAGCCTGGAGAAAAGGAGGCTCTGGGGGGACCTTCTCACTCTCTGCAACTCCCTGCCAGGAGAGGGAAGCCAGGAGGGGGTCAAGCTCTGCTCCCAGGTATAGAGAGACAGGATAAGATAGAACAGACTCAAGTTGCCTCAGGGAACCTAGATGGGATATTTAGGGAAAATTTCTTCATGGAAAAGGTGGCCAAGCATTGGAAGGTGCTGACCAGGGAAGTGGTGGAATCACTGTCCATGGAGGTGTTCAAAAAACATGTCAATGTGACACTTTAGACCTGGCTTAGTGGTGGGCTTGGCACTGCTGGGTTAATGGTTGGACTTGAGGATCTTGGAGGCCTTTCCCAACCTTTAAGATCCTGTGATTCCATAAGCTGAATGTATGCCTGGCCACAAAAGGATTGTTGGGTGTTGCTTTTTTGTTGTTGTTGTTGTTGAGGACGGAGAGGAGCTGCTGTTCCATCTGGCTGGGCAGAGCTTCATCCCAATCTTCTTTTGTTGACTGGTGAACCAGAGTGAACTGCTTCAACCTACAAAAAGCCAACCCCAGAGCCCTCCTGCATCTTGGTGCACTGAACAGCTCCCAGCAGAGAGGGTGAATTGTGAGCACCACAATGGAAAGGAGGGGAAAACAAACAAACCTCCATTCCTAAAACCAGAGCTCCCTGTCTGGAGGGATTTAAGGAGACTGTTCCTCCTACTGTGAGGGCTGAGGCAGCCCTGGGATAAAACCTCCACTAACACCATGAAAATATTTTGACAGACTTCAAAGCATAATTTCTGCAGGGAAAAATTCCTTCTGCCAGGTTAGATCACAACAAACGACAAACAGTTTTCTCAGCTATAAAGCTGAATATTTCCTGTAGCTTTTTGACAGGCAAATTTTACACTGATCACAGGTGATACAACAAAAATACCCAGAAACACATCCAGGCAGACAAATTAGGAAAAGAAAAAAAAAAGATTTTTGGGGTGGCAATGTACTCAATGGAGAAAGCAATGGTTGAGCAGAACAATAACACAAGAAGAAAGTTTAAAAGCAAGTCCTGAATGTGGCAGAAACCTCCCAGCCCAATGTCACACTGGCCAAGGTTCTGGGGCACACCAACCCCTGACTGCTCTGGCACATCCTCCCATCTTGCTAAGATGGGATTCATTATATCTGCTGTGTTTGATTCCTGCCATTTTTTCAGAGGGAAGCTCTAAGGAACTGTAAGTGGTCAGGAATTATTTGTTTGGGAGTGTGGGATTTGTTAGTTTGGTTTGTTTTTGTTTTTTGTTTTTTTTATTTCTGCCTCAAAATATCTCTGGCAACACATGAAGTACTTTTCCTTTGGCATTGGCCATTCAGTACATTCTTATGAGATCTCATGTTGTTTCGTGATATTTGCCAGTTTGCTCCATGGAAAACTGTATTTTTGGGCACATTGTAGAAATACCCAAGAATTCAGAACATAAATTTCAGCGTTCTCCAGTTGGAGGAATTTTGGAGTGACAGGAGATCTGTTTTCCAGTCCACACAGTGAGGAGCTTTGCCATCCTCCACCAACTCCTGCTGCATCCAGCCTTGTTTGTGACAACCCACCAGCTCTGGTGCTGAAATCCAGCCCAGGTGGAATCCAGCATTTCTGTGCATCAGGTCTGATGCAGGTGGGGACAAGACACTGGCTCAGAAACCAAACTCAAAATGCCACAAAGCACCTCTGACACAGACTGTCCTAAACTGCATGGGAAGTTATCTGTCAGAATCAATATTTTTAAAAAATTATCGTTGTTATATTGTACCTTCTTGACTCTAATACAATTTATCTTTTTTTTTACTTACTGGCAACTCCTGCTGTTCTGAGTCAAAGTGCAGAGCTGAGCAGGCTCTCACAAATTCAGACTTCTTGTCTTTTCAACTTTTTCCTATTTCCCATGAAACACAAAATAAAATAAAACCACCCAGAAGAAAATAAAAATGAAAATGATTTTATGAATCCTGAAGACACCAACCTTGGTGGGTCACCAACACAGCCAGAAAGGTTTTTTTCAAAGCTCTCAAAAAAGCCATTTGTTCCTCTGCAATCTAAATTTATGAGAGTCAAGCATTCAAATCCTGAGGATTTGCTGATGCCTCACAGAGTTATGTTTGCACTTTCTGACCAGACTTGGAATATCTGAAATGACTAAATATCAAGAGCAGGAAAGTGGATTGAATAGAGACATCCTGGCCTCATAAAAATCCCTCCTGTGCTGCTTCTACTCATGAGCTTTAGCACCATATAGCTTTGCTTTTCTTTAAAAAAATAAATAAATCTGTTCCCATATTTAGGTTCCTCTCTTCCTGTGAATCATACTCAGATGATTTTCGAGGACCTTTCGTTCTCTCTCTGCCTCACATGTTAATCCAAATCTCCTTTCTTAATTAAAGTTTTATTCTACAAGAGTCTTTAACCTTCATTTCCAAGTGGGAAAATCAAATCCAGCTCCTCTTGATAAGGAAAACTCTTTTCTGGTTGATTGACAAGTTTAATTAAATACCAATTTTTTCTTCTAATTGCTAGATTATTACCAAGACATCATCTTCAGGGATTATTATGGGTGCACAGGGGAATGGGACCTGAAGGCTGAGCTGCACAGCTATTTCTGCTTTGCTGCTTTCCCTTTCCCAGAAGGGACTTCATCTCCTGATGTTTCCTGGAGGAGCAGAGTATGGGCAGGGCCTGAGCTCTGATCACACTTGATTAGGGCCACTGACCTTTCTGTGCTTAATTGTGGTTGGACAAGACCTCAAAGGTCATCAAGTCCAACCCTTAACCCAGCACTGCCAAGTCCACCCCTGAGCCACGTCCCCAAGTGCCACATCCACACAGAGACATTATATGGCCTCTCTGGTGGGACTCCCCTTTCTGCCCTTCTGAGCTTCCTGGGCTTGAAGCATTTTTAATCTGCTGAGACACAGCCAAGCCTTGGTCCAGATATATCTCTGTTTCCACTGAAAATTCCAATTAATAACCAAGACATGGCAGGATGGAAACCGCATTATGAAAAACATCCCATCCCACCCCGGGGTTTCTCTGCCCTGTTGCAACACAGGGTTAGTCTCTGGAGAAAGTGGAAAATCCTGGTTGTGGGGCTGTTGCACCCCTGTGTGTGCCAACAGCCATTATCTTTCCAAAGCCACCAAAGCTCCAGAGGAAACAGGGTGGCTGTCACAGAGCAGGGGTTCTCTAATTAATTCCAACTTCATGGGCCATGAATCACTGCTCGTTTCAGTGGCAGCCCACAACTGAATTGTATCTGTGTGTGAAGGGAGCCTCATTTCCAAGGATTTATTCTTGCCATTGGTTTTAATGAATTATTGGGGAATAGCAGGCAATTACACAACTGTTTGTTTGGGGGTTTTTCCAGGTAGTTCTACTTTACTTTGGGAAATTGTTGTCAGAGAAAACAACCAAATCATAATAAAAGAGGCTAATATTTTTTGCCTCCAACTCAAAACTAAGCCCTTCCCCTGTTGTACCAATGGTATTTGTGGGACATGAGTCAGGCATTGCTTTTTTAATGAAAAATTCAGGGACAGAGATGAATCCCATGGAAGGTATCATGGTAATGATCTTGGTGACAGGATAAAGCCCCAAGAGCCAAGTGAGACAAACTTGTCCAGCAAGACCTTTCAGATAATCTGAACCATAAACCAGATAATCTGAACTAAGACAGGAAAGCTACTAAATAACTCTTTCAAAGAGCATTTTCATCCCAAGGCTCCCTATCATGACAGAGATATTGTCGTGATGCCAAATTACCCATCACAGCCTGTTGAGATGTCAAAGCTGGAAGTTCTCTTTAATTTGTTTATGTATCTTAGGAAACTGTTTATGGTTTCCCATCTGTTAAAGAACCACTATTTAATATGCTGTAATTTTCATATGGTCTTTAACTTTGATGATATTCAGGAATGAGATACATTGAGAGGATTCTGATCACTGATCAAAGAGACAGAGGGCCCTTCTTGCCTTTTCTGGGTTTGTTTCTGACCAGGCAATTAAAACATCAAGCCCCAAATTCCCTGGAGCAGGAACTGTGGGATGAGGTTAACATTGCTAATCACTAAAAACAAAAGAGCTTGGCTGTCTGCCTGGCTCATCCCAACATGGACTGGCAGAGAGGGACAGTAAAACCACTTCCTTACACACACCTTTGAGATCTACTTCATTTTTTATGCACCTATTTGAAGGGTATCTTAGCCAGAGATTTTCAGTTATGATTCTCACCAGGCACCTTCACCAACTTTGCATCAAGATTAGTATTTGACTGTGATTAGATAATTATTTCATCTTTTCTTGCTTTTCACAAATAAACTTGAACTCAGTGCTGGCAAACAACTCAGATACTCAAACATTGCAAGACTAAAGGAATCTCCTGCTGTCCTGAAATCCTCAGAGGGCAACATTCTGTGGGGTATTTCTCCACATCAGTTTCCCCACAACTCAGTTCACTTTATGCCAAGCAAACATCACAGGCCAGAAGTGTTTGTGACAGTATTAGGGCATTCTAATATAAGTTAAAATCAAAGTCATTGGCCATCAACAGTTTCACCAAGGGCAAACTTGCCACCACGTGCTGCCCTTCCATGGCAATGTCAGGGATTTCAGCTCAAACATTCCCATTAAATTTAACAAAAGCCACAAGTCTGACCCTCCACATATATCACAGACCTCATGTTGGTCCAGAGGCCCAAAATTCAGCTTTCAATTTAGATGCTTCATTTTATAACATATTTCCCCATTCCTTTCCTGCTGTTTTTGTGTTTCATACGCTGTGTGGGAGGAGCTGTTGAGCATTTTGGAGCAGGAGCACACGTGCCATGCAGATAGGACTGATCTTACAACCAACCTGCTCCTCCTTTTTCTAACAGATTTGATTACTCTTTCTCCAATACTGAAAATTTCCTTTTCACTGCCAAGAAGGGATTGCCTTCAGCATCTCAGGTCCTTTTTCTCATCCAACTTTCCCTGTTTCACAGGTTCCTCAGCTGGCACCTGGGGTGGAGTGTCCCAGAGGATCACATTGGCTCATGGGCAACTGCATCCCACTCCCTCACCATGGAGCCAACCCCAATTGCAACCTCCAGGCCAAGGCAGATGCACATGTGGATGGGAAGAGAGTTGTCCCCACCAAGAGGGAGCAAACCCAGAGCTGCTGCTCAGAGCTGTGAGCTCCGAGGGCTTGGGAGCGGCATCTGATACGCTAATTACTGCAAATTGTTTCCTTTTCCAACATCCTGTTATTTTACCCACATGGTGATTTATTGATGTTAGAAATTTGGTTTGGCAGGTGGAGTCTTCCTTGCTGTGGTTGCTGCCAGAAAGGCAGGTGTCTTGTTTCTGGTTTTGAGAGGCTTTTTGTTTTGCTTTCCCTGCATACTCTTTTCTAATACACCTTCCCTTCCTCGTGGCTTTGTTCTTTGCAATTCATATTTTTTCTTCTTTTTTTTTCTCCCCTAATCTCTGACTTTGGAATATTTCCATATTTGACTGTTGCTAGTATTTAAACAACTTCCTAATCTCTAGGGTTTCCTTTCTTCTGTAAGTCACCTTTAAAAGCCCAGCAATCCCTTATTATTTCCTCTTTCATTTTCGTTGTTTCATCTGTAACAAGCAACATTAAATCCAGAGAGCATTTAAGACCAACTTCAATTTCTGCATGACAAAAACAAAAGAATCCCAACATTTCTTCAAGCCTGAAGCAGGATTTTTGCCAGAGGGAATATTCGTTCTCTCTCTAGTAACGAGATGACATGGTGCCAGTTCAGTCTAAACTCACGTGGGGCCAGGAAAGATTCACTGAAATGGCTGCAAAATTCATTCAGCATTTCTTTCAGAGAGTGTCCTGAATAAACCAAGAGCTGTGTGGAGTCCACTGAGTTGTTTCCTTCCTCCCAGGGCAATAGGAGTGTTGTACTTATTTTCACAGGTAGCAACAGAAGAGACCATCTGCCTGGCTATTTTATAATCAGCTTATTTGTCTGCATGTGGGCACTGCAGGAGGCTTCAAATGTGCCCCCTGATGCCAACGGCTGCTCCTTCTCTGGGACAGGGGCCAGGCATAGGGTGGGATTCTTGGGGTGTTCTGGACTTCACTGATCCCTGTGGGTCTCTTCCAAGCCAGGATATTCTGTGTTTCTGTGGTTTGCCCCTGAGTGCCCCAACAAGGACAGCCCCTCTGGTTGCACCCCGAGCTGGAAGGCAAAAAGGCAACAAGTGGAGTGAGAAATCAGCCAAGTGGGCACAGCACAGGGGACAGAAGGGGGCAATGGGCTCTCCTGGCAATGACCTGCCCCCAGCCTTCAGAGATGGAAGGAGCCCAGCAGTGACAGTAATTGCAGTCATCAAAGTAAATCCCATCTTGCCACTTGCCTACATGACATTTTCCCCCTGTACGTGAGAATAGAGATGAATTTTCGGGCTGTGTTTGAAGACAAGACCACGATTTCAAAGATTTTGCAAGAGGATTAGTTCCACATCTCAGCTTTCAGTGCTGGAAAAGGAAATCATATGGAAGAGAGGAATTCATGGCTTTTTGTGAGATTTTGAAGAAGGCTGTGGAGAGAGTAAGTCAGAGCAAAAGTGGACTCTCTGTATATCAGATTGGTAATATTCTTAAATGAGCAATTGCACTTTGAAGTACAATAAGAAAATAGAGATTTTTATCTCGATGAAGTAGGAAGATAATTGCACTCAGAGGCTTTAATCAGCATGCTTCAGATTTAAGCAGATGGATACAGAGGGCAAATCTGTGAAGGATGAATTATTTATTTTGGGCACACTAAAACTTGGTCTCTTAAAGGTCATCAAACTTTCAACAGAGTTGACAAAGTCTTCTGCATATGTGAATGAGATTAATCTTCTCATTAGTGAGAGGCAACATTTTCTTTTGAACTTGATATGCCTGGTAGGGGAACAAAAAAAAAAAAAAAGCCACAGAACAAAATCATTTATGGAAAAGTACAGCTGAAGAGCATCTGTTTGTCTTACAGCAGTGGTTCTGCCCAATTGCTCAAAAAAAATTAAACTGGAAACCTTAGAGCAGAATTGTATGTTCTGTCCAGTAGGCACAAATATTTGACAGAGTTATCATTCTTAATTGGATTATAAAATTAAAAGGCTCCCCAATCAAGCAGCATTTATCAATTAGTGTGATGTCCCTGCAGTGGCAAAGGGACGTTGGTGTCAAAGGCAATAAAAGAGTCATTTACACCCTGTACCAGAAATCAGCAGTGAATAAAGATGAAAGAAATGCCATTGTTCATAACTGGCTTCCCCGAGACCGCTCGCCTGGCTGAGCTCAAACACACGCAGGAAAGGCCTCCAATGATTTATGATACTTTGCATTTAAATCAGATATGGGTCAAAACTGGGGCCCCAGCTTGAATTTATCCATCTGGATCCTGAGCAGTGGGGCCAAAGTTTTATTTCGGAGGTTATGTTGAGTTCCAGCCAATCCAAGAGGGTTGTTTGCAGAGGGCTGGGCACCACAGGGACACTGCCAGCCCCTCCTCCCAGCTGGAATTTCCAGGGGAACTTCATGAGGGAACTCAATGCATGCCCATGTGCCAAAGGGCTTTGTAGTCAAAGGTAACTTAAGACGCTTCCCTGTCAGCTCGAGGAGTCAATGGGAGAACTGAAGAGATAAACTGAATTATTAATGGAGTTAAATGATGGGATGAAGGCTCATGCACTGTTAAAATACTCTGGTTTTCAGTGAAAGAGGTCTCCATTGGGCACACTACAATATACAGGACCATTTGAATGTACATAAATATTAAAACTCAGACATTCATGTAGGATAGGAAGAAAAAAACCTGAGATCCTACCAATTACTCAGATGGCACGTTGACTTAATGACACAGACCTGAGCTGATTTTTACTCATGGAGTGAGGCCAGGATAAAATTAATGGCGATTTTTGTGGCTCTAATAAGAGCACAGAGCCTTCATTGTGCTCAGCAAACACAAACTTTTCAACAAATGATACCTTTTTTTTAATTGCAGGGACCTCAGCCTTCCTACCTTGGAGCACAACAGACACATGTTTCAGTGTAAGTTCCTCTCTGCCCAGGAAAGTATTTCAAGATGCACAAAAGCCCCTTTTTTAATCAAGGAGCGAGCAAGATGAAAGGCCACAACCACGAGCCAGGTTGCCTTTCACAAATAACTACTTTGTAATGGTTTCTTGAATATAATTGCACAAAAAAAGCTGCAGCAATTCCAAAAACCTGAGTCCAACCTCGGGGCTGCCATACAGACAGCTTTGTGGGAAACCCAACCCCCTCAGAGTAACAGGTCATGGAAGGTTTGGGATTTAGACTTAAATGAAAAGCCCTTGGGCACTTAATGTGGTTTAGACAGGGAAAAAAAAATGCAGCAGAACACAGTGACAGCCTGGGCACCCCCGAGCCAGGGCAGGGTGAGGTGGTGCCAGCCCAGCTCTGCTGCTGCTGCTGGAGGGCAGGTCAGGCACTTCCACAGGACTTACACACGCTCTGAGGACTTAAACCAGCCTCAAAATGACAAAGGTGGGAGAGCTGAAACATCATTTCCAAAGGACAAATGGTCTGAGAGTTGGATACTGAACATCCTCCAAACTGGGAACCCCCCAGCCCCAGGCAGGGCATCAGGCAGGGATCTCCCCCACCCCTCACCTGCCCCACAACTATCCATATTTATTTGCAGCACAAACCTAACACAGAAACCCTCCAAGTCAACTCTGAGATGTTGTGCATCTACCAGGAACACAACAGAAGTTAAAAAGGGGAAAGATCTGCTGCCAACCATCACAGCAGGGTGGTGTTTGCATGGTGAGGGCTGAGAGAAGCAAACTCAGAGGCCACATTCTTTGCAGGGGTTTTCCTCCTTAAGAGCAGCCAAACTACCCAGAGAATAAAAAAGCTTTTGAACAACATACTCCATAAAATTCTAAATTTAAATTTAAGCACACACACAAATCATTTCAGAATGTTTCTTTCATTTCACATAGGGAAAATCCCCCTTCCTTTGGTTAGAATTATTACCTTTTAATGGGTACCAGAAGATTTGTTCATTGAGATAATTTTTTTCCAGGATTGTTCTTCCTTTATGTGTCCCCAGCATTCCCCTGGTTTGCTTTTTACAGTAGTCCCAAGAACGTGCCCTGTGTTCAGTGGGACAAACAACTTGATGATTTCAGCAGCACCTGAAATTTCCAGCCAGGTCAGAGTAGGCAATTTAGGCAGGGATTTTAGATTGGAGATTAGAACTAAAATAGAGTGAAAAACAAAGGAATAAAATCTAAATGGTTGATATTATTAGCAATTTCTTTGCTATAAGGAGCTGCAATAACAGCTTTTGATTTAAGTCGTGTCAGTTTGGAGGTGCCACATCTGCACTGTCTGATGTTCCCTCTTGGAAAGTGAACTGTTGTGACAATCTGTGGACTGGGGGGACACACAGCTTATGCTTTCTGGTTGTGTTTTTAGCAGAACTGCTTGGAAACGTGGCCTGTTCCTGGTGTGGGCATGCAGATCCCACACAGTGAAGAAGACCTTGAGTCCTGGGTGGGAGCCAGGAGCAGGATGCAGTAACATCAACGAGGGGCTGGGCTGGGAGGCCAGACTGACTTAATTTATTGCATGGAGGAGGTCTGGAAAGTGGAAAATTACCCAAGGCTGAACAAAGAGGCTCATCTGTAGCCATGGGGACACACAGAGGGGCTGAGCACCACCCAGGACGACTCAGGCAGGAGGAAGGACACACAGACCCTGCACTCGCTGGGGACCTGCCATGGTCAAAGCACCCCGAGCTGGGCAGGGACAGAAACTCTCAGTTGTCCTAAAGAGAAATTATAAAAAGTCTTGGGCAGCCCTAGATGGGTTTAACACCTATCACTACAATGCAGGGGCAGTAGGACAATATTTAGGCACCATAAAGATGCCCAAATTTACCTCAGCCCCACAGCTCAGAGTTATGGGGAGCAAAAGCACAAGCAGATATGGGAAGCCTCATGTAACAGAGGGTGTCTTGTTTCCCCTCACTTAAATTAAGTGTTTAACTCTCCTAAATCCCATCCTCACCCATTTCCTGGAACAGAAAGGACAATCCCATTTATTCTTTAAAAATAATCAAGTATTTTTACCCTTATCTTAGTGCCTTGGTCAACCCCAACACTGTTGTAGGATTTCTTTGGATTGCTGGAACTATTTTATTTCTTATTGGTAAACCAGACTTCAGTTTACCAAAAACTTGGTAAACCCTTGTTGTCACCTGTTTATCATTTGCCTGACAATATTTTTTTAATCAAGAAATTATTTTTAAGTCACTTTTTAAGTCAAGGCTGTCGTTGCTTAAGAGAGGCAGTTTACAAACACTTGGAAAATGGGCAGCAGAACATTAACACTCTATAAAGGATGAGTAAATGTTTGGGAACCTGTTAAAATGGTAGGAAACAAGAAATTGTGAAGAAATGTCCCAGTAGAATCCAGAAATTTATCCCGAGCCTCTTTTCATCCATCTTAGTGAGGCCTGAACTCTTCCATACTTGCACACAGCCCCACCATGGAGGGAGAGATGAATTCAGACGGGAGAGGAACCAATTCCCAGCCCTGCTTTGAAGTCGGCCGCTCGCAGAGGCGGCTCCCGTGGCCACAGACCTGCAAACCATTAGAGCAGTCGGGATCTGGAGATCATCTTCACCGCCCAGGCACACTCCTGGCTTCAGGAGGAGTGTGCAAACATCATCTGTTTGAGTTTATCTGCTTGTTTTCACTTTGGAGGTGCAAGGGAAGAGAACACCAAAAATAGTCTTTCTAAACCTCTCTCTTTTTTGGTGTGGCTGCTGTCAGAGCTTACCTAAAACTCTATCAGCCTACACAGAAATCTCAAGACATATATGATCTCATGTAGATATGTTATGGAGACCAGCAGCCAAATTTCCACTCTCTGCCAACCTGATGTAAATCTGATTTTCTGCAAGTAAACTACAGGAGAAAGAAAAATTCTTTGCATGAGTGGGTTTTATTTACATGGGCAAATAGTGATAGGACAAGAGGGAACAGTTTTAAACTGAAAAAGAGGAGATTTAGATTGGATGTTAGGAGGAATTTCTTCCCTGTGAGGGTGGGTAGGCCCTGGCAAAGGTTTCCCAGAGAGGCTGTGGCTGCCCCATCCCTGGAAGTGTCTAAGCCCAGGTTGGAGCAACCTGGGACAGTGGAAGGTGTCCCTGCCCATGGCAGGGAGTTGGAATGAGGCTGTTCTTTAATGTTTCTTCCAACCCAAACCATTCTGTGGTTCTATGATTTATTCCCAGACCTGAAGTGAAGGAGCTGCCTGCACTTAACTAGTCTGAGACTCGATGTTGGAGCAAAGCTTAATCACAGAGTGTGTCCTATTTATGACTGGGGGACAGCACCATAAAGGCTTCTCTAGCTGAGCTTGTAGGAACTTTGCAAGGAACTCAAATAGTCACTATTAATAGGCAACCAAACTATCAGAGTGGAAATATTTGATATTTTGTTAACAATTTGAAATATTCCAAAGCAAACCCATTCTGGGGTTTATTATTCCTACTGAGTTGCCAAAATCCCTCAGTTGCGGCAGCCCTGCTGGGAGCCTGTGAGGGTCCAGACCAGTAATCTCAAACCCCAACACTGACAAAAGCCCTGAGGGATGCTCTGGGAACCAGGGGAGCTGTTCAGATCCGTGTGGTTTTCCGCTTGCAAGAGCATAAGGGGTTTTCAGGAATTTATAGGACATGCTTTGAAGCCCTTGGCTACTTTATGGTCTGAGAGGTGTGCAGGTGGTGGGACCCAGCTGTGCTGGGTGTAGGGGAGAGACAGGGATGTTCCTGCAGCTCCATTTCTAGGAGATGCATCCCAAAAGCAGGCAAGGGAAGCTGAGGGGAGGGAGAACACTGCAGACTTCTTGCATCAAAGGGATCTACAAACGTGTGGAGCTCCAGCACAGGAGCTCCTGCCAGGACTGTGATGTCTCCTAAATGGCCTGGGTTAATTGGCTCAGTCCATAACCCACAAGAGCTTCCTTGTCCCGTCTATGTGGCACCAGGTTGTCCCCACAGTGCTGGAGAGTTGGCAGCACAGGCTGTCAGAGGAGACACAGCAGCGGAAGGACCACATTTGAAACCTATTTCCTGGAAAATGATGATTCCCAAATGGTCTCAAACGCCTGGAGAAACTCCCACTCCCACCTTTCATGTTCTGGTAGTGCTCTCTGGCTTCAGCACGGGGATGCTGAGCTCCAGCAGCTCTCTGCAGGACCAGGAGGAGCCCAGGGGAGGAACCAGGCTGTGCTAAAAAGGAGGCTGCAGATCCAAGGCGGGATGTGGGACACAGCAGTGGGACCACCCAGCCCAGAAGCCCAAGCTCCTTGCACAGGTGCTGAGACACCTCCTTGCTGCGAAGGTGACAGGGAGGAATCCACAGCTGACATATCCATCTTTTTGCTGGAACATTTCATGTCTTTTCTCAGGCACTGTGACTAATTATGAGAATTTGGGGGGAAAAATGAAATCACAGATTTTGCCAGAAGATGTTAGGGGGAAAAAGAAAAAAGAGCAACCTACCAAGGGACAATTCACATGATTGACCAGTAAAAAATGGTAAACAGCTGTGCTTTAACATCTGTGCTATGGAGTCAAACTCTGCAAAAAGGAGTAAATGACTAGAAGAGAAATTGCCAACAGCTCCTCTAGTCAAGGCTAGGCCATGCTCTGGGACAGGAGGGAGCCAAAAGTCAGGCAAACTCCTTTCCTCTCATGGGACAGAGAGTAACTCAGGGTGGGAGTGATTAAAAGTGACATTTCTAACGCATTTATCTAGAAAAGTGTTCAGTCCACATGCAGAAGTTCAAGCCCTCCTTTGTTCCATCACCCCTGACAGCTCCTGCATGGACTGTCCTGGTGTTCTGAGCTGCAACCAAAGCCATGGCAAGTGCCTGTAATGTTTTGATCTTAAATTACAGAAACAAAAATATGTGTTTGATTCTCACATTTGCCCCTTTAGGCTTCCTCCTTCCCAGGTGGAAAGGAGAGGGATGACAAGCACTTTGAGCAATCCCAGAGGATGCTCCTTACTCGTAGGAAGCTTCATTGCTTCACTGGACCCTTTGCAATCAATTACAGTTGTCTTTGATTTCTCAGTTTGAAGTTATGAGATTATATTAGAACCTGTGTTCTCAACCCCTTTTAGCTGAACAGTGGAAATCTAGACTTTATTAGCCTGATGGCTCAAAATCAAAAGACAACCAACCTCTCAATTTATTTTCACAGTTAT
Source organism: Hafferia zeledoni (assembly GCA_035583235.1). NCBI lineage: Eukaryota > Metazoa > Chordata > Aves > Passeriformes > Thamnophilidae > Hafferia > Hafferia zeledoni. The sequence continues at coordinate 9,112,357 of JAWWEV010000029.1, read as the reverse complement.
TAAGTCCATCTCATGACAATTAGGACAGGACTCCTTAATTTCTAATATTTATGGTTTGTTTTGCTACCAGGACAAGAGAGAAGGAGAAGCCCATGGATCACTGTCTCTTACTGCTTTTATTCACACCCCAAGGCCAATACAGATTTGCAGAACATACTGATGTGGTTAATCAAGGCACTGGACTATATTGCCCTTAAAAGGATTTCTTAATATTGCCATAAACACCTGGTTTTGTGAGATAACAATTCCCACATGCTGAGGCTGCATCCTGGATGATGCAGAGCAGCAGCATCACACCTGCACCAGCATCCCAGGGCTGCAGGGACCTCCTCAGTCATGTCCCTCACAGGCCTGAGCTTTGCCAACACCTCTTAAAAAAAGCATCCAAAAGAGCTGAAGACACATTTACTCCCCACACACTCCTTATTTAAATTACAGAAGTAATTAATGCCCTGTCTGTTGAGATGTAATAAAATGAATTTGCTGACAACTGCACATTAAGCCTGTTTGAGGTGAGATGGATTAATTAAAATGCAGAGTAAATCCAAACAACAAACATATACAGAATCCAACCCAAAGTGACCTGAAAACAGCCAGTAAATAGCTTCTCATTAGCAGTGGGGAGGGTTTTTCTTGGACTCTTCTAAAATGGTCCTCAAAACCAGATTAATATGTTCAAATAACACATTAATGCTCATTTGGCAGTATTGCAAAAAAGAAGTAAAAGTATTTTTCCTATGGGTTTTTTTTTGGCATTTTCCAGAAGAAATAGATTAATTTTTTAAGTGAAACAAATAAATACTTAGAATCATAGAATCATAGAATTTATTGGGTTGGAAAAGACCTCTGAGATCATCGAGTCCAACCCTTGGAGATCATCGAGTCCAACCCTTGGGTTGGACTTCTTTTCCTTTCCTTTTTGAAGGGGAAAAAAAATAGCCCCATCAGTTGAAATGCCTGGAAACAATTTTTGCAGCACTGTTTCAGATCTTTCAGCTAAAAGAAGTTGTTGTATCTTCACTCAGGCTCTCTAGAGAATGCATTTTGATATCATTAATTTACAAGAGGGGCTAAAACCCAGACTAGTGAGTTTGCCTCAAAATCTCAGCTTGCATAAATCAAAGAAGACCCATAAAAAGGGACTTGGTTTCCAGGAGCTGTGAATCTGTCCCACTTTTGCTATAAATACACGCACTGGAATGCCACAGACACTTCCACATGCTAATGGCAGTGTCACATTAATGCTGTGAAATCACACTCGTGAGACACAGATTTAAATGTTCTTCGGGTAAAAGGATTTTAGAACAGAACACATAAGTTTGGAAGGCTTTTTTTTTTTTGGCTTTTTTTTTTTTTTTTTTTTTTGGTGGCTGAAGGATTAGGAAAATGGACAGTCCTTTACACTTTGCTTTGTGACTCCTCTGTCAACACAGACTGGCTGTGGCTTATCACACAGCACGGCTGGCAGCTCCCCCAGCCCCAGCGAAACCAACGGAGAAAATCCCCCTCAACAGTTTGGGGCTGGAATTATGACTTTTGGTAATGAGTATTTTAAGCTCCTTTGACATTTGGAGCACTTGTTCCCAGGGCAGAACTGGATTTAAGAGACAAGCTGAGGATCCTGACAGGGTCTGACATCACTTGAGCTGCCACACTCAGCAAAACCATCCTGCAAAACCTGCTGTTTCCATGGGCTGGAGCTCAGGAGTTAACACAAGTCCCTCCTTTAGATCATCCCTCACTTTGCATTTTGCCTGAGGAGCTTTTTGTTGTCCCACTTTTTGATGTATTTAATTAGCTAATCACCTTAAGGGCTGTCAGCTTCCTGTTGGATGGAGCTGGTGTGAGATGCGGCTGAGCTGTTGCTGTTGCTCTGTCCAGGGGCAGTGGGTGAGGGTGTCTGGCTGTCTGAATTTTGAATGTTTTCCATTATTCCCTTGATGTACCAAGAGGTAGGAGAGTATTATGTGGCCTTGGAGATGGCCTCTCCCATGGCATTGCTGATTGCCTTGGTAAACCCCCCTTGTCCCCAAAAGAGATGCTGTATCTGATATCTCACAGGCTTTGGCTTCAATCCCAAACTTTTGCCAAATGTTACTCCATTTTACATCTTCATAGTTAAAATTCTTTCTTTTTTTTTCCACTTTCTGAGCCTGAAAGTAGGCACCTAAATTGATATATAGACTTTGGAGACCCAAGTACAGCAATCTGCATTTCTTTCCACATTAGCACTCTGAAAATCAGTGGCTGATCCTCCTTTACTTTGCATTTCTCTTCTCTCTTATTTAGGAGTGTCAGCAGTTGAGAAGGGAAGTATCTCCCTCCTTGCATACGGAAAACTGGTGTGAATAACTTCACCATATCTGCACTGACCCTGCCATGTTGCAAACATTACCCACATTTATCATATTTGCATGGATTTTTTTCATGCCTAACTCTCTGCAGAGGTGCCAAGCCCAGAACCTGCTTGCTGCAGGTAGGAAAGAGCATTCCAGGCTCATGAACCTGCATGCCCTGGTCCCCTCAACAACCTGGAGCCATCCTTCTGTCACAGCATGTCACCAGGAGAGAGTGATGGAATGACTGGCAGTGGGCGAGGTGTTTATGTCTTCTGAGCCTCAAACAAGACCAAAAAAAAAAAGAAAATCAACTCAAAATAGAGCCTGAGATGCTCCTCCCTGCAGAGATGGGAGATATTCCTCCCTGCAATGTGGGAGTCATCAAAAGTATGGATGAGATCCTGCACAAGTCTTTAAGGTTGGAACTAATCTCATATTTCAACTCTGTAATCTAGGCCCATTAAATATTTATACTGTTGGAATAAACACAAAGAAAATTAATACCTGTTCAAATGAAAAGGATCAAGCTGCGATGGAGGATAAAAGCAAAAGGGGACAAAATACCAAGTTGGATTTTCTTTCCCTTTTTATTCTCAGCCCTCCTTCTGCTAATGTGTTATTTCACCCTCAATACCTCCGACAATACCAGCTGCTTTGATCCCAAAGGCTCATTTGCTCCCTAAGTCAGCAAGTCTGCAATAGCTTAAACAAACTCAGAGAGGTTCAAAGCCCAGCAGAGAGAGAGAGAAAATACACTTTTAAGAGACATGAAGTTAGGAAGGCATGTGTTCCTTAATGACCTTCCTGGAGGCTATAGCTCTCTCCCCACACACTCTTCATCTACCTCCCTTCTGTTTCCTGCCTTAAATTAGACTGTAAGATCTTCTGGACTGGATACATCCTTTCTGTGCAACGGGCCATGATCTCCACTGCAGCCCCTGGTCAATACTGGGACTCATTTTCCATCTGTTGTCAAGGGTACCTTTTTCGTCCATTAACAAATAGCAAAGCAAAGAAAGCCAAAAAGGACCAGTTTACACATGATGCATAAATTCCCATCTCCACACTGTTCCTTTCCTATCTCCAGAAGCTCCTTTTAAAACACAACAGGTATTTTCCAGGAGTGCCAACACAGTGGAGAGGCTGTGGACAATCCTAACAAGCCCAAACAAGTCATGGAAACTAAGAGAACTGCTTTACACACAATGTAATTCATTACCTGTCGCATTCTGTGGCATGATTATGTCTGTTACAGCCTGAAAGGAGCAACAGTGGCCTCATGAGTGGGACCACACACATTACTGAGTGTCCCAAAGCTGCATTCTCAAAAGCAACTTGTCCTGGGTGAAGGTGTGGGAAGGAGGGACAAATGCAGCAGGGATGAGTTGCTTTTCTTTGAATATAAGCAGGGTTTTAGTCTGTGACAGCAGTGAGATCAAGGCCGTGTTTGACTCTGAGTTACAGCCCCTTTCCCCCCTCTTTTTGGATAACAATATAAATACTGTGCTTCCATATGTTGGAGGTTTCTGCCCTCCTCAAGGCTTTCTCAGAACCTGAATGCTCAGGACATAACCAGACAGCTTTGCCAGGCTCCCAGGACTTTAAATGCCTCAAGTGAGGCCACACAGTTTCAAAACACAAGTTCTCCAGCATTGCCAAGCTCTGCCATCCCTCAAAATGCCTGGGGAGGGTTAATGCTGTGAGAAAGTGGAGACTGTAACTTTCCCACTAAATGCAGGAAAAAAGAGAGTTGAGCTTTATGTTTGCTGCCAGTGCTTGAGCTTGGCTTAAGCTGCTCATCCCACTTTATCTCCTCCCCTTCATGCAGTGGCAGAGGGACTGGCCAGGCTGGGCCAGTGGCACCACAGTCTGCACACAGTGGCACCAGTCAAGCAGCAAGATGCCAACGTGCCATCACCTCCCCAAGCCCCTCTCCAGCCTGCCTGCAACAGGGTGCACCCTCTTCTTCCAGAATTTGGGAAATCTGGTTCAGATTAAAATAAACTCCATCCATTTTCTCACTAGCAAATCCAGGAAAACTCTTTTTACTTTTTTTTCCTGGCAGAACATGGATTGTCAACTTATAATTGTTTGCATTTCGAGTAAACTGGTTTTATGGGAGAGGTTGCTCATATTCCTGAAGGATGATGGCATCTTCCCTTCTTCTCCTTGTGGCTTGAGAAGAATTATCTGGGAAGTCTCACCTCATCTGGTGTCCAGCATTTTGCCATGTAGCTCTGCCCACACACATTGCTGGTTACTGCTGGCTTTGATTCATTTCAAATAGAACTTCTGGTCATCCAGTTTGCATGAAGGAAAAAGAGTGATGCACAAAGCTTTGGCAGGCAGGGAGACACTGGGACACAAACCTTTCTAAAACCTACAGAAAATTGGGTGTATTTACATATATCCCTGCTATATCCAGTAAGGAAACAGTCACAAGTCAATCTGAAATCATTACAGTCATGTCCCCATGTGCAACCTGGCAGAGGGTTGGAGCAACATGATCTTTAAGGTCTCTTCCAATTCAAACCATTCTAGGATTTTATTTCCAACAATCTTTACCAAAACAGCCTCTGATCAACAACAACACAGAACCTTCTGCACCCTAAAAATGTCTAACTCTTTTCTTCTAGAAGCAATTCCTGTACTTGATCTTAATCCAAAGACTTCCAGCAGCAGAAAGTTACTGTGTATTAGAACCACATGTAAATCTTTGGTAGATTATGTCCGAAAATGCTGGGAACAACAAACATTCACATCCAACCAGTAGCCACCAACTTCGTTATAAATATTTATACAGGGGAAAAAAGGCACAACATCTTTGTTTACTGCACAGAAAAGCAGACAAAATTAAGGAATCTTTAAGTGCACATGTAGCATTTGTTAGCTGAAAACCTGTACTTGAAGTGACAAGTCCTGGGTTTAGTTACAGACAGTTCTATTCTGCTGAAGTGAATTCAAGGACTCCACATCTTTAGTAGCAGCAAAAAGAAGCTCTCATGGACCATTCCCAGTTGTGGCCATGCAAATACACTGAAGGCTCCCAGGACATCCCTTGAGTCAAAGTGTGAGTGTGCAGCTCCAGCTTCCCCCAGCCTCATTCCTTGGGTTCACATTACATTGACATCACAGTCCTTCGGAGCAGACCAAAAGGTCTTCACTGGCAGGACCATATCCTTCTGTATTTTCATGAAGTGCTTATGCATAAAATAATGGTGCAGAACATAAAGGGAGCCAGAGGCAGCAGCCACTTCCCAGCTTGCCTATTTCCCATGTGCCTGGCTGCTGGAGTGAGCTCCTGAGGTCAGACACAGCTCCTCAGGATCCTGCCCCCTCTGGTTTGTGCCATGAGTTCTCCCCCAGCCAGGGCCCTGCACTTGCCTAGGGCATTTTGGGGGAAGGATCCTCCCTTCCCTGGCAGGGCAAGGGGAAAAAGCCTGAGGATCCAGCTCCTGATTCCAGATTTGCAAAGGAGTGGAGATCAGTGGGTGGGATGGCAGGAGATGGGCACCTCCCCAACACACAGAGTCAAGACTAAATCCTTACCAATGTCTGTGGGCTCTGTTGCTTTCCCTCCCTTTTTCTCAGTCTGTTGGTGAGGCAGAGAACTTCATAAATTTGTGCTGTGTTTTTGTTTGTTTGTTTGGTTGGTTTTTTATCCCATGGATCCATAAGAAGGAAGAGACTGGGAAGCAGATACACTCAGCTTGCCATCCATCACCCAGCCTAGGGAGACTGAGGATTAGAGATGAACCCACAGATGGGCAGCTGTGCCTTGAACCATCAATATTTTTCTTTTCATTTCAAGGATCTTTTATGTAACGAGATGCTTTGGCAGATCCCAGATTTGCTTCCTGAGCAAAGGGTGTGGGTGCATGGGATGAGGGATGAGGCAGCCTGGCCCTGGGGGACAGGGATGTGCCCACAGGCACAGCCAGGGTTACCTGGGCAATGCCCCAGAGAATGAGCTGAGCCACGAAATTAGACCTTAATGACTACAAAATTAATGGGGAAGGGAATATTGCTTTGTTCATAAGCACAGAGTCCCTTTTAATGAGCAGGGTCTCCCCTGAATACTGTTCCCAGGAAACAGCCCAGAGAACTCAGCCCTTGGAAAGAGAGGGGAGGACACTGATGCACATCTGATCTCACCCAAGGACTGGCTAAAAAAACCTAAACCTTCCTCCAATGGAGCAAACAATGAACTGTAAAGAACATAAAATAAGCTGCAGATGATCAACCCTGGAATATTTCACATTATATGCAAGGAGACAAGGTTTGCAAAAGGCTTTAACCTTTCTTCAGTACCCTCTCCTACCCACTTACTTGCTCTTATTTCCCTCGGATTTCATAATCTTGATAATTTCCTATTTTGATTGCAAAGAAAAAAGTAATAATCACTCAGGGAAAAATGCATCAAACATAGGAGAGGATTTTTTTTTCACTTCTGCTGCTCAATAACTTTAGGAATGTGTGTTAAATCATTTCTTTCTCTACTTCTCTTACATTAGTGACACAAGTAGATTGCAGAGAGCTCCATGTGCCCCATTCCCCAGCAGCTTTTTAAACTGCATGAACTTAAGGCAAGTTTTGTTTTGGGACACCCCAAAGCAGTGTTGTGTACTGCCTGGCACAGAATCAGGTCATGCTTTGAAAAGCTTCTTGAGGCTCTCCAGCCAGAAGGACACCACAAATCCAAGGCATCACCAGCCAGTCCCCCTTCCTAAACCTGTGGACACTGTGGGGTTTGGTCCACTGTCATTTAACACCTATCCCAGAGATACTAATGCTGGCAAAGGAAGGGAGCAAGGCACAGTCTGCCTTCCTTCTGCAAGGGGCAGGCAGGGCAGAACCAGGGGGAAAGGGAGTCCCTTAAAAGCATGTTTAAAGGTTAAACCCTGAGGATTAAATCCCACCCTTGTAAGAAATAGCTCCCTCTCTCTCCTTGTGTCATTCTGCAGGGAGTTTTTTCTATCAGAAATACACTCTAATCTTCAGTGTCACTACCAAAAGGATGCTCTCAGAGTAAGGACAGAGCTCAAATTAAACCCAGCTCCCAGCCTAAGCCAAGCCTTGGTGCAGAGGAGCTGCATCCACTGCTCAGCCTTATTGCTGGGGATCACTCCAGCTCCCCATAATCCCCAGAGCTTTCCCCCATCCCACCCAGCTGTGGCCTATCAGCACCCCCCACCCACCTCAAATGCTTCTCACAGATAAAAAGGGTCTGGCTCTTCCATTCCCGTCCCCATAGAGCTTTATTAGCAGTGGCAGACCAGGAACCTCAATGAAACATTCACTGAGTGCCTTCAAAGCAAAACGTTCAGTTATTGGGTAACTCAGTAACTCTTGGCCTGATCTCTGAGAAATGAGGTCTGGCCAAGTCCTTCATTGGTGGCAACAAGATGTTAATGAAAGAATTATATCAACAGTTCTCAGGTTGTCTCCTGCATTTATACCAGAAACTGGCAATAGACACAATTACAGCAGATTAACTTTGGCACAGCTTTAGCATGAAAACAATATACCAGGGTCAAATTTTATTCCAAGTATAATATATCTATTACCCTGCCTGTGTTTCTATTTGTTTTGTTTGGACTGACAAACTCTAATTCAAAGAATGTAATTGCAGCATAACTTGCTGCTAGGTTTTTCCAAGACCATGTTATTCATTTGAAGGGAAAGTAAGTTTACTTCTCATTGAGCTTAACTATGAAGGTTCATTTTCGTTGATTTAAAGGAGCTCGGGTTTGACTTGATTTCTATGCATTTGGGGCAACCAGCACAGCTGTGAAAACATAGTTGTCCTTAAAAATTTCGGGCTGCTCATCCTCATTTGTGAAATTGGTCCCTCTTTTGTGTGATTCCCTAATTCCAGCTCGCTGATGAGCTGCCCCAGGTGCAATCCCTCTGGTCTGCTCCCCACCTCCAAGCCAAGCATTCCCACTCCATTCTGCATGGCACAAATTGCCTCGTTAGAGGCAAAAAGCTGATCTGGTAGAACAGCAGAAGGAACCAGTGAGAGAAGAAGGGAGAGTTATTTGCCCCATCAGAGTCGAAGGGGAAATTTGCCCTTACATCAGCAGGGAGGGGCAGAGGATGTGCAGCTCTGTGTGCCAGGAGGGAAAGGATGGCAGAAATCTGTTATTTATGACCCATTAATAGAACTAATAACTGCACAGTGGCAGCATTCCCAGGACCTCACCTCTCTGCAGCCTCAGGACAGGACAGAGGCTTTTCTCTGTGAGCACCCAGAGGTGAAGCAAAGCCCCTGCAATGGTGCCAAGGCCTTGGGGGACACACCAGTGAAGCACAGGGCAGTGTCCAGAGCTGTGGCTGTAATGAGCACATAAATCATCCCTAATGACCCCTCCCCTGTGTGGGGGACAGCAGGCTGGCCCAGGCTGTGGCTGTAGGAGAAAGGCTTCGGGTTGCAGTGAGCACAAATGGCTCTTTCACACGTCTCAGCAGATGTTACTCATTTTCTCCTCATCTGACTTTAAGATTTGGCTCCATTCTTTCCCTGTTCCCAAAGCCCATCAGTTGCCCTAGAAACCTCTCCATGGGCAGGGGCCAGTGTGCATCTGCAGGAATCCCACTCCTCTGAGTTCCCACCCGGACTGCTCCTGTCTCCTTCCCCACTGAACTCGCCTCATCCACCGGCCATTTCCGCTGCTCCACAGCACGTGATGTTATTCATCAAGGTGCTGGTCCTTCTGCACTCCAAAATACTTGGGGACATTTGCAAAGTTTGGATGGAGGTTGGGAATAGCAAGCAGGACCAGATGTTCACTGGGAAAGACTAATGTTGCACCTCTGTTATAGTGTCCAAGGTTCAGCCCTGGGACCAGGGGGGACAGGGAAGCTTGTCCTGGGTTGGAGATGCACAGGGGCAGCCACACTGCTCTGGCTGAACAGTCATCTTACACCAGGAGTCTGTCATTCATGATATCTTCTCATAAACTATCTTTTATTTTCTTCTAAGGATCCCAGAAAAACCAGAAAGGCTTCAATAGATTCTTCTTCCTTTTTTTGGCATGTTGATTGCTTCAGCTGTGGGGAACTTGGTAAAGGGGAAAATTAACATGACCAAATCTTTAGAAATGGGTTCCTGACAATGCATGTGTATGTGCTCCTGCTCAAATCTGTATCCCAGTTGTGCAGCTCATGACACAGAAGTCACCAACCAATCTATAACACAAGATAAATAATGTTCCCTGTGGATTCTGCTGGTTATATTAAGCACACAGATCACCCAAAGTCACTTGTCACCACCAGCAGGAATTGACTTAACATAAATCATCAGTGAGAGCTGCAGTGCTAAGACTGGGAGCTCAGGGTGGGTGGGAGAAGGTCTGATCCCTCTGCAGTTCAGAGAACGAGTGTTTGTGGCTTGGAACTTGGACACCCCCAGGCTCCTCACCAGCAAAGCAGGGGGGACCTTCCCAGCCTGCAGCACATTCTCAGCAATTCATAATTTTGTGATAAATCCTGAGATGAAAATAAACTCCACAACAGGGTGTGTTCATGGAAATAAAATTAAAACAGAAAAAGGAAATTCTCCATACAAAGTGTGTGTTTTAATCCAGCTCTAAGTTCACCAGAGGCGAGTTTAGAAAAGCCCTGGGAAGTGAAGTAGTAAAATGAAAGCAATCACAACCACAGGTAATCAATATCAGGTTTGCAGCAGCACTTTCACATGGGGAAAGACACTTAAAAACTCACTCTCTTATTGCTACGCACTTGTATGAACAAGAAAATTATAAATCAAGAATAGCTTCAGGAAATCAAACCCCAGCTGTCAGGTCTGAAAGCTGTGCCCAAACAGTGATTTGGTTTTTCTCTGGGAAGAGATTTGTGGTGCTCCTCAACACCAGAAACGTGCCCATCAATTACTGGGTTTATGAGTTGCCTCCACAGTCACCAGCTGAGGGACAGCACACCCAGCGTTCCTCTGTGCCACATTTTAATGAGGAAAACACTCAGCAACACCTTGAGGCTGACATTTAAAGAAAACCTGTGAATATTTTGCAAGCAAGGCAGTAGATTTTGGCCATGCTCCCATTACAAACCCAGCAATCAGTGATGTACTGAGGTGAGAGGAACCACAAATAAGAAAGTTCCAAAAATTGCCATGTACAAATACAACTGCTTTGCTCCAAGACCACCAGTTTTTGGTGACAACCCTCAGCTGTGCTGCTGCCTGCAGAAACCCAAAGAATCATAGAATCATTATGGCTGGAAAAGATTCCCAAGAGCAGCATCAAGTCCAACCTTTGACTGATCCCCCTATGCCCATTAAACCATAGTATGAAGTGCCCTCTCCTCAGTTTTGGAGCACTCACAGAGATGGTGACTCCACCACTTCCCTGCCCAGCCTGTTCCAATGCTTAATCACTTTTTCAGTGAAGAAATTTTTCCTAATATCCAACCTGAACCTCCTCTGGTGCAGCTTGAGGCCGTTTCCCTCAACCATCACTGGTTGCCTGGAAGGAAAGACCAAGTCCCACCTGAGCACAACCTCCTTTCAGTAAGTTGTGGAGCACAACAGGGTCTCCCATGAACCTTCTTCTCTCAAGGCTAAACAACCCCAGCTCCCTCAGCTGCTTCTCACAGGACTTGTGTCCCAGACCCTTCAATACACCATCATATCCCACCAGGTTATTGCCCCAAGGTGCAATTTTGGTGGACATTCCTGCCACGGTCCCAGTGCAAGGAAACACTGGCAGAGGACTCAGTCTCCAAACCAAAATGAATTAAAAGGGAATGATTTCCCCAAACAGAGGCTGGGGGGAATCATCAGAAACAAATTAAAATCAAAACAACTTTTCAGCAGGAAACAATGAAACAGATGGAATAATATTTATTACTGGAAACTGCTAAACATGCCAATTAATTTTGAAGGGACTTAAGTGGATTAAGGCCTTTTTTACTGGAAAATACGAAGAAGTCATGAATCACAGCAATACCTTCAGGAGTGTCAATGCAATTTCCTGGAAGACTGATCAGAAATCAAAGTGAAAAGAAACCTGAAATGTCTCAAACTGGACAATAAACTTTCTGTTGCACAAAAAGTACCAATGTCCCCATCACTATGCCTAGAAATGTTAGGGAGAGGGGAAAAAAATTAAACCATTTTGATCTGAACCAGAAAAATACTTGACTGGAGCCAAAATAAGCCTTGTAAGCATTTTGTGATGGTCTAAGCACAGAAAGATTTTTTGAGTTCATTCAATTGCTGAAAGTTGTACAGATGATTAAATTCTTAGAAAAACCAGTGTGTAACCCACCCCTGTTACCACACAGAAGTAGGATCATTAAAAATAGGAAATTAGTCTGCATCTTTATTTGTTTATCTTAACACAAGAATGTGGAACTCCTTTCCCACAAAAATGTGTAATGTTTAAAAAATATTCCTCCTACACTAGGACATGAACAAAAAATATATATAATAAAGCAATTCAATTTTAGGAGCATTTAGGGTGAGGGGGTTTTAGTAATTTTACATGTTTGCTTAGAAGACTTTTCTCCACGTTTCTTCCTGCCAGAATGCAGAAAGAGAATTGAGAAGTGCCTTTCCAGCAGGGCTAAGGAAATCCATTTAATTTTTCCAGAAGGAAATTAAAAATACTTCCCAGCGCTGAAATTTGACCATTGCAAATATTGATTTTGCAAAGGGACATTTTCTTTCGGGAAAACTATCGGGAAACATTCTGCTCAGCTCCACTTATCATCGTTGCCTTCCCTTCCTTTCACATTTTATATAACACTTCATGTTTTCTTACGCAAAATTGTCGTGTTCCTCCCAAAATAGTGCTCTGTTTAGAGAGGTCATAAGGAGTTACTAATAAAATTGTGGTTATTTAAGGAGCACAAGATAAATACGACACACACGCTTTCACAAATAGAAAGCAGCTGGAAGAAGACTAAGAGTGTCAGAGTTCTGTGTAAACTCTGTTTTCCTATCAAAAATTATGGGAACAGAAAAAGAACTGAGAAAAAAATCGCTGTTTGCTTAAACTGAGACTTAGTGCTGCTGATCTGGGATATGGCTCATGCAAGAGACAAATTGCTTCATGTTTCCAGGCAAGAACTTTTCTGATTTCCTCTTTAAAAGCTCAAACATATTTTCTTTGGCAGATCCATTGCAATTGTGAAACTATTTTGTCCCTAAATGTGAGCAGCTTTTCTTTTCCACACAGTGTCCTGAACCCCTGAGATTTTGACCTGTTTTTACATGCTGTGTGTGCTCAGAGGGAATTTTGGCTCTGTGAGGAACCCAAGATACGACTTTTCCAACAAGGGCATGGTGGTATTTGAGCTCTCTTTGCACAGTCCTTAAATAGGCAACAAAGAGAGACACCTCCAAAAACGGATCCATCGTAAACATGTTATTTTGGAGGGAAGGAGGGAAAAAGGACCTAAGCTCAGTCTCACCTAGCTCAGTCCCGCCTGAGGGCAGCCCTAAATTCCAAACATTGCCATCATGCACCAGCCATCCTTGTGGAAAGGGTTAAACACCCCCTCAGGTGCCTCGGGGTATTTCAGCTGCTGAAGTGCAGGTGTCACTTACAGAAACCTCACCAAATACAATCCTTTTGCTACCACCAGGACTGAAGCCCACAAAGAATTCCTCTCACACTTCCAACCAGATGCTGCAATCAACTGCAGGCAGAGAATGGGAGGAAGGACCCACCACTCTCACGGGCTGGCTTTCCTCACCAGAGCCAGCTGTCACCATGGGGGACACTGGCCATGCTGGAGGAGCACCAAGGGTGCCAGAGCAGGAGCTGGTCACCTGTCTCTTACAGCAAGAAGGATGTGATCAAGCCACTTGGCTCTTATTTATGGACTCCACCAGCAGCCAAACCCATTCAGTCCTATCTCTTCCCTGCTTATTAAATATTTGACTAGAGGAACAAGTCTGGGTGTGCTGTTCAAACACCCCAGAAAAACACCTTGTTTTTCCATATCGGCATCCCCTCACTGGATGAAAGTGTAAGACAGCAGCTTTCAGAGGACTGAAGGAATCACTCTGGTTGAAAAGGGTAATAATATTCATCACCACCCCCTAAGATTCAAGTTGGCATGGTGGTAAAGGCAGTAAGGTATGAGCTGTTTCCAGCCCACATTTCTTAAACCAAACACGCAGCAAGGAGCACTGTGAGGAGGAGGAGAAGAGGCTGAAGGAGCCCTTCACCCACTGCTGCCACATGGTGCCCACACAACTGGTGCTCACAGCTCTCTGCTCACATCATCCCCTGTTTAAAACAAGGACAAATTCACCACAGAAATTGTGTGTACATGGGAGAGGAACAAAGTCACATGATACTCGTTTGGCTCAGCCCCTGGAGAGGTCGTGTTTTACTAAATTAATAATCTAGTTAGATCTGTTCAGCTTCAGCTTCTTAAGAAACTAATCCAGACAAGCCCAGATGTACTAATAACATTTCAATCTGGGCTTGAAGAGAGATTAGAGACCATTTGTTTTGCTTCCAGTATTTTCTAATTGCTCCTAACCTTTCCTTGCACAACCATCTAAAGGAGGAAATATGAACAAAATGACTAAGTAGTGGGGTTTATGTTGAATTAAATTCCACTGAGAAAAAAAAAATCAAGGCAGCCACAGTAAAATTGAACCACTTAACATTCAACAAAATAACAACACAGGAACATGCTTGGCTGTGCATGTAGAAAATTGGGGATTTATGGGTCCATATTTCAAAACTACTGCAATGAACTCCTTCATCTGCCACTTAAATCTTAGCTCCTGGCTCAGCTGCAGCTCATAGAAAACTGTCAGACTTGAATTTTCCTGCTTTGATTGTTCTGGGGGGGTTTTTTATCCCCAAGCATGTTGACCCAGGTGATGGAAACCCCCCCTAATCTGGATGGTTTTTAACCATAGAAAAAAACCTCAATTTTCTCATAAAATCCTACCACCTTTGTCCCAAAATCCAGCATAAATCTCTCAAGGCAAAGGGAAGTGGGAAGGCTCAGAAATGCAGATTTGGAGTTCAGATCTCTCTGCCTGCTCTGCCAATGCCCGTGGGGCTCAGGGAGAGGGCAGAGCTGTTCGTGACCCACAGAACAATATGGGAATGGAGGGTGGTTGCACAGGAAACGTCTCAAGGTGAAAACAGCAAGTAGTAATGGCTGGAGAATAAACCTTAACCAGGTTCATGGGGGCAGAACTGGGGACAGGTGTGTTTGCTTTAAGCATCACTGCAAAAATAGACTGTTTAGAAACTGCCTTAGTGGCACAGCCCAAGCAAGTGCCTGGAAAATCAACACCAGCAACCAGCAAATCCACCATTACCCACTGTTTGGTCTTGCTCAGATTTATTGGCTGATAAGTGGATCATGCAAGCAGGTCTAAAGCTGTAACAAGATTATTTGAGACTGATAAGGAGGTTTTAGGCTCTAAGGAAGCCCAGGGCGGGCAGGGGAAGGCTCTGGTGATTGATGGCAGTGAGGCACGGCAGGGGTTCGCACAGTGCTTGGCACCGGGACAGAAGTGGGATGAGGTTGTGTTAGAGACATGAAAACAGAGGTGTGGGGCCAGTTTCACTGCCTCTACAATAGAGTGGGATAAATCACAGCTGTCAGCACCCTCTGGGCCCTGGGGCTCCCATCTCTCTGCTGGCCCTGCAGTGAGAGCTGCAGCTCCCACATTTCATGGGATGAACTCTCAGTGTGTGTAACTACTGCAAGGCAAGGGAGCAAAAGGAGGTTTATCAAAGCTGTTACATTGATTATGCAAATTTCACCCTGTTTAAATGATTTCAAGGCATTAAAAATCCACAGTGGGATTTTTAGGGGAATCAATAGCATGATTTTTCCCCCACAAGTCTATAGCACATGGTACAGGAGCCCTAACGTAGACACGTCACTTTTGCCCTGTCCCCATGTACCATTTCTCACTGGCAAAGGAACCCAGACATGTGCATTGGAAAGGAGCTGCTTAATTATAAGATATGCTTAATTATACAACCATTTAGGTTGGAAAAGACACCTGAGTCCAACCCTTAACCTGGTACTGCCAAACCACCTCTAAACCATGTCCCCAAGTGCTTCCTCTGCACGTCTTTTAAACCCCTCCAGGGATGGTTGACCCCAACACTGCCTTGGCCATCCTGTCTTGACCACTGAGATGGTTGCCAACCAAAAGGGGAATGTCTCCCAAGCACACACACTCCACACACCATGAGAAGGTGGGCAAAGAAGCAATTTCTTCAGGAGAGCACAGACTTTGATAGGGTAGTGTGGTAGTTTTGGCTTTAGTTTTAGCCTCAATTTAGCAGGCTCAGAGAATCTACGTAGATTAGGAGAGACAGGACCTGACTTAAGCAACCAAAGAAATATTTCATACCAGATGATGCAAAACTGAGATATAAATACAGTAGAGTAGGAGGAGTTTCTCAGCTCCTTAGAGGCTTCTCATCTGGGAAGGATATGCTGTGCTGTCCCAGCAGGACCAGGCCCAGCACCAGCTCACCACCATGTTATCTTAGGGGAGTAAAATGTTTGTTCTTCTTTCACTCTACTTGGGCCTGTCCCTCAGGGGATTGAGTTCTCTGGAGTGATTTGTAGCTAGAATGGTGGGATTTATGTTGGATGGGGAGTGTGGAGTTATTTTTTTGTTATTTCTAACTTGTGTCAAATTGTAGTTTTCATTTTCTCCTTTCTATATAAATATATAAACCTCTTGAGTTTCCAGGAATTTTCCCTCCCTTTTCTTGGCAGGGGGAGAAAAGCTCTGACCCTCTGTATTGGGCAGTTGGCATTTTGCCAGCTCAACCCAAGACAGGGAGGTTGGGGAAGGATCTAGAAAATGGAAGGTAACATGAAGGGAATTGAGAAGAAGCAGGGGAGGAGTGAGTAGCCAATAAGAGGACAACCATCAATCAACGAATAATGGAAGAGGGTTCTGGGCAGAGGTGGGAAAATGGCCCAGGGACTGATGGGAAGGAGAAGATGACTGAGGGAAAACAAGAGGAGAGTCATCTTGAAAATCATGAGAGAGGGTATACAGAACTTTTATAATTAAAAACTGTACAATAATAAACGCAATGAACTTGAACCAAACTTCTTATGAGTCTCTCAGATTGTTTTGTGTCCTCCATTGGTCATCCAATGTGTGTTCTCCCACAGCCAACCCTTCCAGTGAAGACATTTTTTCTAAAAGTCAATCTAAGTAATATTAATATAATCTAAATAATATTATTATAATCTAAATAACTAATAATATTAGTATTAGAGAACTGTGAGCCTGTCTTGGAAAACTAATGATTACTTGCTCTAGTACAAGGAAGGTTTATGCTAATTCTGCTTGAATTATATTGAAAAAATATATATATAAATATATTTTTGAATCTTTGAAGTCCTTAATACTCCACCTATTTTTGGAAGTTAATTGGCCCTACTAAATTACAGACAGGGAGAACAAGACAAGTGAACTGCAGAGTTTGCACACAGAGCCACAAGCCAGGGATGGGGAGCTGTGGCCCCAGGCTGTGCTCCAGGCTGGGTTTGTCCCCAGGCTCTGTGCTGCCAGCCCAGCATCGTGTGGGCTGCAAACAGCCCCAGGAGCTTCAAGAACCTGGCAGTGACACTGTGGAGAGAAGCAAAGAGAGATGCTTTGGACACCACCCTGGGGACAGAAGGTGAAAATTATTCTGCAGGGGCAGAAAAGCAGAAATGATTGCAGAAAAATTCCTTAGGGCTTTTTTTAGTGCTTGCAGCACCATCTCTCTAAAGGAAAGCTCCAGGCAGGGCCACAGGTTCCACTTCAAACTCCTGTGGAGGTGAATGCCCATGTGCAGAGCACAGCTGACCTCAGACCTTTGCCATCTCCAACATGTCATGGAGAAAACAGTCAGGTGCAGGTGCCCAGAGCTGTCACCTGTAACCCAGCAGATATAAACCTGTGGGGAGAGGCTGTGAAATGGCTCTCAGAGAAGGACAGTGCTGGGAAGCAGAGTAGACCTGACCACCTGCACATACAAGACTTGTTGAAGTTTTAAAATTATGCATTTTCCTTGTACAGGGTTTTTCCTCTATCCCCTCTCCCTGCATTACCAACCCCCTTTCCTGACAGGTTGTCACCCCCTGCCCCATCTTCCAACCAATCCCTTTTGAGTTTCCACCTCATTCCCAGCACCTCCCTGAACTGACCCCTTATAAGTTGGCTCCTCCATTAATAATGGGCTTTTTGGATTCACCCCCACGTTGTGTGTGGTGTGATCAGTGGGGAGACATTCCCCCCACGGTTGGTTTCTGTTATAAACCCTCTGTTAAGCTCAGCTGGACATATCTATGGAGTTTAAGTATTTATTGTAGGGGAAGAAAGACATTGCAATCCCAGAACTTCATTTCTGTAAGCAAGAAGTGCTCAGTTATCAGGTTACTACAAGGTTGCCCCGATGCAGGATGTCTTCATCATGCCTCAAATAATTGCACATTTAATCTGCTCCAGAGAGGCAAAATTTATGGAGGTATTCAACACTGCTGACATCTGCCTTACTATATTATAAAGAGTTTTTAGATAAATCAAGTTCTTCACTATAAGACACAAGTCTTAACATGAGAAACAAACAGCCAAGGAAAGGCATCCACATGGACTTGGGCTGAACATGCATCAAACCCACAGGGTCTGGGCAACAAGAGCCAGAGCTATCAACAACCTACCCGTTGTCATAAACAATGTTTTGACAAAAATGAATACAGAAAGGGATTTGTCAAGTTAGTTTTCCTTCATGGGTCAAAGTCAGGGGTGATTTATAGTGTGTGTCTTGAATAAATTAGGGAAAGACACGAGATCTGGCCAGTGAGTGTGTTAAAACTGAAAAGAACCAGAACATTCTTCAACTGATGGAATGAGGCTGACTTATATGTCCTGAAGATCCCATATGTGGTTTCCACTGTTCAAGGCCTTCTCCAAAAGATGTGCAATACTCTGTCAATCCCATCAATCCCACATCCTGCAAACTCCACCACAAAAATCAGGCTGTGGAAATTGCTATTTTCACTTGCACTCTTTTTTGCTTAGTTGGCTTCCATCAGCTTTTGAGCAAGTTGGGCTACTCATGGTGGCATTAGAGAGGTGAATACTGAATATCTAAACAAGAAATTTGTCTTAATGCATCTTTTTTTTATTCCTTGTGAAGAGCTGTACCGAGTGACCTTCACACACCCAGAGAAGGGAATGGAGCTGGGGAAGGGTTTGGAGCACAGGTCTGATGAGGAGGAGCTGTAGGAGTCAGTCTGGAGAAAAGGAGGCTCAGGGGGGGCGTTCTTGCTGCCTTGAAGGGAGGTTGTAGCCAGGTGAGTCAGTCTCTCCTCACAGGTAACAAGTGACAGGGTGAGAGGAAACAGTCACAAGTTGTGCCAGGGGAGGTTTAAATTGGATATTATAAAAAATTCCTTCACCAAAATGGTTATCAAGCCCTGGCACAGGATGTGAAGGGCAGTGGTGGAGTCACCATCCCTGGGGGGATCTGAAAGCTGTGTAGATGAGTCCCATGGGAATATGGTTTAGTGGTGGCCTTGGCAGTACTGGATGGACTTGATGACCTCAGAGGGCTTTTCTGACCTAAATAATTCTATGATTTGAACACAACAAAGCAAGAGCCGGGCCTGGAGACTGCCTGGAGGATCCTTGTCAAGCACAAACACACTGGAACCTGTCCCTGTCTTGCTCTGCCCTGTGTGGCAGAGAGGGGTTGGACTCCCTGTGCTCTTCATGGGTAGGATCTCCCCACCACGGTCTGGGCATGCAGGAGCACACCTGATTCTGCCTCAGTCATTAGGATTGCTGCAATTTTTACCACAGTTGTCATTTTGCTTCTCTTCCCACTCCAACTTTTCTCCATAAATGTAAATCCAGCTGCCTCGCCTTGGAAGTTGTCTCCTAGCAGCAAAAAACAGAAGCTAAGGAATGTTAAAGGGCAACTTGTCTTGTCATGCTTTAGCTCCAGATGGATTTGTGCAGACAGAAGCACAAATTGCACCTTAGAACTGTGGTGGGTGACACTGAGAAAGCAATTACTGCAACTTTTCCCCCATCTACTCTCATTAGCCAGATCTTCTGCAACTCCAAGTCATACATCCAACCAAATTACACATGAGGCCAGGGATGAAGCAAAGGGCTGGAATGGAAATCCCTGGTGTGGGTTATACTCAGTGGACAGAGACAGGCCCAGAGGGGATGAAAGTTAATGTAAGAGGCTTTAGAAGTGACAACATACTCAAATGGCTGGTGCTGCTGTATCCAGAGTTGACAGAAGAAATACAAGAGAAAATTCTGAGAAACTCACTGGAACTTCTAATACTCTTGGATATAATTATGGAGGTGAATGGGAGGGAAGGGGGATGGTCCCTTAGCTTGAACTGGACCATTTTAAGAGCAGCTTCTCTAAGAAAAACAAGGCCACCCTGTCCTACATATACGAGTCCAATTAGTAACATTCTTATCTGATCTAACCCTCCTGACCAACTGGTGTAATTGTGCACACAAGATCAGGCCAGTGTTGTGGGAAAGGCAAACCTGTCCTGGATTTTTCCTCCCTTACCTGACAACTTATTTGGAGTAATTTACATGCTAAAGAAATTAATACATTGGGTACAACGTGGGTTTGTTTGGGTATGTCTAAAGGCTGTGTGGGCTGCTTCTCATACTTAGAAACTTTCTTTGCTTTTCAAGAGCATTAAAGAATTCCACTTTCACTTCCGGAGAGAGTTTCCCAGGCGACTTTCTTCCGCTGCCCTGCTCCAGTGAGGAACATCAAGAGCCGCTGCAGATCTTTGAAGAACTGGCCAATAATTTCAACATCTCCTTGGCAAAAACAGCCCCTTGCAAGGCAGTCGTCCCACCTGACAGCTCCAGAGCAAAGGGGTGGGCTGTGCAGGGAGCAGGGGCACAGCTGCATTCACAGCAGAACAGCCTTTCCCCAGCCAGGCACTAAATGCAATTAAGGAGAGCGGAATATCCCAAGTCAAGGATATCAAAACAAAGCACGTTCAAAGTCTGGAAGCTGAACTTGGGACAAGGCTGGGATTTCCTCCTTTTTTTGTTTTCTAAAGGAACATAAACTCGGGAAACATTAGACAAGCGAGCAATACAAACAAGCCCTCAGGATGATAGGATGAAGAAGAGGAGGAGGAGGAGGAGGAGGGGACAGCCACAAACAAAGCTTCATCATCATGCCATTCAACCCCTGGGAAAGGAAAAGCGCATAAAGAAGTACCAAGTGGGCAAGTTTTAAGGAAACACATTTCTAAAGTCAACGGGATCACTCAAATGTCATCTCCAAGTGCAAATGCAGCCAGTGTCAAAATGACAAAGCCCAAGGTAAACCTGGAGTCCCAGAAAGGATCTGCTTTAAGGCATGAGGACTGTGACTGAAGCATCACTGTAATGTTGGAAGTGAAGGATGAAGATCTTTCTCTCTGTCTTGGTCTTGAGCACCTGCTCTGTTAATAGCCTGGAGAAGAAGGTGTAGCTTCCTCTGAGATGCTGATAGTGACCCGTGGATGTCACTGTTCTGATGTGCCTGGACTTATGGCTCTGATAACCCTCCAACCCTGTGGGAAGCCACGTTCTGCCAGATGCCACAGCTCTGCGTGGTTTCTGAAGGGCACCAGGGGAGGGACATCCAGCAGCATCCCACTGCTTGTACCTGAAATGGATTGTTTCCTTTTGAAGCCCTGCAGGGGATCAGCCTCTATCACGGGTTTCATCACAGTTGTGAGTTCTCCAAATCTGTTAAAAATATAAGAGAATATTGGATACCCTGAAGGGAAAATTTCCCAATCCACCATGTGAAATAAGCTGTAAAGCAGCAATTCCTTTGATTTCTCATTTCCTTTTATTTTTCCATTGATCTCATCACATTCTCTCGTCTCATCTTATAGAGCAAGTCAAGAGGACAGCTAATCTGTTTTCCCTCTGCTCTTCTTAATGTCTTCTTGATTGAAATTCACGTTAACTCTTAGGCACCCTGATCTCTGAGAGTGTCCATAATGCCATGTCCACTTCTAGAAAATTCTGCTGCTTTGAAATGTCTCTTTCAAGGCACTGAACTCTGGAGAGCTCTTAGGAATGGGGTAGATACTTGCAGAACCCTTAACAGGCACCCAAAGAAATGCTGGGTGCTGAGTTTCCCCAAAATTTTCCTGGGGATAGGGCAAGGCTCTGACACAGGGGATGAAGAAGGACAGAGGGGCACTTCCTACCCATGACCTCACAGCTTCTCCTACCAAAGATGAGTTCCAGCACAAAGGCAGCCCCGTCCACAATGGAAACAACCTCAGGTGCTGACCCTCTCCTGCAGCACTAGGGCTCCAGAGCACCACTACTTCTGCCTCCAAATCACTTCAGCAACAACTGCCTGCCTTTTCAGCAACAGCCAACTGCCAGGAGAGGCTGCCAAAGGCCTTGGGAAAGAATCACAGGCTGGACATATTTTTGTCCTCGAGAGTGAAAGCGGCAAAGTCCAAGATTTGGGGGAGACTCCTAAGGCAGCTTGCGGAGAGCAGAGGCTGCACCACCAGTTTGCCAGTCCCCTGTCCCTGTTCTAGCCCCATGTCATCATTGTCCTTGGCATTTATAGACTTCATCAGCCCTGTGTTGCTCTCTAGCTGATTTCTCATTTGATTTCCACAGCAAAACCCACTGCTTCTTCATCACATCAGTTCTGCAACGTGCCATGTTTGCGTGACTCTTTTTGGATTATTAATAAAACAAATTTAAAGATCACATCTACCTACTCAGGGGTGTGACAGTGCAGCAAAACACAAGCATGGATTCTCTGGGCTTTAGCTATTCTTGGTGCAGGCACCCTCAGCATGGCCAAGCAGGAGGGGGTACAAGGGTGCAGCAAGGAGGGGGATGCTACAGGGGGATGTTCCCTTCCTGATCTCTCCCTGTGATGTTCTGCAAGTCTGGCCAAACCACCCTGTTCCCAGGGAGTGATGAACTTCAGAGTATTTCCTGGCAAACTGGGCTATGAAGTGCTTGGCCCAGCTTTTTTGCAGCCCAACCAGACCACACATGAAGGAGAGATGGATGGTGAGGAGTCACACAGGAGCCTGCAACCAGGTGGAAAACCTGGGACAAGTGGGCAAATCCAGCTCTGAGGAAGTTCAGAGCAATGAGGTTCCCCACCAAGTCCTTAGTGGTGCTACCAATGCTGGGAGAGATGCACAGCTTGGCTGTGCCAGCAGAATGTCACTGGCTTTGCTTGCAGAAATGCTGGTTGGTTTACTTGCAGAATGAACTGATTTTCTGAGGATCACTGCACAAAACAACCATCTCCCTCTCCCCCACCATCACCATCACCAAGTGCTACGGTAATTAAGCTTTTATCCGAGTAGATAAAATAATTAACATATTTATTACTCAGAAGAAAAAGATCATTTTTTGATTGATTGCAGCCTACTAATCTTCCATCGACTATTCAAAGTCTGCATTGTTAAGCCATTCATTTTATTTATTTTTAAAGACACTACATATGTTTTCTATTCCAAGGGGAGGAAAAAATCAACGGATGAAAAATTCCCAACATTACTAACACACAGCTCAGCAGAAAATTAACAGAGAGAGGGAGCACCCTTCCTGTCTGCAGCAGAATGGGCTTCATTAGGCTTGCAAGGGATTTTTGCATGTTTACAGAAAGCCCTGAGGAGGTGGGAGAAACCCTCAGAGCCCCGTGAGCACCTGCAGAAGCTGTGGCTTCGTGCCCAAGCCAGGCTTGGTGTGTCACAGTGCTTGGTCCTGGCACTCCTGCACATCATCACAGGGGATGCCATGGGATGATTTACCTCCATACTTAATCACTCTAAATTATGGCCATTTTTATCTAATGGCTTTAGTTCTCAGTCCTGGGGAGTTTCTTGCTCTGGTTACACCGTGTAAGCTCAGAAAGAAACCTCTGGAAGGATGTGGAGGAGATCCTCCATCAAGTGCTGTATTCACACCCTCATAGATTTTTGGAGTTTGTTTTTGGGGGGGAAACCTGGAGCCACTAGTCCAAAAACAGATGCCAGGAGCCACCAGAGAGAAAAACCATAGGACACATCAGGGTAATTATCATCTCTTCCTAGCGGGGCAGTCACCCCTTTCTGGTCATTCCCTCATGTCAGGGGTCCCCAGGACAGATGCCTACCTGGATGCCACCAGCTGGGTCATGGACCAGGACATGAGGTGTGTGCAGCAGAGAGGTGGATCTGGCTCCCTTCATGGCTCTGTCCCTGCCAATTTTACATGTATCAAACATTTTATGACCTCATCCTTTTGCTTCAAAAGCCTTCCTAAAGACAACAGAAAAGACACACCCTCCAGGGCTTTGCAGAGATCCTCGAATCGCTGCAAACATGTCAGGGCTGTCACTGCTGCAGTGGCCATCGGCCTCCAGGCACTGCACCTCCCTTCCAGGGTGTCAGCAGGGCACATGGGCACTGCTCCTGCAGCTGTAACTCATGGTAAACAGCCCCCTCACACAAATGGTTCAAAGCATTGCTGCCCTCTCCCCCAAAAATCTGAGTTTCCTTGTATTAACACCCACAACATCGTTGCAACGTGGACATTTCAGCAGGCTCATGGTCTCCAGCTCTCCCAAAGGACTCCCATCCCATGGTGAATGTGCTGTAGCACGTTCCTACCATTCCTGGAAGGGTTTGAAATCATGCCCAGCTCTGCCAAACTGTGTGAAGGAAAAGTGTCAGGAAT
Source organism: Hafferia zeledoni (assembly GCA_035583235.1). Lineage (NCBI taxonomy): Eukaryota > Metazoa > Chordata > Aves > Passeriformes > Thamnophilidae > Hafferia > Hafferia zeledoni. Next base: position 9,088,288 of record JAWWEV010000029.1, on the reverse strand, counting down.
GGGTTGTCTCATGTCTGAATGTTTACAGCTCTTGCTGTCACAACTCTCCATCCTGGCAAGAGCTCACCTGTGATCAGATTAGAGACTATTCAGGTGCTGATCTCATTTGTCCCTATTCTCTTGCAAAAATAAAACACCCTGAGAGTTCAGTTTTCCACATTGTCTGTGCTTTTGCATATGGACGGGTTGGCAGCAGAGCCGCTTCTTTTCAGAGAAGTGGCATTAATAGCAGCGAGAGGCTGCCTCTAGTTTATTACATACAGTAGCATCCCATTCTACTCTCAAAGCCTTTCATCAGAAAAGCTGGCACCCACAGATCCCCCAAAACCACCCCCACAGAAGCAGAGATGTGATGAGCAAATCAGGACATCACAACGTGTTTCCAATCCTGGGGCAACAAGGAAGGTTTTCCAGCAATTGCCTTTGTGTTTTCCAGCTGTTGTGATGTTCTGACTGCACAGCTGGGCAGTAAAGCAGCATCCTTGCCCCAGTTCTCTCAGTCTAACACAAAGAATTTAAAAACAATTAGGAAAGGGAGAACACACTGACCGGGACAGGGTTGATGCCATCCCCATCCTTGTCCCAAGCAGCTCTCATCCCACCCAACACCACGGGCACTTCTTCCCTTCACATTATTCCCTCTACACTACAGCAAGCATTGGGGTCAATGGTAAAAAAGCCACCCAACTCATTGTGTGATTAAGCACAAAATAAACACCTACAGCCATTCACAGCTCAGATGCCTATTAAGAAAATTGTATAAAGTGCAAACTGTGTTTGCACATAAAAACCAGTGGTAAGTTGTAGCACGCAAGGAAATGAGTCAGTAGGAAATTAAACACAACTCATTATTTTCTCAATGTAAAAAGCCACAGTTGGGATTAATTCTCTTGTGAATATCTAAAGGTGACTCTCAAATCACCTACACAAAGAGCCAGTTCTCCCTTTTGCCATGTTATTGCAACCCTTTTTAATGATTCATGACGAAGAGCTTCAAAGAGCTCCAAGCCATGACAACAGTCCCAGATCTGACCTCCTCGTTCTCATCTCAGCAAAAAATCCTCCTTGGTGAATAATTTAGGTCTAGGAAAAGAGCTGCCTTAAAAGTATTCCCAAGGGACGAAGCACTGTCTAGAATTTAATCTCATTATGGAAATAAAAATAAAAAGAAAATATCAAAAGAAAATAGTGACTGCAACAACAATACAAGCCTTATTTTGCAGAATTCATCTGTTGTGAAAGTCCACAGAAGGGAACACAGCTGTTTTCCCTGAAATGCATTTCATGTTTCCCAAGACCAAAGACGAAATGCAAAGCTTTGACTTTCAACTTATGACAGACAAACATATGCAAGGATGACACAACTACTGTTCAGGTCCATTGAGGGAAGAAAAAGGTCATTTCGAGCTGGAGGTGCAAACAGAGGCTTGACCACAGGCTGGAGCACATCCTCCACTGAGTAAGCTGAGCACGGCTTGTGACAGCCTCCCCAAATCTGAGGCAACTCTCCCCTCACTCCAAGCTTGGGATCAAGTTTTACCTCTGTTGCAAGGGCTGAGAGCCCATGCAGAATGGGTACAACACACTGAAAGGGCATAGCAAAGGAAGTGCAGCACCCAGGGAAAAAAAGCTACATACAACAGGCATCACATCTGTGCACCTCCACCTTAACGCTGGAGTTTCTAGGGAGGATTTAAGGCTAATTCCTTCCCCAAATTCCTGACGTGATATGCAGGGATTTTGTCATGTCACTTCAAATGTTTAATCTTCCCCTTGATGGACTGATGGGGATATTCTTAAACTCAGATGAGCCATTCACATCATTTTGCCTCGACAGCAATAAGCAGCTTCAGTTTCATGGTCATTTTGCAAAGATTTCTCACAATGATGAGCACCTTCATCTTCTTTCTATGAAACCCTGTGATATTTTGAAGGACAAGTAATCCAAATTATAGATCACCCTGTACTGGAAATAACCAGCATAGGCAAACCCAGCTGAATACTGGAATATTTTTAATAATGGGGATAACTCTAATCGTCTGTCTTCTGGTCCCTGGGATGCAGATGAGGACCTAAGGGACTCTGTGTGCTGGCTTAGAAGGATGTGTACATGCACAGCAGGAGGAAAAGCCTCACCTGAGGGCAGGGCAAGGCTTGGACCCTGTCCAAATCCTGTCTGAGCATAAAGATACAAGTGTCCTTGCCCTGGGAGACTCAAGTGGAGCTCTCCCATTTTCCCACCAACAGTTTTGGGGGTAAACTGCCCCATTCCAGTAGCTCCCCCTTCAAAGGGCAGCATGAATTTGGGGGTCGTTCCCATGTCTTAAAGCACAAATTTTTTGCTCCAGCTCAGCTACATGTTGTGCTCAACTTGAAACCTTTCTGCTTCCAGGTAGCCAAAAGCGGGACAATTTTGCTTCAAATGGTACTCCCATTGCTAAAACTCTTCTTTCTTATTTTAGGAGGAAACAACAACTCATTCACACTCTCCGTGTTGCAAACCACCCTCCCAGGGTGGCAAATCACCCCTGGTCCCTCTGGGTTTTAGCCTCAGGGGCAATGCCAGGCTTGGAGAAGGGCAGAGAAGGAGATGAAACGAGAGCCCCTTCGGCAGCAATAAAGGTCCCGTAATTAGCGAGCCGGAGCCGGCGCCACGCTCCGTGCGCAGGTACAGCGAGCGCTCCCCGGGGGCCAGCGCGGCGCTCTGACCGCGTCCCATCTGCAAAGCCAACAGCAGGACCTTGGGGACTACACGTCTGCCCCGAAACACTCCTGTTGTAGGGGTCAAAACTCAAGCCTTGATCAATTACTCTGCAACTGGGTGGCTTTGTGAGGGATGAAATGGATGCTGCTACCGGCGTTTGCCCAGCACTCACCTGGCCCAGCTCTCCCCAGCCCGTGGAGCACCAGCTGCTGCCAAAACACATTTGCTGAGGCTCAGCAGATCTGCTGAGATAACAGCGGCACCCGAGCAGCAGTGGATGCTGATGCAGCATGTGCTTGCACAAAGAAAATGTATCTGAATTATCAGGGTTTCTTTTGGGGCAGACCGTGGTGAATTGCATGTATGTTCCTTTTCTGTTAAATCTTCTGCTGCAAACTTGCTTCCTCTTCTGTGATCGTCATTTTAAGGCAGAACAGGTGTCAGAGACAGCTGTACGTGGCCACCAAAATCTGTCACACGAGGCAAGAGACACCTTTGAGCTCTCAGAAATAATTACTGTCAAAGCCAACACTTGGCATGAAGACACCGAACTGCTCGGGTGCACAGCGGGAGCCACTGTATGTGTGCACATCCCTCGAATACATCCCTTTCTACATGAAAATTGGAGCTAAGCAGCACTTTGCTTATTCAATACCTAATAAATTTGGCTCTTTCAACATGAGCAAGAGTCATACAAGAAGATAGGATTCACTTTTGGAAAGCAAAGGAATTTCCTTTAATTTTTCTCCCGCCTGTACACGATTTTCCAGGTTTGGGGAAAGTTCAAATTGCCGTCAGCTGAAGCTGCACCCAAATTCTTATTAGCAAAGGGGGAGGGGAAAACTCTTTGCCTTCGTACAGCTCTGCCCGAGGCTGTGCCTGCACACAGTGGAGAGACGGTGCAAGGAGGGAATTACCCGAAGATGCAGCAGGGCAGGAATACAGCTCTGGATGTGGATTAGTTTCAGCCAATTCTCCCCTGTGTCCAGCAAATATCCCCACCACCAGCGTAGAGCGACCCTCAAATGAGCCTTTTGGACTCTCCCGCAGGTTTATTTTTTTTTCTTCCTTGTATAAGAAACTGGAATTTATTTGAAAGGTTTGACCCGAGACCTTCCACCCCTCAGGTACCTGTTTTTAATCCCAGACTCTGGAACAATCCTCTCCCTTTGGTCTTGTTGGCATTTAATAAAACAGCCCTATCATGTAACACCACCACGAGCCCCCAAACCATCCTTAGCTGTGCAATGAGAACCTCACGAGCCGGTTCACAGCAAAAACACCCGAAGCACAACAAAAACTACCACACCTTCCCCCTCGGCCCCATTGCAGCGTCACAAGCTTGCCCAGAACCATGTCTTTCACCCCCAAAACTCCCTGCCACGTCAGCCGGTGCCCCCAGAATGAGCCGCCCAGCCCCGCTCGCATCGCAGGCTGTTCCCGGCGTGTCGGCACGTCTCGCATGAGTCCCAGGGCCAAGGAACAAGGCAGCTGCCTGCGCGCAACGTGCAGGCTGTGTGTGGTAGGGCTGTACTCGCAGCCTGCCAACAACCGGCGCCGGGAACGCAGCGGGATGGCCGCTGCCAAGGGGAGCCAATGGCAGGAACGGAGCCATGGGGGAGACTTAGAATGCAAGTGGAGCCGGGAGTGCGCGGCGTGTCCTTCCCCAGCCCGGCCGGAGCTGGCACGGCGGGTTCGCTGCGGCCGGGGGCGAGCGGGGAGAGGGGCTGAGATGGACCGCGACAGGCACGGGGGTTTATCTGCTGCGGTCGGGGGCGAGCGGGGAGAGGGGCTGAGATGGACCGCGACAGGCACGGGGGGTTATCTGCAGCGTGTTTGAAGATCACACCCGACTCTGATCATCATCCGTTTCAGTTAGACAGAATTCCGGAATCTGGATTTAAAGATGCTCTTTCAGCCGGTTCTGAAATCAGAAACAGACTGTGCAAAAGAGCGGGAACATGTATTTGCATCCATGAAGTTCCTGCGTGTTGCCACCCTGCTCTTCATGGAGCAGAACAGTGTGGAGTGTTCATTAAAGCAGCCCTAAACTGATTTTATTTCCTGAGGTATTCCACATGCCAAACCCACCCCACAACACTTTTAGGAATCTATTTTTTTCCATTTAATTCTCTAAACTTTCATTTAGATTCAGAAGCCTGCTAAAGCTAGAAAATTAATATTTAAGTCAGTAGGTGAAAAAGGCGATACCCCTTCCTAGGCGAGACCTCTCCAAATCTTATTTCCAAGGTGCATGGGAATTTCTGCGGAGCGCGCGCGTCCCTGGAGCGCTCGAAAGCGCCTGGTTTTCCACATAACCCCCCAGAAAAACTCCTTCTCCTGGGGAAGGTCCCAGCTGGGCAGGAGCAGTGGCAGGAGCGGCCGCTCCATCGCCTGCGCTCCCCCCGGGGTGGGGATGGGGGATGTTCCCCCCGGGGTGCTCGGGGCGGGGATGGGGGATGTTCCCCCCGGGGTGCCGATCCCCTCCCTCCCCGCCGGGACTGAGGAAGCAGAGGGAGCCGTGGAGTTGCTCTGCATATTAATGAGCCGGGAGCGAGGGCAGCGGGAGCCGCTTTAAAGGAGAAGGGAAGGCAGCGGCAGAGCGCAGGCAGCGCAGGCAGCGCCGGGCAGCGGCTCCGCTGTCCCCTCCCTGGTGACACAGCCCCGGGACAGCGGGATCGGGGAGACGAACCCCAAGCGAGGAAACACAACAACCCCCCCGGCGTCTCCTTGGGTACCTGCTGGCTCACCATGAAGGTCCTGACAGCAGCTTTGCTCCTGCTCTTCATCGCGTTGTGCTTGACCAGCACAGAAGGTAAAGTGGTTTATTCTGCCTATTCCCATGTAAACCTCTTTTCCAGTAATTGGCGTTTGCCTCTTTATAGCCCCAGGATGGATTGAGCTTCCCCTGCATGTTGGGAAGGTGCGAGGTATAGAATGTGTGAGTAAGGAAGCTGCGAGTTTTTTAAAGGTGAAGTAGAGGTAAAATACACGGGACAGAGTTGTGTCTTCATTTGAGCCTTCGCCGCAAGGCAAAGGGCTCTCAGTGTGGCCAGTAATGCCACGGGCTCTGCTACTCAGGAATACAGCTCAAATACCTGCAGTTAGGTGGGTTTGGCATGTGGAATGCTTCAGGAAATAAGATCAATTTAGGGTTGCTTTAATGAATGCTCGAAGGGTGGTTTTCAGGCAAAACAGAGCAGAGCTGGATTTGAGGTGGTGGCACAATCTGCATTTTCTGCTGTGCACAAAATTGGTGGTTAAAAAACGCTCTCCTTTTGTCTGGCTGTGACTGCACTACAATATCCATGTGAGGAGAAATGACTGGAAGTCCTGCAAAGTCCAAGTGAGGCGTGAGTGGATGGAAAGTAGCCGAGACATGCACTTGCTTGCTTAGTTTAAAGCGAGTTCTGCCTCTTTCATTTCCTTTTTTTAAATACAATTATATTTAATCACAGCAGGTGCACTATAAAAACCCTGATATTTACAAAGCCTCAGAACACGTATAGTGCTCTAAAACATACTTCCCAGAGAGTCACTACCTTTTCCTGGGATACACCAAAGAAAAAATATTTAATCTCAAATTTTTAAGCTCAACAGTTTTACAAAGCTCAGCTTTTCACACCAAGGCTTGAAAGACAAAGTGAAGTTTTCCTGGATTCCCAGGCTGGAGGGGAGGGACGCTTGGTATGCAGGAGGCTTTGCAGGCGCATGAGAAAACGCTTTCTCTTGTAGGCGTGAAGTGCAAATGTTCAAGAAAAGGTCCTAAAATAAGATTCTCGAACGTACGGAAGCTGGAAGTAAAACCGAGGTACCCGTTTTGCGTGGAAGAGATGATTATGTAAGTTTTCTTTCTTCAGTTACTGCTTTCTGTTTCCCTGTCAGCTGAACTCCTTTACCTTATACTGCAAGTTCCTTCTTTGTTCTTTGTTTTCCTCATGCCCTGGCATGTTAATTCCTGGGAATAGTCATCTGCTGTAGCAGATGCAAAAAGAAATGTTGCAATTCTGACCAAAATCCCAGCTATCATTTTTCGACAGAATTTTTTTTCCCCCTCAACTAAATATTTCCAACAGGTAGTAATAAAAAGATAATCGTTAGTTCAAGCAAAAACTGACAAATTTTACTCCATGTACAATTCAGAACTATTTACTAAAGTTATTCTGGGAATGAAGAATGAACATGAGCACTTTGGGTCATGATGTTTCTGCAAGAAGAGTTACCCCAACCAGAGGCAGATTTTTGCCTGTGTTGTACCAGAGCAATCCCCTCTATCCCATGGGATTACCCAGCATGTAAGAAAATGTTTTCTTCCTGGTCTTCCTGCCAGTTGGGACCAATGCTGGTGTGAAATCTCAAAATGATGTAGTGGCTAACCAAGGTGAGGCAGGTAGAGGGATTTTTGTCATGACTGGCTCAAAAGGAGGTGGGTTTTATTAGATTTTATGTATGGGTGGGTTTTTTCTATCCTATTTTGGATGTCTTAAGATTCCCCCAACAAAGCACCATCCAACTGGCACAAGGATAAAGACCAGAAGGGCAGATTAGCCAAGAGGACTTCACAAAACCCCTCTGCCACCTAAGAGGGGGAAAAAGGTCCCAAGAGCAGCCACACTCCCAGGACACCAAGGACTGCTCTGATCCTGCATTTGTGCTCCCTTATGGAACATTTCCCACTTGCTTAACAGCAGGATCTGAGTCCTGCCAGGTCGTGCACCACTTCTGGCTCTCTGTAATGCCCTTGGGGACAAATCTTGCCCAACCAACTGGCACAAACCAGGAGATACCACAGACTTCCCACACAGAACGGGCTTGACGGACTCAGCGAGAGCTTGTGGAGGAGAAACGGAGATCCAAGCGTCCTTAGGCTTCCTCCAGAGCTAGAGCAGCATCACTGTGAGCAATGCTGAGCTCAGGCAACATCAGACCCACTTCTTTGAAGCCCAAATCAGCTGATGGTGACCTGAACAGAAAAATGCTTGCAGAGCATCCCTGCCTGAATCAGCTCCTTCCAGCCTTGCCTTGTTGGCTTTGACCCTTCAAAAGCAAAATGATGGTGTGGAGGAACACTGACTCTTCACATCCCACTCCAGGCACTTGCCCAAAAGCAGATGGTGTGACCAGGGGGTATAAAATAAATCTCATTAATGCAACGTTTCACTTCCACTCAGAAAGTTGGGGAAGCTGGAGCACCATGTGCAGGAGCTGCTTTCCCAGCCCCACAGCTATGCAGATGTCGAGCAACGCTGTTCAAGCCTGAGGGCTGCCCAGGGTTTGCAGCAGCTGCTGGGACAGAGCTCTCCCATCATCTCCCATCTCCAGGGGTGTCTGTGGGGCAGGGCAGCCCCACTGCCAGCGCTGCCTTTCCAGCTGCCCTCCTGCAGCCTGAACTCAGCAATGAAAGCAAACTGAAATTAATATTCTGAGAACAAATTAGTCCGGGAGTCTCTGGACAAGGCACAGAGCAGCTAAAATTCCTGCAACTGAGTTTTTGTTGCTGCAGTGATCATCTGAAACGTGTTGTCAAAGCTTTCTGCCCTCCTCAATAGCTCTCCTGTGTTTTCATACAGCAGAAATATGACACAAATGATGCTGAGCAAAAAAGCTGTAGGTAGGGGGTGGTGCAATTTAGGGAGGTTTTGACCAAAACACCCCCAGCAGAGCTGTGGTACAGGGTAAGAGACAGTTAAACTGAGCCCTCAGTCTAGTCAAAACCTATCAGGATTCATGGTACATCTACCACTAATTGTGAGTGTATCTGTCTCCTGGAATGAAGGAAAGCAGCAGAAAATAGGAGGGAGGTTTAGCAGTTTAACTCTTTCTGCCCGAAATGTTCAGCCCCCCCACTCCTCCATGTTTTGCCCCATCCCAGAAAGTTGGGATGTGTCAGGGTGGGAACAGCTGATGGGAAATAAATGTTGTTTGGAATCTTTCTCAAGGGGCAGCCGAGGCAGATGGCAGGACCCACAGCAAGTTGGGATGAAGGGACCAGACCCAGGATCCTTGTGGCTGTGGAGACAGCATGTTTGAGGGCAGAGGTGCAGCCCCACCATCCCTGCAGAGGAGGTGTGTGGGGGCACAGGGTGCTGAGGAGCACAGACTGATGCAGAGTTGCTCATCACACCCTTTGGAGGCATGGACATACTGGGGAGGATTTTGGCACAGAGACCCTCAGACACCAGGGGTGAAGGCTCCAGCCACCAAGGCCTGAGCAGCTAAAGGACAAATCCCACTGGAGGTGTAAGTTTTGATGCTTCAGTCACTTCTCCATCCCTCTCAACCTCTTCTTGCAGCCCACCCAGAGAGCTCCTCACTCAAGGTATAATCTCCCATAGCACCTCTTAGGCACATCCCCTTATATAGAGCAGCATCCCCAAAAACAGGGCTAGGGTAGCTCAGGGTGCCCCAAAATGCTGCCACCCAGCCCTGTGCCAATCAGGGACTGCCTGAGAACTGCAGAGGACTGTGGGGATGCCTTGGGAACATCTCCTTTGCTGTCCATCCTCCAACACCAAAGCAGAAAACCTCCATGTGATGTCAAAGCAAAGGCTGTCAGCCTGAGGAAAGAGCCAGTTCACCTGAGAAGCAAGACCTGCATCTCCTCCTCCTCAGACTGCAGAATCTGGCAAATCCAGAGTGTCCTTCACCACTTCTGGTGCAAGTGCAGAGCTTTCTGCTTCTCAGAGGTGTCCCTGCTCCTCTCCTCCTGCGATTCAACCTGTCCATCACTTTCTGGAAATACTCTGTATGGTCTGTCAGAAGACAAACCCAAGCCCAGGTGCGGATCAGCCAGTGCAGATGGCACAGCTGAGAAGATGCTGCTGCATGGAAGAACTTTGGGCTGGCCTCAAGACCCTTAAAACTCACATGCCCTGTGCCTTTGGTGATAAGATTTGTTTTCACCCTCATTCAAAGCTACAGGAAAACTCCTCATGTACACATTGTTCTCCAGGGGGGTTGGCTGAGAACATCCTTAGAACAGAGGCAGTCCATGTTTTGAGCAATGACCCTTCCCTTCCTATGCCTGCAGCCACCAGGGAGGCTCTTGGAGGCTTCCACCACTTCCCCATGCACTGGGGAAAGGGGCACATCCTCCCAGAAATCAACCTGGAAATTACACCTGAACTTTTTGTGACTTTAACTTACACCTGATGGAGGTGGAGCAGAAAGGGGAGGAGGGAGGAAGGTTACTCGAATAAAAGAACTATCTGAGCACCTTGTGCAACCTCAAAACTGGAAATATGTTGAGATCCTTAGCTCCATTCATACATTTGCAGCACATTTTGCTTCGTCAAGCACATCCCCTCTGCACCAAGAGGGTGAGCTGGGAAAGTTTGAAAGGCATTTTTACTTGTGTTAGAAGATAAACAGCTCCTTTCTGAGCCAAACCACAAAAGAAACCCATCAGTGTCCATAGGTATTTCTGGTTTTCTGCCTTCACTTTACTCACATCTCTAACAGCATTTAAATAATCCCATTATAGTGTTTTACTTAAATCAATAACTGCTTTTCCCTGTTATGGATAGTATTTCCAGAAAATTAATATTTCTAATACAGATTGTGGTTATGGGTTTTGTTGGTTCTTTCTAATTTACAAAATAACAGCAAAGCCAGAAAACTGTTTGATTTTTCTCTTGAATGAAGTCTTGTTGAGTGTAAACGAACAGTTTCCTCGTGTGATTTCCTGAATGAGCTCTAATTAAATAATCTGTTAGGCTCAAAAGATGGTATCTAACAGATAGGCAGAGCAAACCCACTGATTAGAACCAGTGGGTGAGTTTTACACTGATTTGGAACAGCCAACAACCTGCTGCTCTGTAATTCCAATAACCTCAACTATCTGCCATAAAACACAGAGCACAAGAAGCCCCCCTGCCCAACCCTGGAGCGGGAGCAGGGGTGGGAATTGCCTGTGCCTGCCCTAACCTGTGTGCCTTGCCCTGCAGTGTGACACTGTGGACGAAGGTGAGGGGGGAGCAGCAGCACTGCCTGAACCCCAAACGCCAGAACACAGTGAGGCTGCTCAAGTGGTACCGAGTATGGAAAGAGAAGGGCAGGTAAGTCCTCTCTGAATGACCTTGGTGGCAAGTCAGGCAACCAGCAGCTCTCAGACATGGAGATTCATGCACTCCATCCAGCACAGAGGGTGTATTTCATTACCAAAATTACAGTTTTAAAAGGATGCCCTTGATAATTATTTTTTTCCTGCCACGTGCAGAGTTCTCACTTCTATTTTAGGATTAGGCTGTTCTGACTATAAATAGTAATTATTTTTGGTCAAAATATTCGTCAGCTGATGGTTTACATACACTCACCTCCCTTCTCCGGGTGAAAATCAGAGATGAAAAGCTTTTAGCTACTTTTACACAGTCCTGAGAAAAGCAGTCAGGAGAGCTGGGAGAAGAGCCCTGTCACACACTTTAATCACACCCCCTCGACATCATCACTGTCTGATGACACAGGTATTTGCCAGTTTAAACCAGTGTATCATGCCCAGAAAAACAGTAATTTTCTGGTAGAAATCTCTGACACCTTCTGCCTTGTAAAGAAGATTTTTTGTCCTAAGTCATCAGTCCCAGGTAGAAGACAGAATAAGAAACATGAATGGCCAGTGCTGATGTCCCCATGGATAATTAGGGGGAGCTGCCCAACTCCTGCCACCTCTCCAGTCGCGGAAAGAGCCTCGACACACAGTACAGTTACACCAAGCCCTCCTCCTCCTCATCTGGTGGGGATTGTGCTCCCCAAAATCGAGATGAAATGAGGGCAGTGAGCAGCAAGCTCTCTGCAGGTGCAGGGGTGCCAGTGAGCTCCAGCACAACCCGCAGTGCCCGCTGCCATGGGCGGTGCCAGGGCACTGTGAGTGGCAGTGGGTACAAGCCCCCAGCCATCTCCCCAGACTCCCTGCCAGCTCCCTGCATCTGCTTCACAAACAGAGCACCTGGGGAAGGCCTGGCTATTGCATAACCACATATTTACACTCTTCCCCTCTTTCTTTTTCTTTTTTTTTTTTTTTTTATAATGCCATCATTAATAAGCTGAAGGATGCCCAGCCCCAGGTTTGTGCCTCCAGGAAACATGCAGGCAGACAAGCCCAGCAAGTTGTTTCATCAGGACATAATCTAGAATAATGGCAGAGTAATATTATCCCAAGCATAACAGATACTGTGAATTTATTACCTAAGCTCATGATAAGCTTCAACATTTGTATACAAGACAGGGATTTTCCAGTGGTCAGAGTGAATCAGCAGATGTGGATTTCTTCATCTTATTTCTCCTGATAATTGTGGCACAGTGTGTTATTTCCCACATAACTCCAAGATGTGGCAGTGTCCAAGCCCAACACTCCTCCCAGGTGCTTTATGGACATGGAGAGCAACGTGGGGACTGCTGAAGTCAATAACTTCATTACCAAAATACTTAGGCAAAGGCTAAAACTTTGTTTTCTGAGGTTTTGTTATTTGTAGGTTGTTTATTAAGTATTGTTATTGTTGAAATGGAGTTGTTTCATTCACAGTTTAAATACCCTGATCTTGGCTCTTCTTTGTTCAGGGTTTATGAAGAATAAGAGAAAGTGGTGTGAGGAGTGGAGCGGATTCCCTTGGCTGGCATAGGACTGGGCTCTACAGAAGATCATTTCTCTCTTGCAGACATAAGACACAAATTCTATATTATTATAAAGCACTTTTTACCAAGGGTCAGTTTTTACATTTTATAGCCACGTGCAAAAGGCTTCCAGATCTCACAAGCATCTGTTGCACTTCTGATTTCACACCCATCTGCTCTGTACTGAAATTGGGGAAAAAACCACATGCTTTTCAGTCTAAAGAAGTTGTTTTGGGATTGTTTTGTTGTTGTTTTTTTTTTTTTTTTTTTAATTCTTATTCATTCATACTGCACTATGATTGCAATCGAGCTTTATAAGCTCCCGAGGTGTTCCACAGCCATGTCCCTCACCCTCTGGCAGTGGGAAAGCTTCCCTGCTGGGCTTCCTGGTGGTGTTTGCAGCCTCCACCTTAGTCAGGGGCAAAGCAGGGACCAAAGACGAGTTTTCTGGGGAAGATGCCACTGAACTGTGGCTGTACCTGCAGAAGGGGGAGGTCCCTCAGCACCTCATCGGGTGGGTGTGAGCATCACTTGAGTACCTCTTCTTTCATGGACTTGAGGTCTCGCTGCAAGGCGAAGCGTCCCGTATCTCCAGTTAACCTTTCATGCATTAGAAAGCATTTCTAGGTTATTTTTATTACTAAGAAAAGAAAAGTTTGGTTGGTTTTGTTGGTTTGTTTTGGGTTTTTTTCACCTGAAGCGCTTACAGAAAGTTTGTGGCTTCAGCACTGAGGCATTTTAATCTTCAAGACTATGTGTATGATTTCCTAGAATTTGTAGCAACAACAACAAAGAAAGCCTTTAAAAGGTACCTTTTTATGAAAAATATGATAGGGCAAACATATAAATACCTATGTATGTTTTAGTCACAATACAGCATATTCATTATTTTGAATGTAATACTTCAATGTTAAGCAGTGCATTCCTCTTTTTAATATAACAAAACTACCTTTTCATTTGTAAATATACTCTAGGAAGTCTCCCTATATTATCTTGCTGTATAATGTACTGTACTGCTAAATTATCATATGCTATTTAAATGTTTGAAATATTTAGAAGGTTGCATGCAGATTTCATATTTCTTTCTAAGACAAATGAAAAAATAAAAAAAAATACTTAAAAAAAGGTTGACAATTGCTTTTAAATTCCCTTAAGCCATCAGGGAACTCCAGCCACTTCTAATCATTTTTTATTTTGTGGATGAATTGGAGAAAAGCAGTGACTCAGAGAAGCTGATTAAGGATATGGCATCTTGATGACTCTGGAATTAGAAAACATTATTTTGGTACAATTTACTTTCCTTTCTCATTTTAGGATTTGGATTTTAGCCAAGCACGAGGAAACTGTGACATAAATAAGGGTGATGCCTACAGCCACTAGTCTAGTGTTAAGGGAACATAAATCAACCACTCTGATCCATATAAAACCAAGTAAAAAGTGGGTTTAGGCAAGATCTGGGTCAGATCAGAGAAGGTTGTACAACAAAAGTCAGGCAACAAAACCCTGTGAGGCACCACCTCCTCTTCCTGTGCTGTTTAATTACTGTGACAATACCCTGGCAGAGCTGAAGGAGAAAGAGCTGTTAGACTTCAAAATATTTTCCTGAGGATGAAGCTCAAGCGTCAGGCACATGTGAGTAAAAGTCTTGAGAAAGATCCCAGAGTATTTTAGCAATTAAATCCCTGGGGATATCGACCACAAGGCACTGTTTGTGGCTGAGCACCTGAACCCATCTCTGGGCAAACCCGGACCCAAGAGCCACCCCTCTCCTTCCTCAAGTCACATTTTACCAAAGCCAGGAGTTTTTGCTTGATAAGCCTTGATGTCACCATGCTGGCAGACTTCAAAAAGGGTTCATGCTTATTTAGCAGCTACTGGGCAATGCATTTCCTGGGAAAATATGGATATGGTTGCCTAAAGGTGGTTAAATGCCCCTGGGAATGCTGTGTGTGGCTCTGATTGCCCAAACTGAGTTCCCAGCACTTCACATCTCACAGGAGATAGTCTAAAAGGATTCTTAGCTCTGGGTTGGTCTGCCAGGCCAAAACCACCACCAAAAACTAAGCACAGAGGAAACCAATCGTGATTTTTTTTCCCACTTGTCAGAATGAAAGACAAAAAAAAAAAAAAAAAAAAAAAAAAAAAAACACAAAAAAAACCCCCCCCCCCACACCATTTGGTTCAATACTTGTATTTCCCTTAAGCTAAAATCTGTCTTTTGAATAAAACAACTCTCAGAAACAGAAACTGAAATAATGAAGAGAAAAAGCTGGGTCTGAGCTGGTTTTCCCAAGCCTGCCAACCTGCATGTCCAGGCAGGGTTTTTACATCCCAGGAGCAGGAGGAGCTTTCCTTGCTGTCCCTGATCCAAAGCTGTAAAGTTCTGTATCAGAAGGGAACTGCCACACACAAATCAACCACTTGCCCTCAGACTGAAACATCTCTGCTAAAACATTTAAATATCATATATCTATGTAGGTACCTCCTCCACCAAGATTTGGCAGCATCCTTAAGATTTGCTTTTGTTTTCCCCAGCAGTCTGGGAAGCCACAGGAGACCCTTCAGTCCAGCCTCCCTCATATGCAAACCATATTTTTGTGCTTTGAGATTGAAAAATTAAGCTGCTGGAGGATGGTCTGAGCACGCACCAGGCAGCCCTGAGTGCTCCCCAGTTCCCAATTTACCTTCCCAGGAGTCTGAACATGTGCAGGGTAAGCAGGAGCCTCCTGGGGGCAGGGGCAGCACACTCAGACCCTGCAGTTTCTTTATTCCACAAGTGTGAAAACCCTTCCCAGAGCCCCCAAAGAGGGCAGGAGCCAACTGCTTCCCCCCTGCAGCCTGCAAAGCTGCTCCCCAGCACCCTGCAGCACATGGAAATGGAGCAAAAAGCCCTGCAAAGGAGACTTGCACACAGCCCATCCTTCCCCTGGGTCTCCACAGGCTGCCCCCATTCAGAAACAGTGCTATTAGATTTTATTTTAATAAAAGCACAGGGGTGAACCAAGCAGCTGCAGCGAGAGGACACAATAGTGGGGAGACCTGCCTGGCCTTTTCAACACTTTTCCCACTACATGGGATTAGTAATATTACACAGAGCCTTTCACCACTTGCTTTTCACTTGTTCATATATGGCCTAAGTCAGCAATGGCCAGAAAAGTTTATTAAGAAGCGAGGGTTGCTTGGTGGTGTGTGTGAGGTGGCTCTGGGCAGGCCCTGCTGTGCCCCAGGTTCCCTAAATCAGGGCATGAGGCCATGCCAGACTGTTGGACACGTGGGGACCTTTCCTGGCCACGTCCATGTGGTGGAAGTGCTGGCTCTGCACTCACCAGGTTTGATCAGGGCTGTGGGAGCAAACGGGGGGCTCGATGGTGAAGTGATGGGGGGGGGCTGGGGAGCTGCACTGACCACCCCTGAGACCCAAGGGGGAAGTCCAAGGCAACGTTACAGCAGCACAAATGCTCCCTCAGCTAATTAACCAGCAGAGCTGGGTCCCTTCTGGGCCCATATTTGTAGAGAATGGGGATGAAGGTGAATAAAAAAGCCACCGCCCCCAGGACTCATCATCCCACTGGGATCCAGAGCCAGGGAACTGTGCCTGGCCAAAGGTAAAGGGTCTCTGTGCAACCTGACATCACTTCACAGGTTTTATATAAGCCCAGACAGATCTTGCAGTCTCCAAAACACACTTCCCATTAGGTCAAATGAAACTCCAGCCACATTTGGGGGATTTTTGCTCCAAAGCCAGTTTGCAAAAATGAAGCTTTGGAATCCAGATGTGCACAGCATCTGAAGACCTCACTTATTCCTACTTGTTTGGCACCTTTGGAAAAACGTAAGCTGGTTGGGCTGAGTTTGGGTTTCAGATCCAGAGGGGTGGGCAGCCCACCCTGAAAAGCCTGGCTGCACTGAGTTCATGCCAGGGCATTCTGTGGATCTTCCATGCCTGGCACTCATGCTGGGATTTGTTGATCAGTTTTTCCCCTTCAATGAGTTGAGGTGTGCAAGGTTACAACTGGAAATACAGGTATGTGGGGGGATTGCTGTTTGCAGCTCTCACTGACTCTGTGTTTGCTCTGCCAGAAACTCTGTGCCTGTTAGTCACCGATTTTTCCCTCTGATCCTAAACCACAGAGAGCTGAGTGTTTCCTGTTCATTTTACCTTGAAAAGCTGCACCCCGTGAGCCCCCAGATATCCTTGTAACCAGCCCACACTTCTGGCAAAGCAGATTTCCTCTAATTCCTTTACCTGACATAACCCACCCCAGAACATCAACTGGGATTGCCATTTGCAAGCAGTTCCTGATGCTTTGAGTGTCCACTGGTGCTCACAGATATTGGTACACACAGAAATACTGTTGGCAAAATTCTGGGCATCCAGGCAACATGGAAAATCCCACACATACCAACATCTCTATGGAATGTGCCCACAAAGGTGTTTGGGCTACCATATCATTGAAGGAAAGTGCAACACCTGCACAAAATGGGGCCACCACTTGGTCACCATGTGAAACTGAGATAGTCACCACCCTTTTTACCCTCCAAAGCTGCCTCCTTGGACCATCACCTCTCCTCACCAGTGGCCCTGCAGTAACAGCCCCTGATTCACATTACAGGTATTAAAGTATTTAATACCCAGTACAGATCCAGAAGTTGGATTATGAGCATCCAGAGCATCCTTATTTCTGAGAGTCAGCACTACTTGAGACAAAACTGTGTGAGATCAAAAGGATGGTTGGGAGGCCCCAGCAGCCTGGGGTTCAACTCTCATCAGCACTTCAGTGTCTGGCAGCTCCTGAGCCGTGGCCAGCAGATCCCAGCCCAGATGACTGTTCTGAAGGAGCAGTGGGGAAAGCAGGGCTGAAAGGACACCTAGTGGTAACCAAAAACCGTCTCAGCCATCCAGGAGAGACCTCCACAGCCTCTGTGTTATAAATCAGTTTGGAACCTGCTCACTGCGCTGCTCTCACTGGGAATGCTCGTCCCCAGCTCTGCAGGAAAAGCTTCGACTGTTCCATTTGGTTTAGGAAACACCCCCAAAGCAAAGGAAAACAAAACAAAGAGCAAAGCAGCACAGCTGTGTTTTGAGAAACCTGCTCAGAGGTTTACACAGCCATATTTACACTGTCCATTTGGAACGTGCACACTGAGGGATGAGAGGCCACCTGGCTGCTCTGTGCCTACAGGAGCCATGTCCATCACACCAGCGTGGGAAACTGGATTGCAGCACAACCCTGGGGAGGCTCAGGAGCAGAGCACCTGCCTCAAGTCCTTTAAAAACATCAGGAGTTTCTGCCCAACATGGTTTTCCTGCCCAGTGGTTCTCCCTCCTGCCACCAGCTCTCCAGAACCCACAGGACACACCATTCTCCAGGTGCTGTGGTCGGGTCCTGTCCTCAGGCAGGACTCTCTGACCTCCCAGCAGCAAAAACATACACACTTTACTCAATGCCTGGAGTGGAGAACTCGTTCCCTTCTGCTGGGCACGAGCACAACTTCATCCAACCACCAAAACGAAGCCAAGGTCACTGGAAGAAATACCTGGAGGGATGCAACCAGCACGAGTGTCCATTCCCAGTGATAGGCTGTATTTCTGGTTCTTTTGCTGACCTCTGAAGTCCTCAAATCCCCTTGCATTTTCCCCCATCGTTTTCCTGTTTGCATTATGAGCTCTTTGGCTCTGATGACACACATGGAGGGCATCCAGCCCAACGGGAGCTCCTGGACTGCACATGGGCACGCAGGACCTGGGAGGGAGGAATGATGTGACATGAAGTGACAGGAAAGGAAGCAGGCAGCCAAGGCCTGGGAAAATCACCATGCCTGCATTTTTGGTTTTCTTCCTGCACAATAAAAGAGGTTAGAGAATTCCTCTTGAATGGGGTTTCAGAATCTCCTCCAAGAGGAAAAAAAAATCCTGCTGATGTTGACTTCAGGCTGATAATTATAGGAATAATTATGATTTATTCCCATCATAAATCTTGGAGCAAGAAAAGGGTTTGGGGGTTTGCAGGATTTGCTGAACGACAAAAGGAAAACACAGTTCTAATTGCCCTTCTTTGTTGTGTTTAATTAAGGATTCTGAAGCAACTGATCTCAGAGGGTTTTTTTTTCATGGTTAGAAACCTGCAAGGAAAAGAAAATCTTTCTGCAGAGGCACCAATCAAAGCTTTGTTGGGTTACTAGGCACTAAGTGTGCTACATCTGAACACTCAGGACTCCCAGAAAAAGAAGCTTATTAAAGGAAAAGAAATGCTACAACAGGCTTCTTCCCCCCCCTTCCCCCTCCACTTCCAGTAGGCCTTGGCAATTTGGAGCTCACTTTAATCCCGGAAGAAACGTCTTTTTACCTCATTATTGCCCATTCAATCATGTTGCATAAAAATACTTCTCCATTTCTGTTACCTTCATAATTACACCATTTACATTCTTCTTTGGGCTTTACTTCAACTTCCTTTCTTATCTCTCCAGATTCATCACTCCTGCCATTGCATTAGGAAAAACAAACCAGCCCTGAGATCCTCAGTTCCCTCCTTGGGCCAGTGATTCCCAGTCTAGTGTCACTCCTCCCCAGCAAGAACCAGTGTCAAGTGAAAGGGGCTGGCAGGGTGTGCCCTCTCTGCTTTTGTGCAACAGCTAAAACAGTTCTGGCAGGAAAATCCAGCTGTTCATTACAGTAACCAATGTCAAAGCAGCACATCTGGCTCTGAGCGACGCCCCCGGCCACGTCACGCTCAGCCCAGGCTGCAAGAAGTCAAGGGAGAAAAGAAAAGGCAAGAAATCCTCGGGATTGCTGTCAATCTAAAGGCACTTGGGACAGTGTTTTGCAGAAAGAAATGGCACTTGGTAGGTGTGATACAGCCTAGGGCAAAACAGGACCACCCCACACTGCATCCCCAAAGGGAGCACCTGGGAGGAAACGCAGGTTTGGGTTGCCCAGAAGGGGAAATCCCAACACTTGGACTGCACAGGACAACATACTGGACAATGCTGCTCTACAAAGGGAAAATTCACATCTAGTTTTAAAGTTAAAAAAAAAAAACAAAACAACAGCAAAACTTGTTGGGTTTATCACAGTGTCTGGGAAATGTTTTTCTGTGGCCAGGAGAAAAGAATGGAGCAGGACATTGAATTTGGCTAAACTCGAACATTATAAAAGACATTAAAAAAAAAAAAAAAAAGAAGGATTGGCATGAAGCAAAGAACAGAGGCAAAACAATCAATTTTCTGTATTGTAGGGGATTTTTCCCCACTTCCTTGAAGAACCACCCAAGTTTTCCAGCAGAGCCCCCAAACAGGGTTATCCCATCTCAGCCCCTGTCGGGAGAGCAGAACCGGCTCCGAGCTGGAGCTTGGTGGAGGTTGACACCTTGTGGTTATTCCCATCACTTACAAGTCAGGAAAGCTGGATTTTCCTTTTTTTCTCTCTCGTGAAGCCAGTGGGTGGAGTTCGTGGCTGAGGAGCAAAATTCTCAGCACCTGGTATGTCATTTGTGGGGTGGAACTCTGGGGTCAGCAACAGGTTAATGAAGATAAATAACACCAAACACTGAAAACGATAAAAAACCCAACACATACACTACTCTTTTTTTCTGGGGGAAGAAATAAAGAGAAGGAAAAAAAGATTCCTTGGGATAGGCACCAGCTGTATATACATTAGGCTAAAAAGACAAGTAATAAAAAGTGATCTTGTGAATGATGTTTCTCAATGATTTTCCAGCCCTGTTGGATCCCCTCCTGTTTGCACAGTGGGGTGAGAGGGGCAGAGCCCAAAGTAGCCCAACAGCTGCTTTGGAGAAGTGGAGCTGCATCAGCTCCAGAGAAATTACCTCTAATTCCCACCAGAGTAAATGGAAAGAGGCTCAAGACTTGCCATGCATTAAACTCGAGGTGAAGGAAAAAATACCTT
Source organism: Hafferia zeledoni (assembly GCA_035583235.1). Lineage (NCBI taxonomy): Eukaryota > Metazoa > Chordata > Aves > Passeriformes > Thamnophilidae > Hafferia > Hafferia zeledoni. The sequence continues at coordinate 9,068,072 of JAWWEV010000029.1, read as the reverse complement.
GGGTTTTATCCAAGAGGCTTAAAACCAAAAGACATCTATAGTCTGAAGAAGTACATTCACTTCTTCATTCATAATTAGCTATTTTATTGCAATTTAATACATGCTCGAATTGGAAAAGAAAGCAGCATCCCCACACCAGAGACCCAGCAGAAACACGTCAGCCAAACTTGTCTCATTAGCCAAGTTCTTGTTTCAGAGGAGCTCATTACTGTGGAAATGCATCCAGTCCCAAGGGAAATAAACCCTCACCTAGGAGGGAGTTTACTTTCCCTTGATCATACTGCTCCACTGTCTAATTCCCTGAGTGTTGGAACTGGTACTTTGTATTTATTTAGCACTTTATCCCTTCAAGCCATTCTAAAATATGTATTAGCAGGTGTAAAACTTAAAGCTACACTAGCAGAAAAATATTCCGTAGTTACAAGGGCTAAAATATACCTTGAAAACTATTCTTGCCACCTAACTGTGGGTCAGACTTAGCTGCACACCCTGATCCTCCACAGTCCCACTCCAGAAATAAAGCACAGCACCTGCCCTGTCTTCCTGCAGGATTTTTCCTTCCCTCTCTCAGCCCAGTTCAGCTGCACCATCATGTACTGGTCCCAGCAAACCCAGCACTTTGGACCCATGTGCTGCCTGGGAGTTTTCAAGGGCTGCTACACCTGCAGTTTAACACTGTACTTCTATTTTTCTCTTATACCTGGAGACATTAACATGAAGAGATACTGAGAGATGATACCTGGCTGTGAGCACGATGGAGTCCCTCACCTTCCCTGCAGATTCTTACACTAACAAGGGATGGATTCAGGCTAGAATTGAAGATGTTCATACCTGTGTTTTGATCCCTGAAAAGTAGGAACTTTAAGGGATACATTGCACATATAATACTAAGGTAGGTGGTAATTTAAATGGATAAACCAGAGGCCATTTAGGTCAGTGCAAAGGGCTCCTTTAAATTTCAGAAACCAGAGCAAGTCTGAACATTATTTACCATTTGCTTTCAACCCAGCTTAATGAAATGTGTTTGAAAACCTTCAAAAGGCTGAGTTGGTGCAGTTAAAAAATAAAGTTAGTTTCGATAGAGTTGGGTACCATCACTGCGTGTTCGCACTGGAGCACCTCAACTCAGAAGCCACTCCATGTTTCACTTTGACATTTTCTAAAGATCATAATCTGTTTAAGTCAAATCTCTTCCTCCTCCTGCCCAGCTTTGTGTTTGGCCTCTCTAGTGTGACATCTGTTTTGCTCCTTGCGGCCCAGCCAGCACTGCCCAACATCAACTATCCCAAACCCAGCACCCACCACAGCTAAAACCACCCCAAAAACCACCCCAGACCCCCAGCCCTCAGCCAGGAAAACCTTGTATCACTTTTTCTCACTCAGAAATCTTTACAACTGTCATCAAGCTCATGTCATTCTTTACTGAAATAATTAATTTTTTTTTTTTTAACTAATACTGTAAAAGCAATACGTGGACAGAGATAAGAAGCAAACCCTCCTCCCTGCACAGCCGAATTTGCAGTGCTGAGCCTTGGGGTGTCACCCTCGTCCCTCTCATGGCCAGGGCAGCAGGACCTGCACCCCAAAGGGTTGTCCCTGGGGTCAGGACTGGTGGCTGGAGGTCTCTCCTTTCCTTTCCCACCTGCCCTGCTCTGCCCAGGCACTGGGGCTCCTACAAGCACCAACAGGTCCCTGTCCAGCCCTCACATCTCTTATGGGATGAATTCACCTGCTTTTTTTTAAATTGAGGCAATGCCAGCTTATTCCTCACTTATATAATCTTTTACTATAGATGTCCTTTATTTATTATTTATAAAACATTCAGTCTCTTTTGGTGTGAAAGACATCTGGATGGTTTCACACTGATGCCCTTTAGACAAGCCTCTCCTACATGCCCCAACAGCCTGCAAGGACATGCACTTCAAAATGACTCTCCACTTAAAAACTCGTGAAACATCTCAATTTTCTTTTATGTGCATGTGCTCTAATTGCCAGGGCAAAGCAGTGACTGTGGTGTGACAGGGAATTTTGATCAAGACCCGCTGTGAACACGAGTGACCCAGCCTTCCTCTCCTATTTTGTGTGCAGATGTGCATATACATGTATGTGTAATGCTCAGTACCATCCCAGGAGCTGCCTGTGTGTGCAGATGTGCCTGTGTGTGACTGTGTGTGCAGATGTGCATCTGTGTGACTGTGTGTGCACACATGTGCCTGTGTGTGACTGTGTGTGCACACATGTGAGTGTGTGTGTGTGTGTGCACATGTGCATCTGTGTGACTGTGTGTGCAGATGTGCATCTGTGTGACTGTGTGTGCACACTTGCGTGTGTGTGACTGTGTGTGCACATGTGCCTGTGTGTGACTGTGTGTGCAGATGTGCATCTGTGTGACTGTGTGTGCAGATGTGCCTGTGTGTGACTGTGTGTGCACACATGTGAGTGTGTGTGACTGTGTGTGCAG
>JAWWEV010000029.1:9050859-9065511 GCA_035583235.1 Hafferia zeledoni | reverse complement strand
GTGTGACTGTGTGTGCACATGTGCATGTGTGTGACTGTGTGTGCACACATGTGAGTGTGTGTGACTGTGTGTGCACATGTGCATGTGTGTGACTGTGTGTGCACACATGTGAGTGTGTGTGACTGTGTGTGCACATGTGCATGTGTGTGACTGTGTGTGCACACATGTGAGTGTGTGTGACTGTGTGTGCACACATGTGAGTGTGTGTGGCCGCGGGGGTTCATGGCTGGATGCACACGGATGCACACACGTGGTGGGCACACACAGGTGTGTGGATGTTCAGACACGTGTCTGTGTGTGCACACCCAGGATGCGGCTGCTCCCCAGCCTTGCCCTCCTGCCCCGAATCCTGGGGAAGGAAACAGGCAATTCCCTTCGGGTTCAACCCTTGTCCATACAATGCCAGGGAAGGGATTATACCACGGATTAACATTTTAAACTCCCCTTCCAGACCTACTCAATCAAAGATCCTCAAGCCAGTCATCGCATTTCTGTCCTGGGATTGCTGCATTCCCGAGTCCAAACCTCAGATTCAGGAGGAATTGGGGAGAGCTCCCCCCAAACTTTGTGCACCCCAAACTCCCTGGGTTGGGACAGACCCCGCTGCATTTGGGGTTTTCTCCTCTTTTTAGCTATTCTCTCCAATTCCCCTGCCGCGGTGAGGAGAAGACTCCAGGAGCGCTTTTCTCGTCGCCTGCCTCCTCCTAATTCCCAGCAATTTATCCCGCATTAAAACTCCCTTAAGGAAGAATGGCCAGGACCCAACACCTGCTATGCAAATGGCAGCAAATCCCCCGGGCCCCCGGGGCGGGACTCATGGGCTGCTGGTGGTCCTGGAGCATCCTCCCCCGGCTGCAGGACTCCAAACCAGAGCCAGAGGAGACCCCCAGACCTGGGGGGGATCCCCAAAATCCCCCCAAGAACTCAAATTCAATTTCAGCCCCATATTATGGTGCTTAATTCTTTCAGGTTTGCCACCCCTAAGCAGAATTATTGACATGGAAGGTATAAAGGAAAACCTGAGTATGTCAGTGTGTAGTTAAACTTCCTGGTTTGGATGGTTTGGGGGATTTCTTCTACAGGGCAGTCAGTGAAATTTGTCTCTTTCTTTTGGGATAAGTGTTCTAGCTTCAATTAACAAAACACAAATCAACAATAGAGGGGGAATTGAGGGTGGGAGAAGCTGCAAAGGGAAAAGAACAGAAGAAAAAGCTCTCACACAATAAAGGTGTGGAGGGAAAGGGCTAATTTTTAAAGGTGACATCCTAATCTCATTTCTCCCAGTTGATGTGGTCGCCAGGAGGCTGGGGAAGGCCAGGCAGGGAGTACCTCAACAGCGTGGCCACACTGGGAGGGTTTGGCCCTTTCCCTTGGATAACTTGGATTAGGGATGTTGAAACCTCAGGCAGCCAGTCCCATCCAGGCACCTGCACCCCACGCCGGGTCCAGCCCATCTCCCTGGGGGTCCCAGAGCTGGGAAGCCCCACGTGGATCCCTCACAAACCCCTCCATCTCCACACTTTCTCCCCGTGGCCCTTTATCGTGATCACACATTTCCCAGCCCGCAGTGCTTGAGTGACATTTGGGCTATTATTCGGGGAGATAGATTGTTTGGCCTGAAGATGCATTGTTTGGGCTCCTCATCAAAGAAACAAGTTAAATGCCACAGCTACCACACACAAAAATGACTCCTTCTGGCCATAAAAGCAGTGGGACAAGGAAGTGGTTGTAGGAGTCAAAGATAATTGATGCTCAGAAAGATGTTATAAATAATCTGTGCTGAGTCCTCTCTCATGTGCCTCAAAACCACAGAAAGTGGTGCTTTTTTTTTTTTTTTTTTTTACTCTTTATCTCCCCTTGAATTCAGCAGCATAATACACCGTGAGCACCAATAATTGATGTATGTTATAATTCTTCATTACCCTATCAGTAGTCTGGGAAAATCAGAAGAAAAGAAAATGCCAGAAAGTTATGGTAAAACTTAAGATGCGACAGAAGTAGCTTTCTTCGCTCATGCTGTGAGTGTTTGAATAAGAAGAATGTCCCTGCACTGTAACAAGCTAAAAGAATGAGGAAGACAAAGGATTTCACGAAAAAGGTTTAGATAGAAGACAAGGCAAGTGAAACTGAAAGGAAGGGAAAAAACCCATTTACAATGGAACAATGCGTGTACTAATCGCTTTGATATATTATACAAACCCAAAGACCCAAAACATTGTGTAATTATTTATAAATGACTTCTCCACTCCTGTGTATAATACCACAGAAAGAATAAAACTGCAGGCTACTCTCTAAACTATTTCTAAATAGACCTGGCTCAAAAGGAAGCAGAAGTGTTTGAAAAAAAATAATTAATGGTTGATTTTATGGTTGTCTCATTAAAACATTTTAATTACAACAAACAAAATACATTTGTGCTTGCAGGGAACAATCGTTTACCTACTCAACCCCCTCCCTTCCAAAAACAAGGAAAAGTTACATCACACATTTAAAACCTGAAAATAAAACATTCCCACTATTTCTGCAGAGCCCTCGGGAGGGGTTGAGCCCTGACTGCAACTCCCAGGCATTTGTGCAGGATTTCAGAGGGGATTTGGCTCCCCTGGGCCAGGACCCCCCTGGTACATGGGCACTCCCTGCAATGCCCCCGTGCCCCCCACTCACCAGCAGCCCCTGGCACACCACCCCAGGCCTCACCCTGGCCACAGGCAGGTAAGAGAGGAGCCCAAATCCTTTAGAGACAAAGCCCCTGAGGTGTTTCCCTGGTAGGAGAACCAGCTCCTGCTCCAGAAGGGGTTAACGCTGCCTCCCAGCAGGCTGAGAGCCCTTTCACAGATCGGGCTGTCCAGTAGTCAGCAGACACAGCATCAGTTCCTGAGCCCTCCGTGAGCCTCAGGCAGGGGATGGAAGGTGACTCCAGCTGGGTGACGACCCCAGGAGCACAGCCCTGCATGTCCATCCCTCCCCTTACAGACCTCCCTGCACGTCTGTGCCCAGCCCAGGCTGGACAAGAAGCCACCGTGCTCTACACCGTGTCCAGACCAGCACAAGGAGATGAGCTGTCCCACTGAAACATCTTCTGGTTTTCTACCTGTCTTTAAAATTCCTGCTGCACAAACCTGGGCATCCCCAGGGGTGAGAGAGCTTGAGCCTTCCTTTACTCCTGCAAGGTCATGGGTTGAGGTTTTTGCTCCCAGCTTTGCCACCAGCCACATCACCTCTCTACATTCAGTTCAAGCATCCTCTGCAGGCAGCTCTGCCTTCTCTCTCTGGCCATGCTTCCAAACAATGAGGGAGCAAAAACCAGTGTTCTCCTGGCTGATGCATTGTTTTGACACTCATCCCAGCATTAGTTCAAGCCCTCATGTACTAATGTAACAAAGGACACAGTTTGGTGAGTTTTTAAAATGATGTGCATCTTAAGATCTGAAAAAATATGATGTATCTCTGACTCCTCTGAAGCATCTTCCAATTGAGGGAGCAGTTTTACTGTGAACCACTCATTTCCATTCTTGGAGAGAAAAGTGATGCTAACACTGCTCCAATAATCATAATTCTGGTTGTTTTTGAAATATGAAGCTGATTTCTAACAAGGAGATTTATTTACCCTTTCAAGGTACCACAAACACTTCCCAGGGAATGGCATCTTCTCACTGACTGGCTTTTTCCATGAAGGAAACAAGTGCATCAGGAGAGAGTGCCAGGCACCTGGGGGCACATTTTCTCCAAAAGCCTTTCCTCCACCTTTACTCATGAATTCCTGCTTTTTCTGAACTCCATGAATGATGCCTCAACACGAGGGCACAGGAATAAGCTTCATGCTTGAGGCCTCACAAGTCTTAAATCTGTTTGAATATTTTTCCTCTCATTTTTTAAAGTGCTGCAAGGTGTCTCAAAGTAAATGATAAAGCATTCCTGGCAACTTCCTCAGAGCTAAAATATGAAACTAATAACATCCATGAGTCCATCTGAGCCCAGCTGCTCTTACATCAAGGTGGCAAAGTTCATAGCAAAGGCTAAGATTTAGAATCAGGTTATCAGCAAGATGCTGGGAACACACTCTGTGCTCCTTAAAATCAATGGTCCTGTTCCATTTCGGAATTTTTTTCTTTCCCAATCCCAGGAAACTTCATGAAACTTCAGCAGCTGACTTCCACCGGAGCAGGCCCATAAGGTGTAAGAGCTATTATCTGTGCTGGCTGAATAATTTATCTGCAAAATTAGTAGACTGCCTGCGATAGAACGGGTTGAATTATTCATCGGGAATAAATTATCCAAGATATTTAGCACTTCTTTCTGTTTGCGAAGGCTTCCTGAAACAATTCTGGTTCTGTGAATGCATTCGTTATTCATAAGTACGCAGTGAATAGATTATGCAAACAAATTTCAGCCTATGGGTTGTTTGTGAAACATTCACTTCAGCCCTGGCTATTCATGGCTGTGACTGATCACGGAGACACATGGTGCTCTCTCCCCTCCTTGATTGGAGCACAAACTTTTAAAACAAGAGAATAACAAATGACAAACTGCAAATGATGGATAAGGACTAATGAATAATGCGCTTTCACTGCAAACTTTCAGACAAGTGATCGGTTGTGCCAAAGTCTGTGAAACTCTGGGGAATCATAAACATTTTAATGAATAAACTATTGACTGCTCAAAGACACCTAAACAAAAGACTATAAAAGTGTTGCAGACAACACTGGAGTTTATATCACTATACACAAAGTGCGCAGTAACAAAAGTTGAACATTTTTGGCCATATGCTTCCATAACCTTTAAATTTTGGTGCCTTCTGACTTTCTCCTGGTTTCTGCTGAAAACTCCGATCTCTGCCTGCTGACCGAGGCCTCTAATTGTGCCGTCACTTAAGGACATGAGTAACTCAGTGAAGTGGAACTACTTAGCGCAGAAAAGTCATTTATGTATGCAAAGGCCCTAAAAACTTCAGCCTGATTGCAGGTCCGGTGATTGAGAGAGCCCAGTCCCTCCCGGGAACAGCCAGACCCAAGACCTGCACACTCAAGCTCTGCAAGCATATGAAGATGTTAAAAAGCAGAAAGAGAGCTGATCCTGAAAGCTCAGGGCTGGCAAACTACTTCTTTTTTAAGGCTGGTTAATATTCATCACCCAGGGCTTTTTTGGACTGCTCACTTCTGTGCGTGATCTCGGCACACAGAAGTTGGTTGTGGCAGTTTGCTGGTGTCGTGGGTCATCTCAAAGAGGGTGGAAAGCAGAAGGAATAACTCTGATATCAAACTCCTCGCTCAGGTTCCAGTACAGAATGGTTGCTGTGAACTTAAAATGCAGACATAGACAATAATTTATGCTGCCAATTTCCCCTGTTTATCAAAGGCAATGGAGAAAATCAAAGGAGGGGGGAATCAATCCACATTTTGTGTAAGGGGAAATCGCGTAAATACATGTGAGTTTAGGCACAGGCACCTGAAAATGGCTATTGATGGGCGGTGAAACTGAAAACCTTCCAGGGTCACCTGAGTGCTGACAATGGGGCTTCCTCGCAGCACCCAGAGCAGGATGCAAAGAGCCAGATGTCAGAATTAGGGAACTTTTTAGCCACTTACAAAACTGCGGCTTCCCAAAGTGTGAGCCAGTGATAACCCAGGCACTTAACGGGGATTAGCAGAGGCAGCAAGAACTTTACAATCAAAACAGCACAGTTCTTTGTTTTTATCCAGACAAAGATGAATTTTATCTGTACATTGTATATACATTGTGTGTATGTACGTGTATATATATGTATATATGTTGTCTGTGTTTATCCAATGTATATATATTGTGAATACAACCACTGAACCTTATAAAATAAATGTCCTTTGGAACTTCTTTCTGAACACCTGCAAACCCCTTTCCAAAGTGAAACCCACAAAAGCCAAAGTGTGTGCCGATATTCACCTCAGAAACGCAGCAGGGAAACACCCGCTTTGAGTTTCACCGTTTCAGAGCATTTTCACTTCGAAAAAACCACAAGGTGCAACGAAAACCTGACAAACTCTTCCACCCGCATCTGGATGGGGAATAATCCACCGCTCATCCTCTGGAAGTCCAGATTAACTCTTTTTTTCATCCAAACCCCCTGCGCGCAGCGGTTTAGGCTCACACTGGAGCCCCTCCGGTCGGAGCGGGACGGTGACCCCTCCAACCCCCGCGCTGAGCCGCGACCCCCCTGCCCCGCTTTGTCCTCCGCGCACACGGGGGGGCACAAAGCGGGGGGACTCCCCCCTCTCTCCCCCGTCCCCCGGGGGCGCGGCAGATGCGCGGCCGCCCGCGGTAATTGCGGGCACGCTCCGGAGGGCGCGGCGCACGGGGCCGACCTGCCGCCTCGGCGCGGCCCCGCGGGGCGGCCACGGGGCCATTGTCCGCCCGCCGCTATAAGAACGGGGCCGCCGCGCCGTCGTGTGCCAAAGCCGCCGCTCACACGAGCGGATCGCAGCCCGCAGCACTTCAAAGCCACGCGCGGTCGCGTGTCCCCCCGCCCCGCCTTTCCCCGGGCTTTGGCTTTTTCTTTTCTTTTTTTTTTTTTTTTCGGCGCTGAGTCCCCTCTGCCTCCCCCTGCAGCGGCCAGCTCGGCTTTTTTCCTGTGTTTTTATACCGTTATCTCTTAACCTCAACCCCGGGAGTGCCTTTCCATGTGAGTACGGGAGCGCCGGCACCTGCCAAGCACTCGCACCGCCACCCCTTTAGTTATATTGATTTTTTTCCTTCCCCTGCTGCCCCTTCCCCGTCGCTTCGCACCTTCCCCCTCGCTCCCCGCTCCATCCATCCTTCCCTGCCCCGAGCCGCACTGACTGCGCTTCTCTCCCGCAGGATGCCCGCCGAGGGGCCCGGCAGCGGCGAGGGCGCGGAGCCCGGCGCTCCGCGGGAGCGGCGCAGACGGCGCGGCCGTGCGCGGGCGCGCACCGAGGCGCTGCTGCACACGCTGAAGCGCAGCCGGCGGGTCAAAGCCAACGACCGGGAGCGGAACCGCATGCACCACCTCAACGCCGCGCTGGACGAGCTGCGCAGCGTCCTGCCCACCTTCCCCGACGACACCAAGCTCACCAAGATCGAGACCCTGCGCTTCGCCTACAACTACATCTGGGCGCTCTCCGAGACCCTCCGCCTGGCCGAGCAGTGCCTCCCGCCGCCCCCCGCCTTCCGCGGCGCCCCCGCGCCCCCCAGCCCCGGCAGCGACGCGGGGTCCTGGCTGTCCAGCGCCTCGCCGTCCGCCCCCTCGCTCTGCGCCTCCGCCTCCGGCCCCAGCAGCCCCGCCACCTCCGAGGACTGCGCTTACGCGCCCGCCGACAGCCTGCGGGGGTTCTGCGGGCTGCCCGCAGCCCCGGGCGCGCCCCTCCGCTAGCGCGCAGCGCCCCGCGGCCCCCGCGCACCACCCGCGCCCCCCCGCCCCGGGCCGGCGGAGGAGGAGGGAAAAGGGGGGGATTTGCCTCGTCCCGTTGCACTTTTCATCACTCCCCCTCCATCCCTGCCCCTTCCCCCCGAACCCCCGCCTCGCCTCCCGCGCCGCTCCGAAAAAACGGGGAAGAAGAAAAGCGACAGATTTGCTGCCGCAGACGAGGTGAAAAGTCAATTTTACAATTTGTAGCTCTCCAGCGAAGAAAAACGAGCATGAAAATTTGGTTTGAACGCCCTGACAATGCCATGAAAAGGCTTAAGGGGCCGATGCGGCCCGGGGCACAGCGCGGGGCTCAGCTCAGCGTCCCCTCGGCCCTGCCCCGGGGCGGCTCAGCCTCTCCCGGGGGTCCCAGCACCGGCCCCGATGGGACCCCGCACCCGGCGGACAGCGGAGGGGCTCATGCATTATAGATGCTGACCCCCAGCGCGGCCGGGCTGCTTCAGAGTGGGAGCAGACACCGGGTATTCAGCGACTGGAGCAGAGAGCGGGTTAATTTATTCAAGATGTTCATTCATATGAAAATTGTATTTTTGTACATAAAGAGCTTTATTCTATTATAATACCTCTTATCAAAGTGAGGGTTTTGCTTTGGGTTTGGGGTTTTTTTTAAGAAATCGTACTTCACTCTGTAAATAAAAATTTTAACGTTTGTACTAAATTTCAGGAGTGCCTCTGGAGTGTTGTTTCTTAAACTCTCCTCAGGAGACTGGGGTGGAAGGGAAGGGATCAGCCCAAGGCAGCAGCCAGCACTTCTGACACCCCACTGGCCACAGGTACATGTGGCTACCTGCAAACATCTGCTGGCCCCCAAGACTGGCCACCTGCAAACATCTGCTGGCCCCTGATTCTCACAGAGAAGGGATTGGAGCCCTGTTCAGGAGGTTGTGGGCAGAGAACAGGAGCAGTGCTGGTGTTCAGGACTGGCTGTCCTTGCCATGGTTCAAGGCAGGAGCTGGAAGGGGCTTTGGGGCAAGGAGAAGGTGCTGCATCTCTGAACAGGGTACAGAGCTCGTGGCTTTGGCAGAACTTGCAACATTGGCAGAACTTGACTGGCATGAGCTGCCTCTTTTCCTCAAGGCACCAGGTGGGATGGAGGCTCTCCCTGCTCACTCCCGTGCAGGGAGAGGAGAAAGGGTGGCCAAAAATGCATCCCATGGCCTTGGCACCAGCCCTGGCAAACCTCTGGCTCTCAGATGGAGACTGGGGGTGTCAAGAGGTCCATCACTTCCAGGAAATGAGCTCCACTGTTGCAAAATCCCAAACCTTCCCCTCTCCTGCATTTGTGTGTAATGGGGGAGACTTCTGACCCCCAAAATCTTACCTTGCCAAAGGACTTCTATCCTCCCTGACTCCATCCTCCCCTCTTCAGCCTTGCTCAACGCTCCTACATTGCACTGGGCACACAGAGACCCTTAAAAGCAACAGGCTTTTATCCTCTTTGGCCTGTTTTATGGAGCAAATGAGGCAGCTCAGCCATGTCTCTGTAGTCATCTCCAAAATGTGGGTGAGCTGGAGTTGTATGGGCAGTTAGCAGGGTGTTGGAGGGGAAAGAAGATGCATGCCTTGATAGATGGTGTTGTACAAGCCCAAATAAGCCAGTTCCTACACATCTCTGATGGACAGCCCAGGACTAGCAGAATGAATTGACTTTCATTTTTCTATGCCTCAGTTTCCCACCTGTAAAACTGGGATGCCACCATCCCCTCGCATCATCAGTGAATTTAATGGTTTAATGATTTAATTAAGTGGAGCTTTCAGAGCACTCAGATGCTCAGGGGCTGCTGTAAAAGCCCAAGAAGAAATTCTTCATGACATGATCATACACTGCAGGGAAAAACACAGAGTGCAGACACTGAAAGCATCAGACAGAGCACTGAGTAGCTGTTCATCACACAGGCAAAATCTCTGCCTGAAAGTTAACCCTCCCGTGTAAGGAAGAAAGTGGAGATATTATCAAAAACATCATTTGGTATCATATAATTTCCCAAAGATTGAGAGGAGCTGAATTAAGTTTGCACAGACACTTCAGTGTCAGCATTTCCTCCATTTTTTGAGCCTGCAATACAGATAAATATTTCTTTAACACAGTTTTCATGTGCGTGTCTATACACACACACACCCACCTCTGTTTCTCAGTGACTATAAATGCTGGAAAGGAAATGTTATTGTTTGGAAATCCTAATAGCAGCATAATGCTTATAATTAATTAAAGACACCATCCAGCAGTACAGGGCAGTTCCTTAATGATGCCCTGTTAAATAAAAGAGATTTGTGAAATCTAATTCTGGCAGTAACAGGTCTTGATCTGTGACGCAGTGAAGCTTTGCTTGCACCTGCCCTTGAAAGCCAGGAGGTTTTGTATGGAGGAGCCTCCAGGGGCTGAAATTTAGTACAGTCCATGGAGGCGGAAGGTCATCTAAAGTCACTGGGTCCCAAGACACTGGACTTCAATCTCAAAGAGGGGAAAAAAAAAAAAAAAAACCTCCACAAAACTTCAAAATATCCTCTATTCTTTTGTTGTTTTCTTAGCTGCCAGCAGAGATCTGTGGACATTATTCAGTATATAAAGACCATACATCTACCAGCACTCAGTGTATGATGTTAATGTTCCTAATGGGCAATGAAAGCTGCAAAGTGCGTGAGGACACAATTAGATTCATACATTAACATGAGTCAGGGAACAGTTTTTCCCCCGAGCAGTGATAGGTTCAGACATAGTTGAACAAATCTGCCGCTGGGACAGATGGAATGCCCATATTCAGAGGCTGCAGGACCAACCTGCACCCCCGTTTACAACAAGGGGGTCTGTATTATTTTTGTCAAAAGAGTATTTGGTGAATTTGGAACGTGCTTCCCCGACTGCAAACAGGTGGCTTTTTTATAATTGCGTGAAAATCATCTCCTTGCACTGGTGCAGGGGGGAAAAAATAGGTGAATTGAATACTAGGGCTGATGAAATCAATGGAAAGCTCTTTGGAAATACCAGGTAAAAATTATCTATATGTAAAAATATCCAAATATAAAACATCCATATATGTCCATACCCATGGTAAAAAACATCCATAAACAGCCACCAGTCTCAGTCCCACTGAAACCAGTGGCAAGATCCTTACTGACTTCAGAAATAACGGGAATAGCTTGGGTTTTAATCTTGGCACCACATTGTATGTGTGTATATGCATTTTATCACATGTCTGCTGATAGGTGTTGGTAATCCTTTATCCCTGCTGGATCTATTCAACCCCCTCCAGGGCATGCAAGCATTAGGGACCCTCTGCCAGGAGGTTCTGCAACTCCTAGGGTCTCTCTTAATTCCCCTTTAGTTAGGAGAGAAAGTCTGAGATGGCTCCATTGATAGGGCACCCCTGCTAGCTGGGAGACAGCACAGACTTTCTCCAAACTCCAGTGGGACTATCCCACTTTCTCTCTGCTGAGACTTCCACCACCACAGGATGTTCCTGTGCTCTGATGGCAGGGCCCACAGCAGTTGGAGTTACTCTGTTTCAGCCTTTTCCCATGGATTTGTAGCTCGAGAGAGTCTCTGTGAGTCACCTCTGCTCAAAAAGTGAGCTGCAAAATCCAAAATCCTGCAGAGGTTTTAGATGACAAGTATTTTCTGTGATTTCGATGCCATGTGGTGCCCTATTTGGTGTCATCCCTGCTGCAGTGAGGCTCAAATGATGCTCAGGATCTAGTTATTAACAAGAGCATCCTCAGAAGGATTTTCATTACTGGGTGTCAATCTGTTGCAGATTTTGGTTTTACTTTGTACATGATCTGTAAAATACAGTCTGTGCTACCACTTCTGAGCACGTGAAACTTAATACTATAATTAGGGACCTCCAGGGTTCAAATGCTCCATTAAGACTGGTTTGTATAGTAGGTAGAGATTATCAGAGCAGGAGCAGGTGAGAACTAATTTTCAGGAGCTTTTTTATTGGTGGCACATGCAATTAAAAGAAATCATCTGGAGGAGCAGAGTGCCAAGGACCCAACAAATTTACTGACTGCTCTGTATCTGAGCAAAGCAGAGATGCAAAAGTCCTGCATAAAATAATACTTTGCCTAACTCTCATTTTTATAGTCTTCACATAACACTATTACAATCTTTGTAAATCTAGATTAACAATTTAAGTGAATGGGTAAAACCAGTTTTATGCCCAGTAGCCCAGTAATAGTGCCCATGAACAACTAATCCCTGTTCTCTCTTTCTCCTCAGCCCAAAGGGGTAATGGTCAATATGAAAACCTGCTGGAGATCCCACAGATGTCATGGAGAAGTGGTGAAGTAACAGACCCTTTTAAAAGCCCTGTGGGACCCAGCCCTGTTATTAATCACCAGGGCAATGAGGAGTGTAAGGCTGAGCTGATGGGGTGAAACAGCCCCCTGAAAACAGGGGTTTCCTCTCTGCTGAGGGGATGCACTGCTGAGGTGACTGTCCCCTCAGGAGAGATGGCAGAGGCTTCACGTGAGGCGCTGCTGGTGCAGATCAAGGCTCCACACGCCGAGCAACGCTCCCCCATTATCACCATTATTAGTGCTCAGTTGTCAGGCTTCCAGTTTCAGATCTACTAGACAAGAGTGAAAAGACTCTTCCCAATGGATAAAGCTCTTCTCTGTTAGCGTGGAAATGCTGATGGCACAGCACTCGTTGTTATTCAGGTCTCCCACTTTTGCTTCTCGTGGGCTGTGCAGCAGCATCTGTTAGAGCCTGTCATCTCACTAGGAGAAAATCTTAGGGAAAGGAAGAAGAAATAGCACATTAGAGAGGCTGAGACAGCGATGCCACCCTTCTCTGTGCCATAGGCAGGACTCCAGTGGTACAAGAATTGCTTCTTGCTTGGCTCCTGCGCTGTTTGATTTACTCATTGACTGCCAGCAGGACTTTGGCGAGGGCCAGCAGGACTTTGGCGAGGGCCAGCAGGACTTTGGCGAGGGCCAGTAGGGCGGGTCTGGCAACATCATTCTGCACAGAGCAAAAACTTGCAGAAGCAAGACTTTTAGTGAAGAGATTAGTTTTATTCCATGAGTGATAGTGAATAAGGGTCCACAGACACAGTCTTGCACTCTGCCAATGGAAGCATTGACATCGAGTGCAGAAATTGGGCTTCCTAAGGCAGTAATTGGAAGGAAAATGCTTTGAGTGTCTCACTAACATCCCTGTCCTGAGCTCATTTGGTTGCATTGTTCAGCCTCCCGGTCTCTTGCTTCCATCTAAAAGCTTCATTGTGCTTCAGGGAAGGACCGGTCCATGTCAGTGCATGGTCTCCCTTCCACTCTTCCTTCATGCCTTGAGATGTGCTTAATTACAAATTGAAGCATGCCAGGGGACTGATGCCTCTATTTCCCAAACAGGGATTTGGCAAAGTCCTCAGGACTTCACTGTCTCTTTCTTGGATTATTACATTCTGCACATTCCAGGATAATCTTTTTTTTTTTTTTTTAAACCTGGAGATTTCACAAAATTCCCTTCTAGGGTAGCATTTAAAGCTGTCTAATGGCAGTCGAAGGTGATTATGGACCATAATGGTTTGTTGCACAAATAATGGATTAAGTTCCATCTGTAGGAGTTAATTGGACTTCTTTTTACAAACAAACAACTTGTTCTGCTCCTCTCTGTATGGCAGATGTCAACAATCTTTATAGAGTCATAGCCAGGAGTACCTCCAGCAGGACTGTCTGTGACAGCACCTGGAACCTCCAGCCCAGCCCAAACCTGGCAGGTATTCCTGCTTTTCCAACTTGCAGTTTCCATTGAGAAGAGAAGCCTGAAGAAAGACAACATTTGCAAACATGAAAATACAAAATCCCAAACCTAAAGTGGGATTAGTTCACTTTTGGAGGTGCAGGAGAGGAGACATATAGGCCAAAGGACAACATGGACTTAGAAGTTTGTCCCCATCCCTTTTGTGGGGAACAAGAGATCTGGGGGTCTCTGATAAACACTCCAGTTGAGATAAAGAAGGCCAAACAGAGAAGGCAAATGTTACAGAACTAATGGAGGAGCACAAAATTCCCAATGTGGTCATTTCCATGTTGGATTCCCCATGTTGACCACCAGGAGAATGAACTGAAAAGAGAGTCTCAAAGGCAGAGTAAGAAACAACAAAAAAAAAATCACTATTGGCAGATAAGAGTTGATCAAACGGCACTAAATAGTCCTTTCCCACCTGGATTTCTCCTTGAAAATATTCCCTTTTGAGGAAGCAAATGTCCCCCTCAGCAGGTCTGTGTGGAAGAATGGCACCCAGCCTTCAGATGTAAATTTAACCAGAAAAAGCATCTGTTCCCCTGGGATTTTCCAGTTTGGTCTCTGGGATTTACAGAAAATAGGCAATATTTATTTATGCATTATTTTGCTCAGAACTAGAAACGTTAGAGACCTTGCCAGTACAACTTGCAACTACATCCAGCTGAGTCAATCTCTCCCTTCAAAGCCCAAGGCCTTGATTTACTTTTTTACTTTTCCACCTGACAATCCCCAGGTATAAATGCAGAAGTTGTTTCTCTACTTCGTCGGTAGAAGTTTTCAAACCGAAGGGATTTAACTCCTGAGATAAAAGAATATGGGGGTGGGGGGATGGGGAGTGTTTCCTTCCTATTTGAGTACCATCTCTCCTGCAACAAGTCTTTTGTGATCTGAAAGGAAAACCTTTCCTGTCACAACACCAGTAATGGATATTGCTCTCTCAATTACCCCTCGCTTGGCCAGGAGAGCAACTGATGCGCATCGTGTTTATCCAGCTCACTGAAGTGCTTTCATTATCTAAGAAAAGAGGTTAATTAGTATTTAATCAATCTTTTCACAGGGTACAGTTTCCTCCTCTCCTATTTGCAATCCAAAAAGATGTCAGCTTCCAAAGCCATAATGCCCTCTTGATAAATCAAGTGGCAGCTAATGAGGTCTGTGGTCTCAGGGAAGGAGGGTCTGGGCTACCTGTCACCAGCACGGCTGTCACCTACGCTGCTCCCACGGGAAGTACTTGTTGGGATGCCCAGAGATGTAGGGAGCCATATGGGATGCAGGGAAGGGAATGTCAGCTGAAGGAAAGTGGTGGTGGCTGTGCTCACCCTGGATTGGAGCCTGAGTGTGTGTGCGGGTTTGGAGGAGTCAGAAGATAAATCTCTCAGAAAATCTGCCCTTCAGAAGGAAACAGATGGGATTCCTTCCTTCCTTCCTTCCTTCCTTCCTTCCTTCCTTCCTTCCTTCCTTCCTTCCTTCCTTCCTTCCTTCCTTC
>JAWWEV010000029.1:9031602-9050474 GCA_035583235.1 Hafferia zeledoni | reverse complement strand
TCCTTCCTTCCTTCCTTCCTTCCGGCCTTCCTTCCTTCCTTCCGTCCTCCCTCCCTCCCGCCCTCCCTTCTTCCTGTATGAGACTGAACTTCACAGGTAAATAAAAGACACTAATGATGCTTGGTGCTGCCAACAGTTATGGATAATATATTATCCCATTTCTACATATGCAGAGGGATGGAGTTTCCTCCATTAGGGAGTAGACAGGTTTTGGTTCTTCCCTGGAAAATGCCAGGAGCAAACCCCAAACCATTTCCACTCTGTTAGTCCTGTGGCTCTGCACGACTCTACTTAAACTGTGGGCTGAGACAAACACCCATCAAAGCAAAGGAAGCTGAATTTTGGCCAGTCTTAGAGAGGATCTTGAGTGAGATACTGGTCCAAAACAGCTGTTCCAGCCACCCAACCTTCCCATCTCAAAAGACTCAGCATCACTTACAGTAGGATTTTTTTCTGAGTTATCCAAGCTGAGAAAGTTGCCTGTGCATCCATATGCTCAAGCCCTTTTGGCTACTGGGCTATTCTCCCCGTAGCCACTGCTGCTGACAATGAGGGGCTGAGCCACATGCCCTGTGGTGGCCACGCTCTGGATTTCTTTCCCTAACTTTGGGAAATTCATTGTCTTTGGCATCGTCTGTAGGTTCAAAGTCCGCTTTCACTCCGCGGGGCGCCCTTTCTGGGTTCATAAAGCTACGTTCAGAAATCTTTGGGCAGCCCCAAAGCTGACAAAAGTGTCATTAAATAATGCTGCCCTTGAATGAAGCTACCAAAGAAGACATAGTCCAGTTTGCATCTCAGTTACAAGAAGAAAGTGCAATGACAGAGTGAGTAATTGGCTAATTGTCTATACGAGCTCTATTTTAACAGTGCAGTCGTGCGATCGCACCATCTGGGGGGAGCTTGGGGAGGGAGCCCCAGCGCACACAAAGCCGGGGCGGTTCTGCACACACAGGCCGGGCAAGTGGCTCCTTCCCAGGCGAGCAGTGGGAGCTGCAGCCCCCCGAGCCCCCCAGACCGGGGCGGAGATGCTGAACCTCTGCTGATGGGGAGCGGCGCGGGCTCCTGCCAAGCGACACCTGCATCTTCTCGGAAGGCACAGTGAAGTCCACCTGAGTCGCTCAGTGTCGGTGCACAGCGAGATGTGAGTGCAAGGCTGCTAATGAGCACGATTAAACGGGTGGTAGGTGTGATGAGCAGCCGTCCCTGGCCCAGACTTGTGCGAGGCGGCGGCCGCGGAGCCCGGCGCATGGTGTGCTTTCTGGGACATTCAGAAATGATGGCATTTCCCCCTCCTTGCCTTGAAAAAGCTGAATTACTGCCTTTGAGTTCCCATCTATTTTCCTCCAAAGTTACCATGAAGAAAAAAGTATAAATCACACTTCTAAGTGGGGCTGGCACTCGGCTCACAAGAAGAAGGGGGGAAAAAAAAAAAAAAAAGAGGTAATGCCATAATGTAAAATAGTTAAAAGCTTATTAGAGCCGTTCAGGGCAGTATGATTTCCACTTTGTTTCAGAACACCCCAAGCCCATCCTTTCATGCTATTGTGAAGGCAGCAATTCAAATCTCCCTTTGTCAGTATGAATGGCCCCTCTTAAAGCTCTTTTATGCCAACATATTCCCTACAGGCATATGCCCTTTAGCTCTATTACTGATTTACCCAAGTATTCAGCCCATACCTTCTGCTTTTCTTTTTCACTTACTGAAGTTCCACATGACACGAGCTGCAGGCTCTGCTCCGGTGCCTGCCCCGCACCCGGCCCCAGCCGGGATGCTGCTGGCTCCGCCGCTATCTATCTCACCAGGAAAAGCCACCAAAAAAACTAACAGAGGAGACTTTTCAAATGATTGATTTTTTTTTTCCTTCCTCCCCCCTCTTCTCTCCTTTCTTTCCATCCCTACATTTGTTAGCGCAAACAAATGGGAGAGGGTATATACCACCACCCCCCAGCCATAGGGGAAAAAGAGCCTTGCAGGCTTTGAGGGGGGAAAAATGCGAGTGTAAAAAACGCAAGTGGGCCTATTACCTCTACTTACCCTAATTAGACTTGCTTTGAAGGGCTATTCAGAGATTTTGAAAGGCTGTCCTCTCCCTGCATCTCATTGTGCAATGTTTGCAGAGACATTTGCATCTGTTTGTGCTTCTGAAAATAGCAATGGATGCTTTCAAGAAAGCAAAGCCACCTCCGAGCCCCTCGCACCAAGCCAAGGGCCGCAGCAGTCGAGGTATGTGTGGCCGGCGCTGGGCGGGGGGACACCCCGGTTTCAGGGGGTTCAGGGTTCTCCACCGGTCCCCATTTAAACAATTCCCTTTAACAATACAATTTTAGGCATAAAATCTGCTAACTAGATTAAATCCAGATGACACAGGACGTAGAAATGGAATAAAAAAATCAACGCTAAAGTAAATGGTAGGCATCCTAACAGGATAGAAAGTGTGAAATCCATGCAGAGCTAGAGAGAATAGCTGGCAGCGCAGCCCGGGCTTTCATACGCATATGGCCTTGACCATTTGACTCTGGTCCCATTGAGGTGATCAGCTGGAGACGTGAAGGGGCATCTCTGGCAACACACACGTCCCGCTCGCTCCTTGAAGAAAGCCCACGAAATAAAGCTGCATAAAGGTGATTGATAGTAAACATTTTGTAATTTGGAGGGATTAAACTTGCGGGATGATCTTGATCAGGTTCTCAAGGCATTGCCAGAATGCAATTACATTAGAATAGCCGCTGCTGGATCGCTGCTGGCAAAGCCACAATATCCGCCAAAGAAAGGGGGTGTGAATGGGACAAAAGGGTTAATTTGAATACGTGCTGAAAAGACTGGAGGTGGACAAGGAGCTCTGCAAGGACTTCATCAGGAGCCATGGGCAGAAGGATACGGTTTTGCAAATACAGAGGGCGAGCAGAGAGGATGTTTGTAAAGCACACTTGGAAAGGAGGGAGAAAAGGAGACGAAAAAAAAAGCCCCACAAAGCTCAAACTGCTTCTTTCCTACACTGCCCTTGGCTACGCTCAGAGGAGCACTTTAGACGGATTAATCACAGGGAAAAACAATGGGATAAAAGTCTTCTTCTCCCCCGTCTGTCCCCAGCCGCACTGATCTTTCCCCACTGGCGCATGGTGAGCGCTGGCTTCTGGCCTGGGATGGACCCAGCCCGGTCACAGCGGGCGACCACAGCTCTTGCTCTGCACGTTTGGGAACTGGAAGTCCCACTGGCTTTTTCCGAAGGACCCTCGATTAAGTTTATGCTATCAGCAGGTTGAAGATTTTATCAGATTACTCCTTCAGAAATACTTAGCGGGAATTAAGCATGCAAATCCACTTGGCCAGCTCTGGGGACAATACACTCCCTCGGGACGGTGAAATTTTCCTTCTAGCTCAGGCACCCATGACATGGGCTTTTCCACTCATCTTTTTAAACTTTAAACACACCCTGGCATCTGGAAAATGCTCCCATGCATTGACCAGGCTTGGATGCGCTGGGTGGGCTGGGAGGGGGCTTGTCCCACCTTTCTAAGGTGATGGAGAAGGTGTTGCACTGTCTCCTCCTCCCCATCCCTGCCCCTGTCGGTGCCACAGAGGCAGTACATGGAGAGCACGTCCTGCTCCCTCACAGGGGTGCTGCCAAGTGCACGATCGGAGCAGGGGCTGAAGCCGGTGGGGATGGAGGACCCAGGTGAAGCAAGCCCAGATTTCAAAAGAGGAGGTGGGAACACGATGCCATCGCTGCCGGCTTCTGATTTATGGCAGGTCTGACACTCTTTGGGGCGCTCTGTGCAGTAGCCAGAGGCTGTATGAGGATGTCGCTGTCTCAGTTAGGCAGAAAGCAGCAGCTGGGCATGGGTTTGGGGCCAGGCAAGGTGGTGACCCTCAACACCCCAACTCAGCTCAAAGGTCCCTGGAGGGATGTGGCTGTTTGCACAAGCATCCCCTCCCCGCAGGGAGCCACTGCTTGGGGCACTGTGGCCTCTCCAGGGCATTAAGACCTCAAAGTGAGGCCCTGGCTGTGCATAACAACAGCTTACAGACCCCTGAGCCGTCCTATCTGCCCCCACCGCCATGCCCTGCCCCAGCAAAGCTTCCAGCCCCAGAGACAGTGCCAGCCCCAGGGACAGTGCCAGCCTGGCCGTCTGACTCACATGTGGGTGACTGCACCCTCTTGGGGGGTCAGGTCAGGGCTTGGCATCCTCCACAGCGTGAGGGTTTCAGCGGCTCCAGCCCCTTTCTGACACTTGAAACTCGAAACGAAGTTTCAGCATTTTCTGCAGAGACACAAGCAGGGCTGAGCTCTGTTTTCCTTCGGACCTTCTGGATGCAGCACCCAATTTCCACACAGCATCTGTGCCACCAAACACAACAAGCACTCCCCAGCCTATTTTCTTTCTATATTTAGAAACGCAGAACCCACAGGTAAACCACCTTTCCACCACTCCCCTCCAGCTTGCTCAGCCATCCCTAAATCCAGCAGAGACCCCAGAAGGACCCCCATTTGCTCCAGTAGGGAGTTTTTTGGGGCGGCTTTGCCTGGCACCGCGTGTGCCCGCAGCTGCCCCTCACTGCCCGTTTGGGGAGGGGTTTGGTTTGGTTTTTTCTTTTTTTTTCCGCTGAGTTTTTGTTTCCTTTGAGCACACCCCGTGTTTGTGTTGCTCTTTCTCCGCGGCACAATGCGCCTCTCCATTTCCTCGGCCGGGGGCTCGCGCGAGCGTCAGATCTCGGCAGAGCCAAGTCGCAGGGGTCGCGGGTCACCCGAGGGCATCGGCGACAGACAAAGTCTCTTCAGCCGCTAATGTAAGCCGGGGTAACGGCACGCTGAAAGCGCATCCACTTGAGACTATCTACAAGGCACTCAGCCCTCTCTAAGGGCTTATAATGTTGACTCTCCTGTCATTGGATCCAACCTTACTATAAGCCCTGGAGGTATGAGGAGCTTAGAGACATTCATTCAGAAAAATAAATCCCCCCTGCTACCATTCTCTTCGTGAAGATAAATATACCACAAACAGAACAAGGAAAGAGGCTGAACTCCTGATCTCTGCTCCAGCCGCTTAAAAAACTGCCATTAAAACCCCAACACTTTATTAGGCTCCTTTATTATTTGCCATTAAAAAACACAACACCGTTTATGAGTCTCCAAAGAAGTTTATTAGTGTATTTTACTAGCAAAACTTGCTTGCAGTTCGATGCCATTTCTAGTCCGCTCAAAAGAGAATTTTTTGCAAAGAAAATGGGGTTTGTTTGTATTTGAACTCGCTGTTTCTTGAGGCATTGCAACCTGAGCTTCTCCAGCCTGGGGAGGGTTTGTATTCCCTGCTGGAGGGGTTATTGCTCAGCTCCAAACTGTTGTGCTTTGCAGTGGTATTAAAGCTGGGAAGGGTCCTTGGCCAGCAGGATCACAGCTTGGCCGGGGCTCTACAGACACTGGGGAATGTGGAGCACCAGTTCCCAGCCTGGAAAGACTTTCCAGGCACCACAGCACGTGGTGTAAGGCTGTCACCCCTCTTTGTGACTTCTTTGGCCTCTACACTCCTGCCCAAAGCTGTGTCAAACTGGAACGAGTGTAAAACCTGCAGGGGATGGATGGATGGATGAATTCAGCTGAACTCACCACAAGGAAAAACAGCTGCCCAGGGGTGATGGCTCCATGTCCCAACTGGAGGTCAACCTCTGTCCCCAACCCCTTCTCTCACAGCTCATCTTGCTGAAACCCCCCACAGCCCTGGCTGTATTGATAGAGCTTTTGATGGATGTGGATCTTTGCAGATTTACAGATTTTTTTCCCGAGGAAGGTGCTTTAGTGTCCCCTGGGAGTTCCAAGAGCAGCAGGTTGCCTCCAAGTCCCTGTCTCTAAGCATATCTGACTTGGCATGTTCCCAGTAGACACAGGGCCCAGTGAGGTGCCTTCTCCAGAGCATCAGCTGCAATGGTAGAAGAGCAGTGTGGCCAGAGCTCCCTGTCTTGTCCTGGTGGGCACATGAGCTGCTCTAGGTCTCAGTGAGACTGGGAGGGGAACATGTAGAAGTTCTCCAACAGAATCAAAGCACTGCCAGGTCTCAGCTCAACAGATCTAGGCTGGTGTCAGCATTTCTTCTTCCACTCCTATGTGGTTGGCTCTCTCAAAAAAATCACCCAAATCACTGATTTTTGGCAGAATTTTGCTTTCCACTAGACCTAACTCAGGATGACAATGTGAGTTTTAGATCATCAGGTTTGTCTCCAACTATCAGGTCCTAAAGTATCTTAAAACAATGTCTGAGAGCATCAGCTTTGAAACATAACAAGTTCTTCTTTTAAGAAAAATATCTTGGTGAATGTGAGTGCTTTTGCAGACAGACTTTTCTGCTCTATCTCCATTCATTTTCTGGCAGGGTGGGGACAGCAAGTCTCTGCCACTTGCAAGGATTCAGGGCAGGAGGGGACCAGGCTCTGGGCATCGTTTGTACATGGTGAAGTGCTCAGATCTCAAGGGGGGTAAACATGCCCAGAGGGGGAAAGTTGTTGCCTTGGGGAGAGAAAAGGCTGAACTGATCAAACTGCTGATCTAAAAGAGGAATAATGGGATTTTGTGGGATTCACATTGATGTTCAGATGAGAGAAGACTCTGGTTGCCTCTTTTCTTTCAACTCACTGAACAAGAATTTTAAAGCCCCCTTAAAATCTGCTTTGCCTGAGCTAATTATTATCACAGGAATTATTAGACAAAAGCTCAATGGCTTTTCCAGTGGCTCTTCAACAGCTTCTGGGCTGCCTCGACAACAAGAACCAGAGCCCCCTTTTTTCATTGCCATTTTCTTTCTAAAAGTTTTCAACTGCTGATCCTTATTTTAAGCCTTACAGGAAACACGGGCAGGCAAGGTGGGTGCCCACCATCCTGGCTCACTCTGCTCTCACCCCACAGCCTGCAGCATCTGCACCTCTGGCCTGCACACAGCTGGTTTCTTTTCCACGGTGCATCAGAGGAAAATCAAATGTCACAACAGAGTATCCGGTTTTTGAGTAGTGAGACAGCAACCTCCAGGAAGCAGCAGCCAGCCTGAGCCTGGCCAAGGCTATCCAGTGACTTATTCAAGGAGGCCATTCACACCTTCTCCCCAAGGAGAGGGCTGCCCTGGGAAGGAACTGGTCCCAAGCACAGAGAAATGCTTGTGGGTTTTCCATCTGAGCAGGTCTCGAGCTCCCAGGACACTGGGAAGCCCCAGTCCTTTGGCCTTTGTTCTCCACCAGTGCCTCAAGATCTTTCTAGTTTGATAAACTGATTTTTTTTTCCTTAGGAGAAGAAATCATCACATGGTTTTTAAACAGAGGTGCCCAAGGAAAAGCAAAAAGCAATAAGCGAAGCAAAAAGTAATAAGTAAAAAAGTGCAAAGAGCAATAAAGGCTGTTTGTGTTGGGTGTTTCTCCAAAAACTCCACAGCACTAAAGAGGACCTGGGACCTCATTCAGCCTCCCTAAGGCTGATAAACCTCCAGTATTCCCCAGGAAGGAGAATCTCCTCACTCTCAAGTAGAATAGCAGGGCATGAAACATGGAAAGCAGCTCTTTGTGCCCTTGCAGCTCTTCCATTCCCCAGCCCTGCCCAGCCCAGGGACTGTGGGGTGCACTGTGGGCCCCACTCTCCAGCAGTGAAAGCACCTTGTCCCACACCCCACCTCAGAGGTGGAAGCTTAGCACTGTTTTCCCTTCTTTTTAGGAAACCTCTGCTAAGAAGAAGCTGCTGATGGAGTAAGCAAGGTGAAGATAGATGGTGGTGATGGCTGGAAGCTGTCCTACAGCACCATGGGTGTTGCTGGCCCCATCCTGCAGGTCCCGAGCCCACGGGCTGGTCCTTGTGGGACCCTCAGCAGTGGCACTAACCCTCTGTGGTGATTTCTTTGCCACTGTTTTCAGAGGGCCCTTCAAGACTCTTTTCTTTCTGTAACTGAACATCCAAACAAAACCCTTGTAAGGGCTCGGGGAGAGATGCCTGATGGACAGCCAGGAAATGGGAGTGATTGATCAGGCACTGATGGCCACAGCGCTGGCACCCGGGCTCAGGTTTCAGCACAGAGCCTGGTCATGAAGCACCTCTCATTTGTGCTGCCTGAACAGCTGCCAGACTCTGCTGCCTGCACTGGCAGCTCCCTGTCTTCCTCTGCAGTGGGCAACCCCCTGCCTTTCTCTGTGGTGAGAAACCCAAAAGTTTCCTGCCATCCAGCACCATCCCTGGCAAAGCAGGAGCCGGAGCGGCCGGTGCAGGCACTGACTGGGAGGGAGGAGGATTCGTGGGGCTTTCTCCATCACTGCAGCTTCCTTCTCTTTTAGCATAAAGGAGAGCAAACCACCAGCCCACCACATTCTCTCAGACTTATTTAACCAAACACAGTTATTTTAAGGCAAGAGAAGGAAGCAGGGAAAAATCTTCAGTGCTAAATGGTCTAGTGGAAGTTGTCCTTGCCCATGGGATTGGAACTAGATAATCTTAAGGTCCCTTCCAACCCAAACCATTCAGTGATTCTCTGATTCTATGAAACCAATCACAGGTGAGCTGAAATGGGCTGCTCCTTGGAGCCCAGGCAGTTGTCAGATGTCTCTGTGGCCTGGGACTGGGAAGTTTTAATCCTCATTTTGCTCACACTTAACTCCTGTCACTGATGGGGTAACATTTACTGTCTCCCAGGCAGGCTGTGAGCACTCTGCCACTGCTTTTTGCAGGGGCAGAAACCAAGCACAGACCCCAGGTCAGGGATGGCTGGTGCCTTCACCATATCCTCTCACAGCACCAGCCAAATTTCCCATAAAGAAACACCATTTTTATTTGCATCAAGCAATGTGGGGTTTTATGACCCTCTTATAAGCTGTGCATCCTGAGGCTGCCTCTGATGGGAATTTTCAGGAAAGACAAGGAATATTTTCACCCACAACCTTTCTGATTAATATTTTAAGTGATTTTTAGGCTTGTCCTTTCTTCCCAAAGCTGAGTTTGAGATGAAGCACTGACCCAGCAAGAAGAAAGCAACACCCTCTCTGATCTCTTGGGTACGGGTAGTGCAGAGCAGCATCCCCAGTCCACCACCTACAAATGGGCCAAGACAACACCTCCAGGCCAAGACAAATTTCTGATGAGCAAAGGCTCATCAGTTCTCTTCCTCCTTCCCTTCTGACCCCTCTCCATGTCCCTCTGTTGCTGGAGGTGTGCACTGGGGATGTGCAGCTCCCCAGGCCGGCCCCCGGCTCCTCTCCCTTCCCATCTCTAGAAGTCATCTATTTTGTTGTGTGTACACACAGAAAACAAGGAGCTGCCCCTTGTTCTCCTCCAGCCATGACACATCAAATTATCCAGCCTCCAAATATCCCCATCTGGCTGTTAGTTTTTAGCTTTTTTTTTTTTTTCTTCCCCCTTTCTAGGTTGTTTCTGCTTTCCTCCTCCTCCTTTCTGTGCTCCCCAACCCATGTGTAAAAGTAGCAGGGGGGCCTTTATTAAAGGCAAAGCCCCACGGCAGCAGCTTCCCAGCCAAACTGCTCTTGTATTACTTTTTGATGAGTTTTCAATTTAGGCCTTTGCAGACAGGGGGAAGAAGGCGACTTGAGAGACAGAGGGGGGAAAAAAATGCAACAGATGGGGCCGATTGTGCTCTCTAGGCAAATTAAGGAAGACATCTGTAGCTCCCAAATACTGGTGGTCTAAAGCAATTAGTCCCCTGTGAAAAGGGGCCTCTCTGAGCCTCCTCCAGCCAATCGGCGCCCCGGCAGCACTCACGTTACAATGGCCTTGACCACAATTCACTGAGCCAAGAAAAAGAAAGATTAATCCAGGAGGAGCTGTGCGGCCAGGCTGGAGTTGCTAGGCTTAAAAGGGAAGGTTATGTCCGTTTCTGCCTGAGTTTGGGGCAGAAAAGCAGGGTGGGGGGAGGCTCTTTGTATCCTCCTTTCCGCTGGTCACCCACAGCGTACCTGGTCTGTGTCTGATGTCTGGAGTGACTGTGTGTGTGTGTGTGTGCACATGTCCCTGTACCAGGAGAGAGCTGTAATCTGTAAATTGCTCAGGGACTTCAATTTTCCAGTGGCTTGTTTGGAAAGTGATGAATGAAGACGCAAACCCCTGCGGTTGGAATTATCTCCCCCGGCCCCCTTCGGTCCCACTGCATCCCGAATAAAAAGAAGCTGTTATATGATAAGAGAGCTCTGTAAGTGATAATTATAATGATTGTTATGATGCCAGGGTTCTGCTTTTACAATTGGAAATAGGAACTCCGGCTGAGCTAATCCGGCGGTGTGGTCCCTCATTGCATTCGACGTCAGGAAGGCGAGAGTGGAAAATTCAGAAAAGGACTTTATCCAAGCTGGTTATGAGCCCCCTTCCCCCTCCCCTCCTCTCCCCTGGCTCTTTTATTCATGCATATTTATGATCAGGAGATCTCAGTGGAGGAAAAAAACACATACAGAAAACAAAACCGGCCGCACAATGGGGAGAGCTGCTCATGGGAGGTCACAGCACCTTTAAATTACACCTCTTGGCTTTGTTCACCCCTGCACAATGGCCTTGAGAGATAGGAAGAATAGCACTCTGCACCCTGGCACATCACAGTCCTCCCAACGATTTCAAAAAGGACAGAGAGCCCCAACTAATTTGATATCTTATTGCATTTCTGCTAAGCTAAGGCCATGCCTCATCCCAGCCACCGAGGCTTGGCAGGGGCAGGGCTCGTACAAAGAGCGGCTGCGGCTCCGCAGAGCGCTGGGCTGTGCTGGTCAAAGCAGATCTGTCTTGGTCAGCTTTGAATTTGAGCTGAGTTAACTGGTTTGGAAATACAAAAGCACCACCCGCCCACTGAACCTTTGCCCCTTAAAATTAATTAATTTAATTAACATGTTTATTGTCATGGCGCCCCCGTCAGAATGGGATCTTCCCGGGGCCACACCAAACTCCAGCCTGCCCTCACACACAAAGGAGGTGGGCTTGGGGCTTTGGAGAGAGAGGAGTGTTGGAACCAAAGGACTTCTCAAGGCACTGAAATTTGAGGGTGTAATTTATTTCTCACCCAACTTTTTGCTAGGACAGGAGAAAGGGGTGACCTCCAAAGCTGTGGCTCACGGTGGAGGACAGGCACTGGTGAAGGGAGCAAGCTTAAAGTGGAAAACTGCTGGAAAGAAGCTGGTCCTGAGGCTGCTCCTGTGCAACAAGCTGTTAAAGGCACCAACCTGAATATTTGGCAGTAACTGCCTCTGAGGGCAAACTAGAAGGGGAAATGTGAAGCTGGTGCTGATAAAGAGCAAAATTAGCTTCAACCTGTCCAGGGGAGGACCTACTGATGTTCAGGGAAGACCAGGCAGTCTGTGACTGCCAGCCCATAATGCACAGCCTTTCCCCTGTCTCTTGTCCATCCCTGCAGTCAAAGTTTGTGGATTAAAACCAGGTCAGGTGAGCAAAATAACCCCACAGCATTTTCACATCCTGAATGTTGAAAACATTTAAATGTTGCAAATGCTGCCTATGTTAAATATAAAACATATTACAGGGCCCAAGGGGTGCTGGGAACTTAGAAAGCTATTTAAATTTACTAAATGCTAAATGGAGTCTTTAACATCCCATGGTGAGCTGAAAAAGCACAACCTCCTATCTCATAGGATACATCCATAGGATGTACAAACCTTTTTGGAGTCTGACAACATCCCATTGGGTTGGGTAACATCGCCATGCCTAAGAGACATTAAAAACTCTTTGCTGTAGTCAAACTCAGATCTCCAAGTGCTGGAAAGACATATAAAAAAGCAGCATTCATACTTCATTGCCTCACTTTATAATTCATAATGACCAGAATGAATATTTAAATTTATTTGCATTTTAATCTCAACAAAGCTATTTCCCTCCAAGACTACAAGACTTGCAAATCTGCCTAGGAATGTCATTAGGAGAAGAAGAAGGAAGCTCTCCTAACCCCGAGGAAGGAAAGAGATACAGAAAGGCTTTGAAAGTGCCTTCCAGCAGCAAAAGAATGTTTGCTCAGCAATATAATCATATCTCCTGTGAGCATCCTGCAGAAAGCCACTCACCCACGCTTTGGGAGAGGCTGGCTGGGCCAAGGTATGGATTTCTGGGCCTGGGAGCTGGGGCATGGCTTGACTGACATCACCATGGGGACTAATGACAGCAGATTTCCCCAAAGACGCTGCAGGCTTTGAAGAATGGGCTTTCATTCTGTGTTGAACATACAGATAAAATGTCCACGGCAGAAAACTAATCAGATCATCTGTGGTTTGCTTTGCTGTTTGCTCAGGTCACTATCCCGTGGTTACAATTATCTCAGTCAAACCCCATACAGATGTCCAAATTGGCTTCCTGGCTTTTTCCTTAAAGAGTCCTGCTTGACACAACAGTGATTTCTACCAGGAAGTTCTTGGCCAAATGGCTCACATTTATACCTATCTCCAAGGACAGAGTATCCCTCGAGCCTCCAGGCAAAGCTGAAACATCCCACCACCACCCACTGCCAAAATAAGCAGTAAAAATCATAACTCACACACCAGAAACAAAGATTTATATGTGGAGAGGCAAGAAAGCAGGGAAGGGAGGTGAGAGTCACGAGATGCCTGCAGGATTAGACATCCTCAGCCTTTTGAAGAAGCTGGGAATTCAGTGTGCACATTTTTGGTGTATCTCTGGGAATTTCAGCATGTAATTCTTCAGCTTTGCCAGTGAGCTTTGTGCTCATGTGCTTCCCTTCACTCACAGCTCTCTTCTGGAGGCTCAGGACCAACATCAAGGCAAAGCCACAGCAGTGCAGCTGTGGAAGTTTATTGCTACTTGCTCAGGGTGTCAACCTCTTCACTGTAAGAGTTGCTTCTTAATTAGGATACCATTAATAATCTCCTTAATTACACTGATGGGTCTAATAAAGATGTACGACCATGTGGAAACTTCTGCCCATGCAGGAACGTGATGGAGATGCCCTTGGGCCACTGAAATGTTGCTGGTGAGGGAAATAAAGGACTCCTGGCCAAAAAAGTCAGACCTTCTGCCCATCTTTGTCACAGTTGAAATTTGGAAAAGTGTTTCTGCATTTGAAGTTATCTTGGTTTGCTGAAGACTTTGATCCTGCAGAAGCACAACGGGGCTTTGAGCAGCCTGGTTTAGCAGAAGGTGTCCCTGCCCATGACTGAGGGGTTGGAATGAGATGGGCTTTAAGTTCCCTTCCCATTTTGTAATTCTATTTTTTTTTAACCACATAAAAGTAACAATCCTAAGCATATTTAATACCGAGCATATCCTTAAACTTGATTAGTGTGACACAGAAGATCAGGACAAAGTAAACTACAGAAAGTTAAGTAAAAACCTTAAAAAAAACCCTTTACATGCCAAACTCAGAGGTCTCGGGACAGGGTGAGTTTAGGTCGAATATTCCACAAAGGCTTCGTCGTAGGCAGTTTGAGCTGTTGAAGGTGGGGCGGGCACAGCCCCAGGAACCCCCTGCGGGCACTGCCCTCCCTCCCCCGGGCACAGGTACAGCCCCGGAGCTCCGAGGCAGCAGCGCTTGTGTCGAGCACCACCGTCTGGCTCAAAGCTAAACTGGACGGGACAGGGGAAAGCATTTTATCCACGCAGATAAACAGAAGTTCCGAGCACGGCATGCGAGTCGGGGTTCCTCAGCACAAGAAGGACGTGGAGCTGTCGGAGCAGGGGGATTCTCCCAGGGCTGCAGAACCTGGAGACAGGCTGGGAGAGCTGGGGATGCTCAGCCTGGAGAACAGGAGACTTAGAGCTCCTTCCAGGGCATGAAGGGAGCTTGGCAAAAAGTGAAGAGTAACTTTTTACACAGGCAAAGAGCAATAGGACAAGGGGGAATAGCTTTAAACTGAAAAAGAGTGGGTTTAGATTGGATATTAGGAAGAAATTCTTCCCTATGAGCATGGTGAGGGCCTGGCACAGGTTGTCCAGAGAAGCTGGGGCTGCCCCATCCCTGGAAGTGTCCAAGGCCAGGTTGGATGGGGCTTGGAGCAACCTGGTTTAGTGGAAGGTCCCTGCCCATGGCAGGGGCTGGAACGAGATGAACTTTGAGGTCCCTCCCAAGCCAAACCATTCTGTGATTCTGAGAGAATTCTTTGGGAGTGCCCTGAGGTGGGTTGTGCATCACTGCAGCTCTGAGAGGGGAAAGAGGCTTTTGTGCAATTAGAGGAGCCACAGGTAATTAATTAGCACCTCTCAGAGAATCTAGAGTTTGCAGGAAAGGTGCACCCCCAGGACAAAAGAGCAACACGAAGCTTTTAAACCCGTGCTCCTGGTTCCCTGCTTGGCTGCCCTCGGGGTACACCAGACTTGCAGCATCCTGGGCAAGTGTCTGCCTGGCACAGCTGCAGCAGCAGCACCCACGGCCAGAGGGAGCCCAGGCCACAGGAACCTGAATCTGGCAGCATAAACTGAGACAAAAGTAGTGGAGAGGGAATTTTGCTTTGCAGACAGCAAGGACAAAGCTGTGGAAAATCTACTGTATCCTAAATGGAAGCATCTTGACACTGAGTGGGGAAATATTACCCCAAACCTTGGTGATTTGTGCCCTTGGGATGTCCCATCCTGCCCATGCTCTGAGAGCAGTCCAGTGGCATGGGGAAAGCTGGGATTTCTGGGCTGGCTAATTCAGAGAGGGTGGGTTTAGAGTCCTGTCCCAGTGTCACTGGCACCGGGTGCCAGCACTTAACTCTGCTCAGCCAAGCTCTGAAATAATTTCTCAGCTCTTTCTCTGCTTCATGTTTCTAACTGAAAGGCCACTGAGTGACCACAGCACTTTTATGAATTGGATCCCTCTGTATTCCCAAGTGGGTTGGGAGATGATTTAAAAAGGAGGCAGAAGATGCTGCTTTCCCTGTTGGCTTTGTTGTCTGATGCATCCAAAAAACCCAGAGCCAGATGCACAGTTTAGCCCTGACATGCTTAATCTCCTGCCCTTTACCTGCAGCTCAGCTTTCCCTTAAACATTACCATGTCCTCTTTTCATATTTTATTTTTCTTGCAGAGATTAATTACAAGTTTCCTACATTATAAAAGGGATTTTTTTTTTTTTTTTTTTTTGTGGCAGACCTACTGCAGGGCCCACATTGCAGGGCGTTGTTACAAAGTCGTTATACAAGCTCAGGCTTTGAGGAGTCTATTTTGTCTCACTTCCAGAAGATGGAGCCAGAAAGCTGGAGTAGTTGCTGCAGCGTGGGAAAGACACCTTATATCCTGCTGCTCATGCAAACGCCCTGTTCCTTCTCCAGAGCCACCCTAGAGTGATGTAGGTGGCAAAGAGCAGGGAGAGGAGATGCCAGGGGGCACCAGCAGGTTGCTGGAAGGAAGTTGGTTTTCCTCTTACTGCATCACATCACAAGAAGAACGTGCAGCAGGATGAGATCAGGAGTTTTATTCCCAGTCCTGCTGATTTTGCCCAAACCACAGAAAGACCCTGAATCTGTTGGTGTCCCCCTGTGTCTGCTGGAGGGAACAGATTCAGGAGCAAGGGATGCTAAAGCTGCCTGCAATGGAGAGCACAGAGCACGCTGCAGTCACTCACAAGCTGTAACTCAGGGCCAGGCTTTATCCTCCTTTCCATCTGACAGAGCATGGTTTGTGGGAATGTGTTCCTCACACACAGCAGCCTGGGGGATATTTTCAAGGCACAAAGGTTTTTGATTCATAGTGTAACTTCAAAATTTGAGGCAGGAAGTGAATGACTTGGACAACATTTTCGTAAGTTATCACCTATTTTCTGTCTGCAGAGCTATTCAGGAGTCTTTGGGTTTGCCATTTTCAGATGTTTCACTTACAAGAATAACATTTGAAAAAAATGGAAGTGACATCTTTGTGAAAGATTTCTTACTGGTTTACTTCTTGGGGGTTTACTAATTTTATTTTGGCAAGAGGGCAGGTTTGGCTGGACCATTTCTTGGAGGATCTTGCAGGAAAACTTCAGCTCTGTGACCTTAGAGGTTTGATTAGTTTGAAGAGGGGTCCTGCTGGCTGCTCTGTCCCCTCCTGCCTCGTGCCAGGGTTCAGAGAGAACCTGGCAGCCCCAGGCAGATGGAGAGCTGGGTGTGCCCTTTGCAGCAATTCCCAGGGGTCTCTCCACTGCTTTATCCCCCTGGATGCTGCCAGAGCACCAGCACATCTGGAAGCCTGTCCAGGGGTGAGTGATATCAATTTGGGCAAGCACCCAAAAAGTTTGGACATCACCCAGGGTAGAAAACCAGCAGAATGTTGCAGCTTTTCTCCCTCGTGCCAGGTCGGTGCCTGCAATGGGCTGCACCCCCTTTTTGGCTGCCATCCCTTCCAGCACATGTAACTCCTCCAGTTAAATATAACCTGACTGACAATTTGAGGGCATTATTTTGGCTGCAGTACTTTCCTCTTTCCAGTAGCAAGAAACTGGTCCTGTTTTGTTTTGTATATTCAGGTAACAACATTGCTTGAGTGCTGCCAATGATTTATGTCCCTTTCAGCAGCAAGACTCTGGAAAACTACTTGGAAGATATGAACCCCAAGCATTTTTTCATTTTCTCATCAGATTTCAATTGTTATGATATATGCCCTCAAGAGACTGAGAGGAGGGGAGAGGGGGGCAGGGGAAAACCTTTTATGGTTTATTGTGATCCATATGGAAAAAATATATATTTCCCACACATCTGATTCAATACAGCGTGCACATTTGTAAGGCACATGTGAATGAATGCCAAGAGAGGGGAATTTTTATGAAAGCAGACTGATTACATGGCAAAAAATCTATCAGTTGAAGGTAGATTTATTTACAGCATAATAAATTGGCTGCTCAGAGGGGCTGGCACTGCGTTGGTGATCAAGATGTCTGGGGAAATGTTATGTTTGAGAAAAGCCCCCTGGGACAGCATTCCCTGAGTCAAAACATCCATGTGTCATCTCTTCTGGTGTCACAACAAACACAAGTGCTGGATAAATTTGTACCAACCCCCTGCAGATGAAGCTGGAAAAGGGAAGGGAAAATGTTGTGGGATTAAAATGTCCAGTAATGCATTAAATGGGGCTCCAGAGATTTGGGGGCCTGGCCAAGCTATTGCACTGTTTTCACAGCAGCTGGAAGTAAAGTTCCTTCTCCAATGGGATTGTGAGAGCTGTGAGGGAAGGGGAGGAAGAGGAAGGTGGGATCCTCCATTCTGGATTTGTGTGTGAGCACCTTGGCACCGCCCTCCTGGGACAGAGATCCTGCCCAGCTGGACCCTGGATGATCCAGATGTAGGTGGTGGAGGAGATTTCCAGGGAAATGGTTTGCCAGTAAAATGGGGACAAAGTCTGTCACCTCCCAGTGGACACAAACTGCTCCTGCCAGTCTTCCACCACTACAGAGAGAAAAAGGTCCAAAGAAATACAAATTTTCCCTGTGGCAACTCCATAGTACAGATTTCCAGCATTAGAAAGTTTTCTGTAATTTAGAGCTGCTCTTTGGTTGAGTTTGTCCCATATTTCTCGTTGCTGTTGCCACCTTCAGCTCCACCCCACCCCCAGGGAGTGAAAAGGAATTCATCTTAAATTTCCCCAAGTTCAGGGATGATTTCAATACCCAGTGCTGTGATTAGGGGATAATTTTGACAAACCTGAAGAAATTGTGCTGCTCCACTGGTGATCTCTGGAGATGCTCAGTAAATGGTAAAGCTCTTCCTCTCTCACAACAGTAGATCATCCCACTGGATTTCCCTGAGTTGAAATGATGGGGGCAGGTGGAATCCATCATCCTCCTTGGAACGAGGCTAATTTGGGACAAAACTAATGAGCTTTGAAATATTTATTTGCGTTGCAACACAGCGAAGAGAGTTTGAAAGAAGACACCAGAATCCTGTTTAAAAAGCACATCAATGTCTGTGAACACACACACACACACACACAAGAGAGAGGGGTTTTTTTAAGTAAAAGCAAACCAGATTGCATTACCCCATAAGATTAGTACTTTATTGAACCTCATTATAGGTTCACGTCCTCCCATAGTCATATCCCACTGTGTTATTTTTGGCACATGGAGCCACCATGATTTAGTATCCTGTGTGAGAAAAATGAAGTCGCTTTCTAAAATATGTTGACTATTATTCCAGATGTGGTAGTTGCCTGAGATTCTTTTCAAGCAGGTTTTTATGGCTGAGGCTGTTTGAATCAGGCATTATTTATTTATATGTTCAAGCTAAAGGAGGGGTGGGAACAGTTTTTAATGAAAGCTGAAGGAAAAGGGATAATAAAGTGGGTTTGGTGGAGAAAGAAATATTTACACATAACTTTTGTGTGTTCCCCAAGAAAAATAAAAGGAGGGCATACTGAAAATCATAGTTATTATTTGGCATTCTTCTGCAACAGCAAAATCCCAGGAAAGGCCTGAATTTTAAGTAATTAGACTTTCCAGTTAATTAACTGGTTATAACTAACTGTGTTATTGGTAGTAGGTCCAGGAGAGCAAATGAGTCATTACAGATTCTTTCAAGGCCAGATCACGGATTTGCAGATATAAAAGAGGCAGAGGCTGGGGGAAGGGGAAGGACCTGAATTTCCTGCTGCCATACAAAGCTTCCAGGTCCTCCTGGAGGTTTGATTGACTATGGACCTGCCACAAACAGAAGAGGCACTTGCACAACCAGATCAGGGGCATAAATGCATTACATGAAAACATACTGGGGGGCAGAAGAGAAGTGGGAATAAACAAGATTAATAAATTTATGAATTGGATGAGGAATTATAAGAAATGAAAGCAGGGATGAAACATGCCCAAGGGTGTGATGTCATAGGGCCACATGTGACCCCATGAGTGGGACAGGATGGTGCCCATCAGTGGCACAGTAAGGGAAAGTGCCCATCATTGCCCTTCTGGTCATTAATTGAGCTCTAATTATTATAGGTGGGGAGAATTTTTCCATG
>JAWWEV010000029.1:9020216-9030485 GCA_035583235.1 Hafferia zeledoni | reverse complement strand
GGTTTTTAACCTGAGATTGGCCGTGGCACTGAGTGCCATGATCTGGTAAAGGGACTGGAGTTGGACCAAGGGTTGGATTTGATGATTTCAGAGGTATTTTCCAACCCATTCTATTCTATTCTATTCTATTCTATTCTATTCTATTCTATTCTATTCTATTCTATTCTATTCTATTGATCTCCATCTTCCCCCTACACCCATCCCACCCTCCAAGAGCCCCATGCTCTCCACCTCGTCCTGCCTCACCCCAGCCCAGCCCTGAACCAAAGCCAGGAGTGTGCAGGTCTTGATGAGACCAAAAGCCAGTGCTAACTGCTGGGTCTTCATATCTATGGTCTTTTCTTTTTGTGTTTCAGCTAAAACCCCCTAATGCTGCTCGTGGGGAATTTTAGAGGCACTGAACCAGCTCCTGTGACTTCAGGTTGCTGCTCCATCACAAAGCCTTAGGGATGGGAGGTTGAAACCGAGTTAAGTAGACAGCAAGAACATACAAAATCAATACAAATTCATTCATCTGCTGCTGAAAGACTTACCGACTTTTAATTAATGACACCAGGTCCTAAATTATTCGTGAATTCAGTGGCTTATTATTAAAGCATCACAGGGCTGGCAATACACTGAATTACAATTTGCTCTGGTAAATTAATTCCTTGCTCACTTAATCATTTGCTTCAATAATGGTTCATGTGAATTTAGTCCACTCTGCACTGGAATGGATGAAGAGCACTCACACAGTTAGCACAGCATCTCAAGGCAGTGGCAACAGGGACTTTTCAAGCTGTTTTTCTGTTGCACATGCCATGCTTGTCTCTCACATCTCATGAGCAGTTCCTGTTGGATCTGCTTTCAGCCCACAGCAATAAAGGGAAGGAGAAGTGCTCAAATCCAGAGCAAAACAACTTCCAGAAAAAGAAAAAAAGAGAGGGAAAAAAAAAAAGGCACAAGCCAAGATTTCTGGAGTCTGCTTTCAACCAAAATGCAGCCCAGGCTCAATGCAATTCTTATTTATTCGCAGCCCTGTGGGAATGCAGTAAGAAAAGTGAGACAGAAGTGCAGCAACCAGCTGGCTCTCAGCACCACTGTGGATCCTGGAGGAGGCAGCAAGGGGGATGTTGAAAACCTGCAGGGTATTTGTGGGGCTGCTTGTGCTGCCCCCCAGCCCTGGGCTCCTGCCCTGAGTGCCTGGGTGTGTCTGTACCCCAGCACCAGCCCAGCTCACTGGAACAGCAGCACACACACACTTGGGTGGGTAAACGGGCTGGGAACTCCTTTGGAAACATAATAGTGAAGAAAAAACCCGAGGACATGTGGCCTTAAGAGGAGAAGTGGGCTGGATTATCATAATTTACTGCCCCTTGAGCAGCACCTGATGGCACAAACAGCATCCCCAGGCTGAGTGTGAAAACACCGGAGTCTCCCAGGTGGCCCTCAGTGACCTGGGGAGCCTCATTTTCCTTTGGTTTATGCCAGACTGACACCACCAGCAATATGCAACTGGCCTGCACAAGTGAGAAGAGAAATTAGGCACTTTTTTGGCAAGCTTTTCAAAAGAGTGCTCGGCAGCTCCTCGGCTTCTCACTATTGGCAGAAAAATAAAGGGGATAAATCTAGAAACTTAAATATATATCTGCTGCTCTATTTGCTGATAGCCAGATGTTGGCTTTAATCTGGGTGTCTCAGCCAGGGGGCACAGCAGGGCCAGCTGCAGATTAGCTCCAGGGAGGTAAGGTTTTATCCTAAATTTTCAGGAAACTGAGGAAAAAAATAGATACTACCCATTGGATGCTGTGATAAGGCAGAGTGAGCTGAGTAAGGGCATAACATGAAGGGTAGTTGTGTAAGGAACAGCCACTGGCACTGTCACTCCTCCCTTTTTTGGCAGTTTTTCATTGCCTTTTCACAACACCCAGTGAGCTTTTTTATGCTGAAGACTCTTCTGGGGGTAAAGAAGGGAGAATTTCACACTCTGGGCACGCTGAGGTTCGAGGCTGAGGTTTAACATTTTTCCAACGTTACTCAGCACTGAGGGAAAAAAAACAACGTCAGACGACAGATTTACATCCCTGAATTTCAGTGGATGTGAAGGGTCTAAAATCTCCCTCATGTTTCTTTTTATTGATTGCTCCCAAGATGAAACAATTGGGAGTCGGAGCGAATTTATAACTAGCTTGTGAAATAAACCTCACATCTAGCAAAGATATTACACTGAGCAGGAAACAAGCCCGCAGAAATTCATTATGTTCCCAGAATTAAATGAAAACAATCTAGTTTATGGACCACAGAAGGTGGTTACAGTAAAAAAAAAAAAAAAGGAAAGAAAGAAAGGAAAATCCCTGGGCCGTGCAGAAAGGTCCTGGATCCTCCGGAGTGAGGAGGTTTCAGCTGCCAGGTTTGTGTCATCACTTCGGTGCTGCTGAGCTGGAGCCCGCGGCGCTCACAAGAAGCTCACACGGAGCCCCCGCGGCTCCGCTCGCCCGACAAATGCAGCGGCAACGCCGGGAATGCCGTTTTTCTATCCATGCACGATGCCAGGGGGCACGGCGGGACAGAGGGATGGCACGGGGTGGCACCGCAACGAGCTGAGCTGGAGGGCAGCGTCGCTCAGCTGCAGCACCGGGGAGGCGGGGGGAAGATCATGTGAGCTGGCAGTGAAAGGCAAAACAGGTCTGGATAGCCAGCCTTGCTGCGTTTATTTTTAGCAAGACGCTGCTTTCCTCTCCCAGCTCCTCTCTGGGTTGCTGTGTGGGTTGAATTTCCAGCGGTGGAAATCTGTTTGCTCCTGGGTAAATGCTAAGGAATATCAGTATGTACATATATATATACACATGAATATTTATTTCCTTTAGGAAAACCAGATTATTTGCAGCCCCAGCAGCACCACCACAGACCTGCCTGCCAACATCACCCCATGGCAGCTGTGGGGTGACAGGCATGGCCGTGTCACACCTGGGGGGATCAGCAGCTTTTGACCCTACGAAAATAATTAACTTCTCATTTCTGGGGTCGGCCTGAGGAGGTGAGACAAAAGGCAGGACAACAAAGCTGTGTGTCCACAGCCAGGGGAAGGAGCGTGGGTGTCACCGAGGGGACATAGCACAGCACTCCCGAGGAGGATGCTCATGTCAGCAGATCGTTTATTTGCTTATAAAAACGAGCTGAAACATGAAAAGGCAACTAGAGATGCAATCACCTCAGCCATGCCTAGTGCAGTAGGAAGGAAGATTTTTAAAGGCTGAGTCGGAGGAGGAATGCAAATGGAATAAGAGCCCAGTGCTGGAGAGCTGCAGACATGCAGGGCTGGAGCTGCCCCAGGAGCCCTCCCAGCCCCAGGGGCAGCCAGGACTGGGCAACCAGCTCTTCAGAAAAGGGCTCAGCTGGAGTGCTGGGGATTTATGCAGTACCAGAGCCCTGTGGAAGTGATAAACGATGTTTCCCTATCACAGAAAGATGCTGGAACATAAAAGAGTAACTGTAGGTTTGAATATGCCTTGAAATGAGAGTTTAAAATCCCGAGTTAAACCCACATGAGGAATGTGCAGCTGTGTGGCTGCATCAGCCCTTCCCAGGTGGGGGAGCCAGCACAACCTGGGCTCTGGCTGCACATCAATAGTCTTGCAGGTGAAAAGAGAGAGGGTTTTGGGTGTGTTTAATGCTGCTGCCTTTGCCCAGCCTCCTCCTGGCCTGTGCCAGCCCTGTGTGTCCCTGCTGAAAGCTGATAACGCAGGTCCTGTTAAATAAACCTTGTTAATTAACGATGGACCCAACATGGGAAGGCCCTGCTTGGTGGCCCATAAAGAATAACTGAGAGCATTTAAAAAGAGACTGAGGATTTCAGTGAGCAGGAAGCCACTGCCAGCTTTGGCTAATGCCTGCCCTGCCAGCTCCATGTCCTCCTACAGAGGAGGCTTTGGCATTCCAGCAGGGAACACTCACACTCTCCAGGCAGTGTGGCTTAGGAGGAATTTGCACTCAGCATGGAGGAGACTGTGCTTCTCTTCTCTGCCTCGAATCACAGAATCATTTAGGTTAGAAGAGGTCTCTGAGATCACTGAGTCCAGCCATGAACCAGCAGTGCCAAGCCCACCACTAAACCAGGTCCCCAAGTGCCACATCCACAGGTTTTTTGAGCACAGACCTGCTCTGTGCCTCAGTTTCCCCACTGAGAAGCAGAGCAGCGATGTCAGCCCTTTTTGCAAAGCACATGGTCCAGGTGACTGCATCCCTGTAACAACCCAGCACATTCAATAATTCCAAAAATAACTGAAGGAAAAGGCTGCAGCTCCCAGCTTACTGAAACAGGGCAAGCAAAAGCTGTTCTGGGAGCCACATGAGTTGGGCTGATGGAAAGTGTGAGCAGACCTGATGGGCTTGAGGTCCCCTCCCAATCTACATTCCTCATTCCTTCAGTCCTCCCAAACACCCAGCCCCAGAAAAGGGAGTGGCAAGAGAAGGAATGGTGTTATGGCAGCTGGGATGGAGCCACAGCAGAACTCACACCTCGGCTGCCTTGGGAAAGCCACACGAGCAGCACTGGCCAGAACCCAGCCTAGGAAAAAGAAAAGCCACAGAATGGCTTCATAGTCCCTGCAGTGAGGCCAGGAGGAGCAAAATTCCAAAAGCAAGAAAGGCAGTTTAAAGAAGGGATGCTTCTTTGGGAATTACTGCATGGAAGAAATAGAGTCAGAAGTGATTTGAGCTCCCTTCTGCTGCAAGGCCTGGGGAGCAGAGCTGGGTGGGGAAGGGCTTCCCTCCAAGACCACATTTCCAACAGTATCCTTTTACCTATGGAAAAAGGTTTCACATCTACTGAAATAAGAGAAGATGTAACAAATAACGTAATGGAAAAGCTGGCAAGGCTGGTTCCCCTTGAGGAGCTCCAGAAGTTCAGCCCTTGGTTTTCCTGGTCCACACAGTAAGTTTCCAGAAGGAGCCACGGTGTGAGGAGAGCTGTGGGGGCAGGCAGGGGCTCACTGGGTGCTGCATCCCCTGCCCAGGGGATTGCTCTTGCCTGTGGTCTCCCTGGGAGACGTGATACCCAGGAGTGAGGAGGTGGAGGCTCTGCCACTTCTGGCCTTGGGAGAGATGCTCCTCAGGATGCCAGGACATGTGGAAACAGTGGTGGGGAACAGACAGTGAACACTGCCTGCTCCCTGTTAAGATTGACCTTCCCTGAGCCATTCAGTCATGTCATTTTGGGCAAATAAATGTACTAAGTCCTGCATATTTTTAATACCAGAGACTACAGTACTTTCCTGTGGGAAGGAAGAAGGAAATTCCTGCTCCTTCTCCCCCCACATATTCAAGAGAAGCACAATCTGTCCCAAAGCTTTAATAAATTTTTATAGATACTTCATGCCAGTTTTGGCTCTCAAATTCACCAAGGTAAATCTGGAATGAGCAGATTTCAGAAGAGCTGCTCCATTTCTTGTGAGAGAATTGCCCTCTCTCTGCCCAGTGTCAGCAGGCAAAAGTTATGAGAACCACAGTTGTGATGTTCCTCTCACAGACTGAATCTCCTCCTCTTCTCAGCTGACCCAGGGTTTGCTTCGTTAGCTGTGATCTTTGATTAGCTCGTCAGCTGCATTCCATGTCCCAGAGAAATGCAGGGAATGAAGAGGCAGCACAAGCACAAGATTGGGCTGCAGAGGAAACTCTGGGCCCTACTGAGCCCTTCTCCCCACGCTCCTGCCACACTGCAGGACTACAAGGCCCACCAAGAGCAGGTCCCCAGATCCTTCCCAGCCCTCAGCAGCACGTGCAGGATTGCAGGGGGTCTGCAGGACCTCAGCCTGTTTGTGGCAGGGCTGGGTCTGTCTGCACAATTCCCTGGATGGTTTGGGATTGCTGCTCCTGCCTGCTCTGGGAACACCCCACAGCATCTGCCCAGCCCTGCAGATCCTTCCACCCAGGGACCAAAGCATATCTCTCCCCAGATGATGGAGGGATCACAATAGCAGAAGTAGCTTTTTTTTCATAAAAATAAACATTCCAAGACCTTTATGGCAGGACTGCACATGTGTGCCCATCCCAGCTCCTGATCTGCAGTGCTGGGGATGAGCATTAGGAAGTGCAATCCTTTATCCAGGACAGAGGCTTTTGGCACAAACAATAGCCAAGGACATGAATACTTCTAACATTGCAAAGAAATTCTTGCTGAATGTGTAGCAGTGATAGTTAAGAATGAGCTTGGTTGGTTACAGAGACATATTTCAACTCATTTCAGACAAAATGCAATGAAAATTAACATGTTTTCAACCTTCTCTAAGGCAATAGTCTCATCAAACAGAGATTCTGCTTCTCTATCATCTTTGGAGGGAACAGACTAGATAGAAAAAAATGAGGTTTAAGCCTGTGAAGTCATAATTTCTTTGGGTCTTGGGTTCCCTGTGTCCATTATGGCCCCTCTAATTCAGCACCATGTCACTTCTTTTAAACTGTATTAGCTCTTCTTCCTTCTAACCACGTGCCAGCCTGGGAGCAGGGACGGGAGGGAAACTAATTCAGGAAAAAATCCTGCTTAAGGCAAAAGTCTAACTCCAAGCAAGTTCCTTGGTGCCCAGCCAAGCCTTGTGCTGCTCTCCTGGCTCTCCCTCCTTACTCCTGATGGCCCTGCAGCAGCAGCAGCAGCAGCAGCTCTGTGTCTTTGCATGGTCTGTAAAATAAGCCTTGTCAGATCTTACCCTGTCATCCAACTACCCCACAATGCATTAAAATATATCACATCACTTATAATTTGTAGCTGTAGACAGAGCCTGCCTAAAACCACTCTTCCCTCAAAGAAAACCAGATGCACTTGCAAGACCTCCAATTACCCCTTAAGCCACCTCCTCTTCTCTGCTCCACTCATCCCTGGAGTCCCTGGAAAACAGATGGTCCTTGCAGCTTGCCTGGGAGTTCATAAACCTGATGGACCAAGCAAGAGGAGGCACATTCAGAAAGCAGGGGCTGCAGTGAGAACACTCTGCCACCTGCTCCTCCAGTCCCCACAGATTTTGGCTGGAGCCCCTCCACTGTCTTCTGCTGATGCAGATCCCTGCAGGGAGGAGGAGCTCCCTCTTCCCTTCCCTGTCTTTATTACACAGGTCACAAAATGGTTAAGGCTTTGCAAGCTCTGCTCCAGACCTGGAATTCCACCCAGAAACCTGTTGGCAGCTGTGCTGATCCCAGAGCTCTGCATGAAATTCAGCTTAAGGAGGGGCAGCTGCAGCCTTTGAGGGCTCCCCTTGCTCCCCGAGCTGTTCATCCCCCAGAGAAAGCAGCACACTCCCATCCCTGAGCATGGGCAACTGGGAGCTGTGTCCAAGATGTACCTGCCACATCCCAGGTGAGTCTCACACTCCAGAGAAAGAAAAGAAAAGTCTGAATTTCTCTCCTGAAGATGCCCCAGGGAAACATGTTCACTGACACTCATTGGACATACACAGTCCTGCCACATTTCCTCATGGAATATCTGCATTTTCCTCTTAAGTATTGCCTCTGGGAACTCATCACAACCTTTGGGCAAATCTCCTCTAAAGCCACACTCTGCCTGTTGTTCATACCCAAGTGTGGGACCACTGATGGGACCAAGTCTGCTTGTCCCAGTGGAGCAGCTCAGGAGCAAACACTGCAGACATCTAAGGCTCATCTGTAGAGATTCGGGCCCAGCTTGGATCAAACATATGCCACAAATATGAACATACTCAGCTCAGAGTAATGACAAAACTTATAATCAGCTCATAAAGTGGACTTTTCATCAGCTCTTCATGTGGCTTTCCTGGCTGGGGAGACTGATGTGAAGGGACTCGTTCAGGAGCAGTGCCTCGGGTGCAGCAGTGGTGGGGAAGAAGGAAGAAAAAGGATGGATTTTGCTGGTTTAAATACAAATCTCAGTGTGTTACAGAATATTAAATAGCTCTTACAGATTTATCTTCCTAATGCAGCTGTCAGAAAGTCCCTTTCCAGTTTAACCTGGCGGGCACTGAGGGTCCTGTGGTGGGTGATGAACTCTTGCTGCTTTTGGGCAGGACAGGGATGTCTGTGCAAGTGCCTCAACTCTGAGGTCACCACATTCTGCACAAAGACATCAAATACCAGCCAAGCTCTATTTCCTTCCTGGTTCTGATGGAACTGAAGGAAGAAACAGCAGTGATCTCCAAACCCTCTTTGAACAGAGGGCTCAGATACTGTGCTTTAATGAGCTGTTATCACCCTGACTGGAGAGCTGAAGGATTTTAAGACCTCTCTCAGCAGCTGCGTTGCAAAAGTTAATGATCTGTTCATTGCAAGAGCACATACAGATTCAGGCTGAATGTTTGGAGTCAGCCTTCTTACCCTGGAATCTTTTGATATTAACCTTTTCCTCTGGTATTTAACCTCAGAAATTGGACCCAGGGAAGTCACCAGTGTGAAGAGGAGAGACTGTGACTTCGATGAGGTGGTGAATTGCACATTTCAGGAGGTTAGGTAGGATGGATGTAGGCATGGATGTTTTCACAAAAGAGTCACCTTGCTTCAAACCTGGCACTGATAAGCCTCAAACCTGGACTGATAGACCAGTGCAGCTACATCCAAGTGACTGGTGTAAAAAACAAAAATTACATGTGTGAATAAAAGCTGGACTAGCAAGACATGTATTAGCTTTGCTTCCATGAGTGGACAATTCTACAGACCAAAGCAATATAAAAAATTCCCCAGGTCTGAGATGAGAGTTTATAAGAAAAGAACTGTTGGTTTTATCACACTGAGAGAAAACAGGACTGTGCTCATAT
The DNA here is from genome assembly GCA_035583235.1 of Hafferia zeledoni. Classification (NCBI taxonomy): domain Eukaryota; kingdom Metazoa; phylum Chordata; class Aves; order Passeriformes; family Thamnophilidae; genus Hafferia; species Hafferia zeledoni. Next base: position 9,021,735 of record JAWWEV010000029.1, on the reverse strand, counting down.
GTCTGAGTTTCTCCAGAAGAAAAGCTTGAATTTGCAGTCAGGAAATTATTAAGAGATAAAAGCTGGTTCTATAAAAGAATGGCATCTGAGTCAAAGGTACTTGGTGCACAGAGCACAAGATCAGCATCATCAAAAGCTTGATGTGCAAGTCTTTCAGTTTGCTGAAGTAATTTTGAAGTGTTTATTTAAAAGGAGGACTGCAGTGAACCACTTTGAAAGCACCTCTAAGCATGGAGAACAGGGCACTTGAGCATCTGAGCTGGCAAACAAAGAAACTTCAGGGAACAGAACCTCAGAGTAGCCAAGGACATTTCTGTATAGAGAGAAAATGAAGTAGCCAGGGTGAGGAATGGGAAAGGCTGTTGGGCACGTCTGTGTAAGCAGAGCCTCTTCATATGTCTGTGGCCTTGAGGACAAAAAACCCTTGCAAGGATCTGAGCAGGCGAGTACAGGAAAATGAGGCTTTTCTATTGAAATGGTTATGGCAAACTGGAGAACTCCTTGGCATGAACTCAGCTCTTCTGTGATGAGTGGATGAGTTTCTGCAGGAGGTGAAGCTCCAAGCCTACCTAGAAAAGCCAGTTGCCAGTGGTAGATGATCTGACAGAGCCTGATCCAAGGCCTCTGAAAGCCACCAAGAAACCCTTCAGGGACACTGAATCTGGCACTTGATGCTTAAGTGACTCATATTCTCATTGATATTCTGTGGGAAGCATAAGAAAAATAAATTTGTTTAAGGGAGACTTTTATTGCATGAGGAAAAATGAACGCACAGTGCAATATTTTAAAATTCAGATTTTTAAAATGTCACATTTTAGTGCTTGTAGAAGGCTGTTTTTTCCAGAATCCCACATGTGGCATGCAGTTCATTCTGGAACATGATTCATTTTTAAACAGAACACCCTTTTACTGCCAGCTTTGCATGGGAAGAAAATTTTGTTTCCCTGGGTGCAAGAAACTGTAGACAGAAGCATCAACAACCAGAACCCAGAGCATTGAGAGAGATCTCCCTGTTGGGTACTTTGGTGAATAATCAACTTCCAAACCCATTTACAGTTACTGAAATCCACCATTCAACAAAATACACACAAAATACATTTTCCAGAAGTTTGTCCCTGTTGACCAGCCTGGCACAGTGGTGAGGACATGCAGAATCAGATGTGTGTTGCCTTCCCTGCACTAACCAGCCAGCTCCTCCCCAGCCCCTGCATCTGACATGCCCCCAGTGATGTGCAATTCTTGGGTGAGCCACAACCATCGGAGAATCACAGAATAGTTTGGCTTGGAAGGGACCTTGAAAGTCCAAGCCTCTTGCAATGAGCCTTCAGGCTGCTCAGAGCCCCATCCAGCCTGACCTTGGGTGTTTCCAGGGATGTGGCATCTGTCACCTCCCTGGTCCACTTTAGCTTGCACCAGACACTGCTGCCAGTGTTGGAGGTGCTCCAAGAGCACATCTTAGGTGTGAAAGAAAGAAAGAAAGAAAGAAAGAAAGAAAGAAAGAAAGAAAGAAAGAAAGAAA
>JAWWEV010000029.1:9005356-9020116 GCA_035583235.1 Hafferia zeledoni | reverse complement strand
AGAAAGAAAGAAAGAAAGAAAGAAAGAAAGAAAGAAAGAAAGAAAGAAAGAAAGAAAGAAAGAAAGAAAGAAAATAAGAGGAACATGAAGCATTTATGGCTTGGAGAGGAATCTCCTCCCAGGTGCAGGCAGCATACCCTGTCTCTGGATGAGACCTGCCAAAGGATATGCAGGGACTTAGTGCACCTGATCCTGCTAAGTGGCCAGAGCTCAGGTCCCAGTTCTGCAAGACAGAGAGATGCAGATTTAACTGTAAGCACATGAACAGTCTCTCCCACTTAGCAGAAGCTCTTTTCCAGAACACATATAAAACACGATGGGGCAGAAAACCAGAACTGAAAAAAAAAAAAAAAAAAAAAAAAAAGCCAATTACCACAGTAAGTGGGAAACAGAGAAGGAAGACTAACAAGCATTTATCATCTCTAAAAGCAGCATTTGCAGTGGGGACTGACTTGGAGAAGGATCTGGTCTGGATCTGAGCCAAGAACTTGGCGTGTTTCTGTGGAGTCCCCCAGTGCCTGTCAGTGAGGAACTGTAGTTTCTGTGTTTTTCTGGGGCAGGGAGGAAAAGGGGAGAGGAGGAAGCTTTTTGGGGGATAGTGTTTAACTCAAAAAAATGCAATATCTCCCAAGTCTTGCCTGTTTTTTCTGAATGCACTTGGTCCCTCTGAGTTCAGGTGTCACTGTCCTTGCTGCACCACCAGAGCCATTCCCAGCTGGTCTTGCCCTCAGGAGTGCCCTGGAAGCCTCCACACATCAGCCCAGCCAGGGCTTCTTCCAAAAGGAGCTGCAGAATTTAATTAACTCTACTCCGTGCTTGCAGTGCTGCAATTTCTCTTACCTTTAACATGAACTCACATATGGATTAAAGTGAAATAAACCCCACAATTTGAGTTCAATTCAAAGCTGATTGGAAACATGTATTACCTTTCCTTGACCCGGCAGCGAGAAGGGAAGTTATTACAGTTCTTTAGTGAGTTTGTAAACTCTTTACTGCTGTGGCAGTTTTAATCCTGCTGAGAGAAAATCTGAGCTGGGAAATAAATTGCTCCCATTTTATTCTTATGTTGTACAATCACAGGTTTAGATAGCAAACAAACATCAAGTCCATTTGGAATCAACAAGTGAGAGTATTACCAGAATCCAGACGGCATTTTCAGGTTAAATAATAAACAATCATCAGCAATAATAAAGGAGCGCTCCAGATCTTGCAGGTTTTAATATGCAAAAAAAATTGGAAATTTAAAAAACTCAGTTACACCATGACTAAGAGAAAAGGTGTTTGTGTGAACTAGACAAAACAGCAGGTTTTCACCATTCTCTGGAAGTCTGTAAACATTTTAGAGTCACACAGAGAAGAGTCACAAATGATGGATACAAGAACATTGGCCAGGCTTCCATGGAAATGCAAGTCCAGTCCAAATGACTCCAGAGCAACATCCCAGCCCTTCTAATGTGCCCTGATGGCTGTTTGCATGTCAGCCAGATGGGACTGGAACCCCAGCACTGGGCTGAGTGATGGAGCTCATTAACACATTAGAGCGGCAGAATCGGATTTTCTACCTCTTGAGGTCTTCAAACGAAGGCAGGATGTCCTCCCACCAAGATGTGCTTTGGCAAAGCAGAAGTGATGAGGCTGCAAACAGAAATGAGCTGGGCTACATTGATTGGCCAGTGATAGATGAGTTGTACCTCAGCTAATGTGCTTCCAGCCTCCAGTGCCATGAATCTCCCAACAAAAATCCTCCAGGAGTCTCACCCAGGAAGTCTAAATCAGATCTCTGAGGTCTTTGCTTAAATGAAGTGAATCAAATAATTTGTGCAGGACTGGTGTCTCCTGTGTTTGCTTTTATGCATTTCCAGGGGGGTAAAGCACAAATGTAATATTCCCAATATTTCCTTTCAATTTAATGGGACGAACTGGTTTGCATATTTTCACAGAGGACAGATCTCAGCCAACCCAGGGTGTCACTGTCCACAGGAAAGGAGCCAACACTGTTGGTGTGGAAGACCTGGATATATTGGAGCAATAGAGTGAAATGCCACCTGTGAAGCATTTTTCCATAATTCTGTGAGAAATGGTCATATTTACCAATAAAAGTTAGTGAGTACAAGTCATTGAAGCAAAACTAAACTTTATTTAACAAATTCAGCTGCATCAGGTGTGTCCCTCTGGCCTAGGAGACAGACCCAGAACAAAAATAACCAGAACTTTTTATACCCTGTCTTGGCCAGAAAGGTCCCTGCCCCTGTTCCTGTTGGCAGTTCTTGAGGACTCACAGTCTGGCCTGGTCCACCTACATGCCCAAGACCCCCAACCCCCTCCAAAGGCACGAAAAACAAGCTGTAACTGCTTTTTAAGCACTTAACCATTCAAAACCTTAACTATCCCCCTCCCCCTATTCTTTTTTTCTTAATACAGCTCCTTTAGCTTCAGCAAAACTCCAATTCTGTTTCTAACAATTCCTTAAGAGTAATCTAACAAAGAAGGCACAGGAAGGGGAAAAAGACATTTATCCTCTGCTCTTCATTCTCTTGCCAACCTGGATGCTGTGTGAGCCACCTGGGCCCTTGGAAAGGCACAGTCCACTGGCAGGATTTCTTAGCACACCTGGGCACCAAATATCTGCTGTTCCTGAGATCCATTTGCCACACTGTTAAAACTGAAATGTTAAACACTCCAGGGTACTCAGCTGAAAAGCAGGTTTTGCTATTCCAAATGAGCTTCAGACTTGCCAGGCAGAATTGGTCAATAAAATTACTTTTTAACTCGAATAAACTATTTGGACTGCACAGAAGAGTCAACATAACATTATTTACAGGAACATAATCATGCCATCCCTTTTTCTATCTCCATTTTTTTGCATGGCACCAGGGTAAAGAAGGAAAAATATTGATACTGAAATCAAATCAGACAGAAGATGATCCAGTGTAAATAGAGCACAAGGGAAGAACTTTCCGGGTTTGTTTTCACTGCTGGCATCTGTTCCTCCTGACACAGAAGATTACAGAGAATGATAATCTGTTTTCATGAGTGAACAAAGAAATAGTGGCAAAATAAAAATAAAATGAGAAGTATGCAAGGAGTCACACAAAGATGAACCAGCTGACAGTGGCTGGTGCTCAGGCTTGTGGAAATAAAAATGAGGAAGAGGATGAATACAGTGGGATGATTCTCCTGGTTCTGGAATGCTGGCACACAGGGGCTCCCAAACCTGAGGTCCCAGACCAGGACACTGTGCTTCCCACCACGCAGCTCAGCTCCAGGAATGCTCCAGGTCTGCTCCAGGACTGCTCCAGGATTTCACTGCACCTTGATTTGCTCAAGAGGGATTGTCCTGTAATTTCTCTGAGCACTCCCTCCTGTTGTCTTAGGACATTCCTTACTTGCTGTGTCCTCAGTTTTACCAATCCCTGCCTTGCTGTTTAGTCTCTCTTTTTATGATAGTAATTACATATTCCCAACTCTCTGGATCACTCCAGACTCTTCCCAGCATGAAATCTCTCCCTGGAGAGGGGTTCCCAGCCTCCACCCCTGGGTGTAGCTGCTAAAGCAGGAGGGGTGCAACAGCTCCTCCTTTCCCTTCCCCCCAGGCTCCCATCCAAGAGGTGATGTGTCTTTGGAAATCCTTTTTCACAACCTTACAGGACGTTCAGACTGAAGGAGAAATTATTTTCCTGTTGATGGATGTTGGGAGGGTGAGGAGGGAGGGTGTCAATGTGCATTTCCCCCCAAGCATTCCTGAAGCATCCAGCACTCTGGTGATGGTCCTTGCCCCTTGGCTGCTGTCCCATGTCCCCAACTCCAGTCCAGTTGTCCCCTGGCACTGCCCCTGCTGAGGAGGGCTGAGCACTTTGTCCACCAGGGCTGTAATAACCAGCTGATTACCCTCCCCTCAGCCCCAATTTAACTTTACATCATTAAACAACAAGGTACAGGCCAGAACATCTAAAGCCTTTGAGTGGTCAATGTGAACTCCAGCCGCCAACAGCTCCTGATCCCCAGCCAAAGCCAACTCATTAGGTACCAGAGAACAGCCGTGCTAACACTGCTTTTCTTTCAGTGCTGCCTGCACTGGGGATATTACATGAGGAATGTTCAAATGGAATATAGTTTTTCCTTGGCCAGTAACGATTCTGTGAGGTTTACAGTCGCTCAGGTCTTGCAGGTCAGGAGTTATTAAAATGCAGTTATGAATTTTGCATACCTGCCAGTGTAGGAAACGGGCAGTGACCTGTTCCACAACTTACACACACAGGTCCATGGGGCCAGGTGGGATCCATCCAAGGGGCCAGGTGGGATCCATCCAAGGGTACCCAGCCATTTTCCAGCATTTATCATCAGTCCTGACTAACTGGGGGGTCCCAACTGACTGCAAGTGGTTGAATGTGATGCCCATCCACAATGCCTGGCTCCAGGGGTGGGGTGGGGATGGGGATGGGAGCACATCCTTCCTTGCACTGCTCCCTCCCTGCTCCTGGCCTCCCTGCTTATGGCTAAACATTTCAGCCAGGCTTTCAGGGTTGCTTTTGTTCTCTTTCTGCCTCTAAACCCCTTGCAGGGGCGATGCTGTGCTAACATGTTATCCAGGGCTGTGCTCACACGTGGAGGGAGAAGGGGGGGAACACACAGGCACCAAAACCCAGAGGTCACCGTGCTGAGGAGAAGCACAGAACAGGCTTTGTGCGGATTTGTCCCGCCAGCTCCCTTCATTCTTGACTTGAAACACTTGCTGATAATCCACTCCTTGACCTCTCCCACACAGGATGCAGTGTCACTATATGGAAGCCATATGGAACAAAGGGATCGCTCTCAGTGCACGCTGAGCACAAGAAATAAAGGTTTCCAATGGCACTGTCACCACGGCAGCTGGGGCAGCTCTTTGCCAGCCTGCCCTCGTGTTGGCAGCTGGAAACTCGTGTGCCTGCTGTGGAAAAGCACAGCAGATCAGGCTGTAATAGGAGGATGTGTTTGTACCTCTCTCTAACTGAGCAAGCCCCTGAATTTATTGTCCAGATTTTTTTTACCCTCTGAGTAATCATTAAAACTGTGAAATGTTTTTTTGAGTAATCATTAAAACTGTGAAATGATTTTTTGAGTAATCATTAAAACTGTGAAATGGTTTTTTGAGTAATCACTACAACTGTGAAATGTTTTTTAGGACATGCAAAAGAGATAGGATTCTTGATGGTCCTCTTCCTTTGAAGGAGGATACCTGGTTCCCATTAATAACTATTTATTACAGGATGGAGCTATGGACAATTTGCTGTCTAGTGATTACAGATTGGAGTACAAAGCTCAGGAGTAATCAGAAAATGCACTGAGTTTCTGCTCCACATGCTTTAAATGTGATGATAAATGAGATGTGTATCTCATGCCTAAAATTTAGAAATACCCCATGGTTTGCTGATAGGATTTAATCAGCTTTAAATAACTCCACCAGGATAAAGGACCCACTTGTGTTTTGTGGGAAAGAAGGGAAAAATCAACTGAAAAGTTGCATTACTTTATAAAGAAACAGTAAGACCCTAATTTTGCCCCTTCAGTACAGAAATAAATACAAGGCTTCGAATAAGCCTTAGAGGGCTACATGTAAGGTTTTGACCTTCTTGCTCCATATTTCTTCCCCAATCTGTCTTTAATAGCAGAAAAGATGTTCTGGCAGATGCAAGAGCCACCTGATGACCAAATCTGAGCTGATGTTTCCATGTCCCTCTTATCATCAACAAGGTGCCCATCATGCCCTGTCCTGCCTTTCCAGTGCTCCTGGAGCAGATGGCTGGAGCCAGATTACAACCAGCGTCTTGTCTCCACACTCCTTTGCCTTTTCAGGAAGGTTTGATTGGAAATCTCATCTGCTCCCATTGGTTTGGTCCCGTGCCAGCTCTAAATGAGAAATGGCCCATTTCTCGCTTCATTTCCCCTTCAAAATTCACGGGCAGTTCTTGGCAGTTTTCAAAGCCAGCCCTGACCAAAGAGCCCAGCCCAGGCTGAATCTGCAGCCCAGAGCAAAGCCAGTCCCTCAGCCCAGTCCTGCTGCACTGGCACCGTGGCAGGGAGACCAAGCTTTGCTTGCTTTCAGTATCTCTGGCTGAAACCCTCCTGTCCACACCAGAGAGGAGCACACCCATTTTTTGCCCATCATCTAAATGTCTGATATGGAGAATTTTTTCATAGGGCAGAGCACAAGCAACGGTTTCTTCAGCATGACAAGCCAAACCCTTCTCCAATTTTCAGCCAGGAGGAGAGGGGGGTTAGTTTGGAGCTAATTATTTAATTAATAGACTTAAGAGTTCTTCAGTATCCCTTGGGAAAATGATAGAGAAAAATGTGATGGGCTTTAAGACAGAGACAGAGTGACCTTCCTTGTATGCAGATCCCAACTTGCTTCTCCACACTGTTGGGTGGCAAAAAGAGAGGGCCAAATTGTGTCTTTTTTTGTAAGCCAGCAGCTGACCTCAGAGTATCCTGAGGGCATTTTAAACCTATCTCTGCCTTTATTATGTGTGTCATATGCCCCCATTCATCCTTTGTAGTTTAAAGCAAAAATGACCTTTTATAGCTATCTAAAGCATAATTTTGCTTATGTTCTCCACTCTCACCATTTGTTTCGAGTTAAATATCAAACAGATGTGCACCCATTTTTAACCAAAAAATGTTTAATATTAGAGAGCATGCCCTCAAATAAGACTGGGAAAGCCTTTCGGGGAATAAGCCTTTCAAATAAAAAGGCATATTAGTAAATTTTAAGGTGATTTTAACTGTATATTTTCAAGCATTAAAGGAAATGGATCCAGCAAGCCATAAAGTGACAAGTGGGAGGTGGGGAAAGATATATGGTACTAGTTTGAAAGAGAAATTAGACCTGGAACAGGGTGGAAAAATCCACCTACCCTGGAGCTATTTGGATTCACAGGTTTGGAGGTGGGGACATTGGAGAGAGAGGGAAGAAGGGAGGGAGGGAGGAAGGGTGGAGGCTGGAAGGGGCTCTGTGCTCACCTCCTGGCAGATACAGGTTGCTGACTGTGAGAATCACTCCCTGGAGAGGGTGGCAACATCCAGGCTCATTTTCTATCTCATGACTAAAGAGGCAAACAGCAGAGCTCAGGTTCTTCCAGGGCAGCTCAGCTCCCAGCTGGAATTCGGTGCTGTGGCTCCAGGAGGGCATCAATCAGCTCAGTGTGAGCTTTGCTCTGGTTCCCCTCCCGGCTCTGCAGCACTGATGGTGCAGGGGCTGCATTAACCATTCCATATCTCCTAATAGTTCCTGGCACTGCACACATTTTAAGTGCAGAGCTGAATTCCCTGATCTGCAGCCCCATCCCCTCTGATGGTTACTGCTGAAATTAAAGTATTTCCCTGTGGCTGCTTGAATTTTTTTCTGCTGTAGGAAAGGACTTTCTCTGCTCAGACCTGCCTGCAAATTACATTTCCATTTGGCACCAGAGATGGTTTGCACAGATTTACTCTGTTCTGGGGTGATTTCATTTGCAGTTTGGAGGAGAGCTGATACCTTTGGTGTTTTACAAAACTCGGCTTGTGTTTGCTGGTACAGTCCAGGAAGATGTAACTGGTTATCACTCCATTAGGCTGCTGCAGCAATACCTGAAACCCTGAATGATCTGAAGTCTCCTTAATGTCTGCTTGAGGGAAATGATCCTGTTTCCATCCATTTCTCTGTGACAATGCAACCGAGCCCAGGGGTCTGCAGGAATTAGAGCTTTGGAGGCTTGGGGAAATAATTCTCTTGCTCTCTTGCTCTTTTTCTTTTGCCAGCTTGCACACCATGGCAGAGCCAGCTGCTGGCTGCACTGCAGTGCTTGGAACGTGGGCTCCTCAGCTTAGGGCAAAGCAAAGGACACTTCTGGCTCTTTTAATCCCTTTATTCCTCCTGAGTGGCTGAAGTGGGAATGGAGCATAATTTACATGTTGAGAAGTGTATCGAGACTCCAAGAGATTTATTTCAGATTATTCAACTCTTGCTGAGGGATCTCTTGACTGAAGTCTCATAGCACAGAGGCTTCTGCAAATTTTGTGTTTGGGTGACCTTTGCATACCCCAGGAACTGGCTGTGAGGTCACAGCTGCCACAGGACTGGCTGACAGGGCAGATCCATCTCCCCACCAAGGCATTGGACAAGCTGCATTCCCAGATCCTGGCAGGGAAGGAGCCAGTGTGTGTTTTCCATGCCTGCCACTGCATGGTGTGCCCATTGCACTGGGAACTGAAAGGTCAGGAAGCACCACTTCCATCCAGGTGTGTTTGTTTCTCTGCCCACCTGCTTTACTTGAGTTATGAAGCCTCTCACCACCACCACGGTTCAGCACAGGGTCATCAGGCCCTGAATTAATTAACACTGCTATTGATTGTGTCCATTCACAAAGAGCAGCTCAGCCATCTGGGGACCTTCCAGGCTGATCCATCTCCCAGCACATCAGTGGGCCTGAGGTTGGGCCCTTCCTGCTTTCACCTGGGAAGGAAAATTGGCCCAAAGGCTGGAGAACAGGAGCAGAAGAGTGGGCAGCTGCATTATTGAGGCAACTCAAATCACAGCCCAACAGAAGTCAGTAGTGGGTTTTAATTCAGTGCATTAAATCAAGACAACTTAATAACACCAGTTTCCCACCCTTAGTATTGAGAAAGAACAAAGAATTTATCTCTGCTGGCTGGACCTGTTGCCCAGCTCAGGAGGATTTTTCCATCCTTGGCTGAGAACAAACACAGCAGCTGACAGAATGTCAATGTGTGGTGCTCAGCAGTGAGAATCATTGAGATTCCAAACCATCCCATCCTAATCCTCTCCTCTCCAGCAGCCCAGTTATTCATGGGATAACCAGAAACACCTGGGTACAAGGAATTTCCTGCTGCAGTTCAGCCTTAATTTCCTCAGACAGTAAAAACCTGAGGCTCACAAAGGTGAAAGAAACCAGCAGTCAATCAAGTAAATCACCACCACCACCACTGCAGCAGTGATAGTACATTCTAAATTAAATTTTAATTCCCACCTGATGGTTCACTGGGAGTTACTTACATACAAACCATTCATCTGCCCCACCTTTGTATTCCAGGCCATTTGTTGGGGTCCCATTAGTTATTAACACCCATCTAAGTTCCAGAACAGTGTTTTGTGGTTTTTTTTTTTCTGTGATTATGATCAGAATCAAAATGAGAAGCAAAGAAAGAAATTTATTTGCTGGACAGATACATTAAAGCTACACAGACAGTTTTATTGTGGAAATCAATGAGCCACAAAGCCAAGAAACCTCCCAAGTTCAAGCATGAAATACAAACAGAGCAGGTTTGGGATCTTTAATATTTATTTTGGAGTTAGAAAGTGGTTATAGAGCTTACTGGGATCATGCCTAGGTGACAAAGCTCACCTCTCCTTGTGGTCACCAATCTCAGCAGCAAAAATACCTGAGAGTTTGGCACAAACACACAGAGAAGCTGTGGCTGCACCATCCCTGGAGGCCTCCAAGGCCAGGCTGGATGGGGCTTGGAGCAACCTGGGCTGGTGGGAGGTGGAAGGAGAGTTGGAAAGAGATGATCTTTAAGGTCCCTTCCAACCCAAACCATCCTGTGATTCCTCAAAGAAGGTCAGACATTAAATAGAAGGTGATCAAGGCTGGGGCATGTGGGTAGAGCTGATGGAGGAAGGCAAGAGGGGGCATTTCAACCAGCACTTTCAACCCCATATCATCTGGGTTAATCATTTAATTAAATAAAAGTAAACCAAGTCCTCAAAGCCAGATTTGTAAGAGGGATATTCACAGAGTTTCCCATTTTTATGTGCATCTGCAATCATTTCTGTTTGCAATTCTGCCAGATCTGTCAAAGCAATGCACACAATTAAAGTATGTTTTGGCAACATTTATCACAAAAAAAGCTGAAAAGGGAAAAAAAAATTAATTCAATGCAACATTCATCAAAAATTGCTGACATTCCTTTTTTTCTTCTCAGTAAATCTAAATATGAATATTCACAAATGCCTATGAAAATGGATTCTTTATCCTAGGAAGATGCTTTGCTAGACAGTTTCTGACACACTTGAGGACTTTTAAGAGCAGGGAAGTTGCTGTGCTCCCCAGGCAGGGGTGGGATGTGTTAACAGTGAAGGTGTTGTTGGGTTTTATTGATGGGACCCATGAGAAAGGTGTTCCAACATCATCTCTTGCAGCTCCAGCATCCCAACCACCAGGAAATGTCACATCACTGCTGTGCTGGGAGGCCCTTTGCCTGCTGGGGGAGGTGAGAAAGGAGACTTTGAGCTGAAAAATGCTGTGTGATCAGTGGGGAGGCAGCAGCATCTTTGAGGAGGAAAATTGCCCTGATGTGTCACAGTGTGGGCTTTTAAAGGAAACACTCTTATAAAACAGTCCTATGGTTTGTGTTTGAAGAGCAGCACTGTGGCAGCTGGAATGTGTATTTTCAGTGGTTCAGTAACACACTTTACACACCAGTTGCCTCTCACATCAAGAGCAGTGAAAGGCAACAGAGATCTTTGAAAACTCTCAGACAAAGCAGCAGAGTAGGTGTCAGAGCCAGGCAGTGTCAAACCAAAAGGCAAAGAAAACAAAACAAAACACAATAAAAACCTGCAACAAAGGCATGGGAAATTCTGCCCCAGCAAACTAGGAGACAGCAGGGGATGTTACAGCAGTGACTGAGTGATGTTCTGCCAGTGTGAAATTCATGTCAAAAACCAGAACTCCTGCACTCACAAGGAGGAAACAAAGCAGACACACCACGTGCAGGTCTTTATCCTTTCTGATTCCTGTCATGCTACAGAGCCAAGCACAGCCAGCCCTGTCACATCCATGTCACCACCACATCCCACAGGGACTGCTGGGACCTTCTGCAGGAGGAGGAGGAAGATCCTGAGCAGATGCCTCTGTAGGGCCCAACTCCTTGTGGGTCCAACAACTCCTTGGGATGTTGTTGAAATAAACCTACAGGAAGACTTGTCAAGCTCCAAGGGCAGCATTTCAAATCCACTTCATCCCTGTCCCTCAAGAAATAAGGTCAAGATAAGCCCTGGTTGGGAAGGGGAGAAATTCTGCGGTGAAGAACATTTTCCGCAGACAAATTTCCAGCCTATGACGCACCAAATTCCAGGCAGAGTGGGATCCCTTCTCTGCTGTGATGACACACACAGGAATGACCATGTCCAGCAAACAGACTCCAAGAAGGGAAGGGCAATGGGTGGACTGAGCAAGGACTGCAGCAGGAATAACAAACCCAATCATATGGAAATGATTAGTGTTCCTTTCTCAGGGGAAGAGATCTCTCCTCACTTTTTCAAGCTTTCCTTTATATTCCTCCCTTTCAGTCAGCCTGAGCAATTTTTTAATTCATAAACTGTATTCTGTAGGTGGGATTTTCCAGCCTCCTGGCTCTGTTTATAGCAATTAGTATTGCCTCTCTCAGCATATCATATCTATTTAAAAACGTTTATCACTCACTACTTTAACCTAATTTCAAAGCATGTCTGTGTTGCCCAGCAACAGAAAAAGCTGTTGCTGTTTCCTGGACAGAAAATTAGGAGTTTAATCACCTAATGTCATCCTTTTCCGTGATAATTAAGTAAATCACATTCAAGAAAATGCCTTATATTAAAGTTACAGCAGTGGATTTTGCTCCACCTGCAGGATCAGGTCTTGGCTCCTCCTCTGTAGTTTGCAGAACAACCTGAAAAACTTAATATTTGATGAAAAGTATTATTCCTAAATCCCACTCACCCAGGGCAGGCTCAGAGCTAAAATCCAACCAGGTCATGAGAAAGAGGGAGGAATCACACTCAGTTCCCTTGAAATTCAGCCCAACAGCCCAACCACAATGTGGGTCCATCAGAATTGTGGGCAGGTATTTTCTTTAGGTCTTTATTGGACTTGGGGTCTGCCCTTCCCAGTGGTCCTTTTGGTCTCAGTTTAGGTGGATTGATCCCTGTGTGTCTCTGGATGTGACAGTGATTCTCTGCCTTGGGTGGCACTGATGATCCCAAAGAAAGCTGGTCCCCTTGTGCAGAGGATAAGAACTGGTCCTCCAGTGCTCTTCCAGAGCTGGGAGAGGAAGCCACGAGCATCCTGAACAGCTCAGAGTCTTCATAAAATGAGAGCAATTAATTTTAATCCCCGCTAGATGGTGCAGGAAGTCAATAAATGTCAATCGTCCTCTCACACTGGACTTGTCTTTCAAGTGCTTCCATATTCCCCTGGAATACCTCATCAGATGGTTTCTTTCATGAAACCCCAAGCAGGGTTTGGACTGGAATCTGAATGGCACCTGAACTCCCTGCTGTGCACCAGAAAGAGTTTTTAAACACCTTTTGGGCAGTGTATGTACAGCACGTTATTATTTTGAAGAATAATAAAAACAATATTAATATTAATAATAATACCCATATAGGAATTACTTGCAAGACTTAACAGAAATCTAATTCTGCTGACATTCAGAAATTCCTTATTAGATTTAATAGTCAGCTGCATCATTTTTCTGTATTAAGATGGTTTATTGTATCAAAAGACAAGCTCTGTTGTCTTAAAATTAGATTGTAAATGATTTGAAAGTACAGGCTGTACAGCTTCTGGTACAAATGGTCTAATTCATGGTTAAAGATCTCCAAGATGCTGGAATAACATAAAAATATACATAGAGATAATGAAACCCTGATAGATTTTATAATTATTTCTGTCTTGCAAGATTACAATAGTTTCATACCTCCAGTTCAGTTTTCAGAATCTCAGGCCATAAACCAGAGAGGTCTCGCAGGATCAATATGAAAGTCCTTTAGGAGGGTGTTTGATGCACAGATGACTTTCTGTAACACTGACACATGGCAGCACACAGAGCTAACCCCAACAACAAAACATGCACACGGCGGGGTGAGGATGAAAGAGAGAAGGAGCATGGCAGATGTCAGCTGGATCACATAATGCTGGGCTGGAAGGCACTCACAAACTCTGGTGATGAAGGTGGAATAACATCCTGTATAGACAAGAATGCAATTTATCCAAGGAACTTGCAAGCAAATAAAAAACCCCACAGTACCACACTCATGAAATCTCTCCTCAGTCCTAAATTTTGCCATCAGGCAGAGCTCTGAAATATCTAAATCTATATGGATCAGATGAATTTCCAGCTCTGAACACAAATCAAATCCGAAGAGATAATGAGCCAGAGACATTAATTATTTTTTATGTTGTCATTTATTTTGAGACATTTAATTAACGTCATAAAAATACATAATACACATTTTCAATAAAGAATTTAAAGTCCCGCAATCAAAGATCACATGACCTGAGTTTCATTATGAAAAGTACCTGGATTCAATAAAAAGAGGACAGAGCTTTATCCAAGACATAAATTTGGTTCAGGCAGCAATATTGAGAAAGGTTAAATGGTAAAGAAAACGAATCTCTTAAAGCAATATGAATCATAGAGACAGAGCTCGTGGTGAGGTGATAATAAAAATCCCAGCTGTAATTTTCTCCTCATGGATCTAATGCCCACAAGCCAAAGTAGAGCAGTCCAGTTGTCTTCTGGTGTCCAAGAGAGCAGAACCATCATGTGTGCCAGTTTATTCCAAATGGGCAACCCAGTGCCATGTATTTCAAATTAGTATAATTGCTTGTTTATAATTCTGAAGCCAGTTTAATCAAAGGCAGTTTGAAACTTCTTTACTTAGACTAGAGCAGAGTGGATCTCAATTATTTTAAGCCCTTGAGCAAAGCAGGGACATCCTGGCATGCTGGACCTTCTGTCGTGCCACTCTCTCCCTTAAACTTGCAGTAAGATATTGGACTTATTCATAATTTCTCTAACCCTCTAATTTTATTTATTGTTTATTGCCAGAGCCTGTGAAAACTGTTCCAACATCCCTTCATTTCCAGTTCCCTGGCAGGTCTGTAGTTCCAGTCAGGATTTATTTCTTCTTGAAAGTACAGACTAAGTCCCAGACACAATCACCCCACATCACTGCCCCGTGCAGTTGTCTTCACATTCTGCCACATTCCCTGCAAGTTTCTCTGTTATCTTAACACTGATTTTTTTGTGAAATTACATTAATTCTCCTTTTATAGCTTAAAGCTTCCCTGATAACCAAAATACAGCCATTGGGGTTGTACATTGAAATGTTTTAATACAGTTCCATGTCTCCTGGATGCCTCCTGGAGAAATAGATACAGCCCAGCTAATACTGTCTGGGTAATGGGAGTGCAGCAGGAGGGAGAATGTGCTACTCCAGCATGTTTGACACAATTCAGAGCCCTGACAAAGAGCAATATAATGCAAAATAATAAATACCTCATGTGCTATACTGCAAGTACTGCCTAATGAGAAAATACACATCTTTAGGATGTCTGACAGAGGTATTTCCTTGATAAAATCACCAAACTCTTCCAATAAATCCTCTTGCAGCCTCAACAGCTCCAACCTCGTTCAAGCTGCAATATACCCAGAGAGGGGGTGGATTCCCCATCCCTGGAGGTTTTTAAACTGAGATTGGCCATGGCACAGAGTGCCATGATCTGGTAAAGGGACTGGAGTTGGACCAAGGGTTGGACTTGATGATCTCGGAGGGCTTTTCTAACCCAATCTATTCTGTGATTCTCTGGATGTGGCACTGAGGGAGAATCCACCACGTCTTGATCCAACCCTACTGTGATCACCAGCCCAGGGCACTCTCTGCCCTGGGCTGGTGATCACAGTGGGGTTGGATCAAGGGTTGGACTTGATGATCTCGGAGGTCTTTTCCAACCCAAT
>JAWWEV010000029.1:8979943-9004588 GCA_035583235.1 Hafferia zeledoni | reverse complement strand
GGGCTGGTGATCACAGTAGGGTTGGATCAAGGGTTGGACTTGATGATCTCGGAGGTCTTTTCCAACCCAATCGATTCTATGATTCTATGATTCCATCCCTTTGCTTCTTATGTTATAATCCCCTCCTCAGAGCAGTCAGTGGCAATCCTTACCCATTGCAAACTGGCCACAACCTCCTCATTCTCATTCAGCCGGAGAGCAAAACTGGGGGGTGCCCTTTGCCATCCAAACAACTGTTTTGGTGGCCTTTGAGCTGTTTGCCTGAGTAAAGAAAGGAGCGTGGCAGAGCAGAGCTCTGTGTGTGTCACAGCAACCTCCAGCACAGCCTTGTTTGTGCAGAGGCACAGCCCACAACCACACTGCTCTCTGCAGCAGGAGGGAACCCCTCACTGGGAGGAGAAGAACCTAAAAAACCCAATAGCCCCTGGTGCTGCTCCTGAGCGCTTAAAGCTACATGGAACTCCTGCACAGAAAGAAAGATTTACTTTTTGCCTTTAACAAAAACCAGTGAGTTTCCCAGAAAACAAAGGTGATGATCTTCTATCATCCTCTTCCACAGCCACTTCCCCACCTTGCATTCCTCCCTCCTCATTCCCTCTGACTGGTAGAAGTGGGCAAAAACTTGATGATAATAATAAAACACCCACTGTCTGCTTTGTCTTCAGGCTGAGGTGATGGCAGGGACCTCTGCAGAAAACAAAGCCTCGCTGCTGATGAAGTCATTTAAAAACCATCTGTCGTAATTTACTGCCTAATGAAGTGAAGGCTTGCTCTCCTCAGCCTCGCTGCAATTTGCCCTTTTTTTGGCACACATATAAAACAACCCTGGCCTCTTCCAGCAGGCTCTGTGACTGTCCAAGCAGTCCTCAAGCCTGGCAAATGTAAAACCCCCAAACTTCGTTTGACCCTCCCTGAAAAACATTACAATAGAGCCAGTTTTGCAATGCTCCAACAGCAATTTTTCTCCCAGTATGTTGGCAGGAAAGGACAAGATCACACAGAACACGCAGCAAACCCGAGTAAAACTGGAGTTCATTGCAGAACTGATTGACTGAGGTTCAGATGCAACTGGAAAAGTGAAATCATCACCCCTTCTTTTATCTTCTATAGCAAATCACCATCCTTGACTTGGAATTTCTTCCATCTTCTCTCTTTTTTTTTTTTTTTTTTTTTTTTATGCCTGTGCATTTCTGTTGATGGCTGAAATAAAAATCATTGTGCTGGAAATATTGCAGTTTAATATGGGGGAATCCAAGCAGCACATTTCTCATGGGATCCCATCTGATTTCAGGTGCATCCCATTGACCTCATACCCCACATATTGGCAGCTACATTTTGTTTAGAAACTGAAGAAAAAAGAAATAATATAGACTTATAGCATGGTTTAGGTTGGAAAAGACCACTGGGATCATTGAGTCCAACAGAAATATGAGAAAAGTTTATTTAATTAAAAAAAAATAGCCTGATCATGGCAGATTTTTCCACTTAGAGCTGAGGGAGGTTTCCAGCTTGCCAGTAGCTCAGCCTTCATCCTTTGCACATTTTTCTTCCCTTCTGTCTGTAACTCCCTCCCATACCGGCAGGTATGATGATGCTGGGACTGCAAACACCCAAGTACACAATGTGCTGACATCAGGCATGAGGCATTGCAGCACCAGGCTGGAAAGGCAGTTTATAGCAGAGCATTTCAGGAGTGCAATGCCATATATTTTCTTTGCTTTCTGTAGCTTTCTTTAAAAAGTCTCCTTGTGGAGTGAGAGATGCTGATTCAGCATCACCTCCCAGGGAGCCACGAGAGGGTGAGGATGTGAAGCTGAAACACGAGACCCAGAGCTGGAGCAGCTCCTGAGCTCACCAAAGTCAGTCTTCTGCTGTGGCACAGAGCACATCATGCAGACCTTCAGAGTGCTGAGGTTTCCTGAGGTGGCCAGCAGAACGCTGCTCATGTCTGCAGCCAGGCAGACAGCAGGAGTGGAGTGGGGCTGTCTGTCTGAGCCCACCCAGGCAGGGCAGGTCATCCCAGCCTCCTGGAAAGCTTCCCAGCCTTATTCCTGACAGCCCCGTGGCCACAGCAGCCCTCCTGCTCCAGCTCCACTTGCCAAATATCCTTTCTTTGGCACTCACTGTGGAGAAACTCCTTTTTGCCAGGTGAAATGTATTCACTGAACTGAGGGTATTTGGTTGTAAATTCTGGGTTGGCCTTTGTTTAATGTTCCTTGGGTCTGGTGCAGTTTCTCCATCTGCTCCCAAGGGCTGAACCCCTTGTGGGTGTTGAGATACTCCTTTTATAGCTCCCATTATCCCCTTCTCCCTCCTGGGACATTCTGCTGACTGATTTGAGTCTATGAGCGTGTTTTCAGATGCAAGGATCTGAAAAATATTTCAAGGCTTTCAAACAGAAAGGTATTTTCCAGCATTTTTTCTCCAGGCAGCATCATCTGCTTTGAACAGGATTTTTGTGGTGCTTTGCACCTCTCCTTTGAGTCCTTTGTCACAGGTTTAGTGTCACCAGTGCAGGACTGACCTGGCTTAGATGAAAGTCGTAGTTTTTCTGTCACTTCTACAACTGAACTTTCAGTCTGAGTCATTTTCTTCAGTGTTTTGCCTGTAATTCCCATTGTCTCTGCAGCAATCGAGTTGTGTCATTGTGTGCTTCCAATGGCTGCCAATTCCCCTTCTCCTCCTGCATAGCTCAGGGGAAGTCAAGGTAACCTGGCAGGCCCTGATCTGCCTGTCTGCTTTGCTTTCCCTTTCCTTTTTGCTTGTTTTTTGACCAGTAGAACTCTGGATTTTATAGACTCCAATTCCATGTGGTTCTGCAAACCATTCCTGGCCAAAACAATGCAGAATTTCACCCTCCAAATCACCACCACATAGTGTAACATTTTCTTTTTTTCCCCCCTGAAAACTGTGACGTAAGGACTTCCCTGGGTGCCAGCACTGCTCACAACTCTATTAGCCAAAGCAAATCTCATCATTGTTTTTCTTCCCAGTTTTACACACTTCTTACACTGATTTCTGGATAACAGAACTGCCTCCAGAACAGCAGAGCTTATCATAGCAGCATTTTATCACTCAGTTCCTGTCTTTAACCTCAAACCAGAACTCGTAGTGCAAGATAAAGCGATGCCAGACCACACAGTTCATCTCTGAGCTGGAGGTACCAGCCTTGGAGCCTGGCTTTGTTCCCAGGCAGATGCCAGCCAGAGCCATATCCTGCTTGGAAGGCTTGGCCAGCTCCAGTTTCTCTCACTTTGGCTGTTGTTCAGCAGAAGGTTCATAATAAAGCTCAGTGACAGATGCAATAAACCCTTCTCTCATCTACCTCCCATTGCTACCAGTGCAGCATTAGGATTTTTGTTAGATATTTCTTGACCCTTTCATCTCTTTCACTGCTTAATGCAGCTCCTAGTGAAGCACTGCCATTAAATCCTGCCCTAATCCTACTTTTTGCCTTGAAGGCAAAAAATAAAATTTTAAATTGGGAATTCAGTTCATCTCAGTGTTCCTTTTCCCTTCATGTCTGTTCAGGTATATATAAAAATGACAAATCACTTTTGTTGGTGTGTTGTTTTTTTTAATTTACACATAATGGTAATGATTTAGCACTGCTCCACATTACTCCAAAGTCAAGGCAAGCGAGTTAATAAACTGTATGTGGGTACCTTTGCACTCACAATGTGGTCTATGTATAAAGAGTGTGACAGCTGAGGGAAGGTTTAACGACCCAATGCTCTTCCAGAAGTATCTGTATGGGGCATTCCCAGTAGCACAGTTCCAGCTGAGACTTAATCAAAGTCTAAAACTGCAGTTTAAATGCAATTTAAACTCCACCTGCTGGCTGAGCTCCTTAACGGCATCATGTCTGCACATACAGATGGTAAAGAGGCTTAAGGATGCTCCCCGCCCAGTGGTAAGGGGCTTAAGAAAGATCTGTGATTCATCCCATTAAGAAAAATACCAGACAAGAATTTCTAAAGTGATTAATGATCTCTATAGCTCCGTTTAATAGAAACATGCCTGAGATATCTGATTTGCAAAATCACATTTGAACACTGGCCACAACAGCCCAGAAATCTTCTGAAACACAGCTGGGGGTCTGAGAGAAGCAACAAATGTCCTCTCAGTTTAAAAAAAATGGGCTATATTTCATGAAGCAGGCTTGAAATAGTGGTTTGAGCAACCAGATATTGTTTTGTTTCCCAAATCCAGTTTCCAGGTAATTTCAGGTAACTGTAGGAGAGTGGAATTCAGTCACTCTACGTACAGACAGAGAGCATAATGCAAACACCAACAAAAAGGGCAATGGAAGTGGGGCAGAGCTGACATTACTTCTACTGGGATTCCTGTATGCCCTTTTACAAAACCATACATTGAAACCAAAACAAGATTCTGCTTTCTCTCTCTTTTTTTTTTTTTTTGTATTTTTATTTTAGTACCTAAAAAGCACCTTCAATGGAAAAACAATCTATAGAGCAGTTTAAGAACATGAGGTACATTCAGGAGAAATGTTGGGCACTAATAAATGCTTCCATGTGTGATAAGGGCAATTTACCATAAAACTACACATCTTTTATTTTCTCAAACTGGCCAGACTTTGAAAAAATACTGTGATATTAATGAGACAGAAACCTCTGAGAATTCAGTGCATGGCATACAGGGAAATCAAAAATTAATTTAAGAGGGCATATTCCCAAGCTATGAAGGTTATTGACAACAATCAGTCCATTCAGGAAGTCATCAAACACTGATTATTTTCTTTCCAAAATAGTACATAGAAATATATAGATTTTAATTTTGTTCCATATTCATATTTCATATTCATTTATTGCCCAATAAAAAGTTTATGTGACCATATTTCTGTTGCATGAATTGTTTGGAAAGTATTCACCACAACTGTTACCCAGAGAATGCTTTGCTTTCCACAGCTCAATTTGTGGGGCAGGTCAACTGACACTTGAGACTAATTCTGCTTGCCTGGCTAATCCACCAGCTTCAGAATGACCCTCTAAGCACTTCCAAACAAATATACTGGCCCATTTCCCACCGATACTCACCCTAGTGCTTTCAACAAGCCATTTTTTTAATGGACAAAAATGTCATCAAGATGAATTCGAAGGAAGCAAGTAGGAAATAACATACCCTGACGTGAATTGCAGGGCTTTATGTAAACACACAGATACAAAAGAATATATATATTAGAGACACCTGCTTGTTCTTATTGTGCCCAGTGAGAGAACCTGAACACTGCACTGCAGGAGCCTCCAGCTGCCCAGAGCCCGGGGGTGCAGTGCAGGTGAGTCCCGTAGAGGGAGATGTTGCTTTGTTTCTTCCTTATTTTAAAGCTTTTCTGTCCGTGTCATGGGAAAACTCCACGTGCTCCAGTCATTGCACAGACACTTTGGGACATGTAGATTTCTAAGATGAGCAAATCATGCACCAAACTTGTCAGCTGTGTGTAGGACCGAATTAAATGTTTCCATTGTCTTGACAGAGGGCTTTTTTCAGACTTCTGCTCCAGAAAGCACCAACAATGTACTGTTCCAGAGTACCAGTAGTGACATGGCAGTTGTTGAGCCAACATTACTGAATTTACAATTCATAACCTGTCCAGAGGGAGACCATGAGGATGCTCAGAGGGCTGAAGCATCTGTGCTATGGAGACAGGCTGAGAGAGCTGGGGGTGTTCAGCTTGGAGAAAAGAGGGCTCCAGGGAGACCTCACTGTGGACTCTCAGTACTTAAAGAGAGCTTATAAAAAATGGAAAGAAACTTACCTATTACATGGGCAGACAGGGACAGGACAAGGGAGAATGGTTTTAAACTAATAGAGGGGAGACTTAGATTGGATGTTAGGAAGAAATTCTGCTCTGTGAGGGTGGGCAGGCCCTGGCACGGGTTGCTCAGAGATGCTCCATCCCTGGAAGAGTTGATCCAGGCTGGATGAGACCTTGAGCAACCTGGGATAGTGGAAGGTGTCCCTGCCCATGACAGGGGGTTGGAATGAGATGATCTTTAAGATCCCTTCCAACCCACACCATTCTGTGATTCTACCATTCCCAAAGAGGGATGGAGATGGAAACTGTTCTTGCAAAGCCATCAGGCAGCTGCTGCATTCCCAGAACTCCTGAGGTCCTTCACCAAACCTGACCATGTCCCCTGGCACTACTTTTGACATGAACACACTTCTGTGTCCCTCACAAATATGCAGCACCATCACTTCCTCATCCTGTCCCCCTCCCTCCTGACAAAGAACACACTCCAAAAGGAACAGAAGGAATGATGGGCTGTCTCTGCTATGAATGAATTTATGAGGCTCAGGTTACACTGAGGACAGCACCTTCTGGTAAGTTTTGTCTGCTCTGACAGCCCAGGATCTTCCTATCTGCAAGAGAAGTTTTGTTTCACTTGAAGAGTAGAGTTTGTCTCATGAGATGGATGTAAAAGCCTCTGATTTCACTGGTGTCTGATATTGTGGTGCACTCTAATTCTGTCTTGACTCTTTCATGAACTATATTCTATATAATGTCTGCTGTCCAGCACAGGAGCTTTTTTAATTAATATTCCCCAGAGGGGTGGTCTGATTTTGCTTTTGCAGGCAAAGAAATGGGTCTCCTTTAAAAATAACCTCTTCAATGAAATGATGCATCATAGCACTCCCATGCAGAACAGCAGTTAGCAAAGTATTCCATAGCAACGGCCACATCTTAATAGAAGATCATCTTCTGGACATCTCCCTCTGCATTTCTGCAATTACCAACTATGTCTCCTACCATCTGCAATTATATAAAACCCCTCTGGCAACTACAGCTATTGCTTACATGGAAAATTAATGTTGTGGAGCAACAGGATTTAATAACAAAATATAAGAAATGTGAGTTATTACTACATGACTTTCTGCCAAGCTTTACACCAGCTACCAGGAACCATTGAGCTGATCAGCATGGGATGTCATTTCCAATTCCTTAACTTAATAATATAAATCATAGCTCTTGGATTTAATATTTTTTTTGCACAATAATGCAGAACTTTTCCCAGCACTTGACATTAAAAATGCAGCAATGCAAGAGGCTGTTTTGAATAGCAGAAAGGGATGAAGTGATTTGCTTAATGGACAACCTGGAAGCAGGTTGTGCTCAGAGCAGCTGTGGCCACATGAGAGGCAGGTCTTCCTGTTCCCTGGGTGCTCCAGGGTGTGTCAGGCTTATTTTAAAGGACACTCCTTCCATATTGCTGGGAAACAAGGAGTTATGTTTCCTGATGTCACTGTGCCATGCTGCTGCTGGGCTACTGGTTTTATAAACCAAAACAGCACTTAGATTTTATTTAGAAGAAGCAGGTATTGAAATGCATTATATTGCAGGTTAATATTATCCCTGATGTGCAGATTAATAATGATATCACAGACTTTGGCTTTATTTTTTTGTCACACCATCCATTAACTGTATGAATGACATCACAACCTGGTTTTAAGAGTGCAGTAATCATAGTCACTCTTGTTTTCCAGTTTCAAAATAAAAAAGTTTGCCTTCTTTTTTAAAAAAAGTGACATTTTATTTCAAACACTTTTAAAACAATGAAACATTTTCTGACAGAGGGTATAAGTATAGATAAAAATTTCCATAGCTGGCATTTCTCTAGAAGAAAACAATGACATACATGTTCTAAAAAGTTGGTTGGCACAAATGTCATTTTGGGGAAAAAAACCAAAGAGGTGGCCTGCCTAGAAAGATTTGGGACAAAATAAATTATTGGTACTAACTTATCTCTGTCTACCAGCCTGGGAAATGAATCCCAGACATCCACTTCTTGTGCCCTGGAAGTATTAATCTCACCACAACATGTTAGCACCAGTTGGCACATCTGCTACAGAACAACACATCTGGCAATTAATATGGAGTCACCAGGGCCTTTGCAATGTCAAGGCAGGAAGAAATGTTCAGAAGAGAGGGAATATCCCAGTTGTCATGGCTTGGATGTCAAAACAAAGAGTGACTATTTGAAAATGGAATTAATCCTGTTCACCTGTGGTAGATAAAGGCTGAGTGTAGAACAGCAGCTCAGTTCAGTGAAGTCAGCTGTCAGGTTTTGAACTGTGCTGAAACCAAACTGCAATTCTCTGGTGGTCCAGATAATGGACATAAAAAAGGGATCATTAAGATGAGTGCACAAAACAGGTATCAAACACACAGTAGTCCCAGCATCAGTTTGGAGTCAGTCTCAGTTGTAGAAGTTCCTGATCTTGATGGGCTAATTTTGAATAATGAGCAAACTGTGTGTCTTTATGGTGGCTGGAAACGAGTGAAGGGAAAGCGAAGAGCTGGCCCATACACACTGCAGTGTTGAAGTGCGTCATCCCCCAGTGTGGTGACGATGGCAGTGGATTACAACAATCCTCCAGAGGCAGGGCCAGCCCTCTGGAAACCACAGCTAATCCTCTGCTGGGACAGCACTAGGCCTGTGGGTTGCATCAGGAGGGTGCTTTGGTGCAAGGTCACTGTGCCCATCTGATGGCAAATGCAAGAATGTCAACAGCATGACGCACATGACAGGTGTATGTGTGTGACTGCCCTGAAGGCACGGAGAAGAGAGGCACGGATTAGTCATACAGCCTGCAAAGAGAGAGGCTAAGCAGCTGAAGGAGGCTCAGATAGCCCCTTCAGAGAAGCAGGTCATGTCTGAGGAATCTGTACTTTCTTTTGATTATGTGAAGGTGGAAGGAAAACAGCAGGGACCTGCTGGCAGGGCACACACCATCCTGAAGGGATATCTCAGCAACCTGCAGTACCCTGGGACGTGCATTCTCAATATCCAATAAACACACAGCAGCAAATAAACACCAGTGACAAATGGGGTGACACATTCAGAATTAAGATAGCTGTCCCAAAGTGAAAACACTTATCTAAGTTTAAGAGGATTAGCACCAGCCACAACCCTTCCCACACAGCTCTGCCCCCTCCCAGGCAGTATTTCCTTCTCCATCATCTCTGCTGAATAAACAAGTTAAGTGTTTATGTTCTCAATCACTCAGAACTATCTTCTGCAAACAGTCTCTTGAGATTGTTGAAATTGATTACAGAGTCAAGGTGTCAAAACGAAGTAAGGGTACAAAAATGTAAGAATATGAACTGTTTATATTAATCACAAAGACAGTGGAGCTCTGAAAAGGTGTTTTTTATCATTCTCTATATAAATAATAAATCACTGAACAAGCAAAGGGAATAAAATCTAAGCCAAGGCTTGTTTTAGTGAGGTGGTTCATCTCGTGTAGTTTCACTGGCTGTTGGAGCAACTTCTAGACAGTCGTGACACACTGTGTGCTTTCAAAATGGGTGTTCTTTGTAGACCCAGCAGATGTTCAACATGATAAATCTGTGTTTTGGTAGGAGGTGAGCCAGGCAATGCTGAGCATAAAAAATTACCAACAGCAGTCTCCATGCTAGCATCCCATTCCATGGACAAATTGTTCAGACCCTCTGCAAACTCAGGCAGCTCCCACTCCAGAAATTCTCACCCATGGTGTTTTGAAGGCTTTCTTCAAAAGCACAAAATCCAGAGACTCCCCTTCAAACCAGACAAAATGAGCAATGATAATAGAAGAGCATGGAAAGTGACCTACACTGCTTTCCCAGATGGTCCTTCTGTCTTCCCTGGTAGAATCACAGAGTCATAGAATGGTTTAGCTTGAAAGGGACCTCAAAGATCATTTTCCAACCCCCAGCTCCCCACACCCTTTAGCCTTCCGTCAACCCTCTTAGATAATGTGGTGGGTTCTTTAAGTTTCACATGAGTCTTCGCAGCTCACATCAACAGAAATATTTGGGGGTTTGTTTTTTTAATTTAAATAAAACTTCTGTGGGTGATGGTAAAAGAGAGTGGGAAGAGCCAAGCACTGGAGGACCAGATCTTTTGGGTGCTCTGCGCAGCACATGGGAAGGGGTTTTGTGTGGGCAGCACTACCAGCAAGGAAAAAGGGAGCGGAGCTTCACTGTGATGTGAACAGAGGAGGAGGAGGTGGGAGGGAGATGATGTGTGTGGATAGGAACACAGGGAAAGCAGAGTGTCCTCATCTGTGAAAGAGGAGCCACAGCAGATGGCCTAGGAAGGTCTGTATCCATATCCTTGGGTTAAGGGCAATCAGAGACTACAGGGTATTTATCCAGCAGGGAGTCTTTGTTATGCAAAACTGCCCCACTGAATGGCATTCAGGGTATAATTAGCACTCAGGGAGCGCAGTCAGGACAAGGTTGCATTTGACCGTGTGCTGCATTGACAGGTAATAATGAGAGATATCTTGGGACACACTGAGTTTAGCTGTGCTAAAAACCAGACCAGGTCTGGCCATTTCGATGGATTACAGCACCACAACTATAATGCCTGAAACACTTTTTGAAGGGATGTTTCTCAGACCAGCCCCACATGTTTTACATAGGCGGTCCCCACTTCCCTGTTTCTCATTCTTCCTTTAAACCATCTTCTTCCTGCTCTTTTGTGTGACAAAGGCACTGTGATGATGTGCTGATACTGAGCGAAATAAAGGAGAGCTGGAGCGCAGGGCAGTTGATGAGCAGGAGAGAAGCTCCTTGCCCTCCAGCAGCTGGTGGTAGCCACGATGGTGTTACGCCACTGCCAGCTGTTACAGCTCTACCCATGGAAGACCAGCAGGGCACACTGGGGAGGTTGGGCTGGCATCCCATGCTGGGCACTGAATGAAGAGGATGCTCCATTCAGGTGGGAGCGGTGGAAGACTCTGGGAGCATTGGCAAGCCAGGAATCTTTCAGGGCATTCAAAACTCCAGCTGCCTCCAGTCCCACCATCGTAAGGGCAGTGGCAGATTGTTACGACTTGTCTGTCCTGCAGCCAAGATCCGCTGTGGCAGCTCCTCTTTGCCAGTGGCGGGCAGTGGGTGAGGCACTTGGGGAAGGCAGGAGAGGGGCCAGCCCTGGTCAGTGTGCTGGGCAGGGCTCCCACCCCGCCAAGGGGAGCCCCAAGGGCAGCCACGTGGCCCTCCCATAAACCCCTCCACGTGCTCCATTGGAGGCCTCTGGAAAAGGGCAGGGAGGTACAGAGGGTTCTCCTCGCCTGCCGACCCAGCCACTCCTTCTCTTTCCCCCACGAACCACAGAGCACATCCCGGGGGAAGAGCCTCTTTGGCCTTGGCCTGGGAGGTTCGGGAGCGAACACGAGCGCACACAACGGGGGCGGGGCCGGGACAGGCACCGGGACCGGGCACAGGGACGGGACCGGACCGGGGACGGGGATTGGGGACCGGGAGTGGGGACCGGGACCGGGAAGGTGGAACAGCCCCGGCGGGGTCGGGAGGGAGCGAGAATGGACCGTGAGGGAGTAGTGTGATGGATCCAGGGATCGTGACTGGATCGTGAGGGACCGCCAGGGGATGTATCATGAGGAGTCGTGAGGGACCGCCAGGAGATGGATCGCCAGGGACAGCCAGAAGATGATTTATCGTGAGGAACCGTGAGGGACCGCCAGGAGATGTATCGCGGGGGGATGTATCGCCGGGGAATGTATCGCTAGGGAATGTATCACAGGGGATGTATCGCCGGGGGATGTATCGCTAGGGGATGTATCTATCGCCAGGCAGGACGGAGGGCCGGGCCGGTGTCGCGGCCTCCCCCGGGGGCGGGCGGGGATGTGACGCGACGCGCGGGGCATTGTGGGAGCTGCGCCAGCCCGTCCTGCCCATCGCGGTGGCCCCGCGGGCGGAGCGGGGACGGGAACGGGGAAAGCCAAAGGAACGGGAACGGGACAGGCAGCGGGGCCGCCGCCGGCCCACGGGAGGAGACATCGTGCCCGCGCCGTAAGTCCTGGCAGGGAGGCGGGCGGGGTGCCGGGCGCTCGGTCGCGGCGCGGGGACTCCCGGCGGCAGCGCGGCCCGTCCCTCCCCGGAGTTCTGCCGCTTCCCCTTGTGTGTCTCGGGTGAATCCCGGAGATCCACCCGCGCCCGGCGAAATGGTGGCAGCGGGGCTGTATTGCCTTGGAATCCGCTGTGGAATGACGGCGGTGGGGCTGGAAAAGGCGCCCGGCGGGGATGCGGGCCCGCAGGCTGCCCGGAGCTCCGCACCCGGACCGCGGGGAGGCTGCGGGAGAAGCTCGGGGAAGCTGCGGGAGAACCCGGGGAGGCTGCGGGAGAACCCGGGGAGGCTGCGGGAGAACCCTGGGAGGCTGCGGGAGAACCCTGGGAGGCTGCGGGAGAACCTGGGGAGGCTGCGGGAGAACCCGGGGAGGCTGCGGAGAGCGCAAGGAAAGAACACCAGGACGTGTTCTTTTTTTCCCTGCGTTTCATTTCGGGGTGAAGAAGCCGCGGCGCAAAAGTTCCCTGCCGCATGTGAATGGCTTAATAAAAAAAAAGAAGGAAAAAAACCCGAGTGGCGTTTTTAAACCGTAAGCAAAGAGCGGTAAAAAGAAATGGTGACAATAAAGCGTGGCTCCGTGTTGTTTTGGAAGCGTCCCTGGCGGTGCAGCCCGCAGTGTGTGTGCCCGCAGGGCTGGAGGGACTGCCTGGGGTGGGTGTTGCTCCTGCGGGACCGCCAGCACTGCAGGTGAATGCAGGTTCCCGAGGGACTGGGATCCGGACCCGGGGCTGGCGTGTTTGTGCGTGTAGGAGAGACAGCAAGGGCAGCAAACTGCTCGTGTAACTTGTATCTTCCCGTAATCCTTTTGTTTGGGCTGTAATCTTTAAGAGTAAGTTGCAGAAGGCCCGTGAAACTGCGTGCTAAGCCGGCAGTAGGAGCCAGGTCGTGGGCAAGCAGCGTGGTGTGACGCTGGGGCTGGAGGCAGGCTGGTTGCTGAAAGGTGTTTGGATGAGGCTTGGTATTTATCTCCTGACCGTACGAATGAACAACCCTTTTTTTTCCCCCCAGGACTGTGTGTGTAGCTGTCACTTAGCAACAGGTCTGTAGGGAACTTTGCAGATCCACTGCCTGCCCCATTCTGAAGAGCACAAGAAGTAAATGAACTAAGGAGCAAGAGTGAAATTAATAAAAACAGCACCTGGGTTCTTGGGTACAGCCCAGAGTTGAAATACTGAAGTGAGAACAAGACAATTAAAGTTGCTTTGAAAAATACATTCTAATGCAGTTGGGTATGAGAGATTTTGTACCAGGTGGTCTCAAGAAGACTCCCCATTGTGTTTGGGGGGCTTTTATTCCCCCAAGTGTTAGGAAAGAAAGGAATTAGATTGTTGTTTACTTAGTAATGGTTGCAGATTATTTTGCTGCATTATGTTTCATAACCTTTCACACTGAAATCTCCAAAGGCCTTCTGGGTCCCTGAAGAGTAACTCTGCTTGGCTGTGTGTACTGTACACCCTTCTGATTGCCAGCAAAGCCAAATGTTGACAGTGTAGCTTAAGCCATAATTGATCTGAAAACTAGCAGCAAGACTAGAATTTGGCTTAATGACAGTAGTACAGGAAGAGTGCTTGAGCACTGCTTATTTTGGAGATGAACATTTTAAAAAGAGAAGTCCACCACTGCAGGATTTGTGTGTTTAAATTTGTCCTTAGGAGTTGTCTGGTGCTGCCAATGCAGGAAGTGAGGTTTGATACAAGATACTCTCTCGATAGGAAAGGTGATACAGTAACACTCTGGAAGAATAGTCATGAACCTGAGCTCTCAGAGAAATTCTGAAATATTTTTGTACAACTCTGTCAGGTAGGATCGAGGCCTGTTTTCTGTTCTACAGAAAAGGTAGTCCTGGCCCAGCAAGGTTGTAAAGTAGGGATGAAGGAGCAGGAAACTGGAACTGATGTCACAAGGGGGAAAAAGAGTCTCCATATAGATCCTCTGTTGGGAGAGGGAATATTGGCCCAGTGGGCAGTGCCATCTGCATTGGGTTTTGTCCACTCAAGAGGTAAAACTGGAAAAGAAACATGCAGTGCTTGTGGAAAGAGTGCAGGACTAGCTAGCTTGCTTGTTGGGGAAAGATGCTGTAAATGCATAAAGAAGCTGCATTCCTTACCCAGACCCATTCTGGAGACAGGATGGGGCAGGATTTGTGGTCCTTTGGTGTGAGAATCACACCATTCAGGACCTCCTCAGTGGGTCAAGTTCTTGCAGTCCCTTCCCTCAGCAGTATTGCATCTGTCTTAAATTTCATTCTGCATCCACATTTTGCCTTGGAAGCATCCCCATGAATTCTTTATTGTGTTTTTGTTTTCTTCCAAAAAATGTCAAGGGGCAAAGAAGTTTTCAAAATGTTCTTTAGAGCAGTTTTTCTGAACGTTGAAGTTGCAAAGGCCCTGTATCAATTTTTATGCTTCCTATCTGGTATACAAAGAGCTATAATGTACAAATGGGCTTATTTTGGGCCAGTTCTCCCAGCAGTGGTCAATGAAGACAATTGTATTTACGTTTTCCTGACTACTGGTGGCAGGATGCCCAGCTGAAACTCTTGTCACACTCCCAGCACTGTTTGTAGTGGAGGTTTACACATTAAAGGCTGTTTGTTTTGGTGTTTCAGACCCACTGGGGGAGAGAGGGACTTCTGCCAGTTGAATACAGTTGTACAACAGCATTTTGTTTAGTACACAAGTTTCGTGAAAATATTCCTCCTTTTCTCATCCTTTGTGTTATAGATATGGGAATTTTAGTCATCTTAATCTTCAACAGAAAGCGTTCTTAGATGGGGAGTGTTTTCTCTGTTTTCCAAGTTAAAATAAATGTTTGTGTGGCGGTGCCTTCTCAGGTGATAAATTAATGTAGTTTTGGAATGACTGTTTCACAACTGTTTTCACTCCTGTCTGTTTCAGACCTCAAAGAGTTATTGTTTTGATGAAGAACTTAAGCTAAAGTTTGAAAGCAAATGATAACTGAGTGATAACTCTTTTTAGTGTTGTTGTACCAGAACCCACAGTCCCAGGCTGAGCCACTGTTGTACTCGGCAGGTTTTATTAGAGACCATTTTATACCGACTACAGGCAGTGCATTTTATAAATATGCCAGAGTAGCTTCTGATTAGCCAAGAACAGAGCAAGTTTAGTTGTTAAAGCAAATTCAAATGCACCTTTTCAAACAGAGTTCAGTGAGCAGCTATTATTACAGTACATAAAGAGATTTAAGAGAGAATGGCAGCACTTACATTGTTAATCTTTTGAAACAATGGAAAGAAAATAGCATTGCAGTTAATCTCTTTTGTGATACAAAAATGAACTTTCCAGCTTAGTCTTTGTACTGAAAGAAAAGTAATTACTACATCTTAGTATTTTTCCTATTCTAGTAATGATCTCCTGGATTCCACTACACTGGTAGGATGATGCAGATCTAAATTTAATCATCTCTTTGCTGAGTGCAGTTAATACACCAGTGTAAGCCACAATCAGAACAGGCCCTGCCTGACAGCACTGGCGTTCCTAGTAATTTGTTTAGTCATTAAGAACCAGTACCTGAAAACTATTAGTAGCAGGGTGATTTTATTACTGCTGTTTGATCAAAGTGTCAGATCGACTGAGCTAATAAAGAACTGGCATGTGGAATTTGGGTGTCACTTTAGCAGGATGTGCAGCCTGTACTTGATGTTAAACCTTTTCAGAAAAACAGATGCTTAAGTGCATTTTAGGAAGATGGTATTTAAAAGTGTGGTGTAGCAGAGTATCTATCTTCACACAGAGAAATACGGCCAACCAAGTTACTACAGCCAATTTCCAACAGAAAAATGGTAATTAGCTGATTTCATTGCTACACCTTAACGTTTTCTTAGAAAATTTATTTCTGGCTTGCAAAGACGTGACAACAGAGGAGCCTTGTAGCTTGAATCTTTGCTGTGACCCAATTAATACCCCATCAAATCTCGTTTCTGGGTATTTGGACATCTTAGACAGCAGTAGGAATCTTGGTACTGTCCTTAAGAGGTTTTCAAAAGGCTGTGGATCAGGTGCTAAATTCTGCATCAGTGGCACTCTGTGTCCAAGCACAGCAGAGCCACTGAAGAATATAGTGTGAGATTTGATTTGAAGTGAAAGGTGAACTTCAAAACTTGACTCCTCGTGCCCTGATCATCACAGTGATAATTTTGTGAACTGTCGTATTGAAACAAAATCATTTTATTGCCAAATCTTTGGAGGCTTTGCAGTGTATTTGGTAAAGTTTCTCGATAATTCCATTGCAAAGGCAGGAGAGAAAGGAAGTAAAGTACCTGTCCATTGACTGTGATTTATTTCAAATATATTTCCTTATTTTTATCATGCCTCTCAAACCCTGTGTGAACTGTGGTGCATGTGATAAGGTTCCTTCGGTTGCCTCTGATCTGCGGGCTCCTGGTGACTCAGCAAACAGCTCTGGTTCATTAGTGTTGGCAGCATTCCAGACTCTCTGGTGTTGCAAAGATAAACCATTTCGGAACATGGAAGGCACATGGATGGCTTTCTTTGGGGTTTGAGCTGTTCCTGTGCTCTTTACATTTCACTTCAGCACATTTTCTTGTGGCTTTTGCAAGTGAAATCTCTTTCCCTTGTCTTTTTCCGTGGAGAACCAGAAGTAGAGATGTTCTGAGCTCGTTGGGCCGTCCCTCAGCCCCAAGCAGGATAAACAGGTTCTGCAAAGTAACAATCCTGAGTACACAATTAAGCTCTGAAAAAGCTTTGCCATACCAGGCTCTCACTTTCGCCTTCCTAATGACATAGTTAGCAACAGTAAAAGTGGTACTTGACACCTAATTGAAGTTTCCCTCCCTTTACCTCCAACATCTAAACAGTCAGTGAGTCACTAGAAATGGGATCCTTGAGATGGGAAACTCTGAAACTCATCACATTTCACATTTCATACTAAAAGTTCCAGAAGTTCTTGGTTTTTTCGATAGGCAACTGCCCTCACCACCACCTTAGTGATTCAGTCAAAGTTTTTAAAGAAACTTAGAACCAGAAAGATCTTTAATGTTCTGTATGAGATAAGGTTAATTTTCAGTATAGGTCCAGAGTTATCCTAAATAGTAACACAAGAAATGTGACCAAGTGTATAAAATACAGGGAGAAAATAACCTGTAGAATTTGCAGAGGTGATAAAATAATGTTGTGAAAGAAAAAAGACACCATTTTTTATATGGGCTGGTGTTATTCTGTGTTGCTGCCTCCTTTAGTAATGCTTTGATCCAAATGTTACAGCAGCTGATGGCTGACACTCCCAAAAACATCAGGAAGCAAAGATTTCCATATTCTCTCCCAGCTATTCTGAGTATCCCATAGACTTAGAAGCTAAATGGTTAATAGAAGTTTGCTGCTTAAGGCTTGCAGGTTTTTCTCTAGGAAAACTACATTTTTCATCATTCACCTCTCAGTTCCAAGCCAAAGATGTGGTGGGGCAGCACAGGTATTCCTCCTGCCCCTTTCCCTGGTCTGAGTCCATGAACTGCTCACCGTTTGTGAGATTAAACATCTGTAGTACTATTGACGAAAATGGGTTATGAAATACGGAAATAATTTCTGGCAGAAGGTCCGTAGTCAACTCAGAGCCCCACCCAGCCTTGCGGGTAACAAAGACAGTGCTAACTAGATGAGAAAATGCAATTAAATGGATGGATTTTTAAATCATTGGTGAGCTCCAGTTAGGCAGTTTCTCAAGGCAAGAAAACTGGCTTTTGTCCTCCTCTTCACAGAGTGATGGTCGCTGCAGAGTCGAGTCCACAGCACATGGAAGGAGAAGGAGCCCTTTTGATGGCTTCCCCTTTCCGAAGATTCCTGTCTGGTTTTTTGACATAAATTTCCTAAATGTAGTGTGACTTTCCTCTGAGCTACAAAGAGAGGGTTATTTTGTTTACTTTTAACAAGCAATAAGCCCATTGCATTTAATTTGCTTTATGTGTTGGGCAGGTATAGAATCTGACAGATGGAATGTGGAAGTGGAGAGGAAAAGAAATGTGTGATACTTGTGTTTCTCTAGTTCTCCTGAGTGGTCTTCCTTTGCAGTCTGAGTCTCAGTGACTCATTGAGATTTCAAGGACTGCAGGATGTGTCAGCACAGAACAGAAATTGCAAAACTTGGAACTGTGGGGTTGGTGAACCTGTTTTGCCCAATTCTGAGGTCGCTCACTTGTGGATTCAGATGTGTGGGGAATACAGTGAAGTTCATAAGGGCAAGGAGAGAATTCAGGCTAAACAAGAGAAAGAAAAGGAAGCAGAGAAATGGTGTGGGGGGAAGGCAGGCTTAAAGGGGTTTCATTGTAGGGTGTATAAACACAGCAGTGAGTTTGCATGTGTATTAGGTGGGATTTGTGCAGCAGGGGAAGGACTGGGCTGCACAGAGGTCTGTGTGTCACTGATGCATTCCACTTGTTTCCCTGGAGCTCAGGAGGGAGGGGGAGATGGGACTGTCTCTGCCTCAGGGGTAATTGCAAAACCCAGTGAATTGCCTAAACCTTCACAGATACCTTGAGAGCCGGTGAACCCTGCACCCCTCTGGATTTGTCAGCTTCTATTTACAGCTCGAGCAGGAATCAGAGAGAACAGAGTATGTCTGACAGCT
Organism: Hafferia zeledoni; assembly: GCA_035583235.1. Classification (NCBI taxonomy): domain Eukaryota; kingdom Metazoa; phylum Chordata; class Aves; order Passeriformes; family Thamnophilidae; genus Hafferia; species Hafferia zeledoni. Next base: position 8,986,112 of record JAWWEV010000029.1, on the reverse strand, counting down.
GTATCAGCAGCAGTTTCCTCACTGAGATAGACGGAGATACAGTTGTCAGATATGGTGTTCAGACCACTGTGCTCCTGGGGAAAGGTGGCAGATGGAAATTCATCAGATTCCTAGAGGGAATGTTGAAGCAACATGGGCTTGGATGTGGAGATAGCTGGGTTTCAGCAGACTCGAGTCTCAAGGGGGTCATTTCAGATCTTCCTAAAAATAGAACATTTAGTGTACAGTAGATGTATTTTGCCATTCATAGGCCTTGTGTCTCTCAATTCACTCATCTTAAAAATTGAGTTTTTTAAAGAAGGGGAATACACTTTAGAAAAGCTTTAGTGGGCACAGTTTTTCCTAGTTAGGAGTGTAGTTATTCATGTGTATAATTGTCCTACCACAGCTGTCCAAATGCCCCTTCAAATGTTTTTTGTGGTGAGCAGGGTGTTGTGTCAGTCCCCTTGCAGAAAGCATCCTCTGCTCCAATGCAGAAGCTCTGTCTTAAATTTGTTAGTTACCACTTTTTGCTCCATTAGTGCTATTGTGTTTAGTCTGTTAGGAATTTCAGAAAAGTAGGTTTATAGGAAATAATTTATCTTACGTATTTCTTGCATAAAATTACGCCAAGATTACAATGACAAGTAAACGTTCTGTGGAAAATTATTTTAGGTTCTTGTTGTATATACTCTGAAAAGGCAACTTGTCTGTGTGTGTTAGGCTCTCTAATGCCTTGCCTTCCCCAAAATACTGATTTGTCTTGAAATTCAGTGTATGACACTGTAGCATCAGTCCCTGTTAATAACCTTTTATCTTTTGGTGGTTTTTTTTCTTTTCTTCCTAATACACAGAGTGCTGTTTGAGCTCCAGTACAGACAAGATGTCCAGCAGGGGTGGAAAGAAGAAGTCAACCAAGACCTCCCGCTCTGCAAAGGCTGGGGTCATATTCCCTGTGGGAAGAATGCTGCGGTACATTAAGAAGGGCCACCCCAAGTACAGGATTGGTGTTGGTGCTCCTGTGTACATGGCTGCTGTACTGGAATATCTGACTGGTGAGTCCTCCTGAGCAATGTGAAATGGCAGCAGTGAAAGGTAAAATGGAATTTGCACAGGAAAAACAACCCTAAAAAGATCCTCTGATTTATAAATGACTAAAACAGTTCAGTGTGTGCTGTGCTGATCACACATCTAAGCCAAAATCAAGGTACCCTCACTCTGTCTCAGAGCCTTGATGGCTTTTGTTCATTCCAGTGTTGGATTTACTTTCTTCACCTGTTGTAAACACTCTCCTTCCACACAGGCAGTTCCCACTAACACCAGTGTGTGTGGACTGGGCCTGCACTGGTGCAGTCCTTCTTGCTTTGATTTTGTGCCTGATGACTTTGTTTGGCTTATAACTGTCTGCTAAGCATACACACTAATTTTAAATATCTTGTCAGTGTTTACACGGGGCTGAGATTTCTTACAGTCTTGTTTAAGCATTTTGTTCACTTTACAGAGTTCTTTGAGACTTCATGTGCTGTTTGCAATTTGCTTGGCAGAGTCTGTGTATAAATGCCCACTGTTCATCTGCCCTGATCTCCGTGGCTTATCTGTACTCCTTGCTCTGTTCCTCTCATCACATCAGAATGGGAACACCTTAAATAATTATCTCATCCACACAGTACCTTCCTGGAGGACAAAAAGTATTATTTTTTCCTCCATTTAGAAAGAAACTTCAGAGGAAGAAAATGCTTTGCCTAAAAACACGCACAGCTAGACATGCAAGTAAAGATCTTCACGTGGTAGTTCTCTCAAATGAGACCTAAGACATTGCAAATTTACCCCACAAACAACATTACAAAAGCAGTCCTCTGGTGGAAAACCCCAGCTGTAATAGCATCAACAAATGGGCTTTTTGCAATAATGCTTTGATCCAAATAAAATAAAGAAAAATACACAAGAGTAAACCAGTTCAGTCACCTTCATGTGGCCAAGGTGACTTCTCATCATTTACCTGTGGTCTAGGGATCCAGCAAAAAGCACAAGTGCCAGATGGTTTGCTGTTTGGAGACAGATTCTATTAACATGACTAAGGAAAATCTTGAATTGGATCTTATTTCTCATAGCAGTGTCTTTGTTTACAGTGCATCTGCTTCTGTCAGGGTTGTGGTTGCTGTAGGTTCAAGTGTTTCAAGGGACAGGACTCTTTAGGTCTAATGGTGTGCTGAGCCTCTGAGGAAGAGATAAAGTTCTTTCTAAGTGTGTGATTTAGCTTTACTGGAGTATTTAAAGCTGTATCAACCTGACATTTAGTACTATTTTAGATACACTTTGGGTAAAGCACTTGTTTTCATCAAATATCCTTTTTTCCCCCTTTACTTGTTCAAGTTCGGTTTTCTTCATTTGGGCCTCTTCTTTAAAAGAATGCTTTCTTTAAACTTCATGATGGCCCTAAAAAAATGAACATTTCCTTCAGCTGGGTTCCTGCTCACAGCAATAACAACTCAAATAAAATGCTTCTTAGGGCGAAGGGTGCTTTGAATGCTGCCCTTTTAAAGAAACAGCAATACAAGGGAGCTTAAGGCACTGCTAATGAGCAGCACATGTTATTGGTTAACTGTTTGATTTAAGGTGGTTACTGAGGCAGTGATGGTTTAGGCAGCTAAGAACAGGCTGGGGAAATAAAGGTGTGTAACTGCTGTGAATCCTGGGAAACCATCTGAGGACATGAACACAACAGGAAGAAGCCAAGGAAAAGTTACACGCATTGCTTCAGGAAAGTTCAAAAAGGGAGGGGGAAAGGAGAGCCAAAGGGAAAAGTACTTTCTTTTTTTCTCCCTTTAAATATTTTGAAGCAGTTTTGTTGTGGGTTTTTGCTCCTCTGAAGGCTGGGTAGGTAATCCCAGTATCCTCAGGGTTTTCTTTTGTTCTTGTACATAGATGTGCCTCAAAAGCACAGATATTCTTTTCTTTCCAGAGCTAGTAATAGTTTTATTACAGAATGTTTTGGATTGGAAGGGACCTTAAATCCCATCTTGTTCCATACCCTGCCATGGGCAGGGACACCTCCCACTGTCCCAGGGTGCTCCAAGCCCTGTCCAACCTGGCCTTGGACACTTCCAGGGATGGGGCAGCCACAGCTTCTCTGGGCATCCTGTGCCAGGGCCTGCCCACCCTCACAGGGAGGAATTTCTTTCCAATATGTAATGGAAATCTATCCTATTTTCAGTTTGAAGCCATTCCCCCTTGTTTCATCACTTCTAGTCCTTGTAAAAGATCCTTCCCCACCTTTCTTATAGTCCCATGATCATTTTACTCTGGTGGGGTTTTTTTGCCCTTCTCTTTCTGTTAATTTTTCCCAATCTATGCAGTGTAATTTTTTAGTCTTTAGTGCTCAGTATGTTTTCTGAACTTGGGGTCATTCATCTTTTTCAGAGTAATTCAGAAACACTCCATTGAAATGAGAGACTTGGGTGTTTTTGGTTTTATGTTCTTTTTTACCTCATGGCAGTTATTACTTCACAAAACTGGAGAAATCCTGACTTCTCTGCAGGAGTTTTTAAAGATGATCATGTCAGCACATGGTTTGAGACTAAATCAAAGCATTTCAACTATTTCAAAGTAAAAGCAGGAACGTGACATAATAGGAAGGAGCCCATGTGAAGTGGCATGCTAATAAATTGGCTGAATCAAAAAAGCAGTCCTGTGCATCCAGGAAGGAGAGAAGAAATTTAAAATATCAAAAGCAGTTGTAGGAAAGAGAAACTTCAGAAAAAAAATAGGAGGGGAAATGACAAAGACGTGACCTAATAGAAAGGAACCAACTCAGGTTTGAAAACCTCAGCGTGCAGAGTATGGAACCAACTTCAATCCTTTACAAGGTGAGCTGCAGAATTTTGCTGGCCTTTGCTAAAGTTTAACTTTGATGTAAGTCTGAAATTAGCCCATAATGTGCTCAGAGCTGGGTTTTTTTGTTCAGTTGGAAATCTGAACTTTTGAAATGCTTCCAGCTGTTTAGACTCGGAGTTCTGGTCTGGGTTCATCTGGAATTATGTCTTCATCCACTTTGTACTTTGAAAGTAACACAGTTTTATCATGTATGTGTGACTGCTCACCAAAAAGTAGAAGTACACATTCTCTCATTCCTTGTGTCCTTAGATTTCAATATACTTGACATATAAACAGGTTGCCCAGTGAGTGTTTTTTTCCTTATTCACTAAAGGATCTTGTTACCTAGAAGTAATATTACAAAATAATTCTCTCATTAGCACACCCAGTGTATGCAATTTGCTTTCTTAAGCCAACTTTCTTATTGTTGCCTGGTATTTTTCTAAGGAAATAATGTGTTATGTCCACTGTAAATAGGATGCAAGTGTGTGTTTTGTGGGTCAATGGGCAGAAAATACATTTGAGTGTTACCTATATTGAAGCAGGCAGATATAATTCCTTTCTGGAGGAATAGTGTGGATGCTGAAGAACTGTAATTCATGGTTCTTTTTCCTTGTCCTTTGCAGCAACAGTTCATGCAGTGCTTCCTCCCTTGCAGGGAATAGTCAGAATATTTGATTAATTTCTTTTTATAATTTGAAGCATTATCAGCATTATCAACAGCTTTAAGTTGGCAAGGCCAGTGTTGGTAATTCCTTTTGTCTTCTTTCCTTGTTGTATCACTTAGTTTGCAATGGTTCCTTGCCTAACGTAGACTTCAGAAAACTGCAGTCCTCTCCTTAATTTCTCTGCAAAGTTGTGCATCAGTATCAGTTAATGTCAAAAAAGAACCCTGGGTCAGTCAAGAGTGGCCAGACTTCATCTGGGGCATTGCAGCCACTCATGAGCTTGGATGGTTTGTGTTTGTCAGAGCTGGGCCAGCCATACATCTAACCAGGTATGTCCTTTCAGATGTAGAGATTGCACAAGTTGCAGTCCAGCCCAGACTTCCTTATGAACTGAAAAAGATACTCCTTTGCCCCTGAAAAATAGAAGCCTCTTGAGCATATTTAAAGGCAGCAAGAACCAGGCCTGCAAGTGATTTCTGCTCCCTCTGTCCCCCATCATCTGTTCTACACTGTAAATAATTTTCATTTGCCAAAATGTCATAGCAAATGAGGAGAAGGAGAAGTTTATAAAACAGCAGGAGCACAGGAATACAGAAGAAATGAGACTCTGATTTATATTTGTTATGTACATACTGAAGGTAGGAGAAAATGTTGAAAGTCTGTTTTCCCCATTAGGTTTTTTTCTCAACTCTTTTTTTTTTCTTCTTTTTTTGCCCACTGTGTACTGTTGATCATAGATTTTGTTAAAATGTCAAATAAGCCCTTTTTGAACCCCACAGTTAGAATTGCATCCAGGGCATTGTGATACCTGAGTTTTTGTTTTCAGGCTCTCTGATATCACCAGTATCAAATAATGGAGGTTCCCATGCTGGAACTCAGTTCACTGCATTTTCATCTTGATTAATTTTTGATGTGAAAGACTTCCTGAAGCCAGCAGCTGGTTGGCAGAAGGGAAGTCCTTCCTGAGTGCAGTTCCACTGCTCCTTTCCCAGGTGCAAACAGATCACCTTGAACTGCCATTCCCCTCTTGTGTTCTGCTCTCTGCCCAAAATCTGCACAGGCTCACAGGGGAAAACAAAAGTTTGCCCTTTTTGTCAGAGTGGGTGTCGTGCTGAGCTCCTGCCTGGGGGCAGAGGGGACCTCAGGGGGCCACAGGAAGGAAACAGGAGGTTAAAAGCAGATTCGATTTCCAGGCATTCTGAGACTGCTGTAAGTAACAGTCCTTGGGGAGTAATGAAATTTAAGAAGATAATTAATTGACAGTATCTTCTTGATATTGTTGAAATGTGTATTCCCTACCAAGATACACTTCTTGTATTTAAACAGGCAGTTTTAGAAACACTGATCCCTTCTATGGTGGTGTGTCACAAACTGTGTTCCAAGAAGGTTTAAAATAAATAAGGAACTTCCAGGACCTGTGCCTTACCTGAGCAAGCACAAAGAGACCTCTCCATAGAACCATAGAATGGATTGGGTTGGAAAAGCCCTCTGAGATCATCAAGTCCAACCCTTGGTCCAACTCCAGCCCCTTTACCAGATCATGGCACTCCGTGCCACGGCCAAGCTCAGTTGAAAAACCTCCAGGGATGGGGAATCCACCCCCTCTCTGGGCAGCCCATTACAGTGTGCTTTTAATAGGGGTTAATACT
>JAWWEV010000029.1:8953940-8975386 GCA_035583235.1 Hafferia zeledoni | reverse complement strand
TTTGTTGGGAAACATCCAAAGGTACAGAAATATTTGTGCAAATAGAGTATCTCTTCATGTGAAGCTGAGATTTCAGTTGAAGAATTATACCTTCAAAAGCGTAGAATATTGGAACACTTTGTGTATTTTCTTCATCTTTTAAAAAACAGCTTTTCATGTTCTGTGGTGCTGTAAGTGTGTCCTGTAGTTGCCTGAGTGGTGGTGATGTAATTATTCTCTCGAGGGGAAATGGCTTGAGTAAATATATGAAACTAATGGAATAGACATTATGCAACTTCCATCCTTTTTGTGAGGCCTCTTTTTGTAAAATGTTTTGGTCTTCTGGCTGGATAAATACAAGCTGAGTGAATCCTGATGTCATGGAAGTTCTTAACCCTTTCTTTTGCCTCAGTATTTCTAAGCAAAGTCTTCTCTCTTGACCTTGCTCAGTTGCAGGAGTTGATTTTTCAATGTCTGTTTTTTCCACTGTGGGAAGATTACCTTTAATGAAACAGAACTTTTCAGTGACTCAAACCTTTGAACCTGGTACTTCCAAAGCTGGATCTAACCTAAGAATTCAGATCCAGACTCAATTTTAAGTAACTTTTCCTACCTACTACTCTTTCCACCTAAATCCAGAGTGATTCTTCTGGAAATTTGAGTCAGCTCCCTTACAGAGAGAGCTAGATTTTCATCTAATCTAAAATCAGTTTAAAACATGGGTGAAACATTTAAATCTTTAGAATTAAAGTAGCATAAAACAGATGTGAAAGTAAAGCTGGCTGCAAGCAAAATCCAGGCAAGTAGTTGGAATCCCATCCACATCCCCAAAGTCTTCATTTCCAGCGTTTGCAAGTGCTCTGATCTGTTGGGTTTGGAGCAGGTTTGTCAGTGCTAAATCAAAAAACTGTTGCCTGTATTGGCCTCAGCTCAGATACCTCCTGACTTTCTGTTTCCCACTAGGAGGGTGCCCCTCTGCCCAGCCTGGTGTGCATGGCTGAGTGTGGCTGTGCTGTGGGTCTCTCTGTGTGCACAACCAACACTTGATTATTACTGGAGAGCTGAGAAGGCCAGAAGAGAAATTCCACCCTCCATACCCTCTCCCTCCCCTCTCCCTCTCCCAGGCTCCTCCTTTGTGGTCCTCCAGTGCAAAGCTTTCTGTTCCTGAGGAGGAAGTTGGGGTACCTCAACTTCCCTAAAGGACCATTAGAAAACTGTAATTTCAAAATGAGTTTCCTGTCCAAGGAAGAGGGCTTAGCACTTCCCAGAACAGTTCTCCACTGTACGAGGCAGACTTTTGAGTTTTATGAGGAACAAATAAAACATTCCTCTGTGCTTTACAGGCATAACACTTTTCTTAGAGCCTTTAGTTCCAGAATGACCTGTCTGCATAGTTGTGCTGCTCAGTGGCAGGGAATGACACACAGCAGGACAGGGAATGGCACAAGGAGAGCAGGGAATGACACACAGCAGGGCAGGGAATGACACACAGCAGGGCAGGGAATGACACAAGGAGAGCAGGGAATGACACACAGCAGGGCAGGGAATGACACAAGGAAAGCAGGGAATAACAAACAGCAGGGCAGGGAATGACACACAGGAGACCAGGGAATAACACACAGAAGGGCAGGGAAGGTGAGGGAGCAGAGGCACAGCCAAACACAGCCTGCTGTTTGCAGCAAAGCCTTGCCTGGCCTTGCAGCTGGGACTAAAGTTTGAGTGCAAACCACTCCTGGTCCTGAAGGATTGAGATGCTGCTGTTCCTCAGACTCAGGAGGTCTATGGGGATGCCTGGGGTATCCATCCATCCATCCATCCATCCATCCATCCATCCATCCATCCATCCATCCATCCATCCATCCATCCATCCATCCCTCCCTCCCTCCCTCCCTCCCCAGGGATGTGAGACAGGGCACTGAACCTCATGTGTCTGAGCTGGGCCTTTTGAGAAGTATATGGAAAGGATTATGCCAGCTTGATTCACCTCTTTGGAGGTGTGGAAAGCACAGATTGACCTTACCCTGCTAATCCTGCTTTAAAAATAAATTAAAGCAATTGTAGTCAGCACGAAATGTTGAGTTAGTTTTGCAGGCTTAGACTTAATATTCTGTCTCACCCTGTAATAAAGTTGATTGTGCACTTTGAAGAACACAAAAATAGTGAAAACCTATAGAAATCCTCAATGAAATTTAATTGTAGAACATCCAGAAGGTGCTGTAAGTTTTCAAGTAAGCATCATAACTTAGTTGTTAAGGGAATAATTAGAGATTCGTGTTAAATTGAGTCTAATGAGAAGCCATAGTCTGGGCTGTATAGTATTCCTTAAGATTTACTGTCTTTTGGTAAAGTCATATGGTCATGTGGGCTTTGATTTTAGTCTTTGTCATATCCAGATTAATGTCTTAATTCAGCTCCATTTGCCCCTAAAGCAAACTTAGGGGAGAGCTCTCATGCTGCAGTCAGTAATTAAATGTGAAATCAATCTCATACCTTACTGTAATGTTACATTTTAATATTGGTGCGTAATAGTTGTAAAAAAAGACATTTTCATTTTCTTTTTTTTCCCCCAAACATCACCAGATTTGCAAAAGGAAATATGAAAAATGCAACAATGAAACACAGATTGTAGAGGGGGAGGTGAAAGGTGACAGCAGGAGCACATAATTGCAAAGTCAGATAAACACGTTATGTCATTTTTTTAATTGTTCCCCAGACTTTCTTGTAATTAATTACATCCTTGCCCAGGGCTTGTTGAGCTGAAGACAGATAAGTTAGCAGGTAACACTCCAGCCTTTCACTTCATAGAACCTTGCAGGGGAGCAAATTAATCTTGCCTAATTAAAAGCCATCATATGCATAGCTGTTAAATGTTTTTTTGTCAGGTCTAGAAATGTCTTCTAAGGAGATAATTTATAAGGAGCAAATAAACATGATTTGTCAATTACTTTTTCTGGTTAAAATTTCTTCTCATATAGAGAAAAAAAATGTGTGTGTATTTTTAGTATCCTGACTTGGATGTGTGATTAAAAATGAGACCTTGAGAACAGCATCTTTTCCAGTGATAAAGAAGTAGAAGCAGTGCAAGCCAGAACTCACAGCTGACTGGTTTGAGGAAAAAAGCCTATAAATTTGTACATGTAGTGCTGTCACCTGATAGGAGAGGGGTCCTGAGAGATGAGCAGCCTTGAGAGAACACGGAAAAGTGAAGAATCTGGGGGAACTGCTTCAAAAGAACAGAAAAAATGATTCTGGTTTAAAGCACAGGACTTCAGGTGTGCATTTGTTCTGCAGTGATCAGCCACAGAAAAAGAAAATGGTAATTTCAGAGGTAGATGTCTGTTGAGTATCTACAGGAGTGAGGAGTAACAGGATGCAATTCCCAGATCTTTTTGCATGGATGCCAAATAACACATTGATTTTTCTTAATGATCACACTGTAATTAAGAAGGGTTTACTTTTTCCTCAGCGGAAATTCTGGAATTGGCTGGAAATGCAGCAAGGGACAACAAGAAGGGTCGAGTCACTCCTAGACACATCCTGTTGGCTGTAGCAAATGATGAAGAATTAAATCAGGTAAGGAAAACCTCTGCTGTGTGAGGGCCAGGATTTCCTTTAGGGCTTTTAAAATTGTCTTTCCATACAGCAGAACTGTAACTCAAGAGCTCTGCTTATTGAGCAGCACACCAGGAAACAGCTCCATCGCTCACTGCCTGTGTGACTGTCTACAGCACTGCTTGGTTTGGTGTTTCAGCGCTCCTGAAATGTGTAAAAATGCCATGGAGGTGTAATGTGACATTTGCTCATGGTATTACAGCCACTTCTGTTGGAGTGGGACATTGTTGTAAACTCTGTAAGGACACAGAGAAGATCTTGCTTTTTGTTTGTTTTTATTTTCCCCCTTACACACCTGAGGACCATCCTGTTCCCACTGAAGTCTGTTATTGTGACCACAGAAGAGCTCTGAACTCTTGCAAATCTGTGTCGTTTGCAGACTTAAAGATGCCTTTAAATTTGCTACAAAAATGGGGTATTATTATTACAGTGCTGTGGCATCAGCCACACGCAGTGATTACTGTACCTTTGTGTGAGGTGCTGTGAAAACACATCTCAACATTTTTCCAAACATGATGGAGCAGGAAGAAAAAAAATAGTATCCCCAAACCACCCTCCTTCTGGCTTTGTGTGAAATTCAGTAATACTTTCCATTCCTCATCCCTTTGTAAGCTTGGAGCCTCTCTGAGTTGAGATTGGGGAGCAGCAAACACGAATCACAAGGTGGGAGTACCTGGAGGACTTCAATGTCACCTTTTATATCCTCCTAAACAGTGAATTAGTCCCAGTTAGATGTTTAAAAGATGAGTGAAAGTGGTTTTAAATACAGAATGTGATATATTCCACTTCTACTTTTAAAGGTTTGAATGAACTGCACATTTTCGAATATTGATCTTCAACTGCATATTTTTTGGAAGAAAGGTTTCCAGATACAGAGATTTGTATAAATGTTACCTTCCATTTTGAAGCTTCCTTTTCTCAGAAAAAAAAATCTGCTTTAAAAATGCATTTGCAAGAAAACTCAGCACTTGAGCCATACATTGGTTTGTCCACAGCGTGGCAGCCATTGCTATCTCACACCCTGGACTTTGGGGTCCCATTTCTCTCTCAGGCCCTGCAGGGCCCTCATGTGTGTGTCTTGTTTTGTCATTGGGTAACAGTCTTCATGGCACAACTTCAGAGAAACAGATCTTGTGTGAGCCCTAGAGATGCTGACAACAGATTTTGCAAGAAGAACTCACATTCCCTTTATAGTTAAAATCTAGTCCATGGTCAGCTTTGTTTCATCCATTTCATGTCTCACTTCTTCAAGGATAATGTGTTGAGAAGCTCAAGGCAGTGTACAAAGCTTGCAGTGAATGCCATTTTCTATTTATTGGGGAGTAAATGCTGGAATTTGTCATCTACGACTTTTTTTTATTCTTTATTAGCTATTGAAAGGGGTCACCATAGCCAGTGGTGGAGTGTTACCCAATATTCACCCAGAGCTGTTGGCAAAGAAACGAGGATCAAAAGGAAAACTGGAAGCCATCATCACTCCACCTCCAGCAAAGAAAGCAAAGTCTCCATCACAGAAAAAAACTGTATCAAAGAAAACAGGCGGCAAGAAAGGAGCAAGGAAATCCAAGGTAGAGTAATGTGTTTATTTTAAACCCAAACAAGCTCGCTGACAGTGGCTGCAGGAGGTTCATTCAGGGAGCTTTGTGGTCCTTGTGTTGGTAACAACAGTGATTTCAGTCACAATAAGCAAGGAAAGGGGAGTTTGAAAGCCCTCAGGAGTCGCACAGGTCTGCAGGACAGGCAGGTAAATACTCTGTTCTTAATCAGCCTTAGGTGGGCACAGCCTGGAGGCACCAGGAGGCACAACAGGAAGGTGTGATGGGGCTGTACTGGTCACACCTTACAGGTGTCAGTGGGAGGAGGAGGGAATCTTCCTGATGTGCACATGTGGAGCCAAGGATGGTTTTTTCTTTTGCAAAGCAACTACTGTCAAGCAATAACTTATGAAAGTGGGAAGAAAAGTAGAGGAATTCCACATGAAATGGAAAAGGAATTTAAAAGTTGCCTCTGGGTCAAACAAAGCTTCTTTATTCATTCTGTGTCTCTGTTACTGTTTACTTGGTCACTCCTCTGATTTTTTGGGTTTTTTTCACGCTGTTGAATTTGGTTTTCTCCCCCAGGACTCCCATTTTTCAAGTGCAGTGCTTCCAGTAACCATGCACTAATAATTTCCCTAAATCTGGATTTTTTTCCCCCTACTTGATTACAAAAGCAGGAAGTCTGTTGTGGGGTTCTGTTTTTCTTCCACACAATAAACTGCATTGTCTGCTTACTATATTGGTATTTGGCTAACAGCAAACTCTTGGGGAATTGAAATAGGCCCCATGAAATTCTAATTTTTAAAACATTTGTGTAAAGTACAGCATAGTTACAGCTTCTAAAAGCACCAATATACCCTTGCATCAAAGTCATTTTAGTTGCTCAGCCTCAGATTTAGTTTATATACTTTGCAAAGCGACAACAGGGAAACAGTGGCTTACTTAAAATTCCAGGTGTGCTTTTTAGCTTCAACATAGACATTGCTGAGGCACCAAATATTTATATGAAATCATAGGTAGTAATTTTATTGAAAATATGAGGTTATTTTGGCACCAATTGAGTTTATAACCACAGCAGACAATTCACTGTCTTCATGGAACACCTTTTTCAAAATGTTCCTAATTCTCATTTTGTTCAGTAGATCAATTCATTCCTGAGACCTGTTATTCCCCTCCAGTGAATGCAGAGTTGAAAAGAGGAATGGTGGTTGAGGGGAATTCTTTCTCCCTCAACAGTTTTACTGGAGATGAAAGTAGATGATGATGTTAAATAAAACAGAAAATTGTTCAGCCCATTTCCCGCTACCAGACAGGTAGAAAGTAGATTTATCCTTCTGACTCTGCCTCTGAGGACACATCACAAAGGAGTATTTCTAAAAATAAGTTTGTGAAATGTGGGAACACCTCCCTTCACAGAGAGAGAAAATTTGTTCTCTGACAAGTCAGTTTTTACCTTAGAATGAATGTCTGCCCACACATACAGATACATTCTCTTTGTCCACACAAGCCATTAGGAAGCTGTTAAAAGTTTGGGGCTGTTTGTATATTTTCCTGCAACACTAAAAACAACTCTCATCTCAGCTGTGCACTGTCATGGGCAGGAAAAGGCACCTGTAGATCTGCAGATGTTGAGCTCGTTTTTCCCATTGATCCCTTCAGCTGTTATCAGTCACTTTGGTTGGACTGAAAATGATAAAATCCAATGCCAGTGTTTGTACAGGCATTTTACTGCCTGGTAAGCATTTAGTGTATGTCATATACTTTAATGCCATTAAACTGATTTTCTCAGAGCCTTAAGTTGACTAATTAACTCTGTTTTTGGAAGAAGAAACAGGGAGAAGTGAGCAAATCAGCCAGTGCTGACAGTACAACAGAGGGAACTCCTGCAGATGGTTTCACAGTCCTGTCCACCAAAAGCCTGTTTCTTGGCCAGAAGGTATGATCCTGCATTTTTATAAATGAAATACCTATTTTTCCATGCTGCTTAGGGAATTACCTCCCTCCTGCCACCCCTCTTTCCACAGAACATCTAGATACAATGGACATTTCCCCACTGAGCACTTGAGGAAGTGTATGATACTAGTTTTTCTAATTCCAAACAACAAACTTCTAGAACATTTTAAAAATACATCAATAAACCTTTATGTGGCTACATAACTAAATGCTCAACTGGAAGGAAAGCCTGTGTGCTTGTAATCTATCTCACCTTGTTCATAAACAGCATAATTGTTACAGCCAAGCATCTGCCAAAGACAAGATCATTCAAAGAATAATATATATTTTTTCCAATGGGCAGCCCATTTCGTTGCTGACCTAAATGATTTGCAGTTTTTATCAAAACCTATTTTAGATACTTGTTCATAATAGTTGTTCTATGTTATGCTCTGCTTTGTGATGTACAGATGTTAATGCTGTGTAATAATGAATGATGCTTTGCTGAAAAGCTACAAGTCAACAATCCTTGTTTTCCCTGTGATATGCTTTGGGATGTGGGATGGTTTCATACAAATACCTGCCTAAAGAGAGGATCCATTTAAAGACAAAATTCATTAAATTGATTTGGTTTTTTATCCTGAAACCTGCCTTTAGTTCATGGTACAAAATTTTGTTCAGTAAAAGTGCATCTTTCTTCTATCATTCAGTAATCAGCTCATTGTGTTGTAAGCCATAAAAGATGAGCCATTGTCCATGGTGGATTGTAACTCCTCTGACTCATTTTATTGCATACTGAGGTTGTTCTCCATTTATCCTTCCACCCTTTGTTTGCCAAATTTAACATGCATGAGAGTAACGTTTTTTGCAAGACTTCTAATTTTCCACATTTAGTTTCACAGCTAGAGCCAGATTGCTGGTTTGGTAGGGGGGTTTATTTTACTCTAGTAGGGGGGTGGGTTTTTTAAAAACTCCTTGATGACTAAATTAGAACCCAAAATTTGTAATCTACATTACTATTTCAAGACAGCAAGTAACATCAGACTTCTGGAGCTGATTTTGAGCTCCTTTTAGTTACCAGAGGAAGCCTGTGATGAGACCCAGTGTTGTGTTCCTGCAGGACTGACACAGCAGTTCAGTGGGGCTTTGCTGTTGGGCTCAGTGGAGGAGAATCATAAACTCCAGGGCTGCTTTAAGCTGTGCTGAGCAAAGCCAGTGTCTCTTGTAGAGCTTCCCACTGAGTGCCTTGTACTGGGAAAGGGACTTTCTGGCTTTCTCATTCCCTTGGAGTGCAGCCCCCTGAGAAAATCACTGGAGTGGTATGTCCATCCTTGTTGCCAGTAAGCCCTGTAAATGAGAGGGGCAAAGTGTTAACCTTTTGTTGTAACACATTATGAAAAATAAAATCAAAAGGAAAGTGGAAACCTGTTTGTCTCCCACGAGGGAACACTTCAAATCAAACAGATCATGAGGTTAGAGAAGGCATTTGAAGAATTGCTGCTGAGAACCATCAGCCAGGATCTTTCAAACCTCCTGTGATGTCCTTGAACACCTTTCCAGCATGTCTCTGTGGTTTGCAAAACCATTATCTTCTAGATCAGAAAATCATTTGCTAGATGCAGAGAAGGAAGACAATAATCTGGGTTTGGTGTCACATCATTCCTAAGTGTTTAATGAGTAAAATCTTCTTGGCCCATGTTTGCAGAAGGGCAAGGAAGGGATTTATTTGCAAGAGCAGCTCCTCATGCTTCTAATATCCCCAGGTTTAATTAACTGAAAACACAAATGAGAATGTTGCAAACCTGGGTATTGCTCAGTTTTTAAAATTACTGTTACTGCATTAAATCTTTAAGTAACTGCTCTAGAAATTCCTAGAAATAGCAAAGAACCCTTCAGTTATACCTGCAGAAGTGTGTTAGTGCTACATGAATTAAGGGTTAAAATCTAGTTAATACCTCAATGAGTGCACATGGTACAGGTGACATCCCAATGGAAACGTGGCATTGTGCACATTGTGTTTTTCCTGAGAGGATCACAAAGTAGAGACAGAGTTGTGAGACCTCAAGCCTAAGCATTAGGGTTTGGACTTTATGAGACACCTCAGCTTGTGGTCTGCAACATCCTCAGTTTTCAGTATGAAAATCACACCAGAAAATGTTCCAAGATTTTTAAGGTAATTTTGTCTGAAATATGAAATGCAGGGCTTGGCTCAGGAAATACCCTGGATGTGCTAAGTGTCATTTATCTAATTAACATTTAATTGAAAAGTTATCTAAAAGTTATCTAAGTTATGTCCATTCTTTGTTGCACATGTATATGCAAGTTGTGCCTCTTTATTTCCTTAAGTGGCCCTTTAGGGAATCACTTCCTCTGCCTAATACATGCTCCATACTATTGGTAGTAAAATGAAGCAATTACTCAATGGAGGATTTAATTCTAAGGGAAAACTTTGATTAGTTTTTAAGTGTATTTTGGCACTTGGATAGCTAACAGTGCATTGAGCAGTAAATGCAGAATTTAGTAAAATAATACTTAGCTGCCAACACATGTTATCAGTGATGGGCAGCTTTTTAAGCATCTTCTTGCTGCTGTTAAATTGAAACTTTAATTACCAACTGTTTATTATGTAAAGCCCATGTAAGGGTAGGCTCAGGGATAGATTGAAAGTCCAAACCCCAAATGGTCTGCAACTAATAGATCTGGGGCAAAAACCTGTAGAACACAGAATTAGGGATCAAGGAGGAACATTTACAGAAGTAACAAAATATTCTTAGGAGCATACAGAAATCTCCACAAAACAGTCTTTTGGTGTCTGCATGTGTTTTGTTGTTGTTTGGTTTTTTTATAATTTTAAAATTCATGAAGTTTCTTTAACATTTTGGTTTGATTTGATTTGACTTCTTTTAAACTGCAGTTGCCTGTAGTCAAACTCAAGACTCAAACTCAAGTATGAATAACTTGCCACATGTGAAGTGTTAAAGGATCCCAAGCTATTTGGAAAGGAAGCTTTCTTAGATTTTATTACAAATTCCTGAACAGACCCATACTTAAAACACTGAATTACACTCATTTCTAGTCAAAGTCACCCTATTTTGAGGGAACAAAGTTTACTCAAGCAACATATGCAAATTATATGAAATTGCAGGCTTTTAAAAAGAGAAAGAAGGTCAATTCATTGAATCACATGAATGAAATGGAAATATTTTTTTTCATAAAACTCAAATATGTGGCTGGTGACCTCCTTAAATGACCCATTCACTCGTATGGGTTTCATGAATTGGCTCATATTCCCCGTTAATTTATTAACATACACATAGAGATGGTTTGAAGAGTTAAGTTTACAGAACGTGGATTATAAACCAAGAGGCAAAATTCAGTTATTGGTGAGATAAAGTGCCATGCTTGAAGCTGGATGTTATGTTTTACAGGTTAGGGCTTTGGATTAGAAGGAAAGCCTGGCTTAACTGCAGCTGGGTCAGGACTTGCATAAATGAATAAGAACCTTCTCATTCACAGTTGCTTTCTGTCTCACCCAATCAACCCCTGAAACAATAATATTAAATACATATTGTAGATAGACCATGCTGTAATTAATGTATTTCTTCAAATGATAGGCTTGAAAATGTGTTTCACTTTTAAAGTACTTTAATTTTTGATGGTAGGAAACTTTGTGCATGTGAAATCAGACTTGCCAACAGGAGCTACAGAGCAGTATCCCAGCCTGCTCTGGCCCTGGGTATTACCTGCTGCCCTTACCTGCAGTCCTGACCTTTGCCAGGTTTGCCATTCCCATCAGTGCCTCAGATTTTGGAGTTGGCACATCCTACAGAGACACCCAAACTGTGAGGAGTGAGCAGTCTGTGCTATCACTTTACACCCCTGAGCACTACCAGAAAAACATCCTTACTAACAGGATCCTTTGTCACCACGGCTGGTTTGACTATTTTCATTGCCTTCTTACTTTATATAATAGTTTATAAGTCTGTTCAAAATCTGCACTTCCTCATACTAATTCCCTGAATTCTTTTTGTTCTTTTAAGAACATACAGTGTGGATATGAGGTTAATCTCTAGATTTCTGTGCCACCTTCCTCAGGTTACTGTGTGCCCATGAGAAATCACATCCTAATTTTGTAACAAGAAAGAGATTGAGAGATGTGCTTGAAATCCATGGGTGTAGTGAGAAGAGTTAATGCACATTAATGGGTGGAGTTAAAATCTGTTTTCATAAAGGACAAAAGCAAATAAAATCAATCCTAAAAGCAATAAGCATGTAATATTCTGTGCCTGCTTGCAGTACCTCCCCAGGCACTCCCAAAGAATGCAGAACTGCTCTGAGAACTGAAGGGCTGCAATACAGAACGTGGTGACCACTGATAAGGAAAGAAAAAGAAACACATCCCCTCGTTGGGGTGGAGGAATCACTGGAGACCAGTGTGTGCTTCCTCAGAGATAGGCTCATGTTTAAAGGAAGAGGAACAGCAGCTTTGATCCCATTTCAGTGCTGAATGGTCCCAGCACATGCCTGTAATTGATGCTTAAGGAATGCTTAGGGTGTCCTTCATCTATACTTGGAGGAGAAACAAAACCCCTCTTCTAATGCCAGAATAAGAATGACAGAAAGGTTTGGGCTGGAAGGGACCTTAAAGAACATCTCATTCCAACCCCCCCTGCCCTGAGCAGGGACACCTGCCACTGTCCCAGGCTGCTCCAAGCCCCATCCATCCACCCATCCAGACTCTTCCAGGGATAGAACAACCACAGCTTCTCTGGGCACCCTGTGCCAGGGCTTGCCCACCCTTATAGGGAAGGATTTCTTCCCAATATCTAATCTTAACCTGCCCTCCTTCAGTTTAAGGCCATTTCCCCTTTGGGTCCTGTCACTCCATGCTCTTGTGAAAAGTGCCAATCCAGCCCTCTTCTAAACCCCCTTTAGGTACTAGATAATAATAATTCTGAAGGGTGATCAGCACAGAACCAAAATAGAGCTTATCAGGGGTACATTCATGTCCTCGCTGTGGGAACAACGTTTGAGTCTTGCGTTTGAGTTTCGTGGGGATGAGAACCCTCCGTTACGACCTGCCTTTTATTTTGCATATTTGTTTGCAGTGATGCTACCTCCATCTGTGTTGCAAAGCTCACTTTTCTGCAGCTTCTCTGTGATTTCCCAGCTGTCCTGTTATTTCCCACCTCATGC
This sequence comes from Hafferia zeledoni, assembly GCA_035583235.1. Lineage (NCBI taxonomy): Eukaryota > Metazoa > Chordata > Aves > Passeriformes > Thamnophilidae > Hafferia > Hafferia zeledoni. Next base: position 8,963,129 of record JAWWEV010000029.1, on the reverse strand, counting down.
TTTTCTTTTCAGCTGAACCTTATTCACAGTGAAATCAGTAATTTAGCCCGCTTCGATGTGGAGGCCATTATCAATCCCACCAATGCTGACATTGACCTTAAAGATGACCTAGGTAAATGGGGCATGGGTCGACACTACTAACGGTCACATGGACATCATGGAACCCAGAATTTACTCTCTAGGGCTTCAGACCTTTCATAAAAAGCAGAAATTCAAATCATGCTTTGTTGAAGAACTATATTCAAAATAATTTTTCCATCAAATCAGAACACTCGCAGCTATTGCTGCTTCAAGCTGATTTCAGTTCAAAGAAAGACTTTAAATTCTTTTCCATAATGATCATATGTGACTGTTAGCTATCTTGGGGGGGTTCTTATTTGGATACTTTGAGGACTAAAATACTTTTTTGTCAGGTTGTTTTCAAAATAAGCAGTTTCTCCATTCTACCTGCAATCTCAGGGGTTGTTTTGGATACTTAGAACAGACTTAAAAGTTTTTAAAAGGAATTATTAAATAATTAACTACCCCCAGATCTTTCCTGCCTTGATTTCCTGTTTAATTCAATCAAATCATTTGTTTCCATTATGCTTCAGTTACTCCCTGTCACTCACATACAGCTGAAAACAAATACTGATATTATACCAACAGCAAACTATCATAGATGGTGAATTGCTTTTAAGGCTTCTGTCTTGTTCCAGATTGAAAAGAAATCAAAAAATTCCTTCCTCAATGGAAGTTTGTTCTTCAGCAGAAAGAAAAATTACCTTTCATGCATTATGTAGTGCATTCCCTTCTTATTTGGATATTGAATATTCTTATTTGATTACACCTGCTGCTGCCTTTTTTTTAAGCTTCCTTCATGGAATACAACCCATAATTCTACTACTGCTGCAATTCCCCAGGGAATGGACAAAAGTAACTTAACAAGAAAAAAGACTTAAGAAGGCTAATTTTTAGAATAGCCTCTCTCAGAAATACATATATCTTTACAAGTGTCTCAGTCATTGCAATACATAATTAGAAAACACACCTTACCTTGAAACTGTAAGAACAATCACTTGTATTTCTCAAAGCAAACTCAGTGCAATCCTGCCTGCAAATACAAGGTGTCCTCTATAGGAAGGAGACTGCCATCTTTAGAAACAAAATGCTGAATTGCATTACATGTGAGGATTAGTGCCTGTCAGCCTATTGATGCTGACGAAATGGAGAAACTAATTATTTTGTTTGGCTTGATGATCCTGAATTTCTTTTTCTAAACAGATTCCATATTTTGTTGTCATGCTCTGTGGGGAACTGGTTGTTCTAGGTTTCTGCAAAGCACAACGGGGCATTAGCTGATTTTAAAACTTTGGAAATGATCTCATGTGATTGCTCTGACTTGTCATTTTAACATTGATTTGATCATGTCATACTCAATATTCCTCCTCCTGTTCCCTACACCCCTTTCTCTACACACACCTGCACACACAACTCAGCATTTGGCGCAAGGTTTGGAGATGGAAAGGTAGGAACTATGGACGTTGGTACATGTGTAAATGTAGAGCCTGTGCTGGGTCTCTGTCCAACGTGGTTGATATCCATCTGTTTACCTGTTGTAGTTGCAAGTTGTACAGGCTGACATTGCCTCGATCGACAGTGATGCTGTCGTTCACCCGACAAACTCTGACTTCTACATCGGTGGTGAAGTAGGTAATGGCAAGTTCAGCGCTGCCGAGTTTGTATGTGTGTGCATGGTCGATCAGCAGCCACAAGCTTGGTGTAGCTATGCAGATCTGCATTCATTTCTCACTTCCAGCAGTCCTGACTGAGCAGAAAAAGAAAGGAAGCATTGCAAACCCAGGAGGCATTTCTGGGCTTTGTCACCAAATCAGACTTCCAGGAGTAACAGCACAACGCACCAGCAAAATTGGGAGTGCAGGAACAGTACACTCAGTGCAGGCAACATGACCAAGGAAAATGAATTGCCACATTGTTGGCTTGACTTGGTAAATGCCTGGCTTGAACATGGTTTGAGTCTTGATCTGTAGATTTCTAACCAGTTCCAGTGCACCCTCTCCATGCCAAGTTCCAGATGTTCACATCTGGACTCACATGCTGGATTTAGTCTGTATTTTCTAAACTCTCACGATTAACCTTATGGACCGATGACATTCCTAGCCCTGCTCAGTGGTCCTTAAGCCCACAATGATGTGACATATTTTTCAGGTGGTCAGTTATCTACGTTTACACTGATGAGAAGAGGCACAATAGAAAGCATGACAGACCTCTTAATTCAGCCATCACTGTCTCCTGAGTAACTCCTCTTCTTCTGGTACCTCTCTCTGCATAGAGAATTTTGAAGGGTAGCAGTACTTTCACTGAAGTGCCTTAGTAATCTGAAAAGGCAAATCATAGTTTGGGCTGAATGCAGAAGTTGCTGGTTATGCTTAAAACTAAGTCAGCTGATCCCAGCCTCTGTTCTGCATTTCAACCTCCCCACTGCTGTGCAGATGGGCTCCCTCCACCCCTGAGGCCCTGACTCAGTACTGGCATGGAGGGACAGGTGTCCTGCTGCAGAGCTGGCACGTCCTACACCACCTGCTCTTTCTGAAGGGGCTGCTTTCTGACTAACACACAGAGAAATGCAGCTCTGGATGCTCTGTTGGGCAGGAGCACTGTGACCTGGCTGGCTAAATAATATGCAGAGACATTAAAATAAGAGTGTCTTAACAGCCTGTACCTGAAGAATATGTTTCTAAAGTCTGTCAGACCCATTTAGCCAATGTGCCCGTCTCCTACCCTGGGATAAGGAAATGCTTTGCTACCCTGCAAAGAAAATTGTCTCTCAAAGCTGGACTGCTCATTCCTTAGTGTAGGTTCCTGTTGCCTCTGACTGCTGTAAGGAAGAATAGAAGTGCACAAATGCTTAGCTTCCAATGATTAACTTCTACCCATCTAAATTTTTTTTTTTTAATTTTTGTTGGTTTTTTTCCCTAACAATTTAAATGTACTGGGGCTTACCCTGAGAATTTTAGAGCCTAAATTTCTGCTAATGCTGTTTTCAACACTGATACCAATGCCTGCTTGGAAAGCATGAGATAATGATCTGATTCTCATGGGAGTGACACATATTTATGCCTGTGAGCAAATAAGCTACTAACCTTGAAGCTGTGAAGCAAGACTTCCATCAAGAAACTTGCTAATGTAGTGGAAAATCGTTAAATACAGTCTGTCCTTTCCCAGATTAAGCTAATTTACAACATCGATCTTAAGTGTGATTTCAGTATAAACTCTCACTATTAACCAGAAGAAGAACATAATTGGGGAGTAAATGCAGAATATCTCACCGATTCATACTTTTGCTCTTCTTTGTACCAGATCTGCAAGAAGAGAGCTCAGTGAAATAAACTGACATGGTTGTTCATTGCTTTTAATTATAAATTAATTCCCTGTAGAAGGGAAAAAGCTGATCCTTATGGATTGAATTAAACCAAACTAGGCTAAATTCCATTAAATGTACAACAGCTTTGCAATGGCAAAGAAATGACCTACTTAACAGATCTTTGCTGTTCCTAAGTTCTGCACAAGGCTTAATTATGTTTCCCCTTGAAACAAGAGAAATTAAGGATTATGAATGTCATGGGGTTTAGGATTGATCAGAGTTCACTGACTCAGGGGGCATATAACTGAAATATATATAAAAATATAAATAAGAATGATATGGAAATACATACAGCAAGAACATAACTAGAATGGAAAACTTTCATTCCCTGCCCATCCCTTCTCTGTCAGAGTGGTTTTACAAGACCCCTCAGTGCTGCTGTGGGTCTCCTTTCCCAGCACACTCTCCTAAGACACCTTCCTGCTACAAGTAAAGCCATTACTGTCTTTTCTAAGAGATTTCAAGATGGTCCTTCTACTCTCTTGCCCTGGGATAGGTAACTTTAAGTTTCAAAAAATTCTTACTGAGGAGTTTGGCTGAATAAGTAGAAGTACTTTGGCTGAAGTATTTATATGAAAGAGCTTAACTGAGCACAAAGAGCAAATTACACTCTGACCTACACAGTCTGACCTTGCAATCCAGCATTTGGCAAACCCTGTTGTGAACTGATTATGAAAAAGCCAAAGAAAAGGCATAAGTTTTGTAATTGCCCTCAGCTTTTGTCCCCCCAAAGCAATAACCTCCAACTAACAAAACAGAGGCAGGGTCACAGAGGCAGTTTTTGAATGGAAAACAAATGCATTGTTTTCAACTTTCCATCTTCAGTTTGGAAGAAATTTAGCAAAACCAAAAGCATCTTGCAGTCCTCTTAGTTCTTAGAGCTATAACCCGATTTAGCAGTCTGAATCTTGAAGGAGGGGCTTCGCTTCCTTGGGCATACAGTATGTGCACTTCCATCAGAAAATGCATTTTTTTCCTTTCTTCATCAGTGAAAGTAAGGGGTGTCACCAAATAAGGGTCTAGATCTTTAGAGATCCTAGTTCTGAATTTCTGGAAATCAGTTTGCAAAGCAATATCTCAAATCAGAGCCTTTGTGATATCACTGCTTGTACTTATCTACCTTTGTAATTAATATGCACAGTGCAAAATTATGTGGGATGCTTATGTAGTTAGGAAAATGCTTTCTGGGGCTATTTTAATATTAATACGTAAAACTAGAGCTGCAAAATAAGATCTAAACCATTTAGTGAGGGACTGCCTTTGTAAAGAGCATACCTTTGGGTTGCCCTGAAACACTGCACAGCTCTTCCCCTGCCAGAATGACTTTGTCCAGCTCCTTAGCTGCAGTTAGAGAAGTTCATTGGAGGAATATGTTCCTTAGAGATTCTCCTTATTTCTGAGGCTCTTCCTCTTGGTTAAAGGTGGCTCAACAAGCTGGGCAGTTACCAAGTAAAGCAGCCAGCTGCACTCACGAGACTGTTTCATTCCTGGGGCCACCTGTTGGGGTCAGGGACCAAGATCAGGTGAGTTTCAAATTCTTATTGTGGCAAATGGCTCTTTGAAACAATTTGTAAGAGAAGAGGGGAAATGAATCCTAGGGGAAGGAATTATGAACCTTCAACCACTCTGAGCTAGCACATTCTTCTGGACCTTGCACACTAAGAGATGCTCATGATAAGGAAGGAGGTAGGGATGTCATGTCCGATGTTTTGACAGTAAAACCAAGTCTGAGTATGTTAGCAAGGGATACCAGTGTGAGGTTTTGGGTTGTTAGGGTTGTCTGTTTGGTTTTTTTCTTTCTGTTGTTGTCGTTGTTGTTGTTTTTAATGACTAGCTAATTCTCAAGTCCCAAAAGGTTTAGATCTTACTTTGCAGTCCCCAAAAAAAACCCGAAAACATTTGGGCAGAAAACTCTAGAGTGATGTAATGAACAGTAATGATGATCACATGTCTGTTGTGGAAGCCTGAGATGAGAGGAGTAAACTATCAATTCTCTGTTCAGGGAGCACTTTGGAAAAGAAAGGCGGCAAGGAGTTTGTGGAGGCTGTCATTGAGCTCCGCAAAAAGAACGGGCCGTTGGACATAGCTGGAGGTGAGGCTGCGCCCGGGAACCCACCCCATCCCACCCCAACCCCAACCCCACCCCAGCCCCACCACACTGCCCACACAGCCACACTCCCCTGCACCAGCTCTGGGGCTCCTCTGCTCTCTGGGGCAGATTCTTTGGGTTCTCCCCAGTGCAAACACCCACGTTGCATCACAGGTAACCTCTCCCAAAGCGTCTGGGCAAGGGGCAGTGATGTCATGGGACAGTAAAAGCTGCTCACAGGTACCTGCTCACTAACTGAGTGTTGCTCATTAAGGGCACAGTTCAGAAAAGCAATTAATGAGATGTTTATTTTTGAGTGCAACTCTGTTAAACATCTGCTTTGCTGAAAAGCCTCTGACTTTCACTGAACTTAAGCACATGCTTAAAGTTCAGCATCTGCTTGGGTACTTAGTCCAGTCAGTGCCAAAGTCATCACTGTAAAAGCTTACGACTTTTTGATGCCTAGTTATCAAAATTTATGTAATATTGGAGAAAAATCTACTATATGAGTAATAAAGTTTGATAATGGCAATATATAATTTTACACCATCTGTGAAATTGCTGATCCATGTTGTTCATATAGAAGGCTGATTCTGCCATCTGTGTTTATGCTATAAAAATAAATACAGTGTGTGCAGTTTTGTAAATGAATCCTAACTACAGCCGAAGGGGAGATGTAAGAATTCAGCTCTGACAGGAAAAATTACAACTGTTTACTTCTGGTGCTTAATACTTTTAGGTTTTTTCCTTTACTTTTTAAAAATTTTAATAAGTTTTTCTCGGAATTTTTGTTCTGCAGGAATACATAGAATCAATTACTCAGTTTTGGGGGGTTTTTTAAACTTCTCTACAATATTCCTTACCAGCCCAGACCAAACTGCTCCAAATAGGTGGCAAGCTGGAAAGCAAAGTTTATTTTTCTTGACTATCAGTGCATCCCTCAGATCTTGGGGCTGCTTTGCCAGTCTCTTACCCCAGGGAGCTCTGCATTGCACTGGGAGAAACTAAACTGGCTATTGTAGGAAACTCTGAAGCAGAAGTGATAACACATCAATTTCTCAGTCCTGTAGATACCCAGTTTTCAGATTTTTCAGTTACATGGGTATTCCTTTAATGTACCAATAATCAGGATCCCTACCTGGAATGTAACTAGCACAGAATGGGTCCATGGCTCACTTTGTGTTTCTCACTTCCCCTTTCAGAGCATTTGCATTTGAAGCAAGGGACAGCTGCTCTTGGTAATGAACAGTTGTCCTCATCAGAATCCTAATGAGTTAATTAATGACTACCCTAGAAAACAATCCCTGAGAAATATTAAAGCTGGTGATGTGTATCAATACAGTATTTTATTCTTTCAAGATGAAGATGATAGCCACATTTCACATCTGACTAGAGATATGTCAGCTGCTTTTAATAGATTTTTCTTAGATTTATGATGTATTCTGAATCTGCCAACAATTTAGCTTCACATTATGACAAATTAACATTGCCTAACACTGAGGCTATTCAACATGTTGGGACTCTGCAAACCCAGAAGAACATGAATGCTTGTGCTTCCATTGTCCTTCAGAATGTTCTGGTTAACCCCTGGTCAGGATGCCATATGACAGAATCTATTTTCTCTTCCCTGCAGCAGCCATGGGATAGTATCCATATGTGGTGACTGTGTGCCAAGAGTTATTTCTACACTTAAATAACAAAATGTCTCATAAACATTCCAGAATGGAGTAGAGCCTTTCAGACCTCTAAGCACCTTTGCAAAGCTGATTTTTTGTTTTTTATTTTTTTAAAAAAACTTACTGCTATTTTTATTATGGTTTTTGAAGACATAAGCTGCCATTTTACCCCTACATTTTTGTGGGGTATTTCGGACCTGACTCTTTGTGAAGGTTCACTGTGTGCTCTTGTGAGGCTTCAGCTGGATAGTTTTCGTCCCTCAGTGTGTGATTAGGGTGGTTTTCTTCCCCACCTCCTCTTTTTTTTTTTTTTTTTTTTTTAACAAATCAAAGTTACAACTTTTTATTTGCCAACCACAGCCCTGTGAGTTCGGGAATGGCAGAGATCGTCCTGCTCTGGTTTCTGGCAGGCAGAGCACAGCCTGTTGTTTCTCTCTGATGGGAAGTGGTGAACCCAGAGCATGTTCTCTTGCAGAGAAGGCAGAGAATCCCTGTGTGTCAGCAGTTTGTAGGAAGGCTCTGCTGAATCTTCTTAGTCCCTGCATGTCCATGGTAGTGTTGTGGTGATAAGATATGATTAATACGGTAAAAATTCTTCTTCATTTCTTTGTACATACAAGTCCTGACCTGTTGGTACATAAACATTGTGAATCAAACATTGCAAATCTGTGTGTCCTCTCCAACTATATATCAAGAATGTGATGAAAGAGAGGAACTAAACCCAGCATTGTTCATGTGGTCACAAAAAGCTCAAATAAGGCCAGGCCCAAGTCTTGAAATCACACAAAACGTCTTCATTCCAACTGCTCAGAAACAAAGGTGGAAACAAAGCCAAAATCTTCATTCACGTCTTTTCCAGCCTTCCTTAGGGATTTGCAGAGCTCTGGTAGCTCTGAAGTGCTTCAGTTTGGGCTGTGGTGTGTTCAGAAGTGAGCCAAAAAATAGGTATATTTACCAGGAGTAGGTGAACATCACCCAAATTGTACCTGTATCTGCCTGCCCAGCATCCTGATACCATGGCTCTGTGGTAAACCAAACCAAAGAAAGATCATCCCTTAACCAGATTAATATTCTAACATTCTAATATTTTCCTTACACAATCCTCAGCATAAATGTCTTTCCTTTGATGCCAGCCATGAGTTCCTGTTCTCTCTAAAATAGGCTCGATCGTAGCTGTGATTCATGAATTATCACAGCAAAGTGCAGCTGGAAATAGAAAATACAAAGTCTCTGTAATCATGTTGTATTTTAAGGCTGTGTGATTTGTAATCCAAAACATTCACAGGGGCTAAAGGAATGTCTGTTGATTGTTTGCTGTTTTAATCACATGTGCTCTCCTTTCATCCTGAGGAGAGGAAAGCAATGACGTTTCACTTTCGATTCTCCCTTAGCTGTTGTCACTGCTGGCCATGGACTGCCTGCAAAGTTTGTGATCCACTGTAACAGCCCAGGCTGGGGCTCAGACAAATGTGAGGAGCTGCTGGAAAAGACAGTGAAGAACTGCTTGGCCCTAGCTGATGAAAAGAAGCTGAAATCAATTGCATTCCCTTCCATTGGCAGTGGCAGGTAAGGCTGTTGGGCAAACCTGGTGCCAAATAGGTGGTATTTTCTAAGTGCCATCCCGTGTTCCAGTCCCTTCCCATGTACAAAACCCATTGCTACAATGCTGACTTCTTTCTTCTTCGTTGAAATCAGTTCCCCAAAGGAAGTGTTGCTTCTCAGTTTGCCCAGGCTGTGCCTGGAGCCTGCAGTGCTCTCCTGAGTGCTGCTTCACTTGGGGCACATCTCAGAGTGATCCCTGCAGAATCCTAAAGCATGAAAGTAGGAGAAAGAGCATAAAACTTTCAAGAGAATATTAAAAGACTCTCTTCAGACCATCGATTTGTTTATATAAACTGGGGATGTGGAGGACAGCATGAAGAAAAGGGAAGTTCCAGCCAGGTGGGGGTTGGTCTCTTCTCCCAGGCACTCAGCAATAGGACAAGGGGGCACGATGGGCT
>JAWWEV010000029.1:8939082-8953840 GCA_035583235.1 Hafferia zeledoni | reverse complement strand
GAGTTGGACCAAGGGTTGGACTTGATGATCTTGGAGGTCTTTTCCAACCCAATCCATTCTGTGATTCTGTGATTTTGCATAGTTTTAGGGCATAATTAATCTTCCTGCCTCTATGTCTTAGGATAGCCAGAAGACATGGCTTAGTGTTTGTTTTAAGTAGCAAACCTGAAATGCCTTGATTCTCTGGATTTGCAGAGTCACTTCAAGCTTTCAGTCAAAATCCATAAGGTGAATTCCATGCAGTTTACATCATGAGACTATTTCAGTTAAAAAAAAAAAAAGAGAGAAGAAAAATATCTTAAAACCTTTGCCAAGGTCTTTGAAAGCCAAAGCCTAAAGTTCAAGTTCTCTGGCTTTGTGCAGGGTACTCAGTGCCTTTGAAAGTTGGATTGTGTTCTTAGGAGTCTGAGTTATGGCCTGACTACATCTTTAATCTGAGACTCTTGGGTTTGGGGTGCAGGGGGGAGGTTTGAAGCTCTTGGTCCTCAGTGATGGCTTGGTATGAAGGGCCAAATCCAGGCTGAATTACACAGTTGTGCTTCTAGCCCTGAACAACTGCCCCTCTTGAATTTGCCATGAAAGAAGTTGGCTGATGTACAGCAAGAATATTCTTCCCATTGTGCTGTGTTGCAACAGTAAATTAATTCTTGCATGTTCTGTGGCTAGAGCAGAAATCAGTATTTGAGCTTTTGGGTGAATGACAATGAAGAAATAGAAGTTTCATTAGGATAATAAATTTAAGCAACTTGCATCAGGCAATTCTCCAGCTAAGGTTAATTTACATGGGTGTCATTTTAAGGAGATAACTTGAGCAAACTTTGCAGAACAGTAGAGAATATAGCAGAGTGTTCATAGTAACCTGGTGAATTATCTGTCAGTCACAGCTGGCCAGTACCCAGGGAAACTCTGAATCACTCTCTGGGAGAAAATTCCTTCATGGAGTGCAGTGTAACTGTGGAATTGTTATGTAAAAGTGAGACTCTGAAGTCCCTTCCACAGAGCCCTTTCTTTCCTGGATAGCTCCCAGCAGGGAACGATTCCCAGCCCTTGTGAAGTAGGTGATTGGTCCTGGAAGATGATGAAACCCTGAGCAATGGGCAGACTCCCATTCTGTTCTGGAATCTGGGTACTGACAGGGTGAGTTCTCAGCCTGGTCGTTCTCACTCGAGCCAGTTGAAGTGGTGCTTTGAAAAGATGGAGAGGAATCAAAAGGCCTTGGGTAATGTATGAGGTTATGTATTTTCTCTTTTTTCTCTTAATTACAGATACTCGAGCATAAATTAATTTTGGAGAGAGCAGAATATGTTCTGACAATACTCTCTACTTATTTTTATGAAGTCAAAAGCATTAAAAAAATAAAAGTAAAGCTTTAAAAGATAGCAAATGCCAGAGACACCACATGTATGCAGCTGTTCTAGTACAGACATCTGTCAAGCAGACATCACCCAATAAACCCACATAAACAGTTTCATTCTCTTTTATAGTTGAGGAATGGGATTACATGAGGGCAGTTCAAATAAATCACAGGGGGAAATAAAATAGCATTCACTGGGCCAGATGCTCAGCTACAGCCAACTTGTGGAAAGCACAGCTTGGGTGCTGTTCAGAGGTAGCCTGGAGTTCAGTCTGGTAGGGCCAGCAGGAGAAAAGGGAAAGCAGAGATAGAGATTGAACATGAAATCATCCTTGGGGAAGGGATTTCATTGTGAGGCTCTGAGTTTGATCTGAATTGACACTGGTTTGGCTGAAGTCTCAAACTGCCTTTTCACAGGAATTTAACTCAGACTGGTAGATCAATGCAAGAGGCTTCTGTTGCCTGCAGCCCACACATGGCCATCAGGCCAGATTGCTCTGTCCTCTTCTCTTTCTTTTGGGAGAGGAGTCCTGAGCAATGTACTGTCATTGCCTTCCTTTGGCCAGGCCACTCTTCTTTCATGTGCCCTGTTGTGACCACCCTGCCAGAACCCTCAGAACTTGTGAGGCTTCAGAGTCCCCTGAGGACAATTCAGAATCAGTGTGTACCCTGATTTTGGTGCTGCCCTGCATGACAGTCTTTGCTCAGGAGCAAAACTCCTTAAAGATCTCTCAATGTGTGGCAGGAATTATGTGCATTTTTAAGTGACCTGCAGGTGCTCGGGTGTGGAGGCTGCTGAGTCTCTGTCTTTTTCTGTGTAAGCTGAGAGCAGGAAGCAGCTCCTATGTCAGTTGATTAACTTGTCACCCAGATGATTCTCCCTGACCAGCTCGTTTGGCTTTGGAAGAGTACAACGTTTTTTACAATGCTTTTTCCTTTTTTAAAATTTCTTCAATAGATATAAAAATTGGGCATTTTCAGGAAAGAAGAAACAGCATGAGCTATTTCATGCCATCATTTTTGAAATACTCCAGGCATTATCTTCAGGCAGCATGTATAATATCACATTACAGGCAGGACTGCCCCAGAATTGCTCTGAGAGAGGATTTTCTGGTAAGGCAATGTGCAGTAAGTTGGCTGTGACACAGGCAGTTGCCTTTCTCATTTTGTGTGTTGCAGCACAGAATGAGAGTACAACAGAGTTTTATTACCAGTGTGGTGCTGCAGTGAGAAGTGCTGAGTGATGCTCACCTGTTAGTGCCAGAGGAGAATTTAGCCCAGATTCTCTGAACTGCTGGGGAAACACTGAGAAACTCAGCCATCTGTGTAATCTGTAAATTATTTGTAGTATTAATAGTCTATGCTTTATAATGGGGAGCACTGACTACCATACATCTCTAAGTGCATGTCAGGGAACCAGGTGATGTTCAACAGGGTCTTTCAAGTTCTTTTTGGGTTCTGCTCCTAAGAGGGGTTGTGTCCCATCACCCTCAGAGTGATTATTGCAGCCCCTGTCTCTGAGGCTGGGGCAGAGCTCACAGTTTGTTCAGGACAAAACCATGGTCTGGGTGAGTACCAATACTTGAGTAACACAGCAACAAAGGTGTCACTTCAGGAGTTTGCCATGACCTGTAGAACTCACAGTTCAGGTCATGGCTTTGCTCAGATCATTCTACTTGTGCTTGACCTGTTCTAAGATTAGATGAAACTTTCAGACAAGGGCTGCTGGATAACAGTGTGCAGAAGCTTGTAAGAAGGGTTGCCAAATTGGGTGCTGAGCTTTGAAATTCAGTCATGCACAGTTTTACCATCTGAGAAAGCAGCAAGGTTGGTTCTGTGTCTGTGGCTTCTCCAGAGAAAGGGGTAGGAGCCTCTTCCTTAGGCATGGCAGGAGGAGCAGAGAAGCCTCTGGTTTCACATCTCTGCAGTTGGTACCAAGCAGACATCTTTCAGTGTGTTTCATTTTCTATGTCAAGTTCTCTGTTTCTCTTTTTATTTCTCTTTAATGTTGCTTTGCTTTCAGGACAGGTTTCACTCTGCAGCTCCAACATATACACTGCTTTCCTGAGCACATCAGGCTCTTGGTTTCCTTGTCTGTTAAATAACTGATCCATCAGTTATCATAAGGCTCAACCCATTGATGTGGGGGAACTCTGTATTTTGAAAGTGCTTTTCTTCTGTTTGAACATTTTGAATCTTGCCTAAACAAGTTTGTAGCTTCTAATTCAGCCTGTAAGCACTGACTTTGCAGTTTATTTACCACGAGGCACTAGAGAACAGTGGAGCCTTCCCTGAGAGGTTAAACCATCCAAAGCTGGTTCAGCAAGTCTTGATTTTCTTTTTTTTTAATCTCTCCTTCCAGAAACGGCTTCCCAAAGCAAACAGCTGCTCAGCTGATCCTGAGAGCCATCTCCAGCTACTTTGTGTCAACAATGTCCTCTTCAATCAAGACCGTGTACTTCGTGCTCTTCGACAGTGAGAGTATAGGGATGTATGTGCAGGAAATGGCCAAGCTCGATGCCAACTAAGCCCAGAAAGCTGCAGTACCAGCCCCCTCTTCTTCTCCCCACCATCCTCCCCAAATCCTTAACTCATTGTGAAGCAGAGCATCCCTTATTTTCCATTTTGCTCACCTAGGGGAAATAAAGGTGGGGTTTTCATTGTTTTGTTTGGGAATTTTTTTTGTTTGTTCTGTTTTTACTTTCCAAACTGTTTCATGTTGGCACTGATAGTTGGCATTACTGCTGTTAATGCACTGTACCCCAGGCATTGTCTGAGTTTAGTGTAATCTAGGAGATTTTATAGTTTTATTTTAATGAAGTATGAATTGAAGCAGGAAGCTGTTAGGAGTATGTAGTCTTTTACTTGTGAAAGAAACAGGCCCAACCCTATTTTGTAACTGTGTTGTGGTGCTTTATCAATACATCGAGTGGCGTTCCTTCCATTTTTTAAGAGAACAGATGCTATAAATCTAATTTGTGTTTGTTTATTGTCTTAATGATGAATCTGGAAGAAAAAAGAAAATACAGAAACCCTGTTGTCCTTAATTATATTTACAATTTTGAAACTGTGTGAATTGATTTAGTAAAATGTTTGAACTGTTGCTCTTGGTGTACTTGGATTCATTTTTCCCTGAAACTTTTCATTTTCTAAGTTCTGCAGAGTTACCTGTGAGAGGGATGATGCAGCTCAGAGACCTGGAAGGTGTTTGGAGGTGCTGGGTCTCCCCCCTGTCCTGGCAGGGTTTGTGTGTGCTCAGTGTCACTCACAGCTGAGTTTTTAACACAGAGTTCAGACTTCCCAGTTGTTGCTTCAGATCCTCCTGTTCAGAATCTGCCCTAATTGCCTATTCAGTTTGGGAGGTTGAAGCCTTTTAGATCAAGCAAGGCCTAGGATTTTTTGAACTAGTTCCAGTCATTTAATATTGGCCTGTTTGAAGCCATTTTGTGTTTTTTTTTCCAAATATTTATGAGCCCTGTTTGTATTGGTGGTTGTATCATTTGCACAGCTGAAATCCATACCAACATAAACCTTTATGGGAGCCACTTGGGTTTGTACTTTGAGGAGAAAAAGAAGTTCCACTTTTAAAAGCTATTGCATGTGGATGCTGCTCTGAGGGAGGCAGCTCTTCCTTTGAAGTTTGGAGCTGGTTTCTAGGTAGGAGACATACGTTTTCCATCTCTTTTGAAACCTTCATTTGCTGATGAAAGTCTTTCACATCCACTCTGGATTGACCCAGAGCAATGAGAGAACCAAACTTGACTGCTTTTTCAGTAAGCTCAGGAATATCAAATATTGAATATAGCATGAGCTCCTGCAATAGTTTGGAGGATTTGGTGTCAAAATCCAGATATTTGGAGCCTTCAAGTGTAGAGGAGCAACAGAACCAACAAAAGACACCAAAATTTAAAATATAAAATAAGAATGTAATTCTGAATACATACCCTAAGTTAAAAGGAGCAAAGAGTAAATTAATTTTATGCCTCAAATACATAAAATGTTTGAGCAGAGTATGGGCTTAAACTTTAAATTATTTTTTAATAGCCAAATGCATTTGGTGCATTCCTCAAAGGCAGCAGCTCAAGGGGCAACAAATGCAATAAGGTGCAGTACTTAAGCATTTAGTTGTGAAGCATCTCTTCCTGCAGTTGCATTGATCCTTGGAGTTAGAGACCTGCACCTGCACTTTCCCTACATTTCACTAGATGTCACTAAAAGAATTGGAAAACAGAAAAACACGTGGGTGAGCAGCTACCTGAGCACACACGTGGTGTGAGAAGGGCCCTGAAGTTTTCAGTACGAGGGGATTTTGATGCAGAAGGAAAATGCACACCCCACTGAGTGTACAGATCACAGCTTCCTGGCCTCTTTGCACTGTAGAATTTAGTACATTGTATAAAGTCTCACTTTTTTAAAGTCTCAAAATACTAATGTCAACAGGAGAAGGGTTTTTCCACAGGTATTTTTAGGTAGGTAAAAATTCAGCCTCCAATGGCATTTAATTGATCTGTGTCTTACACTGTTACACCATGCTGGGGAGGGCCAACATTTGTCTTTCAGCTGGAAAATCCCAAAGCAAACTATTGTAATTCAAACCACACAGACTTGCTTCTTCTGGCCTCACATCTCATCTGCTTGTTCAGCTCCTGCTCCATAAGTAGCTCAGTTGGTTCCATTTGGATCCTCTGTGATGTGCCATTTTATTTGCTGGAATTCTGGTCCTTTTGTGAGAAAACACAACCCCAAAGCCACTTGCAATGAAGCTGGTCCTGCAAGGGGCAGCACCATCTTCTCCTTCCTCTTCTCTCTTATTCACCCACCAGCCCAGAGCCCTCTGTGTGTTCAGGGAGTGCTGTGGTGCTGCTGCTGTGACCCAGCTTGTCCCACAGCCCTCCCAGAGCCCTCTGTGTGTGCAGGGAGTGCTGTGATGCTGCTGCTCTGACCCAGCTTGTCCCACAACCAGCCCAGAGCCCTCTGTGTGTGCAGGGAGTGCTGTGATGCTGCTGCTCTGACCCAGCTTGTCCCACAACCAGCCCAGAGCCCTCTGTGTGCTCAGGGAGTGCTGTGGTGCTGCTGCTCTGACCCAGCTTGTCCCACAACCAGCCCTGAGCCACCACACAGCTGGTCCCCATCTCACCTGTGCAAGGTGAGTGACTGGAGGAGTGTCCTGACCTCTGCCATGGCCCTGCCTCATTGTTGGTGTTCTACCTCTCCCACTGCTCCAAGGTCCCAAACTCCAGCAGGAAAGCCAGAGATCCCAGAGCAATCTTGAACTGGGGTAGCCCAAGCAGATTATGGCATATATTCAAGAACCTAAAAAATAACACATCAGATTACAGGTATAACAAAGGCAAGAGGAGAAATTCCTGCTGGGAAGAGGTCCCATTTTCTGGCCATCAGAATATGCCAGTATTTACAGCACCTGACAGAGAGGTCTGACATCTGGTGAGGATGAGGAACTTCCTCACAGTGCTCCATCCAGCTGGATACTCCCAGGTTAGGTTGGAGTTCCAAAGAAACACCTGCAGCATCTGGAAGTGGGTTTATAACCTCACATACCAGCTACAAGACACACAGAATGTTACTTCCTGAGCCCACATCCAGTTGTTCCTGCACTGTTTTTCCCCAGGGATTGATCATTGTTCCCACAGACTAATTAGCACTCTGATCATCTATTACATGATTTCTCTCCTCTGCCACCCACTGAGAGGGTGTTGCATGAGCTCCCTCTTAACCATCACATTGCAGGTAACAAATGCACCACTGGGACAACATCAGGACATCTGTTCTCCAGAGATTTGTCACAAAAAATGCTTCCATGTACAAGGTTTTATCACATTTGTGAAACGTCATTCAAGGGCTCATTAAAAGCAGCATCAACATAATCATAAGGATAATATGAAAATAAAAAAGGTTAGGTGTTAACAGCTAAATTGGAGAGCTTGTAATCTTTCAGCCACCAAATGTACTACACAAGGCTGTGGTTTTATACAAGCAGGAGAAAGATGGAATTGGAGTCATCAGGTGTGAGCAAAGCACTTTTAGAAATGGGTTTTTTTCAGTAAGAAGGGGAATTTGGAACCTTTCTGTTTGTAAATGCTCCAAAAATCAGAGTAGAATCATAGAATGGTTTGGGTCAGAAGGGCCCTTAAAACTCATCTCATTCCAAGTCCTGCCATGGGCAGGGGCACCTTCCACTGGACCTGCTTGCTCAGAGCCCAGTCCAATCTGGCCCTGAACACCTCCAGGGCTGGGGAGTCCTGAGGCCTTAAGAATTCACACAAAGCATCCCAAAAGGGCAAATAACAACACAGACAAGACAGCAGAACCACAGTCAGGCTGAAACAACCAAAGAGGCAAAAGTGTACAGAAAAATAAAGCTCCTGTTTTCCAGCATTCATTAGCACCAAGTTTTTGTGAGCTCCCTTCCCCTTGATCCCAGCTGAAATCATGTTTTCTAGCCTTAGAAACAGCACTGAAGGAGCTGCAGGTGCCAGATACTGAAGATGAGGTCTGGAGCTGTGATAACCAGTCACATACTCTGCTCAGCGCTGCTCTCACAGAGGACAGTAATGCCTGAAGTTGTACCAGCAACTCCGAGGGAGCAGCATAATTGATAGGCCTGAAGAGTGCAGGTAAGTAGGAGGATTGCATTTATATCCCTGGCCTGAAACCCAAAGGGAGCCAGGCTATTGCACACTGGCTGAAGTGCTTGGAAATTGCCACCGATTCCTTTTTGTGTCGAGTTCTTCAGAGATTTACTTCCTTCCTCCGTAGAATCCCACTTAATGCCTCCACAACTCATGTTTAACCATTATCACTGGCAACCTGCTCATAAATGCTTCTTCCTTGTTAGATTCCACGACCAGGAATCAAGGGCAGATGATACTGCTGGTTCCTAATATAGAGGAAGGAGCAGCAACATTTCACAGCACAGCCCATAAAATCCCAACTCTTCCTCACTTTTTCACCAGCCTGGTTAACGGGAGAAATCTGATATTTTTGTACCTTGAAATGACTAACCTTCTTAGGCTTAGGAGAATAAATTAAAGTTGAGCCAAAGTATGCCTCAGCTGCAGCAATGGGCAGATTGATTTGCTTTCCATCTGGGAGATTAAATTCCACTGCCAAAAAAATGGCACCAGCATAATTAGCTGTCAGTCAAGTTGCAAAGAGACAGACTATGTGGGATAATTGAAAGCCCTGCAGCTTCTCATTACATACTACAGTAGCCCTATTTGCAAATTCCCACCTTGAGGAGGTTCTCCCAACACGGTCAGGATTGTGCTCCTTCCTCCTGGCACATTCCTCTGAAGGGAAACAGGAGTGCTGGGCAGGGATGGATTAATTTTAAGTAACTCGCTTAACCTAAGTTGGTTCTAATATATTTGTCAACAGCCCCTGACAGCTCCACTAGGCTTTAATTGCAAACAAATCTGAACACCTTGAAGGAAGTGGTACATCTTCCACTCTGCTTATGCCCAGGAGACACCTTTACAGACATAAAAACCACCTCCCTCCTTCTCCCCTCTCTTTCTCTCTGTGCATTGTCCCTCCCTCGGGAATCCTCTTATTCAGTAAATTGTAATTCATAATGAGCCCATCACTATGTGATATTACAAACATGTACCTCTCATAAAACAATGAACTCTTTTTCTTCCTCCCCCATTTCCTGAGGCTTGAGCTTTGCTTCATTGACTGCTGAGTGTACAGGAAAGTTTAGAATCCTGGAACAGAACCACAGAATAGTTTGGGTGGGAAGGGACCTGCAAGCTCCTCTCATTCCAACCCCCTGCCATGTGCAGGGACACCTCCCACTATCCCAGGCTGCTCCAAGCCCTGTCCAACCTGCCCTTGAGAAACAAGCAGCTCTGATGGTCAGTCCAAGCCTTACTGAAGGTTGTGGGGTAGTCTTGGTGATGAGGCAAGAGGCAAAAGAGGTCCTAAGAATAAAATATGTTACAGCTAAACCCATGGGGAATATGTAAACCAGATTTTTTTTTCTGAATATAACAAGAGCCAGCACTGCCTCCCTCTTCCTTTAGAGATGTAATTTCTGTCACTCTTCTCCAATAAACCAAACCAAATCAGGGTCATCACATTCACCAATTCCCTGGTTTGAAACAGCTACAATCACCACCATCTCTGGCTGAATGCCCTGCCCACCCTGCCCTCCTCAGAGAGGAGGCAGCTGTTCCCCTGCCCCACAGCTGGGCACTGTCTGACCACATCCACAGTGACAGGTTTGTGCCAGTGTCCCCGAGGTGGGAGCTCTTGTGGGCTCTTGGCAGCTTCCAAGTTCTCCAAGGCAGCAAAGTTAGTGGTTCCCACAGAAGAGGGAGCCAGTGTCACACCTCCCACGTGGCTCTGAAACCTCTGAGCTAATAAAGCTCAGACTAATACACTAATAACTCTTCTTAAACCAGCGCTTTCATTATAAAGTGTAATTTATGTTCACCTTTAAGGGCACTACAAACCTGAGCCCTCTTACCGGCACAGATTTGCCTCTTGCCTCCCTGCAGCACTTCCTCAGCACTGGGAGTGTTTCCAGACCTGGTGGGGCTCACTGGTGTGAACTGGGAGCCAAACTGGGAACAAAGCAGGTGGTTCATAAGAGGGGTAAAGCCCAAGTAATGAGTTTGGTGCTGTGATGTGGGAGAAGACTGAATTGGCACAGCAGAGTGAGACAGAAACTGCAGAAAATGCTGTGAAAGTATTTCTGATTATTCAGACTCCATCAGAAACATAACCAGGCCAATCTACTCCTGTGTCTAGAGGGAGCAAGTCAGGATTTAGCTCACAGACAGGTCTCAGGCTGGCTTATCCTCATGTATGTTAGGAATGGGAAAATTGCCCCTCTTGTCTCTGCACAATGCCCCTTTATGATTTATTAGACAGTCCTCCTTTTTTGCCTCCAATCACTCACTTCAAAAGAGGGTGGAAATGGGACATTCCTAGCCCTAATACTTAATGCATGTAGTCAATAAAAAAGAAAAAACACTGAAAAATGTTTAAAGGGAGGGTGCTTAAGTTATTGCAGCCCTTGGGAGCATTAATGTATGTGCCAACAAGTTACTGTATGTGGCTTTAACATGCTTATTTATTCTGCTGTGCAATAAAACTCTGTCTTAAATAGTGCCAAAACCTGTTTGCCATGGCAACCCCTCATCACACATGTGTTCCAGTAGTACTTACAAGCACCTTCTTAAAGAGAAATACACAGCAGGATGAATGGCTTGTGACCTTCAGGGCATTTTACAAAGTTTTAAGCACCCAAGTAAATATTACTTTGGACTGAAATATTTCTTCCAGGTATTTTTTTTTCCTTTTTGGAGCAACTTTAAGTAGTGAAGCAAAGCTTGTTCCTTGCTCACTTCTCTCCAAGTGGAGCTCTAATGACTTGGACAAAGCACAGAGCCTGGGTTTTACCTGGCAGGGCTCAGGTGCTGCCAGTTGGCTGGGGCAGCACGGGAGGGATCAGCTGGGCTTCTACAGTTTCAAGTGCACTGCAGCTGTTCCTGGTGTAATTAGTCATCCTTTGTACTGACAGGAGAAAATAGATGTTTTCCCTCCTCCCAACCACACTAAATGTTTGCCCAGTCTAGACACTGGCCTTGAATCCGAGGGTGCACGTGTCCATAATGAAGCCACAGAACTCCAGTGTTCCCCTTCCAGTCCTGCAAGTGCCCAGGCAAGGGTTTGATCCTGTTCTTTTTCCACTGCTTAATTTACTGCTGGGCCTTAAAACTGGCAAGACAAACTTATTTCCTCACAGCACCAAGAGATATTTCTGTGGATCACAGCAGGAACTGCAAGGAGCAGGTCTGGGTTATCCTGCTAAACCATCCTCCCACTATGGACTCTGCAGGGTGGGAATCCCTGTAGGAAACCAGGTTCCAGCACTAAATGGAGGACCAGTCCCACAGTCTGGCCAAATACAAATTCCCAGGGGCTCAACAAGCAAAGCCTGATTGATGGTGGCCGCTTTTTATTGTCACTGACTGTTTGTCCTGTTGTGCACAAGCAGAGCAGTGGCAGGAGCAGCCAGGCAGGTTTTGCCCAAGGATGGGGTTGCCCCCAGGAAGGATTTGTTGTCAGGAGATACCCCCTCTGCCCTTCCTTCCTGCCTTCCTTCTGGGGGGTGCACACTCCTTTCCTTCCCTTTTCATTCCAAAGAACATTATTTACTATTTCCCCACCTCACCACAGGTCTGGACTGTGCTGTACCTTTACTGCCCAGGTCTGGAGAGGGCAGGGCTGGATCTGCAGCCCAGAATTCCACAAGCTCAGGAGGCTGAGCCATCACAAAGTGCTGGTGGAGCCTCCCAAGAAGCCACTCACCAATCTCTGCAAGGACCCCACTTGGCAGCACAGCCTGAACGGCCCTTCCAGCCCCCAAGGGGGATCCCCAGTGCCCTCCATCCTTGGAGGGGCTGCCCAGGAGTGAGTTTATGCTTGTCCACCTCACTAAATTCTGCTAATAAAATTGCTGGGGGGGTAATAAGAGATATTTGAGTCCTGTGGCATCATATAGAATAACATAATCATTTAGGTTTGAAAAGAAATGTGAGGTGATCAAGTCCAATCATTAACCTAACCCTGCCAAGCCCACCACTAAATATCATGACTTTTTGCACAAGAAAGTTCAGTTTGATCTTTACAGAAAGAAATCTGTGAACATTATCAGCCTCTGCTGGGCCCTGCACTTACCCCAGAGCTGACAAACTTTCCCCACTCTGTGGCCCATAAAAAATCCCTGTGCCAGGCCCTGCTGGGAGGGGGCAGGTTCCAGCAAGGCACAGGGAACTTCACCAGAAATGGCTGTGGAGACATTCCTTCTCATAGCCAGGTCCAGGGAAATGAGCTCTCCAGCCCCCAGGAAAGAAATCCTAGAAAGCACCAGAAAACAGTTGTTTTAAAAATAAATAGATGCACACAAAGCAAGCAAAGAAAACAGTGTATTCTTAATGCTCCATTATGAACGGTGCTCAGGAAGGGATTTTCTGCTTTGCTGGAGCATGTAACAGGCTTACCCAAGAATCCCTATCAGAATATAACTTTGTAATTATGCAGATAACATTTTGTTCTTGTAATGACAACATAAACACTCCCAAACTGCTTTGGTTACACGTGTCTGCAAAGAGCAGGGGAGGCTCAGCCTGCACTGCCATAAACACCACAATGTGTCACCTCCACAAGCCACCAACCAGCGAAGACTCCAGGCATTGAACAGTGTTGCTCTGTTGGTTTTAGGGAGGCTTTCAGCTCCTGGCAGGATTTCTGAAGCAGTTGTGCCAGGCAGGACTCTGATTTCCCAGCCCCACACTGTTAATTAACCATTTCAGCACCAGCTCAGGTGCATCTTTGATGCTCAGTGAAGCCTGAAGAGAACCAGCAAACCTGAGAGCTGTTTGCAAACACTTCAGTTTTACTTTTTATCTCCCAAAACAATGATACCACTCTTAGAAAGATATAGAATAGAATTATTTGGGTTGGAAGGGACCTTAAAGACCTCCCATTCTAACCCCCTGCCATGGGCAGGGACACCTCCCACCAGCCCAGGCTGCTCCAAGCCCTGTCCAACCTGGAATTGAACACTCCCAGGGATGGGGCAGCCACAGCTTTTCCGCCCAACCTGTGCCAGGGCCTGCCCACCTTCCTGCTGATGAAATACCCTCTTTCTTATTTATTTATTTTCTCAGTCACTACCACAGAACACAAGCACAGCACTTACACACCTGCAACTGTGACAGGACCTACCCCCAAAATTCCTAATGCACAGAAATAAAGTCTAACAGCCCTGGACAGTAAGAGATTCCTTCTGGTAAACTGAGAGCCACTTCTGTGCTATCACAGCAAAGTGTGTTTTACTGCTCTGGCAGTGGGACTGATCCCTTCCACAGTAAGTGTTTAAGCAGACCCACCCTTGCTGGAGAGCTGACTTTGGATCCACTCCATGCAAACTCAAATTTGTGCTGAAATGTCTCATTATGGACACTTCTGTCATGTCTAACAGCTTCCTAAATCCCAACTGGAAAACATCTTGATGTTATACTGGTGTCGTCAGTTTAGTCAAACGTATAAAGTTCCATTTACTGAGCTGCAATTTTGCAGCACATTTGCAAAATTCAGAAAATATGTTAATGTGTGATTCCTCCTGAAAGCAGGCACTGAAAACACACACTGATCTGCTTGTGCATGTGTTTACAATTATTTCTGTACATTACTGTGTCCAAATAGCTGTTAGAAAAATTTCCAGGCTGGTGGGTGTATGTTTAGTTTTACTCCTGTGTCCATAAATGCATAAGAAATCTCTGCTGCCTGGAGACTTCTGAAAGTGGAGTTCTGACTGGAATCAAATATCATGAGTGATACCTATTACAGCATCCCCCTCCCCTAACCCATTATAACTTGGAGGCATCACAATATTTTGTGTCATTACATAGTGCTGGAGGCACGAGAATTCTCCAGGCTGAGCAGCATCTTAAAATTTCTCACACTCAAGCACCTAATCCATGGGAAGGGACTGTTGGGTCTCAGCTGATCACTCATTTGTCTCATTGAAACACTATGACTCCAGTTTAAGAGCTTTTTTATAGACTCCTATAAAAGAGAGAGTGAACTTTTTAACATGTTTGCACTTCACTAAGTCAATACACATAAAAAGAAGTACAACTGGGCTTCCTCCATGGATATATGGCCCAGAAGTGCTAAGCTGGTAAAGAGATACAGCTACTAGCTAGGCAAGAGATTAACTTTATTTATTTCCTTTTCTTCACTTTGCTAACTTCTTCCTGGACATGCAAGGGACATCCAGGAATGTGACAGTAGGATGAGTCAGATCCCAGACTCCCCAGACAGATGTTATACTCAGGAAAGAAATATGCAATTTTTTTCCCCTAAAATTATTCTTTTGGACTAGTCCATGTTACTCTGTGGGTTGTTGCTTATCTGTCCTTTGAATGCCAGTCCAAATCCAAGAGCAGGATTCCCAGGGCACTGTCATTGCTGTCTCTAAAGGATCTTAAATGCCACTCAAAACAAGTGGCCTCTGTCCCAGCAGGTTCTCCTGGGAGCACTTTGCCCAGTTGCCTGGTGGTCCTAGAGCAGGGGTGAGGACTGAGGGTGCATTTCCTCTACATGAAGTTCTGGTGCTCTTGTCCATCCTCTGCCTCCACATCTGTTGGGTTTATAAAGCACAGTGGAGTGTTTGACCATCCCAATTTACTGTGTGCAACAGAACATCTTCCACCCTGCAGCATCCCTGGTTCTTGTCCAGATCATTCCCACACCACTACAAAGATCTGAGTCACCTGGGAGAGAAGAAAACCAAGTTCTCTGCATTGGTGGGGTTGGAGACACTTGTACCCTTCTCTGATGCCTGTGAGATGGTAAGAAAAACTT
>JAWWEV010000029.1:8922811-8938982 GCA_035583235.1 Hafferia zeledoni | reverse complement strand
AACCAAGTTCTCTGCATTGGTGGGGTTGGAGACACTTGTACCCTTCTCTGATGCCTGTGAGATGGTAAGAAAAACTTAGAGGAAGCAAAACAGACACTCAGCAGCTGCACGATGCAGAGAAGGAAAGGGACATGTTTTTAAACAAAAACCATCACTACCAATACACTTGTCTACTGTGTTTTGCCCCCATAAAACTGAATTTTTATTCAGCTCTGTAAAAGCTTCTAAATCTGAAATTTTAAGACCATTTATTTCTGCTGAAAATGAAATTTAAAGTGACAGTTATTGAAAGCTAATGTTAAAGCAAGAGCATTGCCAAGAGAACCACTGAGGTGAGTTCTGTTATTGGTTATCATTTAAGTATCTACATCTCCAACACTCATTCAAAACCTGTCAGAAGGAGGATAATTAGGATCTCTCAGCCTTTCCCATGGACAGTTACCTCCTCCATAGTCCAACTTCCAAAGTGTCCACATCACTGACAAAGTTTAAGGGAAAAGGTTCACTCCAAAGTCAGTGACATTGGTGTGGATCCAACTCAATTTGGCCTTGCCATGGAGCTCACTCTTGCCAGGACTGGTTGGAACAGTACAAGAAAAAGTAATTTTCAACTGCAGAAGGGAAGCAGCAAAATAGGAATGAAGAGCAGGAGGAACACACGGAGACAAGTTGTATTGCCTGGTGTTTCAGCTAAAGCCTTCCCAAGTTGTATTTTTTTTTGTTTTCTTGAAAATTACAGACATCAGCTCAAACCCTCTGAAGGGTGGTGAAAGCCACAGAATTCCCAGGCATTGCCAAGCATCAGCTTTTCCTAAAACTGCTATTCTAGGCTGTTATTTATTTGACCAAAAAGTTGAGAACATTTAAACCAGAGGGAACCACAGACTACAGACAATGCTTATTAGGAACAGCCTCAAATGATGGGTATAGTTTGATACTGTGTTCCTAAAGCTATATAACCATAATTCTTCTTGGAAGAGCATCTTCCTGGAAATGAGAGCAGAAATTTATGCTGACACTTCTCTGACACTGCAATGAGAAAAACCCTGGAAACTCCTGGTTACTACCATGAAATGGAAAGCTGAGGGAGGTGTATGAGGGCAGCGAGACCTGTAGCTGCTGGATCAAGATAAACACATACACAGAGAAAAAATGTTCATTGGTGAGCCTAAAATTTGAGGGAACCCAACTGTCTTGCCCTGCAATAGCCACAACTGTCTTAGCTGCTGATTAAAATAACCCAGAGAATTAATACTTTGATAAATCTGGAGCTTCATGATGGCAACACTTCCATTGATAAAACAGGGATCTGAACCAGCTGGGATCCACCAACCAATAGACAAGATTTCCAGTCAGAGGCCACATTGCTGTGAAAGATTAAAGGTGAACAGGGCTCAGCCTCAGACACTGGATGACAGAAATAGTGAGAGCAACAGCAGCAGAGCCCCCAGGAACGTGGGCAAGCACACAAACATCAGCTGGCAGCAGTAAAATGGGGCTGAGAGCACTGGCATGCACAGTATGTGCTCCAAGTCTGCACCAAGCTGGAGTCTTGCAGGGAAATCTTGATTTATGTATCTATATGATCCACAATTGCCTCACTCCCTGGGTCATGAGGCCAATCTTGAAATAAGTGCAAGCCCCTTATATAATGAGAGAATTTGTTTGTTTTTAATTCCTCACTCCCAACAAAAAAAACAAACTTTGGACTCTTCTGCTTCTACATGACCCACAGTCCCCTCCCACCAGCAGCTAATTAACTTTTGATCCCAAAAGGATGTGAGGAACAGAAGGACATCAAGGTCTTTGGGTGCATGAATGCAGGACAGCAAGTGATGGGCAGCCAGTGTATAATTATTCCTATTGTTCCCCTGACTCCCAAAGTGCTTTGAAAGAGGTTGTGGAGCTCCAGTTATGATGGGCAGTTTGACAACAATCTGAAATATGCCCTGTCCAAAATACAGCAGCCTCAGCAGCAAACACAGTGTTTGCCCTCGTGGAGTAGCATAAAATGCGATTTTGAAATGCTTTGGAGTTTAACTTTATTACCTCACTCAGTGCCTCGTTAACCGGGTCTAATTTTAATCAGCCAACTGTCCTAATTCAAGAGAATTGTCTTTGGGGGGTGGTGGGAACAACATCACTGCCACCTCCCAGTCATTCAAGGAGCAGCATTCCTGGAGTGCTTGGCATTCTCTAGGGCTTTGTTGCAGAACCCACGGGCAGTTAATTTTCTCCAGCCCTGGTGAGCCTTGAGAGCCACTTCACAGCATTTCTCACACAGGATTGCTGGAGCTCCAAGTTTCCAAGCAAGACCACCATGACCCTGCTCCCATCTCACAGAAAGATGGGAAGAGAAAGGCACCCCCAGGACAGCTTTTGGGGCAAAATACTCAGACCCTTCTTGGGATAGCTGATCAGAAGATCTCGAAGTTCCATCAGCTCCAAGTGACAAATGTTTCGAGCAGCTCCTTTTCACCCCTTTATTAAGACAACCTGTTTCTTTTTAATTAAGAAGCCAATGCCCTCCTGAGAGATAAACAAAAGGGAGGGAGAGCCACAGCCAAGTGAACAGGATCCACTCTCTGATATGCAGTTTGTGCATGGTTAATGGATGTTGGGCATTAATATTTCTTACCCTTTTGTCTGTGTTCACTGTAATAGAAACCCCTGTCTAGACTGAGTGGCTACTACAAGTAATCCCAGTAATATCCAATAAAATCACTCTGAAATGTGATAGCTATAGTTATCAAGGAGCACCAGGATTAACTTGATTGATTGAACAATGGACTTCTGGTTTTTAACATGATCTATATGTGTCCAAAAAAAATTCAAAAATATACATGGGGTTGTAAAACCTTCAGTGCTGAGCAACTTATCATAGTCTGTAAGTGTACTGACACACCCTGAAAAGAGAGAGATTAGTGCTGCTCCAAAATTAAAGGATAAATGGCAATGGTCATAAAGAAATACTTTCACTTAACCAGCTCTGCAAGGACAGGACACACCAACCTCTCACTGACAGCCAATGAACAAACACACAGATACTTCAATCGATTTTCCCTTTAAAAGTTCTCTGCTGAAAATACCCCACAAATGACGATTCTTGCAGTAAGTACAATCAGGAGAGCCATCTGCTCTTCCTGGAGGAGCTGCTGAAGTGTCTCAGTAAATACACATTCCTTTGATCAAGTTCTAGGCTCTTCCAAGAGGTGGGAGATCACTTGGGGTGCATTTGCTGAATTGAGATGAGCAGCAGAAGCTCCAGGCCCAGGTGTGGAGCATCACCCACCTCTGCTGGGAGCCCAGGATGGCTTTCTTGCTGCCCCAGTTCCTCTGCCTGGGGCTCACATAGTCCCTGGGGGTGTGGCTGAGCTGTCTGAAGTCTGAAGCACATCAATGAATAATTAATTAGTCAGAGATACAAGACCTGGAGCCAAAAGTCCTGCTCTGCTCATAGTCCTCTTTATGAGTTTGGTCAAACCTCTCAGTTCTTTATGTGGGCTGGTATGAGCCTGGAAATGAGAAAATGCTTCTGTCTGGTACAAAAGAGAGAACATTCAAAACCTAAATGTCAGCTTAGGATGAAGATGAATCATTTCTCAACCGAAAAAGGTATCAGATTTTAGAAAACTTACTCCATAAATCAGTTTAATCTAAATAATCTCTACCTAATGAAGAGAATTTTATTTCTAAAGCTCCTGTTTAATTCCCACTAAATTGAAAGGGAACTGCCTTGAGTTTGCAGCAGTGTCCAGCCCTACAAAAAGCAACAAGGAAATAAATATATGCTTATCAAGAGTTTTAGTACAGGCAGAATCTCTTTAGGAAGAGGCTTTGGATGACCTGGCAGGGAGATGGGCATTTTTTGCTCATCCATTATGTACCAATAACCAACATGACAGCAAAGAACAGAAAAACACTCACCTTAACAAATCTGTCTGATGTTCAGGTCATTTCCACCCCAGTTGTGCAATGACACAAAACATTCAGGCACTGCAGCATAAAGGCAACTTTCCTTCCCAAGCCCCTCTGCCTTCCCTTTCATAATGCACCTGTGGATCACATTTCCTTCGGTTCCTGCATTAAAATGGCACAGCAGGTGGTTCAGGTTTGCTTGAAAAAAAACAATTAAAAGAGCTGTCCCTCCATTGCCAATTGTTAAATAGCTCAGATTTACTTACCTGGGGTTGGGCTGCTTGTTCTCTTTGTTCTGCAGGAAATCCAGTTGGGGCAAGGCAGAGGAGGAAAGGGAATTCCAACCAAAAGTCCTTCATTCACTATTTTTATTTTCCTGGTGGAATCATCTTTATTTCTGGAAATTGGGGCTGTACCCACTGCCCAGCTTTTCTCACATACTGACAAATCCAAGATTTAAAATGAGCAAGAGGTGAATATATTGACTCACTTCCACTCCACCTGCCCCTATGGAGCTCTGACAATTCCTTAGGTGAGGACATGGTCCTTGTTTACCAAAATGTGATTCAAGAACTCCCTTTGCTGACCTGACATTGAACTTTTTGCTGAGCCACTCTCAGTGCAGGAAAATATTTATTTTATTACAGCCCTGCAGAATTCATCCCAGTCCAGGCACTCAGATTAAGACCAAATGTGTTGAGTTTGCATTAAGGTGAAGTTACGAGATCCGTGTTTGGGATTTTATCTGACTTCTTTTGTAGATGTTGGTGACACTGAAAGGGTACAAAATAAAAGAGCTGCAATAATAACAGTGCTCATGGCAGGTTGTGTTGTGGCTTCATAAAGGGGACAGCCCTATCCTGTGTCAAACGCTGTTTGTAAAGGATTACGTAACACAGGTCTCCCTGAATCCTAAGGAATTCATGAAGCTCTCCTGGCTGGCTGAGGTACATCAAGCCTTCTAGTCTTGGCTTACCTGAGCTCCCTGCACATCCCAGGGCCTGCAGACACCTCCAGATGCAGCTCAGCATCACCAGCCATCCCAACAGGAGGAACAACAAGCGGGAAGCTCTTCCCAGCCAAGGCTGGAAAGGTGTTGGGTGGAGAGAGTTGGACATGTGTGTGTGGACACAACCCAGGTCTGATCCTGGGAATCCTCAGCACCAGAGAAGGGACCTGTACTGAGACCTCACTCCAGGCAGGCACCACCAAACCATGCTCACAAATTTCTATTTTCACTGCATTAATAGCTATTTCCAGGGCAGTGAGAGAACTGAAATCTCCTGGGGTTGGGCATTGATGAAACCATTAAAGAGTTTTCTCACCAAAATTTCTAAGTAATCCATGTTCTCATGGTAACAGCAAAATCCCTGTTAAAATATAGTTGCAAATATCCTGTTTCTTTTTATTGCTGAGCTGATATATCAGACCTGGGATATGAGATATATGATATTTCCATTACAACCATAATGTTTCCTTGGGACCTATATGGTGTCACTGTGTATTACCAGACTTAGGAGTGATCCTGAATACGAGGATTTTATTTACTAAAATATCACGTGTGCCAGCCCTTGATCCATCTATTGTAACACAAAGAAAATGAAAACTATTGAAAAATAAAAAATAATTTCAATATTTGAAGCCCAAATGTAAATTTCAAGCTTAGAAAATGTGGTAGGGAAAAACAGAATGTGAAATCACACAAGTTCTTTTATCTGAACATGATCACAAGAGAAATGCCAAATACCAGGAGGGTTTATTGGTGTCTCAGGGCTTGTTCCTGTGACTGTGTGAAAGGAACTTTTATAAAAGAGGCATTATTTGAAGACACCCCCCAGTTCTCACAGGATTTGCCCAAAGCATGACGATGTATCACTGATACAGAACCCGAGATCTGCCACAGCATTAACTGTCCCCTCGGTGTGAAAGCAGCTTGAGAGGCAGGGAAGGGTGGGGAGGTGCAGATGTTCTCAATTAACCAAAGGAGTTAACGAAACAACTCCAAACCGCAACAGTTGTTCCAGCTGAGGTTTGAAGAGGGCACGGGGCTGTTGCTGTGTGTTCACTGCCTTTGTGTGTGCTGGGAGGAAACCAGGCAGACCACAGCTGTGAAATCCCAGCCTGGGGAACCAGATCCTCACTGTCAAATTCGAGGGGCAGGAGGCAAAGGATGCTCAGTCCCGAGGCAAAGGCTGGTGCTGCAAAGGATGCTCAGTCCCGAGGCAAAGGCTGGTGCTGCAAAGGATGCTCAGTCCCAAGGCAAAGGCTGGTGCTGCAAAGGATGCTCAGTCCCGAGGCAAAGGCTGGTGTTGCAAAGGATGCTCAGTCCCGAAGCAAAGGCTTGTCTTGCAAAGGATGTGCAGTCCCAAGGCAAAGGCTGGTGCTGCAAAGGATGCTCAGTCCCGAGGCAAAGGCTGGTGTTGCAAAGGATGCTCAGTCCCGAGGCAAAGGCTGGTGTTGCAAAGGATGTGCAGTCCCGAGGCAAAGCTCGCAGCTAAAACACACCAGGGCTTGTAAAACACTCATTGGGGAACAAAGTCAGAGGCAGAGAAAAGCAAACCAACTTCTTGTCACAGCCAAACCAGCAGTGATATGAAGATGATGTGACTATCAAAAAGAAGTCCTTCAAATCGTGACATGTAGGAAATGTGTGGGGAAGGATGAGCAAGTCTGGAAATAGAGGGGAAATGTGTTTATTCTATGCCCTGAAATGCCACCATCTGAGTGAGGTGCAATTCCACAAGAGAAAATTAGTTTTTGCAAACACTTCTTCATCTTTAGACTGAGCTGAGCCCTTGGCACCATCCACTGATCACCAGCTAGAACAGCAAGACTGTGGCAGAAGGGAAATCAGGGATGGGTATTTCCTACTGACCAAAAAACAGCAGATGTCCAGAGCATGTGGGAGCCTAAAAACCTTCCTTACCCAGTGCAGGACTCCCAGCCCATGTCTCTCATGGCTTATTTAGCACAGCCTCCGGCCATGCCAGCTAGACCCATCACCTTCAGCCAAACCTGGCACTGAAATCCAGCCTGCAGATGCTCCCAGGGGCACTGAAGTGACCAGACTTGCAGCCACCAAAGGTTCCAGAGCAGCCTGAGGACACTGCAGGATAGAAGGGCAGTGTTTAAAGCCTCTGGGTACAAGCAGTGGAGCTTTCTGTGGAGTCCACATGAGCCAAGGAGAAGCTGCTTATCTTTGTAAGGACAATTCATCCAGACTGCAGTTCTGACCTATTTCTGCAAAAGTCAAAGCAGAGTCTAGTAAACAAGAAGGCTCAAGATAAATACAGCTTGCCTGCAAAGGCATGATGTCTCGACTGTGAGAAGCTTCCTGGTGATGTCCTTGGCCCGAAATCTTGGGTGGGAGACAGAAACACAACGCAGTGTTCAGCCAACAAGGCTCCTTGGTGACGAGACCATGACACGGAGCAAACCAGGGAGAGAGAACGGGTTACATGGCTGGAAGCATTAGGAGGCCAGAACAACCAAGGGTAGTGAGTAATTGATCTTACAGCAGTTAATTAAAAAATCAGTGTGATCCAGAAGAGTGCAGCCAGAGGTTTATAAGCCAGTGTGGTGTGGAGGGGGTGAGCTGGCCTGGTTTAAAAGAAATAACAGCAAAAAACACAACATTCTCTGATCCTGAAGTGACAAGTGAGCAACACTAAAAACTTGCTGTACCTGCAGTTTGTCAGTGAGCTGAAAGACTTTATTTCATTGCCTTGGAAGCACAAAGCCATCCCTTTGTTACCAGGGGTCCTGCATGATGTGGCCACCAGCCCAGAGCTGCAGCCATCCATGGTGTGTCACTGGACTGCATCTGCTGGAGTCTTGTCTGGGGTCAAACACCGACTTCAGGGAGTTAATTGGAAAGTGGTTTCACCAGCAGACAAGCAATTTGAGCACATCATGCAGCCATGGCATCTGGTGCACCAGTCCTTGCATGAAATGGGGCTGAGAGAGGCCTCCTGGGTCCCCAAGCCTTGTCTCCTGCTATCACAGGCACCATGTCATATAATCCCCCTTCATAAACAGCAGCAGCTGTGGGAGAACAGCCTGGAATGGCTGAGGATGCTGAGAGTGAGGTGTTACAGGGTCCTGAGTCAGGGGGATTGGGAGTATGCAAGGAATGCAGCTTTGTGCTGTTTGGAAGAGCAACAACAGTATTTTGTTAATGAAACTGGAAAGTCACATCCAGGGAAACACCCAAGACATTAATTATGCCAGAGAGGCATCAGGGTAATGCAGTACTTTCTACTTTTGGCCTTGAGTTCAGAGAATTATTTTCTTCTGTTTCAACATTTGGTTGAGCCCAACGTGCCAGCAGGAGATGAAAAAAAAATGGGTTTCCATTCCTGCAAGTGCTGTGTCTGGTTTAAATCATGAGAGAAGGAGACTTCTAATGAGGCTGATTCATATAATGATGTATTTTACAAGCTATTCTTAGCAGATTCACTGCAATATGTCATTCTTTATGTACCAGGAGAGATATATGAGCACACGAGTCTATGAAGGGTGGGGAAGTCTGAATAACTGGCCAGTTTTGCACCTCATGGGCTGGAGGAGGGGAAGTTCACATAGACTGTTGCTTCCAAACCCTCCAGACCTCAGGTCAGCTGTGAACTCCACTCCAATAAATCCCAACATTACAAGACTCATGTCTTAAAACTTATTTCCAAGGAAGTGTCTCATTTTATTGCAACACGAATAAGAGACTCTAAGGTAATATTGACTTTGTTTTACATTTCATAAAAAAAGAAGACTGTAATTTCATGGAGGCTCTAACAGAAATTCCTCTTTCCATCCAAGCGGAAGAAATCCTGCTCAGGACCTTCCCCCAGGGCTCAAGGAAAGCACATTAACATGGCAACTCCCACTTTGCTTTATTTGTGAGTTGCCCTTGCAGGAGGATGAGGCTGGAACTGAGACAAGCTATAAGTGGACTAACAGGCCAAAGCCTGGGACATTAAGGGGTGGGCAAAGATGCTGAGAGGATAATCCAGAGATGCAGCTCTCCAGCTGATGAGAAGCAGAAGAGCCAAAGAATCACTGAGAGAGATCCCCACCTAGACAGAAGGTGATTGCAGGGGCTGTGAGCACAAGTTCTGCCTGTCACTGCTGCCACTGCTGACTTTCCTAGCACTGTGTTTTAAGATGCTGGAGGAGGGGCTGAGACCCTCTAAATGAACTGAAAGGATGAGCAGGAGGCCTGCCCAGAGCAGCAGTGGAAAGAGAAAAGACAGGTAGCGAACTCTGAGTGTGGGGAAAGCAGAGCTGGAGCCTGTTCCAGACCCAGGAGCTGCTGGAGCAGAGATGTCTCCAGGAAACCTCCACACTGCACCCCAAAGAGTCCTGGCCAGGTGGGAGAGGGAGTCACTTCCGAGGCTGCACCTCTGCCTGGCTCTGCTGCACACAGACCACCTGGGCAGGACAGCAGTGCCCACTCGGGACTGCTCCCAGAGGACTGTCAGACACGGGAATGCCATGGGCAGGTGAGTGCCATGGACAGGGGAGTGCCACCTGCACAGAGGAGTGCCATGGGCAGGTGAGTGCCACGTGGACAGGTAGGTACCATGAGCAGGTGGGTGCCACCTGGCCTGGCCATTCCAGCCATGTCCCCCCTGGCACAGCCACAGGTCCTCTCAGGGTGTCTCCTCCAAGCCCCTATTCCTGCTGCCCTGGAGGGGCCCTGCTTTAGCCTCTCTCTCCCTGCCAGTGGAGCAACCTGAGTTCTGGCAAGGGGACCTGGCTGCTGTTCCTGCCTGGGCTGCCAATGTACCTCCTCCTGCTGGCCCGAGGGGCCACCAGAGAGCGATCCAGGCTGTTGCCAGCTCTGTCTGCCTGGGAACAGGGGACCCGGCGTGGAGCCCAAGCCCAGATCATTGCTGTTTCCTGCTCGCCTGCAGACCAGCCCTCTCCTCTGGATTTCTTAAAGGCAGGCTGCCCTCACTTACTAATTTTCTTAATTTTTTTGTGGTTTCATCGATGCCTTAGTCATAACACCCGGGTCAGGCACCAGCTGCTGCCAATTCCCACGGTGTAACCTGCCCACTTCTCTGTCTTCCCTTAAATGTAATACGTGGTGCAGTTCTGTCTGGTACTTTCTCTTGTTTCTGCAATTGAAACTTTATCTGCTCATGGAGCGCCCGAAATTCTGCAGAGACACTTGGCCTGAATGCTCATTTCATTGCTGAAAGCCAACACTGCTTTCACAGAGGCAGTAAAATGGTGAGAATCTGAAGTTCGCTTTGGTGCTTTAACTGCCCCAGATGAAAGCAGCCCACTCCACGCAGCCCAGTGTCTCTCTTCGTGCTGCCACATGAGCTTTAAAGGTGTTCTGGTTGTTCTCAGTCCTCTGTGTTGCTTAAGTCCTTTTGTCCAGATCCTCAGCTGGAGGGATGGATGGATGCAGCTAAGCTGCAGCCAGCAGAGCTGTGCTGATTTATACCCCCAGGCATGCTTTTTTATATGCAGATATCCCTAGAAAGTAATCACCAGGCTCCCTCAAGCTGATTCCTCCTGACTTGCAACTGCAGTTTCAAAGCAGTGCTTTTCCTGAAGCTTGGGGACCCCTCCCACACTGTGTGGGAATCTGTTCCAGGGCAGGAAGGAACCTGGACCCACAGCAGTGGCAAACTCCCAACCTCCACTCAAAGTATCATTCATCCTTAGCCATCCTTGACTGTGTAATTATTGTATTGCTTTGCACTGTTTCAAACAACGTTTCATAATGACACAAAAAGACCTCCAGACCGAGCTGTCAAATTATTTTCATTGCAATAATTTAAAAAATACAAACCCTGTCATTTTTTTTCACCTCTGGCAAACAGAACCAGAATGAGCCAAAGCATTAGGGCTGCACACCCGATGGCTTTAGACTCTCTTTCAATATCGTTTCTGCTGTGTGAGTTAGACCAGTGCAGACCAGTTCCCTCCTGCATTTGCAGCAGCCAAACACCCTGTGGAGACCTTGGGCTCTGTTTAGTGTCCAGAGCTCCAAGCCTGGAGTTACAGGGCTATCTCCATCCACCAATACAGCTCCTCTGTTCTCTGCAGACCTTGCAGGTTTGTCACCATTTGAAAACAATTATTTTCCCCTGACTTGGCATTTTTGGCTCCTGCCCAACTCCTTGCGGGCACTTTGGGATTTATAGTTAGAGCCCCTCAAAGGAACAGTTATCTTGAAAGTTGAAATTATATCCAAAAGGCTAAAACGTATCTTTCAGCTGAGTGTGGTTTTTCCTGCCAAAATTGCTTCGTGTAGATCCAGCCAATTCATTTTCCTGCAGTGAGGAGGTTGCAGGGATACCAAAGGGCTGGGACAGAGGGCAGGTTGGGGTGATTGCCTGTAAGATAGGCTTGGAAATAGCAGGACAATTGTCTTCCCTTTGGAGATGCTTTACAGAGCAGACAAATGTGAATCACATCTTCTTATGAAGAAATAATGCAGAATAAAGTAATTTAACTGAGAAGCAAACTTAATAAAGGTTTTTAATGCTCCCAAGAGATGGAGAGGGGAAGATCCAAGGATTATGGCCAGCCCCAGTCCCACTGAAGTGTTTAGTTCCCAGAGAGGGAGTCCTTACCCATGGAAACACAAAGATCCCAACCTGGCAGTCTCTTTTCCAGCTGCACAGCCAATGGAATGCTGAGACTGGGAGTTCAGCACAAAATTACCTCAGCTGGACCTGCCCTCCAGACTGTAAGTCAGGATCTTGCCATCCCTGCATGCTGTAGAGTGATGGAATTGTGTGTAATCCAGTGGGCATCTCTATCCCAACTTTCCTGGCCAGTGTTGAGCTGTAGGGAAGCCCAAGCAAGCCCAAGGCTGAGCCAGCCAAGAGGGAACTGTGTGTGTAGCACAGCTGAGCTTCCAGACTTGGAAATGGCCCCATTTCCCTGGCTGAAACTTTGCAGGCCTTGGTTTCAAAGGTGACTACTTGATAGATAAAAATAGAAATAAAACAAATGATGTCAGAGTGTTTATCTTGCAGTTGGCTCTGACTCACTGTAGTCAAGGCATCTTTGAATTACTCCTCCCAAACACACCAGCAACAGCAACAATAACAAAAATCAGCCAAAAAAAAAAAAAATCTGTGTTTTTGGTGTGCAGAACTTCTTTCCTGGGGTAAGGCCTCATGTTGTTCTCAGTTTTTATAGCTGTGGAAGAAGAGCTGTTAAGCAAGGTTTGGAATCTGAGCTTTGATCTCCAGCTGTGACATCCAGCCAAGGGCAGCTTTCTGCTGTCTCCACAGCAAACACCCCTCTGCAGATCCCAGAAAAACCTGCCCCTCAGCCTGGCACCTTTCAGGTTTGCTGATTTCTGTACTTTTAAACTCAAAAGGAGCAATTTGCAGCATTTTTGGGCATGGTTGGTACCTCAGCCCTGCCATGGAGCTGGTTGATGGTGCAGATGGAGTGGCCTTGGTGGGTTCCCAGTCACGTTTCTGCCCCCTGTGATGACCCACCCACTCATTTAACAGGAGATAAATATTTCAGTCACCTCCCAAGTCTGGTTCCTGCAGCTGAAATATCTTCCTGAAGGGTTTGGTTCCACCTGCTTATTAATAAAACATGCAAGGGACTGTAGTGAAAGGAAGGGAAACCACATTTACTCTGCCAGTGAAATGTCAGTAATTTCTGATAATGACTTTTAGCACAAAATGGATTAACTGAATCATCTGTGTGACTTGGGTTGTTGTGCCAGTGAGGGTCATGTGTGGTCTGGAATGGCAAAAATTACCAAAATGGGTAAGGGGAAACCTCTACAACTTCATGATTTCCAGCACAAATAAAATAAATTAGTATCCACACTGGGTCAAAAAGATTTGCAGGGTTCTGCCATTGGATGAGTCTGATCATTTGCAGTTAAAAGAGCCTTTTCTGTTTCCATTAATAATAATATAACATCCTTGTGGCTGTTACGGGGAAAACCCTAATATATCAAGCTCACCTTTAAACAGGTATTTAGCAGACAATATTAGATTAGAACAGGTGGCCAGGGGGAAGAAAGCCAGGACTGCTGAACAATGAGCTTCCTGCTGTTTGCCAGCTGTCAGTGGAATGTGAGCTGGGAAAACACTCAGGAAAATTGAGCAGAGTCAGGACATGGGCATGATAAAAGTTGA
Source organism: Hafferia zeledoni (assembly GCA_035583235.1). Classification (NCBI taxonomy): domain Eukaryota; kingdom Metazoa; phylum Chordata; class Aves; order Passeriformes; family Thamnophilidae; genus Hafferia; species Hafferia zeledoni. The sequence continues at coordinate 8,925,933 of JAWWEV010000029.1, read as the reverse complement.
CACCTCTGCCTTCTGCAGAGCACTCAGACTTGCACCAGCAGCCACATCAAATGGAACTGAGCCTGCCTGGTTCCCAAAAGAGCATCCTACAAGTATTGGTAAATCCCTCATCCTGGGGAATAATTCCTGGCATTCCTTTTCATTATTTCTCTACACACCAATGCCTGAATGATCTCACTGGAAAGAATTCCCCACAGGATGTGCCATCCTGCCAGGACTCTGCTTTGACTTATGGCAGTGCCACCTGCATGCACTGATCCTTTGGAAGTGTCTGCAATTCCTTGGGATTCCTTCACCATCTGAGAGATCATCATTAAAATCTCTTATCAAATTCTGTTTATAAGCAGCTAAATCTGTTTCCTTAAAGACAAGTGAAACCACAAGCAGGACAAGAGGGTCAGAGGACAATTCCTAACCCTGGAATCCACTGCACTTTGGAATAAAACCCCTTAAATTTGCCTGGTGAGTGACAGCAGCACTTGGCAGGAATGCAGTTGTGCAGCACATCATTGATCCCAGCTGGGCTTTGCCTCCCAGCTCTATCCGGCAGGTTTCTTTGCACAGCTCGACTACATCACCATCTGAAAAGTTCCCATAAAAATGCAAAGTGAGATCTTACCTGCCTTCAGCCTCCATGCAGTCCCTTGGTTTGTCCTGCATTCCTGACACTCTCCCCTTGCAGCCCAGAGCTCCATCAGCACCAGTTTTAGGTGAGACTCAGTTTGCTTTCCACACCCAGAGTGCTTAATTCTTCAGGCTGTCTGGAATATATTGGCATCAATGGTGAATAATCCCTCCCAAGTCATCACATCAGGCCTGTTTTAGTAAATCTTTCCACTTATTAAGAACAAATTTAAACCACCTAAATGTGCTCATGCGAGGAGTGCTTTAAAAATAGTTTGTAAATTTAGGAGCCAGCATACACTGAAAAAATACAATAAAAAAGAAAAAAAATCAGTGACATGATTTAAGCCAGTTTAAACTTCAGCTGAATCCTCCCATCTTGTACAAAGCAAACACGAGGGTTTGCATAAAAGCAGCCAGCAAAGTCCTGCTGGGTTGAGATGTTCTTTCTGAAGCACAAGGCAACCTTTCATCTGCTTTATTAGCCCAGGGCTGAGCTGGTGGCTGGCATCCACATTTCTGAGCAGGCAGCCAGGATTTAGAGAGGTACATGTGCAGGCTCAGTGATTCCCCAGCTCTGGAGGAGTGGAGGGGGTCTCTCCTGCACCCAGCTGTACACTCAAACCTCTTGCATGAGTCTTTGGGAGAAAGAAGTCAGGTTGCTTGGAGTAAGTGTGAGGTGTCTGTGACAGCCCAGGGGAGCAGAGCTCGTGGCTGTGCTCTGTGTGCCCAGCTCTTGGCCAAGCAGTAGGGCCAGGATATTGTAATATTGTCTAGGAGGTGTCAGCAACACTCAGGAGAGTTCCTGTAAAATGTGAGTGACTTGGAGCTGTGTTTCACTGACAGGCAGAATTCCTGCCCAAGCATCACTTCGTGCATCCCACGGGGTGTGTGCCAGTGCAAACCCACTGCCTGGGGAGGGAACTCACAGAGTCACAGGCTGGTTTGGGTTGGAAGGGGCCTTAAAGATCTTCTTGTTCCATCCCTGCCATGGGCAGGGACACCTCCCGCTGTCCCAGGTTGTTCCAAGCCCTGTTCAACCTGGCCTGGGACACTTCCAGGGTGGGGCAGCCACAGCTTCTCTGGGCACCCTATTCCTGACACCACTTTTGCCACAAGGCAGTGCCCTCTGATGGCTGCTGAGGTCTCCCCTCCCTTGTGGGTGTGCCAGCAGAGGTGCAGGTCCAGCCCCAGGGATCATCATGCTCTGCCCTGAGCATGGCCATGAACGTTGCAGGGGTTTGGTGAGTGTGTTCTTAAATCAATGATCCTATTAAAGACCAGGACTGCCGATGGATGGAGAGTTCATTGGTATTGCAGGACTGTCTTTGAAAGGATGTTCCCCAGGGCTGAGTTGAAGCTTCTGCTTGACAGGTGTGTGTGATGTTCCAGGATCCAGGGAGAAATCCTGCCTTGTCAATTCAGCTGAAATGAGGCAACCAAAGAAAGGACGGAGTCGGCACGTTCGTGTGTGGGTTAATTTACAGCATCTCTCAGTGTCTGCCAGCTCAGTGCTTGGAAATCCTGTCACATTCTGTGGGATTGCATGAATTATAAATTCCCATCTCACACACACACGGATGTTTCAAGTGAGTAGTTACTTATTTTTCCTTTTCTATGTAAGAAAAAAGACTGACGGAGTTGCAGCACATTCCAGGGTGATGCACTGCCCAATTATAACAGTCCTTCCCTGGGCCACCAAGGGTTGTATTTACCATTCAGGAAGATAATCTTCTACACTTCCAGCATGAAGATATAACAACCATTTTGCTCTGCTTTTAATTAAGGCAGGTGTATGCCTTGAATAAAGCCCACATCTCAGTGTACTGTCAATATTTAGGCAAGTCAAAATAGAATGTGATATTAATAAAGAAATAATTTAGAGTCTGAAAAGATATTGCTTTTTTTCACCTTGGTACATGAACACCAGCTATCCAGCCCACAACATTCCCACTGAAAGCAAGCAAGGTTACAGTGCAATCAAAGAAAGGGGTGTTTGTGCAGCATAGACAATGCACTGGGTTACCCAGAGAAGGTGATGGGCTCTGGGTGCCACAGCGGCCCCCAGGGCTAAACCAGCCACATCTTTAGGGCCAAAACAGCCACGCCTCCAGGGCTAAACCAGCCACATCTTTAGGGCCAAAACAGCCACGCCTCCAGGGCTAAACCAGCCCCACCTCCAGGGCTAAAACAGTCACACCTCCAGGGCTAAACCAGCCACACCTCCAGGGCTAAACCAGCTGCACTCCAGGACTAAAACCTCCAGGACTACTAGCAGAGTTCTGCTCAGAGCGCTGTGACTCCAGTTCTGATTCTCAACTGGGACCTCTTGATGGGAAGAGCAGGTGTCCTCCTAAGGGACAAGGGACAATGGTTTAAAGTGACAGAGGGCAGGTTTAGATGGGATATGAGAAGTAATTCCTTCCTGTGAGGGTGGGCAGGCCCTGGCACAGGTGCCCAGAGCAGCTGTGGCTGCCCCATCCCTGGAAGTGTCCAAG
>JAWWEV010000029.1:8905899-8916260 GCA_035583235.1 Hafferia zeledoni | reverse complement strand
AAAAAAGAAAAGAAAAAAAGAAAAGAAAAAAAGAAAAGAAAAAAGAAAAGAAAAAAGAAAAGAAAAAAGAAAAGAAGAAAAAAGAAAAGAAAAGCAAAGAAAAGAAAAGAAGAAAAAAGAAAAGAAAAGAAGAAAAAAGAAAAGAAGAAAAAAGAAAAGAAAAATAAAAAAGAAAAGAAAAAAGAAAAGGAGAAAAGAAACCCACCTTTTCTTACAGCTCTGCAGTCTTCAGAGAACACTGCAGCTAAAATTCAAATTTCAGTTTGCACACATACTGCACTAATAAATGGTCAGCTTAGAAGCATTTCCTGTTTATACACTGTGTTAATAAGCATCCATCACCCGTGTCACATATACTGGAGACCAAATTCAAATGTCAAACAAAATGTAAGAGGTCACACATTTTCCTTTGCTAACTAAAAGTGTAATTCATAAATATTATTGCTACCAAACTCTCCATCTACAGCACTTGTTTAGAAATATGCACATGTAATATAAATTGTGATTAAGTTAAATGGGTATATTATTTCCTGTTTTAAGGGTGAGCAGCAGCATGAATTATGTTTTACTCAATAGGCATTTCAATAAAAACCTGCAGCCCAACAAGCTGCTATCACAGAATTCAGCTGCACAGACTGACATGAGCAGAGTCTTATGATCCACCACTGATATTAAAGCTTTTTCTCTGCCTGTTATTTCTGCTGATGCAGAGAAAAAACATTTCCTTTGCTCAAAACCTGTTCCCTTTTTTATTGTAAAAATAAAGCTTATTTGTTTATAGGTGCAGAATAAATAAGATAAACATAATCAGCTAATGGCAGGTTTTTTAATTTTTAGTGACTTAAGAAAGGTGGGACTGGAGGAAATTGCTCTACGAAAACAACCAACTCCCATGTTTTGAAATTACTCATTTTCATTTGTAGAAAACAAACACTCCGGGAACAAAATAATGGAAAGATTTTTAGAAAGGGGTTAGACAGATTTTGGAAATGGGAAATGTACTTTCAATGTCATGTAGTCACTGGATTTTGTTGATTTTTTTTTTCCTAGTGTCTCTTTTTGCTTGATTTTGAATTTTCAGTTCATTTGAAGAGTTTTAGTACCTGACTCAGAGTTCTCTGAAATCACCTTAAAGACTTAAATGAAGAGACTTAAATGAATTTGAAATAAAAGCCTGAGATTCTGATATTATAATATTGTTACAGTGACAAAACAATCTCCCTTCAGGCCCAACTAAAGATCTTTCTCACAAGCACAAGCAAGGAAAATTTCAAAATTGAATTAAAAATATACCATTCCCCCCATCTTTATATAAAATCTGCCAGAGTTCCTCAGCTTTCTGAGTGCAATTAAAAATTACATTTTGTTAACGAAATATCTTAGATTTTATGCAAAGAAAATTATTCCCACCAAGTTGCTGCACAGCCCCAGATAAGCAAATGCAGTTACTGCTTCTCTTGAACCACTGAGGACAAAATGTGGTTGCAAATACTGTCAAATCAAAGGCTTTTGAGGCAAATAAGGATGCCACACATTCCCAAGTTATCTACTCCTTTTTTTTTTTTTTTTCCCCCCTAAGCTTTGGTTAAAAAAAGAGGTTTTACCAAGTCACTGGAGTCTGGTGTTCTTTTAAAAGCTTGTAAAATGGGAGTCTGAATATTTTGTTTTATTAGGAGGACCATAGTGCAGAGCAAAGGCAAAGAAGATTGCTAAAAAGGAAGGGGTGCTAAGTCCTTTAAGATACCCAAAAAAGAAAATAAGTTCCATATTCTGAGAATTGTAGGGAAACAGACATATAGGAGCACTGAATTGTATTTCAGAGGCTTTTACAGTGGTGTAAAATCTTTGATGTGTCCCTGTTTATGAAGTGAGGAGACACCAAGGCAGATACTATCAAAAAGGGGAAAAATGCCATTGCATTTCAATATTCCAGTAACAGAAAGAGAGTCCTATTCATTAAAATTTCAACACTTACAAATAACTAATTGTATAAATCTTGCCCTCCTTGGTTTGGGCACTGAATTTCAGTAGTTAAAAACATAATAGAGGGAAGTTATTGTCATTGATATGTATTACTGAGCCATTTCCTTGAAAGCAGCCAACAGGGACAAAAGAATTCCAGAATCCCTTTATAGATTGCTGTGTTGAGTTTGTTTTGCTGTGGGATGATACTGTTTAGCTTTTCTGTGTTCCTGAAAATTTCCCAGAAGGAATTCCCAAGAGAGGGGTCTGCTTTTTTCACCACCCCACACGTGACCCTTTCCACGTTGGGATGGGAAGAGAAACCCCCAGGTGGTCCAGGGAGCAGCTTCTGCATCAGCCCCAGAGGGAGATGCTGGGAAGCAGCAGCACCAAGGGATGGTGTGGAGGGAAAGGTCTGCCCTGGGAGCAGCCAGGACTTTCAGGGTCTCAGGGGGTCCCTGGAGCTCAAGAACCACAGGCCAGTCCCTGTGGGAATTAGAAATGAGGGAGGTGGGGGAAGAGAAGAGGAGCCACCACTGCCCCTTGAGCTGGATGGTTCATGGGAAGGTCCACAGGGAAAAGCCCTCTCAGGATTCCACAGGGAGGGCTGGGGGTGCAATCCAGCCCCAGGTTGGGAGCCCCTGCAAGTTCAAAGCGAAGCTTTTATGAGTAAAGACAAAGTCCTACCCTGAGTGAAGATCAAACCCTTCCTAATCTTCTGTTGCAACAGAGAAGTGACTTAATAACTGTCTGCATCCTCTCCTCAAGCTTTTCCACAGTGACTGAAGATGTTGGAATTGGTGTCCCTGGCTGCTGCAAAACAGCCACTGCACTAAACAAGAACACATTTCCTTTTTATTCCAAGAGGCTAAAACTTTGGAGCTTTTTTCCCCTTCCTCACACAAGCAGCATCATGTTCTTGGGAGGTTTAAACCTTCCTGCAGATGAACAGAAATAATGCAAGAGTGTGTCTTTGTAGCCCAAAGTGCCCTGTGAATGTCCCAGCTGATCCCAGTCAGATGGAAGATCCAGTACAAAAATTGTCCTTTTTTTCTGGGCTTTGTGCTAAAATCCCTATTCATGCTCATATGAGGTTTCTGTTAATTATATTAATAGAATACCATTATATCAAATATCAAAATATTCTAGATATTTTGGGAGTGTGCACTGATGTACAAGGGCCTTTATATAATGGTGGTGATGATGATGATGATGATGATGATGATGATGATGATGATGATGATGATGATGATGATGACGACGACATTATTATTGTTGTTGTTAATGTAAACTTTGTGGAAAATGAACCACAGATATTTACATTACAGTGGTTTTTTTTAAAGATACTCATTTCCCCTCCTTCCCAAGACCTGCGTTAATTAAAATTAAACCTCAGTAATTCCAAGAGGTTGTAGAAGAGCTTTGTGTTGGTTTTGTTTCACATACACAACTGTCCAAAGCACCCCTTCCCCTGGCAGAGGCAACAGTGCTGAAACTGCTGCATTTCTGTTGGTTTGTGCATTCCCACCTGTGAAATTTTACAGCTAAAAGGAGATCATGCACCATGTAACCACTGATACAGAAACATGAATTTTGAAAGTGCCTGAGGCAAGGATTTGGGAAGGTAACAAGAACTCAGGCACCAGCAGTCGGTCAGGAAAAGGATTCACTTAAGAGCCAACCACAGGTTAAGGCAATGGTGATTTCTAATATGTACTTGCAATTTGTATTATTTCACCAAAAAAATACATTAAAAACTGTGCATTATCCACAAATACACCAGACACAATTTCCTTCAATATAACTTGGCTTTGCGTAGGTGTGACTTGCAGAGATCTCTGTACCCCTGGCCATCTCCCCCAAGGAAGGCAGTCAGTAACCCCTTGATAAAAACCTGATTTGTGCACTACAGACCCCACATGAGGTGAAAGCTTCAAGCTCTCAGGGACTAGAGTTATGCTCTTTGCATCCCTAGTACTCCTGTTTTGGTTTGAAAAATTGAAAAAGCCCACAAAATTATACTTCTTCCTTCAGAGCCTAAAATACACCAAAATGCAGATAATGAAGTGACTCTGGTTATATCAGTCATTGGCTGCTTAAAAAAAACATGTTTGAAAACAGCCTTCAAAAAGGTGGAGCAGATCAGCCCAGTCATGGGGTCCCTGTAACCCCACAGGAAAATGTCACTGCTGTGCTACTCATTTAACCCTGGGGAAAAAATTCACTTGGTCAATGCATTTTCCTCTAGTTACAGGTTGCTTAACTTTGGGCATCTTCTCTCTGTGTGCACCACAAAGAGCAGGGCATGGGGATTCGTTTTAATTCGTAATTAGTGGCCTCCTTTAGGGTGCAATGCAAATGGACAGAAGATGTTGCAAAAAGTGACACTGAGAGAAAATAGAATGGGAATTAAGATTTTCCCTCTGTAAATAAGGTTTGGCTGATATTATTCTTCACCAGGGCTCCAGCACTGCCCTGTACACTGCTCAAATTTCTCTATAATCATATAGATTCACACCTTAAATCTTTTTGTTGGCATGAGGTTGCCTGTCTGTGCCACCTTCACTTGCAGATGGCAGAGAAAAAGCTGTGCCATGTGGGACAAACTGCAGTCTCCACGATTAAAGGTGATTCAGATGTTATTGCCAGATACATTGGTGGGAAAGCTGCTCAGTCAGTCCCAAATCTGAGTCCCAGAGTCACAGCTGGAGTTCAGGAGCCTGCTGTTGCAAGGCACTAAGGCTGAGCTGGAGCAAAACTGCTCCAAAAAGGAGCAACTTCTCTCCTTTTTCCAGTAATGCTGCGGTTCCCCCTCTGTGTCGGAGACAAATGATGGATTGTGATGGCAGGAAGGCTGTGGGACACAAATTTTACAGTCGAAGCCAAATGCTATTTCTTCCTGTTTATAAGTGCAGAACTCTGGCTGAGCAGAGCAGAGCAGAGCAGAGCAGAGCCCCTCCCAGCTCTGAGCATGTAGAGCAGAGCTCAAGCTGCACTGAGCCTTCCATGGTGAGGGAAACACAACGCCAGGTAGCAGGAGAAATTTTATCCATCACGGGCAATTAGGCTGATTTAATTCCCCAGCAGCTCAGTGGGTAACATTTAGCCCTTTCCATCACTTGTTTTGTTCCAGTGACATTCAATCTCTCTGTTGCCAAAGGGCCACACCTGAGCTCTGATTTATGGCAAGGGAAGAGCAGCCTTTTGCACTGTTGGTTATTACATTTCTGCTCAGTCAGTAACAGGTTCAACCTGCACAGGTAACTTGGGGGGGAATTAGCTCTGAAACTTCAATCCTTCCACCTGCCCACTTCTATTCCCTGCTTTTGTTCAAAGTAACAAGTTTTTCTTGTTACCTGTGTGGACTTTTCATGCCCTCTGGGGTTATCTTGCAGCATTTCTTTTCAGAAACCAATTGAGGTTTTCACTTTTTGGTGTATTTGATGAGCCTGATATTTCTGGGAAGTCTCAGCCCCTGTGTGAGTGCATTGGTACAGAAACCCCACTGTGCCTTGAACACATCATGTTTATCACTAGTGCAGCAGGTCTGACTATCCCCACAACACTCATCTCACTGCACATCCCTGGTGGCTTTGATGTCCTCATGGACAATGGACAGAGCTGAGATTTCAGGGTGGCCAGCAGCTTAACTGGCACAATAACCCCTCTGCAGTGCCAAACATCTGCACATCCCTTCCTAAATTTAAAAAAAATTTTAAAATCTCCAAATTGAACTCAGACAAGATTCCAGGAGAAGGAGGAAAATGTGTCCAGAGAAACCCAGATGTAGGAGAAGCCCTAGGCTGGATGGGGTTTTGGTTGGTTGGGTGCAGGGGTGAGGCCAATTATTACTGTTTTAATAGGAAAACAAGGTTGTGAACCAACACAAACCAGCAGTGGGCTTCATAAATAAAAGCAACCTTCTGGTTCCCAGCCCTGCTTGCAGAGGTTCTGAGCACTTAAAATTCACATTTAAGGCAAACAGAGCTTCAGATGTTCAGCAGTGTTGAAGTCATTGAAGCCCATTGTGTCCCTTGAACCCCCAGACACCGCAGCCTTTTAACTGCAACTTCCCGTGGCTCATTTCCAGTAGAGAAACATAAACATGTGAGGTCTGCTGACTCTCTATCTCCATTTAGGTTCTGGGAACTTGATAAATGCAAAACATTTGCTTACCTTATGAAGAGGAAGTCATGTTTTCTATTGCAAAATATTGATGGCAGAGTGAAGGACTCGCTGCTGCAAACCAAGAAAAATAACGCGAGAAAACTGCATTTTCAGACAGATTGTGGGGATTATTTTTTATGATTTCTGACTGTTTTGACTTGGCAAAGCAGGAGTCTAACAAAACAAGTGATGAAGGCTCCTGGCATGTGACTTCTCAAATATTTAGCAAGTATTTGTAAGCTTTATTAAGTCAAGATGACTCATCCATCTTGACTTGCTTACATATATGTTTCATGTACTATGCTATGTAGACCAATAGAAAGTGTTAGTCATTTGTTTTATTACTGCAGGGTTATATTTCAGCAAAACTATCTAGTTTGGATGCTGTTTATTTTCAGAACAGCTCAGGGTGAATTTTGTAGGTCTGCAAAGCCACTGGCCTTCCTAACTTCTTTTCTTGGCAGAGAAGACCCAGAAATGTGAAGCAGAATCTCAGTTTTCAGTTTAAAATTAAAAGAATAAGATGCTTTCCTTTTGCTTCGGGGACTGTGTTCTTGGAAATAGGACTCTGGTAAAGGCAGAGCAATTCTTTTTGCCCAAACTCTTCCACTGCTTTTTGCTCAAGGCCAGGATTTCTGCAGCCAGGAGGGAAGAAAATCATAACTGTAGGTATTTGGATTTTGGGAAAACCTCCCTGGGAGTTTAGAGGAGGGAGTGACAATGGCACAGATATTTACCACAGGGGATGTGGTCATTTTATGGGCAGCATTTGCCTCCTGCTAAAAACTTTGTCTTTTCATTGGAAAAAGGAAAACCTGGGCATCAAAATGCATCTGCTGAAAAGTGAAAATTTTATGTGTTATTTCTTGCCAACAAGTCGCTCTTAATGGAAATTTTGTTTTCAATCACATTTTTTGCCCCAGATTTGATCAGCTCTACACATCACGATTTTCTGTTTGCAACACTCACGTCCCTGTCACATAAACAGGCATTTTTTATTGTATTTCCTCTTGCAGACCCACAGCACATCTCCAGGAAAGAGAAAAAGGGGAACTCAACTGCCTTCACTAAAAATGTCTTTTAAATCAGTGAAAGGGAACAGATGGAATGACATGGGAGAGGTTCTTGAAGTGAAAAATATTCCAGGGGTAGATACATACATATACATGTGTGTGTATATATGTATGTATATTTATATATACATGTATTTTAACTCAGATACACAGAATCAGAATCCCAGAATATTCCAGGCTGGAAGGGAACACACAGGCACATTTGTGTGCACAGATGCACACACCAAAAAGGGAAATAAATGCAGATGGAAACAGGTTTCTGTTCCATGGCCAAAGACACTGAACAGCATCCAAATGAACCCTGAGAAGGACATTGGAGAAGTTTATTGCAGCTGCAACACCAACCTCCCTCATCTCTTCTGGGCTCTGGCTGATGGCTTAGGGCACTTTAATGTTGCCAATTGTGCAGTAAATCTGCTGGGTCTTATTACCAGACATATCAATCCCATTCGTGGTACAAACGAGCCATCAGCGAACTGTGAACACCAATACAGATCATTTGTAAAAATAAAATACAAGAAGACAATAATAAGTGGTGCTGCCCTATCTCCTTACAGCCCTGAGAGTGAAAAATGAGTTCTAATGCACAACACCTGTGCCACATGAGGGAGGGCCTGGAAAACAGTTGGAGCTTGGAAAAGCTGGCTCAGGAGTGGAACAAATCCCTGCATGCACCATCCAGGGGCATAAAGCCTGACAGGCAACCCCAAACCAGCTCAGAGTGGTCCCTGCTTCTGCCCAGGGGTTTTCCTGATGGCAGAGAAGCAGAAACATAGTTTAGTTCTGGGGGGAACCTCACTATAAAAGCCTTTCCCAGCTCACTCTGGGAGATTGGCACTGGCACAGAGTGAGGAGTTGCCCATGTTGAGGGTCACACAAATAACAGGGGTTGCCCTTCTCTTCACTCCACTCAAACGTTCCTGCAACACAAAAACCTCCACAACATGTGGCTGAGCCACTGAATGGATTTTTCCAAAGAAAGGGAGAGGCAGAATCTGTGAGAACAGGAGACGCTTCTCCATTAGACCAAGAGTTCTTGGAGAACAATGGAGCAGCTCCAGGGCACAGAAGCCCTTGTGGAAACAGTCAATGTCAAACCCAGCACAGGCTGAGAAAACCCTCTCTGTGGTGTGTAATTATGTCAGTCTTTGTTGGTCTGAGCAAAAAGGGTGGTTGGCAGCTGAGGGAGGTGAGCAGGATTAACCCTGTGGGACACAGACCTGGAGTTTGGGAGGGTTGGCTGGACAAAGGTGAGGAAAATCCTAATGGCAATCAGAGTTCAAGGGATGGAGGCTCTACCATGTCCCTCAGGAAGCTGTTCTATTAATAACCTACACTGTGTTTCAAAGTTTACCTCATAGTTCCAGGTTGGATTTTTCCAGGGGACTTTTGTCTGCCAACCTTAAACACCTTTTTATTTCTGATATTTAAGGATTGGTAGAGCAACCCAAAATTTCATTTCTACTTATGGATCTTCCCTTCCATTTAAGGATCTTTCTACTCTTTTTTATTTTTTTTTTAAATCCAGTGCTTTCTTTTGTATCAGAAAGAGTCCCTAGTTTCACTCTTTGGGGATCACACATAATACAGCACAGACTGTGAAGGAAGGTGCTTAGAAAATGCATGTGGAAGGTCCTGAGAAAGCTATAAAGTTCTGCAATGAACACAAACCAGAAGCAGTTCCTGGAAGCTTCTAAAATAAAACTGCTGCCTTATTAAAAATTAGCATTTTTAACCTGAATCTCAGTTTGAGTGGTAAATACAGAATAAACCCAGGAAAACTTGGAAGTAAATTGGTTTCGAGGAGGGCTGGTCAACCCCCTGGCAGAGTAACTGGGGGTTTCTGCTGCTGTAAATACCAGGATTGTCCCCCCTGTCAGGAGATTTCACTGTATGGACTTTGCACTCCTGTTGTTCTTTGGAAGGTCTTTATGTAACTTTGCTGGTTGTCCCGAAAAAATTGGGATTAACTCAGAAGACAGATATTGCAGATTGGATTAGACTTCAAAGAGGTGTTGCCAAAGAGAACTTTTAAAAGGCTTTTAAAAATGAATCGCACCGATACAGGCTCCTTCCCTTTGAACATGAAGGGGAAAAGGCAGAGTTTAATATTACTTAAATGCATCCAACAATTAAGTTGCTTGGTACTCAGGCAAACCACATGGGGGAGGTTTCAAAGGAAAGTGGATATTTTAGGGACTTTTCAAAGAGTCTCCACATTGCTGCAGCTTTGTTGACCAGGCCCTGCCCTCCTACAATGGTCAGCAAACATGCCCAGGCTTCACCAGCTGCCGCTACCAAGAGCTCCTGCCCCACCTTCCTGCTTCCAATGCACTCGTGGGATTGCCCAAAATGCTGCTCCAGCAGCTCCTGGGTTCCACATGTACAACTTTGAATGGTTTTCTGTTCCTCTCCATTTATTTTTAACTTCACAGGATCTTCTGAGTTGGAAGGGACCCACAGAGGGTTTATCTGCCAGTAAGACTTTGGGGTAATTATTTTACTGCAGGGAAGGCAAAACACTGACTGGTGAGGAAAGTAAAGTGCTTTTTGAGAGTATTTGGGTGTTTGTAAGGGCATGTGGTAGCAGGGTGGGAGTGCCAAGTGTTGCTGTGATAGGGACCTTGGCTGAGTGCAGATTTTCTATTGGAAGAGTAAATACAGAGGGTAAAATGTCATTGTTTTTGTAGAACATAATAGGTCCCTTTCTTTTTCTCCTGAGGAGCCTGGGAACTCCAAACAAATTTGGGGGCAGTTTTATTAAATGAAAATATTCATGCATTATGAGCTCATTTATATCTTTCCAGCCCAGCCCAAGAAAAGGTCAGTTGAACAAACCACTCTCTCAGGAGCTGGGGAGGAGTTGTGAGCTCACACTAATCCTCCTAATTGCACTCTACCTCGCTCTTTCATTTGGTTAAGCAGAGGCCAACAAATCCTGGCTTTCAGAACTCATTATCAACCTGCTCCTGGCTCTGCCTCGTGCCCTCACCCTTTGGATGCACACTCTGCACATCCCTCTGCCTTAGGCATCCTCCAGGCTGCCTCCTGCACCTTCTGATGCCCAATCAGCTTTTGAATGTCTACCTGAAGGGAAGTTCTGGCCAGGTGGGGGTTGGTCTCTTCTCCCAGGCACTCAGCAATAGGACAAGGGGGCAC
>JAWWEV010000029.1:8888793-8905799 GCA_035583235.1 Hafferia zeledoni | reverse complement strand
GAGTTGGACCAAGGGTTGGACTTGATGATCTCGGAGGTCTTTTCCAACCCAATCGATTCTATGATTCTATTCTATGAATGCAAGTCAGCTATAAATAACTGGGGTGCTGCTCCACGTGTGGATTAGTGTGGATGAAGCAGCAGAACAGAATGAGCACCCGTGGCCAGCTGTGCTCCTGAGGGGAGCTTTAAAACCCAGTCTGGGTTCCAGAAGATCTCTGCCAGTGGAAACTGCCCAGGACCAACACTTCATCACTGTATCTCCTGGCTGGATCCACCCCACCCAACATTAATGTTTGACAAAATGTTACAATTGGACACTCAGGTCATTTTTTCACAATCCGCAAATTACAAAAAAAAAAAAAGGGAAAAAAAAGAAAAAGCAGTTTGAATTTTCTCCAAACTTTACATGACCCTTCTCCCTTCCCTTTGGAGGAGATCTGGCAATTTTCAGGCCTAATGAATTTTCCAAGCCCCAGTAAAAGGAGAAGCTGCCTGCAAGCTTCCAAGCCTGCCAGCTCCTCAAAGCCCAGCAGCTCTTTCCACTGTGGTGCCTCTTCATGTATGTGCAGTAAAGATCTACATTTCTCCCAGACTTTCTTCTCCCTCCTGTTTTGTTGTTTTTTGTTACAGTCTGTCTCAAACACACACAAAAAAGAGGATTAGAAGTGGAGTTTGGTTGAAGAACAGTGACATCTGTTCTACTGCCAGGTGACTCCCATTTTTTCAGAGTTTTATGACAAGAACATTACTTAAAGAGTATGACTGGATGAGAACCACATCCCACCTCCACCCTGTGTCCATATGTTTGAGTTTGTCCTACAATGGCCATGAAATATCAATCTTTGCTGCTTTTTTGGGTGTCTGGACATTACAGCATATACAGGAGTTAGAGAAGGAGGTCAAAATACCATGACAGCAAAATTCAGGGGGATTTTCTGCCCCCTGGCTCGCAGGGGCTCATGGCACAGCTGCATTGTCATACTCAAGTCAAGAGAATGGAGATGGCTGAATTCCTCACACTGGGATCTGGGGCACTATAAGTGGCCAGCATGGTCTGGCTTCATGCTGAGTTTGCTGTGCAAGAAGACTTGGGCACCTCAGAGTTACACATAAGGGGAGAAGGTGCTCCAGCATAGAATGAAGGTGATGGGATTTCTGCAGGAGCTGAGCACCTACAAACTCACACATTCTCTGACAAGAGGGAACCATGAAGCAGTATTTAGGAGCAGATGCCTTTCTTTCACCACTGCTAAGCAGCCACAGACACTGCCCAGTCACATGGATCCCTCTGCTACAATGCAGATTTATGTACATGGAATCTCATAATGATGTAATACTCAGATCTCCTCACCAGACCTGCCTGCAGTTCCTTCCAGAGGCTGTTCAGCCCAGGCTCCCTCCACCTGGAAAGCTTCTCTTGCTTCCTGCATGTGGAGGCTGAAATAAATTCACTGAGCCTCTCCCTGATGGACCCATCATGTTACACCTGCACGTTTGGAAACACTCCTGCAAATCCAAACACACCAATAATTCCTTCCTACAGGTGACAGAAAGGCCACAGTGCCATCTGTTCAAAGCAAAGCCAATCCTCCTCCACCCTGCATGCACAAGGACACACCTCATTCACCTCAGTTTGCCTCTGGTTTGATTCAGAGTTTTATCATCTTCTCAAGGTCCAGGTGGACTGTTCTGCAGCATCTCTGTACCCCCTTCTGCAGCTGACAGACCTTCCCCAAACCTTCCCTTTGCCTCTCTTCTGGGGAGAAGTTGCCACTCTCAGAATAGTCTGTCACTTCTTTTTGGAGACTGGAGCCATGGAGGCCTCATCACTTGTCACCTCATTTCTTCACCAACATCTGTTGCACCCTGAGCCCCCACCGTATCACATGAACTGCAGCCTCTGCACCAGAGGAATTACGTGGAGCTCGAGGCAGCCCTGATTTATGTTGCAATGCAAATGGCACTGTAAGTTATGCTGCCCTCAAAGGCAGAGGGATTCTGACAGAGCACCTGTTGCCCAGATTCCTCCTTCTCCCCACATCAGTCTCCTACAAGGTCAAGTCATGGCCAGTGTGGTTTAGGATTCAGGTCATGGGACTCTGCAAGCTGAAGGCACTGGGGATGGCTGTTAACCCAGATTCTCAAGTGGCTCTTTAAAAGATGCTTTATATACAGAAATACAGGAATAATAACAATAATAATAACAATAATAATATTGACTAGAAGTATCCTGGATGTCTAGTCTGAATGGCCCTGGTAAGAACAGAAATCATAATAACAAATACCCATTAATGACTTACTCGTTTTTAACTATTCTTTTTGTTAGTTTTCAGCAAATGCTGCTGTACACAGCAAAGCTGACAAAGCAGACTTAGCAAAGGTTTTTCCCAAGTTTGCCTCATTTACTCTCCCAATAACCCTTTCTGCCTCCAGGAGTATAAAGCTGTTTGTGACAATACTGGTGACCAGTTCAGGT
This sequence comes from Hafferia zeledoni, assembly GCA_035583235.1. NCBI lineage: Eukaryota > Metazoa > Chordata > Aves > Passeriformes > Thamnophilidae > Hafferia > Hafferia zeledoni. The sequence goes on along the minus strand of JAWWEV010000029.1, from coordinate 8,903,321 downwards.
CAATAAATGACCAATGAGCAATGGTCAGCCATACCAGCAGAGATAAATATTCTGTTTTAATGAATCATCTCCCCTTTTCTCCACCATTTTATGGGAGTGTTTCATTCCCACCAGACTGTCACTGCAGTCTGAGTTTCTCTTTCATTTGGCTGACTTACATCTCACCTACATCACTTGGAAAGGAGGAAAGGAGAGGTGATCTGGTGCAACGTTCCAGTGCTCTCATGGCTCTGCAACAGCAACTCAACACCTTCCATTCAGATCAGATTTTCCACATCATGCCCTCTTTTGCCCCTATGCACTTTTTGCTTGGGCAGAACCTGAAGATTTTTTTTTCTTCTTAATTTCTCTCAGTCAATTGTAGTGACCCTGCTCTCAGAAAGACCCATCGTGGTTATTGCATGGGGCCAAACCCACTATTTAGAGTTGTCCAGTGCAGCTGGTCCAACCTGCCTTGAATATATTGAGCTTTCCAGTGCATACCTGTACCTTTCTGTCTAGTCTGTGGCACCCTGAAGGACATGACAGGCCAGCAGAGGTGACACAGCTCTAACAAATACTCTGAGACAGGCTCAGTCTTAGACTTTGATCCCCACCGATGTCCTTTGGACTCCCCCATTCATGACGTGCCTTTGTGATGCACAAAGACTCGTTCCTTTGAGAGGAACCATAGGAAAAGGTGTGCCCTATTTGTTCAAAAATTAATTATTGATGTCAGTCAAACTCCTCAGCCTTGAAGGTGTGAAGGGGAAACATTAAACCTGTGCAAAGGTCAACTTTACTGGGACCTGCCTATTCAACAAAGGGAACTAAGGCAGAATGATGAATTGCCAACGAGTTCCTGTGTGTTCAAGCAAATTACAAACTATTAACGTGTAAAACTGAACATTGCAGGAGAGGAATTCAGCTTTGGGATGGAGTCTTCACTGAAGTAGGTAAGCAGAAAGTTTTGGGGGTTGTAGGTCAATAACTGAGCATCAAATATGGAGAAAAAAGATTGTGCAAAATGAAGGGCACTTTTGCAGACTAACTCTGCTTTTGATTAAAATAGATAGCTGGATTCTTGTGGATAAATAACAACATGCTGGTGGTAAATGAAGAGAGGAAGCAAATGGACCTTCCATTGCTCGATACTGGAGTCCATCAATATGGAACCACGTGTTGAACTGGGGTAGGAAAGGAGTGCTTTGCTTATTATCCTCTTATTTCAAAAACAGGCCACTTGTGAAACAGGAAATCTCTGGAGGTCAAGTCTTTAACTGAGTTATCCTTATAGCTTAAGTGCCACTAAGCCCAGTTAATTACACAGCCACATATTGGAATGCATGGAAGAGCAACTTAATAAAAAATGGAAGTTTTGGAAATCATGTACTTCAAAGCCCTGAAAACAGCACTCTTCCCAGTCTCCCCCAGTTATTGGGATGAAGATTCTTTCATGACTGTTTTTTCTGCTATAAAATTGGAACACTTGTTAAAAGAAGTCTCAGAGACTGAAGTAATTACAGAGTCAGCTGCCACGTTTGTGAGGGATCCATAGTCCCAGAGTTCTTAATGCAATGGGTTTACAGCCCCAGGGCTGCCACACTTCTCTGGATATGAACAGACACTCACCCACTTGGCAAGTTAGGAACCTAAAACAGACCAGACATTTTTTGTTTAGGTCCTTAAAAGTTGTTCCCTCTATTTGCTTTCCTTAGTAATCCATGAGCATTGAACATCTGGGACTCATCCTGTGTTTTCTGGTGACTGTGAGGTATCTCATCTTTTGAGCAAGCCCAGTAAACCTCAGTAGGTTCATGTCAGAAAAATTCAGTGAACAGTCTCCTGGGCCTGTGGTCATCCAGCTTCACATGGACAAGGTCTACCTGCTCTGGATGGGAAGGCACATCTGTTTCAAACCCTACATGAGTTTGGTATGCTACTGCTGACACTAACTTGATCTAGGACATAAGCCTACACCAACAGACTCACAGAAAGCCAAGAAACATTCCCTTTCCACGATAAAAATAAATTTTCAAGATGCTTCTTGGAAATATGCATACATTTTAAAAATAAACCACACCAAAGAAAGCAAACAAAGCAAAAGGCTCTGCTACTTTATACCAATTTCAGTTCAAAGTGGATTCAGACCTATGACTTGGGCTGTGTCTGCTCTAAAGCTCAAGGTCTGCCAGCAGACCCGTGTTAGGCAAAATTTCCTGTGTGTCCAGAGGGACAACTTGCAAGCACAGCTTTGTGCAGGCTCTGGAGGAACTGTGTGTCCTTCCCCAGGGAATGCAGAGACCTCAGTCCTGTCCCCCTGTGTCCCATCCCACAGGGCAGCAGTCCCTGGAAGGCAGAGATGCTGATACAAACCCAGGCCTGCAGGATTTCAAGGGAGATGTGGGTACTCACCACTTTGTTTAACAGGATCCAAGACTATAAAAATCAAGAAAGAAAAAAATATTACCTCTTCTCATCAGGGTCTGCAGGCTCAACCTACCTGAGAACTGAAACAACTCATTGCACTGTGGCCAGACTTGGACTGCACACCCAGGGGAACACTCAGCCTTGTATTTCACAGGTTCTGAAGGTGATGAAGATCAGCTGGAGTAATAAACAGCAGATCTGATCCATCAGATGCAAACACACCTGGGTAATGCCACTTCAACTTGGTGTTCAACACAGAGAGCTCACCTGAGTCAAATTCACTCACATGTGTTTTTAAAGAGCTCAGTTCTGTGCTGCAGGCTCAGGACTGGAGTGCTGACACCCAGAGTGGAAAGACAATTCAGCTGGCTACAAACATCAGTGACTGCATTTGCATCTGTCATCACAAATGTATTTCAGTTTTAGATGGGGAGGAGAAAAGAAAACAAACACAACATTTTCTGGTTAAACAGAACCAGAGTAAGGAATCACTGAGACTCTCCAAAGGGGAGTTTATTTAATTTATTCTTCCGTACACACAGCTAGTTTGCTGGGATATTATAACTCAGCTCATTTCTCTGGTGACCCATGGCAACCCCTGGATCAAAAGGATTACTTGTGACTCATAACTTACCTTGGCTAAATATAAATATAGGGCTTTAGGTTAAGTAATCTAGGCCTTAATCAATAAAACATTTAAAGTGACAGTACAAGGAGGGATTTGAAAAGTCATGCTATTATAATGTTAACTCCTAATACCTGAGTTTCTGGGGCTCTCCCTTTCTGGGTTTAACACAGATGCCCCACATCAAGGACTTTTTGTGCCTTTTGTGCATGCAAGTACAGCTGCATACAGTTTGAATGTTCTCCTGTTCCACAGTGAACTCCTGCTCATTTTTCCCCACAGGAAATCCAAGCAATTGCCCCTGTGTGCAATACCATGATTAGGTGACCATAATTGCATACTTAATGAGCTTGTATATGTTTCGAGTGCCAGTTGCTCAGATGTGGCCACCTCAATGGATATCTGAATCTCACTTTTGCGTGGTGAGGTTGAGAAAAAAATGTATGGAAGTTCTTATTTCATATACCTAAATTGGACCATTTAAATCCCCAATTCTTGCTTCAGTGCCTGTTTTTCAATATCAGACCTTACGTGCAAATCAGCCACCCTGTGGACTTGTGTTGGCAACCAGAGATGGGAAAATACAAGTCAAATAAAATATGACTCCTTTAAAAGAAGCCTGGAAGCTTTCCAAATAACTCCAGGGATGTAAAGATTACAGAACTGTTTCTTCCCAGCCTGGGGAATCTGCAGGGTCACTCCTGTTATAGCCGTGGTGGCCACTTGAGGGAGGTGGGTGCCAGTCTGTGGTGCCAATGCCAACCCTGTGCACCCAGTGAGCAGAGAGTGAGCACAGGGCAGGACTCCCCACTCCCAAGGGGATGCAGCTCCTACAGCCCATCCCAGGGACAGATGGGACAAGGGGCAGTTCCCCATCAAACTATCCAATAGCTGTTTCCAAGTGTAAAGGCATCAAGAGATTAGACTTGATGTGAAAATTGAATGGGGAATAAGTTTAAAAATTGATATGAAGCTGGGTTCATCTGTCATTATTTTGGTATTATTGATGAGCTGGGACTTAGGAAACAATGTAAATTATGCTGTCTGTAGTTCCACTGGTGTCAATGGAGGGAGTCTGGACTAACACACCTTCCCCAGAGTTTGTACAGTCCAATTTATGAACATAGAGGAATGACTAGTTTCAGGTATTAAATAGCTACATTTTTTTCCTTTCTGAAGGAAAAAGCCAAATTTGTATCTGGCATTTATTCTTGCTCAGAGTAATGGAAAAGAGAAGATGAATTGCAGCCTTAAAAACCCTTCCATGAGTTCTTCACTATGAATTATTTTATATAATTCACCAGGAAGGTGACATGATTTACATCAGTATATACAGTTAAATTGTTCTATATTGTAAACCATTAGCAAAGAAGGATGAAGGGCTTATGAAGAAGAGTGGAGAGACTCTGCTGTTATGACAGAATGAAAAATTCCTGGACATGCAAGAAGACATCCCACTGTTTCCATTGGAAGATGGTTGGGTATGTTCCCCACAGCAACTCCAAGATCTTTGGCCTGTGCACGGGAGACTATTCTTGGTTTATTTTCCTTGCACACCAGAAAGGTTTGTAGAGCAGAGCAGGGCAGATTGCACTTCAACTCCCAGAGCACAAGGTGTGTGTCAGAGGGATGGCACTCCCAGCTGACTGGTGATACCCAGCCCACACTGCTCAGGAAGATGTGGCAGGGGAGCTTGAGGTTGGATTCTTCATCCAGAGGGTGGTGGGCACTGAACAGGCTCCTCAGGGCAGTGGGCACAGCACCAAGGCTGGCAGAGCTCCAGGACTGTTTGGACAACACTCTCAGGCACAGGGTGTGACTTTGGGGGTTGTCCTGTGCAAGATCAGGAGTGGGAGTCAAGGATTTTTGTGGTTCCCTCCTAACTCAGGGTATTCTGTGGTACTGAGACTCTGTGATCCAGGTCGTCAGCAGTGAGAGAGGGGAACTTTTTACAGCACAAGCTGGAGTTTGCAGAGTTTGGAGGCACAGGTGCCCCGTGTGCTCCATTCTCAACTGAGGAAATATGTGAGGGAGTTGGTGATCAAAGGAAACTCTGCTGGGATGTGAATCCCCTGAGTAAGACAGAGCAAAGCCCTTCTCCTCCTCCCTGCACACAAGAGCTTAGGAACAGGATGCTGCAGGGGGCAGGCCCAGCACATCAGAGCCTGAGGTGGAATCCCTGACTCCCAGTGGTGGTTTTGCTGTTGGAGATCCCCACAGGATGAGGGAAAGGTGCAATAAACCCACCACATGGTTTATTTTGAGAACCAGAACTCACCCCAGAGAAAAAGACAGCACTAGGAGAGGAACTGCTGAGTGACTCTCCTGCTGACACAACTTGGTCCTTTTCATCATCTAATTTTGTGGGCTGCTACAACTCCAAGGAAAGGAGCAGTTTCCAGTCCAATACAGGGTCTGACACCCTCTTCATCTCAATAGTGGCTTCAGCCTTGCTTATTGTTGTTGTTTGCTGTCTGAAGATTCCTGATGAAAAACAGTCAACTTCACTCTTAACCATTCTTGTTTCAGGAAACACTCTTTTTTCTAAAATATGTTTAATTTTTCCTCCCCCTCCATGGACCCATTTAACTTTCCTTTCCAATCTCCTAACAACCTGGAATGAGATCCTTGGTAGTTCTGCTTGTTGTGAAACAGCTTTGGGAGATAACTCCTAGTCCATGTTAACCACACTTCAAATAATCTTTGTGTAACTGTGATGCAAACCCATAATCTCCCAAAGCACATTTATAACCATTTTAAAGCCCAAGACTTAAGAAGGTTCTTGCAGGATGGGCTGGGAGAGAGGGGTGAAGACCTCACCAAGGAAGCACAGTTCAGTTTGCCTTCCAAACAGCTCCGTATCTCTCACAGCTTTACAAGGATGAAGTGACTGGTGAGCAAACAAGGAGGCCTGAGCTCAGATAAAGACAGGGGGTCCCTCTCTGACCAACCTTCTTCTGGAAGGTCATATAAGCACATACTTGTTTCTTTGCAGTGAGACAGATGCTTGAGTTTCAGGGGACTCAACACCTCCAAACATAAATGAAACGTGCCCTGAGGATGATGAATATGCCAAGCTCTGACGTCTGGAGGCACACAGGGAGCAGCTGGGGGATGTCCCTAAGCCAAGAACTGCACTTGAACACCAGGGGATACATTGCATTACACTGTTCCTTAGGCAAAGGCCACCTCTCACTACCCTCTTCTGGGTTGCCTTGTGGCAAAAGAAAACCTGCACATGCCAAGGACAGAAAACAGGCTGGGATCTGAAAATTAAATGGTTTCAACATCCCTTCCAATAAGTCTCCCAAAACACAGCAAAACACACAATAACATACAGGGGCAGAACTGCTTCTTGAGGAAGATAAGAGCCTCTAAATATCTTTTTTGACTAGTTTTTGTTTGCTCAATTGCTTTTAATTAAACTCACTCAGTTTGGGGAGTCAGCCAATTGTGGAGAATGAAAAGGAAAGCAAGAAATCCAAGCCTTCAACCCTTTGCTCACTGGCTGAACTTTCCCAGCTCTAAAGCACAGTCTTTCTCCATGAGGGCTCAGGGCTTCTCTCTAAACCTGCTTAGGAGAATTTATTATCCCTGTGAGCAAGTCTTTGAAACCATGATTTTAAGGGTAATAATTTCTAAGCAGTGAAATTCATGAGAGGCTGTAATGTAACGCCAAGTCTATCCTATTATGGTTTTAATTGGAATATACATTTTATGTGTTATTAGAGCAATGTTACTGTCCTTCTTATGCTTAATACTATATGAATAGCTAAAGCCCTCTAATGACCATGTAATTTATTGTCCCTATAGTTATGGCATTAAGCTACAAGTCACCTAATACTTGCAAACATTGTAAACTCCAATTACAGCTCCACCAGTGATCCCTCTGTCAACTGAGCTGGAAATGGCCGGTCGATAAGGCGGAGCACTGAGCCACACCACACAGTTATCTGCAGCTCAGCACCTGTGCTACAGAGAAATGTCCAATAAACTGGGGCTAAATACTTCTGCTGTGTTATCAGCCAGCCTCCAGAACGATGCTGATGGCTCTGATTCCACCAATCTTTTATGTGTTTGTCGGTTTTAACTGAATTTACAGTTAGCAGTCAATCGGTGATTCCCAAGAACTTCAGAGATTTCACAGGCACCAGAGTGGATTCTGCCCAACCCCACAGAAATCTTGGCATTGCATGAAAAATTGCCACCAGTTTCTATGCAAGTTGAGGGTCTTCTTTTCAAACATCCACAGCTATTTGAGAAAGTGCCAAACTAACTGACAACAGAATTCAGAGAATTCGGGAACAGGTTAAACTGCTTTTTACTTTTGAGTGACAGGAACTAGTTACCATTTGAGGGTGACCTTTACCCTCTTCATACTTCTGTATTCCAAAAGAAGAGTTGATATTCAACTCCAGAAATGACCCAGGAGTCCAGTTGGGGTCCCAGAAAGAGAAAGCAACTTTAAAATTCGCTGCACTGGATTGTTCAGGTGCCACATCTGGGCCATCCATGATCATTTCTGGTGCAGCTGTACATGAAACAGAAACACACACTCTATCCTGGGGACATTCTGTTTCTATGTTGAAAAGTCTTTTCTAAACAGTCTGTTTTAAATATTCCTGAGATGTTCTGTAAGGCTGAGGGGGACTCTATCCACAGTATTATTTTATTTCCTTTTTAAAGCTGGAGGTATGTGAGAATTATCACTTCTGTCATTGTTCTATCATGTTCACCTGCAGAGTCACTCATGCTGTCAAATATTCTACTTATCACATGCTTTGCCATGTCACAGTGCAATATTCTGTTTTATTTCCTATAAAAATACATAGATTATATGTGTGCACTTACATTTTACAGCAAACTGTGATTTGTATTTGTTTTGGAGGGGTTTACACCACACAAGGGGTGAAAGTTAAACAGAATCCCAGTGAAACAGAATCCCAGTTAAAGAGAATCCCAGTTAAACAGAATCCCAATTAAACAGAATCCCACTTAACAGAATCCCACTTAACAGAATCCCAGTTAAACAGAATCCCAGCACCAGTTGCAATGAGGATATTCCAAACATTTGTGGAAATTCTCTGCTGGCTGATCCGTGGTGTCTGTGTAATTCCTCTGGCTGAGCATTCCTTTCAAAAGAAGACAAGGAGCAAATCAAGTGCATCAAATGGATAAATCACCTTTCCTCACCTGGGGCTGGGCATTGCTCACTTAAGCCACCCAACCCTTCTGCACCCCTCAGAGAGGAGGACTCAAACTTGCTGGAAAATGGCCAATCCCCCATTTCAGCTCCACCTTTTTAAAAGCAATGAGCCCCCGAGCTGCATTTTGTGCCACATCTGAGATTTGTGTCACTCCATACATTTCCCATGACCATCCAAATATTCATGAAGAATTAATAACATGGTCCTGCTTTTAGCAAGTTCCATCCATTCTTATTTGTATCTGGCTATAATCAGCACTGAGACCCCAAATACTGGGTGACTGCATTTCATTCTGGAGTCCTTTTCTTTTTGTTTATGTCAAGGCAAATTAACTGGAGGGAGACTGATGAGGAAATCGAGCAAACTGTGGAAGGTCGAGAGGGCATTTCACTGAAATGTAATATAATAAGTACAATTTAAACAATGACAAATCCCATTCACCTCTTTTGTTTTCTTGAAATGTTTGGAATTATTTTTAACCGTCTTTTTTAATAAATAAAATTGTTCTATTAGTTTGCCCTACATTTGGATTTCATTAATTTTAGACTGTTTTCCAAGCATCTCAAATTAAACATGTCATTGGGCTCATTTAGACCTCAAATAACCCTTGCAACAAAACCAGTTATTCAAGGGTCAGCTGGAAGCTGGAATTTTATAATAAAGACAAGTTTAAAAGTTGAAAACTACAGCAAAGAAGAAGAAAAAGAAGAGGAAAAAATGCCAATATCTTGTCCATTCAATTGTTAGGGCAACAACTGAAACTCTGGTTTATTGTTGGGGGAATGGGTGGAGTCAAAGAGTCAAAGTTCAGGAAAACTGGTTTATTCCCGAAATGATCCAATGGTGCTTTGTCAAGAATTATCTTTTCCAGCTTTTCTGTGGGATGGATAAAAGGACAAATGTTTGGCTTTGTCTGAAAGTTGGTTCTGTTGGTCAAAGAAGTTTCAACATCATCATTATTGGTCTTGGAAAGTAAAATCCAAGGACACACAGCAGAACAAAGGCAAAACCTGAGATCCTGACTACAATCCCTAAGCAACACTTCCACCTACTGTGAGAATGAAGGGCTTTGATTGTGACTTTTAAGCACAAACTGGAATTTCTTGGGAGGTTTTAGGCTGTGGAAAAGGTTTTCAAGGACAGCTGGGACAGGCTGGAGGATGCTCTGCAGGAACCTTCCCCAGCAGGGATCTCAGGGGGCAAAGCTGAGCCAGTCCAAGGTACTTGGGAGGAATAAATGATTTCTGGAGCCCTACATAAAAAGAAGCTTAAACACATGGTATAAAGCCAACTGCTTTCCCCTTCCTTGCACCTTTCCAAAGAGGGAATGGGGTTCCCAGCTCTGGAAGCGGCTCCAGATTTATAGGGCTGTGTCTGAGATCAGACATGAAAAATCCAACCATTGTGATTTCTTGGTTGAAAATTAAGAGCTGGGCTTTCCTCTGCTGAGCAGGAGGGAAAACGAAAATTGCTTTTCCTCTGTAACCTGAGAGGCTTAGCTGAGTTCTCCTGCCAGACTGCAAAGATCTGCAGTGGTCCCTGCCCTAAACTATACCATCCTACTCAGCTGCCAGGACTGCTAAAAACCCTAGAAAAATGAATAATGTATTGTAGGAAAGCTCTATTACCATAACTGCAAAATCCTGGGCTGGAGGCTGAAGATCTCTCTGAAATACTGTCAAGCACAGTGGAAAGGGAGCAGAGGGCTGATATCCAAAGAGAAATTTAATCACTGACCTCTGAAAATCATGGTTTAGCTTTTTCCTTTTCTCTTTTTTCTACAAGACAGTAGCTGTAACTCTCCTTCTGACCCAACATTAACTTTCTACAAGTTGTAACAGATGTCTTGTAAAAACACCCCTTATTGCCTTGACCTGTTTGAGGACTGCTCTATCCTGCTTTGGGCTGAAGTTGATAGCTCAAGTCATGCAGGTTATTCCCAGAGAGGCACCACAGCCCAGCAGAGCTTCTGTCCCATGTTAGGGAGGTTTATTCCTAATGAGAAAAGATAAAAGAATGTGGCAGATTCAGTGGAAAATGCACCCTGAAAAGTGATGGGTAGAAGTTGTTTGAAGGACATGGGCTGTTCTGAGCACAACTGAGGAAGGAGAGAGGGCTCCACTTTGAAGATCCTCCCAGAGCAGTGTCAGGGCTCAGGAGCCAGCCCAGCTCCCATAGGGATCAGTGGCCAAAACAGCCAAGAGGAACTTGCAGCACAGAGGGATGCAAAGTGAGTGGAGAGCTCCCCAAAACAGCCCCACTCCTGCAGAAGCTCTTGGGCACAGTGAGGAACCTGAGCATCCTGCTGCTCAGAGCTCCTGCCCAGCAGCTGGGGGCCTCAGGGGCTGCCCTGCCTGCTGCCTTCTGCCCCCCTCTGAAGTTGGCACCTGCATTTAGGCCTGGGCTCAGCTTTACAAAGCCAAGCTGCCCCCAGTGATGGCACCAACAGTGAGCCAATCTGCCAGAGCCCTGCTCTGAGGGGTTGCTGCAGGGAGACACCACAGGCAGTAAGGACATAAAGGGAATGCATCAAATACAACAGCAATGTGGGAAACGCTGTCCCAGTGCAAGCAGCACCCTTGTTCCTCATGCCCAGCTGCTGCCATGCTCCAGGGCATCAGGGACTCCTGGAGGAGGACAACGGGGTTCAGGCAGTCACCAGCTGAGCTCTCTCCCCAGAATAGGTGGCAGACAGCACCATGCTGGGTTTGGGTGCTTCAGGTCTGCTCAGCTCCTCCAGTTTCAAGGGAAAGTCAAAGAGCTACAACAGTAACAATTGCCTTTTCTGGGCTGCTCCTTCATCATGCAAAGGCAGAAGGGAAAAAACAACCAACCAAACAAATCTGGGGTTTTTTTTCCACTGAGAGGCTGAAGAGTAGGAGAGGTTTAAGGAAGATTCATGGATGGGGTGTCTTTGCTGGGCTGTGCCAGCTGCAGAGCTGCACAAGAGCCCTTCTGCCTGGAGCTGAGGGGAGCACAGAGGATCTCCAGCTGCTCCACCAGTCAGACAACACTTTGCTTAGCTCCGGTCAAGATATCAATGCATTGCTTGTAAATAACCAAAGCACTGTTGGGACTTTGTGTTGTGTTTTCCTTGCAACCAGATCACCAAACCCCCAGGAGTTTGTTTCAGCCAATGCAGGAGGTGCTGCAGCACAAGGAAATGTCCCCACAGAAAGCAAACACTCCCCTTCAGATCTCAGGTTTTCAGCAGAGTTATTTTTTTGGTTTGTTTTTTAACATTTTCCTCCCCCCTTCACTTGGCGCTTTCCAGGTTTAAAAAACAAAGGCTGCTCGTGGTGAAGGAGCAATAGTGGCTTTCATATTTAATAACTCTTAAATCTTGCTCAACATGTGGCAATTGTTAGGTAGATTTGGGCTGCAATTAAAGAGGCACCCTTCTTTCTCTTCAGCAACAATATAGGCTCTTAATCCAACTAAACCCATCATATTTTAAGAGCTGAGATCATCCTGAGGCAAATGGTATCAAACTTAACATGGATCTGTTTTTCATAGGGAAGTTTAAAAGTTAAAGTTCACTTTCCTAAAAGTCTTCCATTAAAGAGAAGGCAGCTCTGAGCTCTCTTTTCAAGTGCCCACAGGTACCTATGCCATGCAAACAACATCTGGGGGATGGAGGGGAGAGGATAATTACTGAAATTCCTTTGTGCAGTCCCTTTTTCTGTAAGAGCCTGAGTTGGGGCTCTAAAGAGAAGCGAGGTGAGGGGGTTTTGTTGCCTGATTATAGATCTGACTGCAGATAAAAGTCCTATTTGTGTGACTCAGCCCTTGAAGTGCTCACAGGTCTGATGGAGATAACTGATAAAGGCTGTGAGTGACAGGAATAAACAGTGATAAAACAGCCCAGCACACTTTGGCTTCAACCCAAAACACATACTTAGTAAACCCTGCACAGCTGATGAGGAGACGTTTTTGTTTCCTTTGAGGTGGCTGTGAATATCCATAGGGAATCTGGGCTGGCAGCAGGTTTGCTGTCACTGCAGGCTGGTGGCCAGGCTGGCAGCTGTGCTGGGGCTGCCTCTCCTGCTGGCCCTGGGCTGGGGTCGGGGCACAGAGCTCACTGCTCCAGTTGGTTTTGCAATTAGTTTTGGGCTTACAATTAATTTTTTCAACTACAGCATCAGGAAATACCTGCCAGGAGACCACAGGTGAGTAGCAGGGCTAAAAGCAGGAGAGATGCACATACCAGGGTCACATCATGGAGAGAGGGAAAAGGTTTCCTTTCCAGTCCTGGCCATATTTCACATCCCAGTTCCCTTCACTCCTCAGAGCTTTTCTTCAGGTGCCTCAGGTTCCTCATGAGAACTTCCACTCCCTAATCAGCTGCTATTTCTGTGTCTTACTCTCTTCCCTCTTTTCCTTTCTCTGTTGGTCACAGACCTTACACTCCAGAGCAATTTTAGCAAAAACCAGCCTGCCTGGCAGCCTTGATCTGTGCAAAGGTAAGGAAGGCCCCGTGACACCAGCAGTGTCTCTCAGAGGATCTGCAGCAAGAGGTGTCTATTAATATCCACCAGTCCTGCTGCTAAACCACTACATCCCCCTTTGAAAAGGTAATCCTGTCTTGTAAAGGCTCAGCAAATGAGAACACCAAGGGACTTCCCTCATTTATAATACCTGCAAATGACTTGAATGAAAATACCTCCACAAACTACCAAAGTTTGTGCAGGGCACAAAATTGGAGAGAGAACAAATAACGAGGAACAAGGGATTTCAATCCACTGGCTGCCTGGGCCAGTGAATGGAAAATGCAGTTTAATGTACAGAAACATAAAATAATAAGTCTGGGGCCAGCAAACCAGACAGAAGGATATTATACTGAGTGGTGATGCATCATATTGACCAGTGAAGGGATTTAAAGGTCAGCACAGAAAAATCCTTGAAGCCTTAAACTTGGCATACAGCTAAAATGAAAATAACTCCAGGAAAGCAGCACAGGAGTGGAGGCAAAGGGAAAGGACACAGCCTTCCTCCTCAGTCTGTGCAGCAAAACCACTCTGAGTGACACAATATCAGCTCCTCCCAAGGGGTGTCACACCTAGGCACTCAAAATAAAAATAAATAAAATCTGGTTCCCTCCCAGCTCATTCCCTGTTTGATCCAACACCTTCCCCTATTCCTTCTTCTCTCACTGTAAATGCAAATAAACAACATTTGAGCTTTAATGTAAATATAAAGAAACAACCTTTAAGCTTTGCTGAGCTGGATACTGATGAGCTGCAGGTAAAGGGCTCCCTAAGCTCATTAACAATATCCATGGAGTATCCTAAACCCCAGGAGTGATAACCCGGGGCATGGAAGGGAACATGTGGTTATACATGATAAAAAATGGTGAGCAAATGTAGCAGGGGTCTGAAACAGCAGTTTACACACACACATACGCACAGGCTCTAAGATGGATTTGTCAGAAGTGCAAGTGTTTTCTCAGTTCTTGGCTGCTGGAAAAGTACTTTCCTTACCTCTGCCGGCTGCTCCTGAGTTAATTCTGGCTTTTCCCACCTGGGGGAGCAGCAGCGATTCGAAGCCAGACTGCCAGACAGCCAGCACAGCTCCTTCCTCCGTCAGAGGTCCAGACAGGTAGAAGAGGATCAATCCCCCTGGGGTTATGACGGATGCAAGTGTCGGCACAAGTCCCCATTCCTCTCCCTCCTCTTCTGTCCCTCTGCAATCCACTCCCCTCTTCTTCTCCCTCCCCACTGCTTCTGCCCTTCCTCAGCTCCCTAAAACCTGCAGAGGATGTGGCCAGGAGGGAGAGAGGGGAGCAGGGTGGTGCTGCAGGTCCTGCAGCTCGAGCCTGGCAGAGGTGCCCGGTCCCACCAGGCAGGACGGGGCTCTCAGCCAAGCGAGGGTCTCCCAGGACCTGCCACATCTGGCAGTCCCCAGCACTGCCTGTTCCTGGGCTGCCCTGCCTCTGGCTGCTTCCCTGTGTAAATGCAGAGGTAACCTGGATATGTTCCAGCTGAATTAGTGCACACGTGATGCTCAGGATGAACTTGAGGACAGAAATACAATGCTGACCTATTATGATGCCTAAAACACAGGACCTGGAATTGCTTCCACGTCCCAGGCCAGATGCCTTTGCTGGCTCTTGCCCAACTCCCATGGCAGGTGAGGCAGATGTCAGACCTGCTTTATTGTCCTTTCTCCCATGTTCCCACAGGGAAAAACACAGTGACACAGGCTCAAAGCCACAGCAAAGCCCTAAATAACTAATGTGACCACGGGTTCAAGTGCACAGACTTGCCCACAGCCAGTAATCCCTGGGG
>JAWWEV010000029.1:8858083-8871016 GCA_035583235.1 Hafferia zeledoni | reverse complement strand
ATCTGAATGCCAGTGTCACTGCTCTGTTTCCTGTGAACACAAGCACTGAGCCAAGAGCTCACATGTGGCTGAGCACAACACCCACAGCACTCAGGGAGAAGATTCCTGTTGACACTGAAAACCAAACAGATCCCAATAAAAAAAACCCCAGTCCTGAACATGATGCCATCTTCTCCCAGTAAATGTCCATCTTTGGTGCTGAATCCCAACCCACTTCTCTGATTTATATCTTAACAAAAAAAAGTCCAGACCAAGCAGCAAACATTGAGCAACAAGACCACTCTTCCCAGCCTCATGCTTCTTCAAGTGTTGTCATACAAGGTGAGCTTAATGGACATCCTTTGTACATGATGTCTGGTGCATTCAGGGCTCAGCCACGGTGCAACAGACCTTGGGGTGATCACAGATTTGAGGACAAGTTCCAGGTTCTCCTCAGCACCTTGGCAAGCCTGGCCCTCACACCTACGGATGGGAATCCAATTCATTTCAAAGAAATTACGGTAATTTTTCCTTCCCTTTCCATGTCTCCACTTTCCTGACCTGTAAAGATGCTTTGGCAAGAGCAGAGGTAACCAGAGAGAGCCCAGGCACAGGATGGGCATTGTCATGGCCACAGGCTCTAAACAGTGTTACCATCACCCTAAAAAAACCTGTTGTGCCTCCCAAAGTGAGAAGGAACATTTGACAAGTGAATATTCTTAGTGTGTCTCTGTAACTTGACATCACTTCAAGGACTCTTTCCTTGCCCAGACTCTGCAGTAGTCATTAATATTTAGAGCTGAGATGGGAATTGAGTCCTGGCAATAGAGCAGAAGATAATAGTGAGAGCTGCTGCTGAAAGCATGTCTAGTTCATGACTCCAACTGGCCATCAACTCTACCTCATCACAAAGGCAGCCTGAAATCCAGGAACCTCCCACAGCACCAGCTTGTGCAGTTTGTTACATTTTCCACATATGACTGGTGAGGTCATTTATCACCTGCACAGTAAAAGCTGCTGCAGTGACTCTGGGTTGCTCAGAGTCCCCTTCAGACACACCCCCCAGAGCTGCCTGCAGCAAGTGGTCTCCTCTCCTAACCCTTTGGTGGTTGAGGATGTCCAGCAGTGTTTTGGCTGCTGATCCAGCCAGGGCATGACCCAGCCACGCTGCTGTGATTAAAGACAATGACAAATGAAAAGGTCATTTCCATAAATCATCAGCTCGCTCTGGTGCTGCTGCAGGTGGCACTGGCAGTGAAGCACCAGCATCCTTGGGCAGTGCTCAGCTGGGAATGGACCAGGATCAGGAATGGACCAGGATCAGGAATGGACCAGGATCAGGAATGGACCAGGATCAGCCATTCCCACACAGCACATTGAGGAGGGAAACACTCAGGATTGCAAATGCCCTCTCCCAGGATTTAGGGATGACAATGGGACAGCAGTTTTGGGTCCTAGTTACAAAAGCCTCCCAGCTCAAAAGCTCCTGTCAGGGCATGGATGAAGGTGAGGGATGTGAAGGCCATTTTCCAAGAAGTGGAGAAGGCAATACACTGATTTTTATGGTGATGATTTATTTCAATCCATAGACAGAAAGTGCTCTCATAAGTCAAATTGCAAGGAGGGAAAAATGAGGTGTGTTTTTTTATGCACACAAAATGGAAAGAAATAAAAAATGCTCCATTTTCTGAGATGTGATCCAAAGGAGTGGGTTGATTATTTTCAAGTTTTTTATGGGGCTTGGGTTTTGGATTCTCTTCACTAAAAGTACACAAATGCTTCTGAGAATGATTCTTTGTTTTCCCCCATTAAAAAAAAAAAAATTAAAAATGTAGATGAGTTGCAGATGCAAGAAAGTAACTGGATGGGAGGTGACAGCAGGCCAAAGGCAGAATGGCTCATTTTTCTCTCCAGTCTGGCCATGTCCTCTTGCTCCACAACAACTACAGACCTCAAACTGAAGTGGGCAATTTCCCTCACAAAACTGCCACTTGTCCTGCGTAGAAAACATGGATATCACTGCTGGGGCATGTCAGGACACCAAGGCTGGGCTGCAGGGCCAGGCAGGTTCCCTCAAACCTCTTTGGAAGGTGCCTGCAGGAGATGGTTGGTCTTCCCCCTGCATGGAGGTTCAAATAATTCTGGTTAGCTTTTCCCTGCTTTATAAAGGATCATGTATAGTAATGAACACAGTGCTCAGCAACCCACAAGGCCTCCTGCTAAGCAGGAGTCTGTAGGCTGGGCTATTAAAATAAATGAGAAATCACCGTTGGTCACAGCAGGAGCAGGATTTGCCCAGGTCTGAATGGCATGAAGAAAAATGAAGATAAAATACAGTTGTATACTAAAGCAAGGCTGCTTAAACAGTGATTTTCCTGGTGATGCCTATTCAGTCCTTTATTTTCTAACCTGCTGTATTTCTTCCTCACAGGATGAGTACAGGTTGAAGCAATTTACATCAAACTCCTTCCCCAAACCTGACACTGGTAATTATTCCAAATTACAAGATTTGACAGAAGCCTGAAGAAATGGCACTTAACTCCACTATAGCATTATGTCTTTTTTTTTTTTTTTCCCCTCTCTTAATCCCTTTCCTAAAAGCAGAAAACTGATATGGCACTCTGGGTTGAAATGAGTGACTGAAAATATAATGCTAAATATAAAAACAGAGCTGCACTCTGCTTGCAAACAGGACTAGAGCTGAGCATCCTTGGGCTCCACTAATGGTCCCTCAATCCTCTGCACTGAGAGGCTTCTCTGCTCAGCCTGTGCCTGTGGACTGTACAGAGATGCTGAGTCACAAACTTCCTGGGAAATTTGGAGATGGAGCTGAGTCATTCACCCTTATTCTTCCAGTACCAGAACTGCAGCTCAGAAACGAGTTTTTGTCTTCCTTTTTGTCATGCCCATGTGCTGAAAGACAAGGCAGCACAGACCAATACCAGCCTGGCTGAACAGAGAGCTGGAACTTGATGGGGAAAAAAAATAAAAAAAAAAAAAAAAAGAAAAAAAGAAAAGTTTATGATATTTGGAAGAAGGGGAAGGCAACTCAGGAGGACTAGAAGGACATCATGAGGTTATGCAGGGAAAAAATCAGAAGGGCCAAAGTGCAACAAGAACTTCTTCTGCCACTGCTGTAAAAGACAATAAAAACTGTTTCTATAAATTCATCAGCACCAAAGGGAGAATCCAGGTGGGGCAGTGGCTGACACAGCTTCTGGCATTGCCCTTTCCTTCTGGGAACTCCTATGGACAGCAGACAGGGCAGCAAGGGGGATGTGCTTCAGCAGGAGCTCAGTCCCAACATGCAAGCCCAGGAGCTGCTGGGACCCCCCAGCTGGCAGCGTCTCCATCCTCCCCATGGTGGGATGGCCTGGGAAGGGCTGGGATTGCTCAGCCACTTCCAGGGCCTTCCAGGCAAAGGCTCATTCCATCACCCATTGGCTTTTCTGCTGGAGCACCACAATACTGGGGTACTATTACAGCAGCAAATTGGTCCATTAAGCCTCAGGAATAATGACTGCTGTTGGTAATTACCCCTAATCCACTAATGAGCTATTGTTTGCTCCCAGCATTAAGTGTAAGCTTAATGATGTGAAAAAAAAAAAGCAAAATAGACTTGCCCCAAAACTGCTAAACCAAGTTAATTGAACAGATGCTTGCTTAGCACCTGCATTGTCATGCTGATTCATAGAGAATTGTTTTAATTGCAAGATGATCCTCAGTGGATCGTGTTTCCTTCACCTTAGGGTAGGTTCAGAAGGCAGAAAGTAGGAATTGATTCATTTGGTGGCATTAGGATGAAGGTTTAGCTCAGGCAATGTGGCTTTTCTTCTAAGCTGACCAACACTGGGATGGCAAGGCCCAAAAGCAGAGCAAAAACTCTGCAGCAATAACAGGAGAACATTAAAATCCCCTAATAGGAACTGCAAAATTGAAACCAAGTGTTGTGCAACTTAATTTCTGCCCTGTATGAATTATATGCTTATTAAGCAAAAGAAATGCTAAATGAAATGTATAAATTATTGCAACAGCACTCGTGTAAAACAAAGTTGTGCTTTGTAAACTTCAGAACGGCAAAGATTGATGGTTTTCATGACTTTCCCAAGATCTTGCAAATCTGGCTGGGGCTGCTATTTTTGCAAAAATTTAGTCCATGAATTTATTACTTACACAGCAAAATCAGTGCAGTTCATTACCAACATAAGAACTGCAAACATGTTATGAATTAGGTGAAAACAGCTTTGCCTCGAAAGATGAGGCATTTACACTGTTTAAACACGACCTTTTCTTGTGGAAAACCACAACAAATTCAAGGTCAAACTTCAATATTCCTTGTTCTGCCCCAAACTGTTAAATTTATTCTATCAACACAGGCAAGAGGACACTTTGATTCCGCCTCCCCTAATTTAAATACATCCAAACTGAAGACTGCAATTTTCCCTCAAATACTGAGGGTATTGCTCTTGAATTAAATGGTGATGTTTTTATCTGCAGCAATTCCTTAACTGCTGGCTTTGAAATGGCAGCAGCAAAAGATGGGGAAATACGAAGAGGAAGGAAAAACCTGGATAAAATAATCAGGATTTATACCTTTAAGGAGTGTCAAAGAACATCCAGGCAGTCACTGCCATGGTGTCCCTTGAAGTCACCTTTACACCCTCTCTGTCACCAGATTTCTTATTTTAATTCTTGCGGGCTGAAATGCATTTTTTTTTTCTTCATAGCATTAAAATAAAAGCAAATTTTATGTACAAGATGACTGCTGTGGTTAAGATTAAAATACTTTGGGGGGACACTGCATGCCCATTTCCCCAACCTGTTATAGCACAAGGTTTCTTAAAAAGCATCATTCAAGAAATAAGCTGTGTGAACATACTTTCCTTTTCACCAGGGGTTTGGAAACACAAAATAACAATTACAAATCTTCCTGAGCATCCTACAGAGATGTTACACACCCCAAAAATAATTCATATTCTTCAAAGCCAGAATTTATTCAAAGAAATTCTACAAAACACCAACCATCACAAGTGTTAAAATCCTTATTGTTAAAACCTGAATATCCCTTGAAATCCTCTTATAATTTCTCAGTGAATGGCCAATCATAACAACATAATACCATCATAATTCTTTCTATTTCCCCTCACCATTTTCACCAAACCAGACCAGGAGGAAGAGTTTAAGGCACAGCTTTGTCATCTTTCAAGAACAACTAACAAGAAAAAAGAAGTTATTCTTGCGAGAAGTGCAGACATAAAATGTTCTCAGGTGAGTCCCCAGCTCATGGCTCAGCATTTTCTGACAGAGGATGCTGAGCTCACTTCTAACAGCTATGTGAAATAGGAAAAATCCTGCTCTTGGCCCTTTTTGAGTCACCTGCTGCCAGTCTCACCACGCAGGCTCAGACTGATCTATCGCTTTTGAATCAGGACTGATCAGCTTCCCTCAGGGATCCTGGAGTAGATCCCTACACCAAGAATTCCTGATAAACAGTTCAGAAATATGTGAAATACAGCACTTTGAGGTAACTGTGGTCCTGTTACCTCTCTTAGTACCAGGAGCGGGTTTTTTGCATGAAGAGGGGAGGGAGGGAGAGCTGCTCTCCACAAACATCACTCTGAGCCCTCAGACTCCGCTCTCCTTCTGCCCTGGCCAGGAGAGGATCCCAGCACAGCTCCTCTGTGTAAACCTGATGTGAGACTCCAGAGCACTGAGACCTTCACTGCAAACCCAATTCACACATTAAATTCCTTCCAAATCCCCAGTTAAGTGCCAAATATCATGGGGTTGAAATTTTCCCCCAAATGTTATTTACGTGTCAAACGTTCTCATGCAAAATGTGTCCTGTGGACATGGAACCTCCTCACTAAAACACTGCACATTGCAATAAATCTGTCTTGTAGGGGATAGCTTATGTCTAAGCAGATGATTTCCCTTTTTTTAAAATAGAATTAATGTTTAAATTATGGCATCCTCCCCCCTCTGCAGGTTCTGAGTCTACATTCAGGGGACAGCAACCTCACTAACCCATCTTCAGGTGTGCAGCTTTCACTGTACTTTGCTCACCAGGCCAATGGGCTCTTCAGTCCTCAGGGAACACTGTTTGGGTCATGTGTATATCCCATGGCAGACAGACATCACCACAGCACAAACACAGGCTGCATTTATGGAATTTGAAAAGCAGAGAACACTTCACTCAGCTCCCTAGAAAGGTGATTGTGTCCTTTCATAGGATTTGGGTGAAGGAAAGCCAAAAGGAAGGACTGGCCAAGGAAAAAGTATTTCCTGCATCATGCTCATGCTGTCTACTGAATTTTGCACGTAAGCTGCTGAAGGCCATGAACTCTGGTTGTAGCAGAATGTTCTAGATGGATTTTAGATGTAGACTAGTATGGCAGCATTGCCAGGGTCCCAAGGCAGAACCAACGTTGTGGAAGATATTCTTTGTGGGCTGATGTTCATAAGACTGTTCTGCACCTAAAGGCAGTTTTTCTCATGCATATTCACTACCACACTTTGGTCCCATGTCCCCCAAACTGCAGGTCTCCTGTGGACCCCATTCTATGAAGTTCCTGCTGTGTTGGACCTTCATTCCCTACACCAGGACAGCACTTGGGCTTGTCCATGACTCTGGCCAGTCATCCCAGCACATGACTTTTGATACTAACAAGAAGGTTCTTCTCTCAGACAGAAGATCACAACCTCATTTTCCCTTTCTGAGATTTCCCAACTAATAATACTTAACTATGAAGAGAAAATTGTATGGAATTATCAAGGATTTTTAATTCATTAATTTGTATGCATTTTATGTGCAGAATCACCATGTGCTCAGGCCAAGGCTGAGCTAGAACCACACAAATATTACACATCGCCTTGTTAATGCCAGCAAAGCCCTTTTTATTGCATAATTCTGCAGCCTGTCTGTAGTTTTTATTTCATTAATTTTCATCCTGATAATTGGAAGCAGCTTCTCTCCTTGCTTTTTTAAGGTTTAATGAGCTACATAACTTCGTGCCTCCCACTGAGGGGCTGTAGGTCACTTTGCACTCTGGAGAACTCCTACACCTTTCCCTTCTTCTCCTTGACTCTCCAGCAACACAAGATAATGTTTGTTGTCTCCCAGCAGAGATGTTTGTGCACTCATGGATGTGTCAGGCATGTTGGTATGACCTTCTCTGCAGAGAAACACAAATTTCTGACATGGTGAAGAGTCTTGCAGGGATGATAGTGGGACCCAATCCTGGAACATGCTGGAAGAGCTGGATTCTTCTGCACCTCAGCTGTGCAATGGCAGCATCCTCCTGAGTCTCTCAAAAAGCCTCACAGAGTGACATCAATACCTGGGTTGTTCTTTGGACAGTGATTTTTGCAAAGCAGTAATTTCAGCATCGACCAGAGAAGCACCAGAGAAAGAAGTCAATGCAGATGGAAGTGAAAGTAATGGTTGTTTCTATTATTATGTGCTTTTCCACTGGGATTGCTGTGAAGGAGAGCTTGAAGAGTTAAACACAAACACTAATAGTAGAAGATAAGAAGAGGTGAGAGGAAAGTAACTTCCCCTGTAGCACGTGGTTACTTCAATGATGACTTACTGTGAACACACTGGGTGAGTTACTATTGTCACTTTTGGAAGAACCAAACAGAGGAAGAAAACTGTGTTACCTTTTTAAATCCTTAGTAACAGATACAGTTCCCTACATTATTCCTATTTCCAGTGCCATCAAATGAGAAACTGCATTTTTTAACCATCTTGGATGCAATTTCTCTTTGTCATGATCTCTGTCATTGAAGGAAAATAAGTTGAAGACTGGCTGGTTTGAATACCCTGGGAACAGAAAGATCATTTGGTAGGTGAGGACAGTTCTGAGAAACTTCCAGAATCATTCCATTCATGGAGTCACCATTTGTATATTGCCTTGATGAATCAGTCTCTTACCAGAGAACTGAGGTCATGGGAAATCCCATTCTTTTTTACTTTTTGAGGTGTGTATCAAGGTTGGAAAATAAATTCTTCTGGTCTAAGATACAAAATCTTATCTATGTATATGATAAACCACAATGTTGCATCTCTGGCAGGTTCTAGACACAGTGCCCAACCAACCAGGATTTTCCATGGGTGCAAAGTACCCCAGATAGTTTGCCAGGTAAGGTAGGACATTGCTTTTCCACAATTCCTTGAGACTCAGAAGAGAAAGACGGCTTCATCCAGTGGGAAAATCAACAGGAACTGGATTGAAATATCTTTCAGAGCCAGAAAACCAGTGGAATAAATGCTCATGACCATGTTGTGTACTTTGAGATGCCCTCAGTGATCATCAATTTGCTTTCTTCATGTTCCTTTACTTTTCCTGATTTCTTCCTTACAACTTGGCAGCAGTTCAGAAGCACCACCACAGAGGGCAGTCCAGTTTGAAAATACTTATCTTAAATTCTGGGTGTTTTAAGAGAGAAAGCATTAACCACTTCTTTTTGCCCCCTGGTTGTTGACCACTGCTCTTGGAGTTTGTTTTGTCTAGTTTTAAAGGGCTTTTTAATAACACATTTTCAACTGAATTCAGTGTGCCAAAAATGGCTTCCAAGCCCCCAGAGAAACACTGCCCTAACATCAAAATGGGCTCTGTCACCCTCTACCAGTCTGACTGACACAAACCAGAGCTCTGAAAAAGCAACGTGCCCCTGTCAGGTTCAGCCACTGCACCCTGTGAAATGCATTTACCTTGAGACCCTTTCTCTAACAAAACTCATGAGATAAATGGATATTAACAAAATAAACCACACAAGCCTCATATTCAGGTATGCATAAAGCTGTCCTGGTTTGCTCAGCTCATCTTTAATGTGTTTGCAATGCAAATTAAAAAGCAGTCATAGCTTTGTGAGCTTTTAAGGGTGAATTACTCTGTACAAGGGAAAGACCATCCACACCAGGAGTTTCACTCCTAAAAAGCAGGTTTGTGAAGCAGAGTGCTAAGTGACCTAGAAAAGCACACAACAAACAAGGGTCTTGTCCATACAGGAGCTTTGCATTGTACTGTGGCCCAGAGCTGTGTATGGATCACATTGAATAGGAAGCTATTTACTTATTTCTGTACATAATTCCACCTAAGATGAGTCAACAGCCAATGTAAATAGGAGCTTTATTGCCATTTGTCACCTGAAAGAGCTGCCTCAAAAGCTGACAGTTGAATTTGGGAGGCAAATGGTGCCCTGCACACGAAAATGAAAGCCCCTGTGTTTTCTGCTCGTATACAGTTGTCATCTTTTTACATCAAGCTTAACATTGATCTGCCCTCGGGGCACTTTCTGCTCCTCGTTGTGGGGGGTCCTGTTGCACAGACCTGTTGGTGCAGTGAGTGCTGCAGTGAAGACACTCACCTCAAAGGGCCTGGCTTGGGAAGGCTCTCAGAGCATGTCTTCACCCTCCTCCTCCTCACAGTTCCCTCCCATGAGCTGTTTCTGGAGGTGGGATGGGGATGGTCCTGACTGTGGTTGGTGCTGCAAGCCCCTCTTCAAGGAGTTCATGGGCTGCTCCCTGCAAAAGGATCCATCCAGGTAGCAAAGTGTCCTGGACTCTGCTGGGAGCACATCCCAAAGAGCCATGGAGGCTTTAGGGTGGGGTCTTGTGTCCTGAGCACATCCCAAAAGTCAAGGAGGCTTTAAAGTGAAGTCTTGTGTCCTGAGCACATCCCAAAAAGTCAAGGAGGCTTTCAGGTGAAGTCTTGTGTCCTGAGCACATCCCAAAAAGTCAAGGAGGCTTTCAGGTGAAGTCTTGTGTCCTGAACACATCCCAAAAAGCCATGCAGGCTTTCAGGTGGGATCTTGTGAAAAATACACCACAAGAAACCCTTTTGGTGATGTGCAAAATCCCTGATGGGTCACATGGATGTTGAGTTTGGGGGTTCTCAGCAGCTGCCACCCTGTTGTCACCAGGTCCCAAGGAGCCTCATGAAGCAGCACGACACAAAAGGAAGTGCTGCCACAGCTTTGTGCCTCTGCATTTGTTCTAAAATTCTAACTCCTGGAGGTAAAGCATCATTAGAAGAGGACACCCAATTAAGCTTTTGTGATTTCTGCAGGAAGATAAATGTGATAAAGGAGTAAAGGGCCTTAAATAATTCCCTGAAATTGGAGGAGCTGCACATTTACAACTGCATCACGGAAGAAACAGTAGCTACACTTGAGGAATATCCACACCCTTGTTTAATTTAGTTTTCATATTTCTTTTGGAAAAAAAAAAGTCCCAACCCACAAGCTCAGTGCTTTTGGATTAATAACATATACTTGTCAGCAAACAGTACATTAGCTGGCTTTTGGCAGCTCATCAAAACACATCAAGGAATGGAGCTGCTCGTGTTTACAAAGCAAGGGAAGGGCAGGACATGCTGTATAACGGGTAGCAACTCATTCCCTACCCCGTGCAAACGGCCTAAAAGGCTCAGAGCAGCTATGACATGAATAAGACAGGGGAAATATTTTTTCGCTTAGTCAAAATGGTTTATGGGCTGTGATTAATGAGACATCCACCCGCTTATTTGTGTAACAATGGTTGCAGCCGTCAGCAGCGTGCAGGTTTCTAATTCGGGCTACTGGGGCAGGGGCTGCTCAAAAGCCACCTCCTCCCCCAGAGCAGGAGTGTCGCAAGAGAGGGACCCGGCCCATGTTTGCACAGGAGAAAAATAGGTTGAAATCTCTGTCACAGAGAGATGCTGTTGTCAAAGTTCATGGGCTTCCTACCAGCTTTATCACTTGCCTGCAGATCTGCACAAGCACATCTGAGATCAGCTCAGTTGGTTCAAACTTGGTTGTAATAATGCCAAAGTCATGGGTTCAATCCCCTGTGTGGGCCATTGACTGAAGAGCTGGACTCCATGATCCTTGTGGGTCCCTTCCAACTCAGAATAGTCTGGGATTCTGTGATCTCTCCACACATTCTGCCACCCAAAAACCCTGTTTCTGCAAGAATTTGTGCCCATGATTCTCACACACAACTCTAGTTATTAGATGCAGGACAGTTTTTATTTTACTGTCCCTTAAGAGGCAAAAACAGTCCTCATGTGGGAGTGACCCTTTTGTCCCTTTGGCTCCCACCACTCCAATTTTACACATTCCAAACAGATTGTTCGTGTCTTATTCTCAGCAGTGTCACATTATTATGTTATTTTATTAAAACCTAATTTTCTCATCTTCATTCTTAGACAAGTCAGGTAATTAATGCTTTATGTAAGAGTGTGTATTACAAGAATCTGCCAGCTCTCCACTGGATTTCAGACATGCACAGCAAACACCAGAAAACCAATGCTTGTTATAATATAAATAACAGTCCGTGGCTGCAGAAACAAGAGTGATTCTTGTGTTCCCAGGGCTGAGTACCATCTACAAACTGGCATCCTGTAATTAAACTGTATTATTTTAATTAGGGGAACACCTGTAGAACTCAGTGGTGGTCACATCCCTGTTGTGTCAGCTACTGTGGAAAGAGACCTGGAAACTGCTGAAATCCAAAAACCAAGGAAGGAGAGGGGAGGAAGAAAGGACATCTTGGTCTGATGGGAAAAAAATTCACACCTGGAGAGTCTCCATCCTTTGTCCAAACTTGCACTGGAGACCTGAAGAACCAGCTCAGCTTTGAATTCATCTCACTGGTAGACAACACTAACTTACTGTTTGGTGAGAGACCAATTTCCACTCATTCAGTCCTGAGAGTTGCAAGACAATTTAAAACGGAAAATGACACAGTCTCTTTTGGTAATTTGATTACCAGACAACCCATGAAATGTTACATTAATATATTTTACTTACATAAATAAGTCTACTTTTGTATTTACCCATATCCACAATTACTCAGAACTCACCTGAATTTTTCAGGCTTGGCTTTGCAAGACTACTTTAAACATGAGATACTGAGAAACTAAACATTAAATGATGAACACTTACAAATCCTTTGAAATCCAGTTCTGAAACCACTGCTAGTAACTGGCTCAGCACAACGTGAGTCAGACTTGTGTAAATATATATAAGCATGTGTGTGTGTGTGTGTGTGTGTATATAGAGGTGTTTGTATACATGTATTTGTATTTATATTTACATTTCTCGTGCCCAGGGAAGGAACAAGGCCCCTGAGGACTCTCAGGCATGTTTTGCATCCCCCAGTTTTGCACAGTGGATCCTCACCTGCTGTGTAATGGTGTCCCAGGGCCCCTCCTGCAGACGGTCCTGGTAACAGGTGTGGACACTTCTCCATATCTCCTCCAGAGTTAAAGGACTTCCATCTGTGATGGGAGAGAAACAACAGCCCCCAGTCACAGCTCTTAAGCACATCTTTAACACAGAATAGCAAAATAGCAAAATTAAAACTAATTTTGTAAAGCAAAAGTTTGGACGAGGTGAATTTAAAACAACAAAATAACACCACGAAGAGCTGTGTGTTGTGTAAATACACACAACAAATGGTGAGGGAGTGGACAAAATCTAAGGGGCAAAATTCTGCAGATAAAAGTTTGCTGCATTTTGGTAACCTACATGACCTTAATTTATTCTTGAGCTGAGTTTATACAGCATTGTTGCATCAGATTTTTAGCTGTGATGCTAGAATTATGCCAAGATATTAGTGTCAACCACTTGGAAAATAAGAATGTCAAATTTTAATGAATATTTGTTTATGGCAAACAGAGTCTTTCAATACACTTCCAATAAGTAGCTCCATCGTGGCATTTATCAGGTGTCAGAAACCATCATCCTATGATAAATAGTTTTTATTCTACTGACATTTGCATGTCTGTAAAA
The DNA here is from genome assembly GCA_035583235.1 of Hafferia zeledoni. NCBI lineage: Eukaryota > Metazoa > Chordata > Aves > Passeriformes > Thamnophilidae > Hafferia > Hafferia zeledoni. Next base: position 8,858,257 of record JAWWEV010000029.1, on the reverse strand, counting down.
TGAAAAAGATTTATTCATACAATTAACATTTGAATGCCATGTTTGGATATAAGATCCAACCAGCTGCCTACAGCCTCTGTTTTGTTTTATTTTCTGCATATATATTTATCAAAAAGCACCATGTTCTGAAATTAGAGAAGCACCACACAGGAGAATCATGTGGCAAATGAAGTA
>JAWWEV010000029.1:8845466-8857983 GCA_035583235.1 Hafferia zeledoni | reverse complement strand
CTTGGTTGTAATAATGCCAAAGTCATGGGTTCAATCCCCTGTGTGGGCCATTGACTTAAGAGTTGGACTCGATGGTCTTTGTGGGTCCCTTCCAACTCAGAATAGTCTGTGATTCTGTGATCTGCCCCATGGCCATCATCCCACCCACCCCCAGTCCAGGTGCTGAGGCTCCATCACCAGTGCAGGGGCACCTCAGAAATCAGGAACCACCTCACCACGATGCCCAGGGCGATCCCAAGGCTGGGCAGAGAGTGGGTGTGTTTGATTAGATGACAGCATCCAATTCCAGTGTCTAAATTTCTCATTCATCTGCTCGGGATGTAGACCTGACTCATCCATGTTGGTTATTCAGCTCTCAGAGCTAGAGCTGTCTGGTGGTTTGGGTGCAAGAGACCAAGTCAGGACCCCAACCCTGACACCAGCTCCTTGTCTGGCCTTGGGCAAGCTCTGCAGCCCCTCCTCATTCACTGGGGCTTAATTGTGTTTGCTTACCCATCTCATAAGTACAGAGAGAGTTCGTTTATATTGTAGAGCCCTTTGAAGTTGTAAATCTCTGTGCAAATGTCAAGTGTCACTATTATTTTATACTTGCTTAGTATTTGGGATTGAATGAGAGCCTTAGTACATGTAAATTGAACGCATATTAGGAGATTTCCATTTAAAACATCAGCCAGTTATTGTAGCCTGAAACATCTTGCTCAACTTAAGATAACTATACACTTAAAGCAGAAAAGACTGCCAAAAGCCAAAGATGAAAGAGGTTAGAATAACATCACCCGCTGCAGAGGTGAGGAGGCAAAGGCGGGGAACGCAGGGGATCAGCGCGATGGGAAACCTTCCTCGCAGTGACTCAGATGTTGTGTTTGCTTTCCCCAGCAATAACATCCCGGCGCACGGGGCTGTGCCACTCATCTGTGCACACAAAGAGCAGGGAGCAGGGCAGCAGGAGAGGCGCTGGAGGTGCTGCCCTGGGGCAGGGAGGGCGATGCTGCAGGAGCTGCATTCCTGGAGGGGCAGGTTGGGCTGGACATGCCTGAGCCAACGCTGTCCCCACTTCATTGGACGCCAAACCTTTGTTAAACGTCTTTTCCTTTGGTAAGTGCTGGAGGGGGGGTTTTGCTTTTAAAATGTTCAGTCACTACCCTGCTTGTGTGGTGGTGGTGGGAAATGGAAATGCTGCTGCAAAACTGGAGGTGGCCAAAGCCAAAACAAGAAGCTGTGGAGCAGTTTGCAGCATTTCTTTCTTTTTTTTTTTTTTTTAACCTAAAAAAGTTGCAGAAAATGCTCCTTCCTGAACATCATTGTTACTTCTCCTTTCCTGAGGTAGTACCCATTGTTGGTTTCTTAATTTATGTTAAAGAATGAGTTCTATGTGTTGTCCAGGAAGCTGCTGTGGCATTTGAAGGGCAGAAGAGCTGCAGCTGATCTAGGGCAAACCTTCTCTCAGCAGGCTTGATGGCCAAAATAATGAGAACCAGGAAAAAAAAGAAAAGAGAAAAAAAAAGGAAAAATCTACGGCAATGATGCTACAAAAAGTACTTCTAAAAAGAAAAAGGGGCAGGGGCTCAAATGAGACCACAGAGAACAAATTTGTTGAGAGTGGTCAAGAGCTGGTAACTGGATATGAGCACCTGGTTGAGAAGTTTGGGCACTGGGGACAAGGGTCTATATCTAATGGTTCATTGTACCTGCAGTTTCTGAGTTATTCTTTTATTTCTGCTTTTCATTTTTCCAACTGGACAGTTGCCATGCATACAATGGCCTGCAAGTTAATAAATCTTCATATAATCTCTTTGTAGCACACCTGAAATGGACTTCAGAGCACCATGAAATGTCCATCTTGCTCTATTCAAATATTTTGGCAGGATCTTCTCATGACAACAGCAAGTTTACTCTTGCCCTGTTTCATCCTACAGCAGCTCTAAAAAGTCCCCCCTCACTGCTCTGAAGACAGACAGGGACATTCAAATGGCAGCAGTGAAGGATTCAGCAAATGCTCTGAATGCGGAGTGATGGTCACATAGATGCTACAATTTTATATAATAATTTGGCTCCCTTTAAGCACCAAAGGGAAAAATCCCTCCTGAAAACACTTTTCCCTGGGTCCAAGCAGAGCTGGACCATGATTACAGTCAGGGAGCTCAGCAGCAACCCCCTCTGCCCATGAAGGACCAGAACTGCCTCTCCTTTTCCTGTTGTCCCCTGGAAGAACCAGGTTGTCACCTGGTGCTACTATTTCCCTGTAAAGTGCAGGAGAACCAGAATGCCTCTCCTGTGCCTCTCCTGTGCCTCTTCTGCACATGGAGACTTCAAAGCACAGGTCCTGGATGGTGGGAAGGGCTGCCCAGCCTTTTGGATATGGGGCAGCTCCTCTGCGAGGCAGCCCTGCCTTGTTTCAAAAGGCCAAAGCTGTTGGAGCAGCAAGTCAATGCAGGAGCATCATTACAGAAAGTTCTCCCTCACCTTTGACTCCCACCCTCTGGAATGGATGTTTAAGCAGTAACTTTTGTTCCATTCCTTCCCCACTCCACCTTGTGTCTTAAAGAGTTTTCTCCTTTTGCCTCCTTTCTCTTTTGCAGGCTTTGGATGCACAGCAACTGTTTTGATCTAAAATTCCAGCTCAGGGTACTTTGCTGGGAGGCATTTTTGCTGGGAAGAGAAGAGAACTGAACCTTCTTTATTTTGAACTATATGATCTGGCATGACAGTTTAAACCCTGTTGTTCCATGCACCTTTCCAAACTGGGATGGCTGCAAAGCTGTTGCTTTTCTTGATGACAATCGAGGCTTGACCTTTGGTTCCAGCCCAGTGATGCCAGTTTTGGTTGGCACAAGGGACAAACAGGGGCAGAGGAGAACTCTGAAACCTCAATCCCCTTATCTCTGGGAAAGGAGATTTGAAAGGTGGTTTGATGGGCTGCAGTACAGAAGGGATGGCAGCCCTTGCTTCCTCTGGCCTTGGCAGGAAGCTGCATCCTGCATTTGGAAAAACTCCCTAGCAAAGCTTTTTTTCTTTTAGTGGACATGTTCATGCAAAAACAATCACAATTTGATGAAACAGAATTTTCCAACCCATCCCCCCAACCCTATTTTATTGGATAGTTTCCACCTGTGCTTTGCATTTGGATTAAGGAGGGTTTCTCCTCTCTGCCTCTGTCTTTGTAATCCAGGGAGTTCGTCAATGGCTGAAGACAAATTTGCAGAGCAATTCCCAGCTGGTCTGCAAAGAGTTTTCATTTCAAATCCCACCAACTCCTTGCCATGTTCCTCTGCCTAGAAAGGAAACCAGGACATTTTGGACCAGCAGTTCAGCAGGTAGGAAGCAGCGTGGCTGCAGAGGAACAATTCCCAGTTTTCTTTACTGGAAGGTTTTGACTCTCCTCAAACAGGATAGAAGGGGCATATTCCAGCTGCTCAGGAACATTGGCATTTAGAGAATAAATTGGTGCTGTCAGCAAAGAACAAATCACCATAAACAGATGTATGGATTTTATCCAACAGCTGCAAAAATTAAGAGTTACAAACCATGCCTTTTATTAGATTTTTAGTCTATTGGGGCATTTAGTACTTGGCTCTACTAACGAGATTGTGACAAGTGTTTCCAAATTATCTACAAGGCAAGACTTTCCTAAAATATGCAGAAAAGGAGGGGAAGAGGGCAAAAAGAGAAGGTTTTTATCCTCTTTCTGATCATCTGGGAAAAAAATCTCTTGTTGGACCAGAATTAGGAATTTTAATCCTTTGAAGTCAGTAATGTTCAAGAGGAAGTCAGATGCAAATGAAAATGTCTGATTAAAGTGGAAAACATATTGCCTTCTGTTTGCAGAAGATCCATAATAGGTCTATAATGAGGTACATTTTTGCAGAGAAACTGAGTGGAGAAACAAAAGCTTGACTGAATTTTTAAATAATAATTAATGATCCATTGCTAAGCCATGCAAGGGGACATTCTTTAGGCAGGCCACTAAAAATAATACTCACTAAACCCTTCTCTCCCACCACTGCAATTTGGTGCAGCCTCACTCAAGTGCTAGGAAAAGTTCTGACCCTGGCAGTTTTTCTAATGATAAAATATTACTTTGATTGTCTTGGAATCAATTGCTGTATGTTCTTTTCACCCAGACATTCCATCTTTTTCTTTAAGTTATGTCACAGTTTGTATCACCTCTGAAGACAGAAAATGGGATGGGATGCCCATGGTCCAGACACAGATAATATGAATAAAACAGGCACTTTTGCTTGTTTTCATAAATATGAATTTCCCCTTTTGCTGTTCATTCAGTGTCCTATATTTAAGGAAGTATTCTCAGATACAGAATTTGGCTGTCAGCCCTTTTCTGTATAAAAGACAAATAGGTTTTTATCACTCTGGAAGTGTTAAGTTGTTAAGTTCCTTAATATTTCCTCTGAAAAGTAGATTTGCTCGATGAGATTTCATCTGAAATGTCACGGTATTTGCAATTCAAAGATAAGTGCTTTGTAAAAGCAGTCCTGGAGTGGGACTACCAGAGCTAAGAGGGGTTTAGCTCAAGGGTTTGGGCAAAGGAACAGCATTAACAGCTTCTCCTGAGTGGTAGGTTTGGATCTGACCTCAGTTCCTTTACCAATAAATCACTTCAGCTCTGCCTCCTTTTTGCAGTCTGTAAAACCCAGATTACCTGTTCTTGTACCAACCTCACAACACAAGGGGTGGAAAGGAGAAAAAAAGTGAGAAAGAAAGAAAGAAAAAATACCACAAAGATTTGGATGGAAACTGTTGCTACCAAAGGGGAGGACACCAAATGTTTGGTGGAGGAGCCCGACTGAATTCATACATAACCTTATGATTTGGCTGCACTTTTCTTTGAAATCAGGACATGATCCACAGTGGCACATTCCCACAGGGAATGCTGCAGCCTGGGACACACACTCTGGAAAAACCTCATCACCAGCTGGTGCAGGAAAGAATTCCCAGCTCATAAGTGAGGGAACTGCTGTTTAGCAGTGCATGGTGGTTGTCACCTGGCCATGCAGGGGACATGGCCAAGGCTCACCAAGGAAAGATCAGGAACACCCCTTGGGGTGAGCAAATCCAAAATATTCCACTCTCCATGACTTCATGAAATTAGGGACATTGGAGGATTAATTTTGCCCAGCACCTGGAAATTCAGATTAACCAGATGCTTCCAGATTCATAGAGCAAATAATGAGTTTTCCCAAAAAGGCTTTAGTGTGAAACACCATACGGAAGTTGGGAATTGTCCTTTCAAATCCAAGTGTCCTGGGCTGTGATGCAGTGGGGGGCAGGTATGAGGTGCCTGACTGTGATTGCAAAATGACATTATAATAATTTCCAAGCTTTTGCTTTTTGCATGATGCGGTGAGGGGCAGGTATGAGGTTCCTGACTATGGTTGCAAAATGACATTATAATTCTCAAGTTTTGCTTTTTGCATTCCCTGTAACCATCATCTCCACCATTTTTTTTTCTCCACTTCCCTGGAGTCGTGCTCCTCACAGCCCCTTCCTTTTGCCTCTTGCACAGTTTTCTTCATCCCTGTAATAAAATGGCATCTTTTCTTTCACATAGCTGGGATATTTTGTGGGAGGGGAAGATTTGGGACAAGCTCTTCGTTATCATTTTAGCAGAACATGGCAATAACAACAAAGCAGGACAGCTGATACAAATCATCCATTTTATAAGTTCTGATACAGATAATGCAAGGAAAAGAAACACATAACAGAAACCAGATATCTCCGTGGGGCTGCTACACGCCATCCGTGGCTGGGCCATTCCAGCTCCTTCCAACGTTCCACACACTCCTCGTTAGGTTTTTAGGCAGAGTCTGGGCACAGGCAGAGCTTCATATCCGGCAGTTGGTTTCAGACTGTGGAGTTTTTGCTTGCAAGACAGTCTGGGGGAAAGAAATAGAAATCTGCTGGTGGGGAGCTAAGGGGGACTGGGGGTTTGTGGGGAATTCAGGGTGGTGAAAATCAGCCCCTTCTCCTCCTGAGCTGCCTCGTGCCACAGGCCCAGAGACTGTGCCATTCCCACGAGATGGCAACTTCCAGCCGTGGCACTGAAGCTGGTTGGGATTTCACCCTGAGTTACAGGCTGTGTTCATTTGGGATGAGAACAAACAGGGGAGAACCACAGCCATCCCTTTGTCAGTGTGTGCTCCTGGGCTGTCCCAGGAAAGGCTGAGGAGGTTTCCCAGCTCTGCTGGGCTGGGTTAGAGCCACCAGGGAGCTCCAAAAAGTGCCCCGTGTAGGCAGGTGGGGCATCCACACTGGGCAAGGGCCACAACATGTCGTGTCACCACAAGCTCCAAGCACACAAAGAGTTCCCACACACACAGAGGAATAATGTCCTTACACACCCTCAGTTCACCCTCGGAGCTGCTTAAAACACCCCTGTGAAACATTTGTTTTCTTTTAAACTTGTTTTTCTTCCTTCCAAAGGTCATCTGAAGTGGGTCCCAGGTACATTTTTTTCTCCAGGTTGTTTTCGAGCCAGTATTGACTGATTGCCAAATCTCAGCCCTGCTGATTGCAGGTTTATAACAGGCTGATAAAGCTGCTTTAAGCTGCTTGTGCTCCCCCACCCCAAAAATGTCCCCTGTCATTCCTGACCCTGTCCCTCCACACCTCCCACATCCCAGCCCAGCTCACTGCCTGTATCCCTGAATTCCAGGGCACACCAGGCTGGAAAGGTCCAAGGATTAGAGTGGCTTTTGTCCCCAGCACAGGCAGGAGACACCAACACCAGGCTGGAGCTGTCTGGGCACCCTTTGCCTCCCCACAGGGCAGCTCCTGCCTCAGAGCCAAGTCCTCTGACAGCTCTCAGAGCAAATATTTTACAAAAAAAAAATTCCAGCAGGGTAAAAATAAATTAATGAAAGTGAGGAAAGGCAACAGGCTTTGTTTCTTCTTTTTTTTAGGTGAAACATTTTCATGCTTCTTTTTTTATTATTATTATGTTTGCCATATTTTTTTTAATAAAATTATTGCAGACAGTTTTTAGAAGCCTAAAATATTTTATCTATTCTTAGTCAGGGCAAGTTTTTCTGAGTTGGTGAAAACTGAATATCTGAGAGGGAAGGAGGTTGTTTCCTTAGAAAATGAAAATCTTTGTTGCTGGACAGTCTAAATTACATGGATTTTGCCACTGAAGAAAATAAAAGCAATTTATTTCTTTTCCAAGGAAAACATACGATTTTCCTCAGTCCAAAGTCAAAATATTTTTAATTTGTGCTCTTTTTTTCCCTTTGTTTTAGAAAAACAAAGCCAGGGCTTTGGGGGGCTGATTGAATGTTCTGGAGAAGATGAATTACTGCCCCAAAAGCTTCTGTGGGATGTTACGGAGACGTCGCTTCAAGTGAAGTGTAAAATCACAGTCCAAGGTAACTGCAGGCAGATTTTGTGGCAGTTGCTTTGCAGCACTCAGGGTATCAGTGAGAGGGTTTCAGCCAGATTTCAGCTTCACTCTGCCTGCAGAGATTTCAGGCTTTGTGCACAGAGAAATTCTTCATTTCTGTGCTGTACCTTCACATTGCCCCACGTTCCCCTCGGTGTGAGCCACCAACAGCTGCCAGACCCCATTTGTGTCCCTGCTGTAGATTTTTGTGTCATCCTTTTGTTGAGTTTAGGAAAAGATTCAGGACAAAACCCTGGCCCGAGTCAAGTCACTGCTAAAATTTCTGTGGGCTTTGCTAAAGGCAGGATTTCTCTCGGGATTAAAGCAAAGGGGTGTTGAACTGTTAATAGTGGGAGAGAACTCGCAGTGATGAATTTCTTCCCCATCTATCAGCATCTTGAACTGCTCTGAAATTTGCTCTGAGCACGTTGCCGTTTTCTCCCTATTTATTCATGATTTGAAGCTCCTTCACAGCTCAGTTTGGGCACTTCTTGCAGGGATTTGAGAGCAAAAGCCATTTTGGTTCATTTCATTAAGCACCTCAATTCAGGGATTTGCTTCTAATCCTGGAACAAAAATATCTCTCGGAACCGAGTTTCTCATGCAATGTTTGTCTTCATAAATTGAAAAAAAACAACACTTGCCAGGAACATTCACTGTTATTTACTTAATTTTTCTCTTTCCACGGGCTTTTTACCAGCACTTCCATCCCTTGCAGCCTGTCTGGGATTGGCCACAGGAGGGATTCAAAGTGCACATTTCTTCAACTATTAGAAAGCAGTTGCTCAAACCTAAATAAAAGCATGAATTTTTCAGCAGCTCAGGGCAGGGAAAAGTTATTTGCTTGTTAAGGTTATTGTAAGAATTGAGTTTTATGGAGCAGCTTTAATTACAATTAAAATGCAGTGTTATGCATGAACATCAGCAGTGGGTAAGAAATAGATATCTGGTTAATGCTGGGGTGGTCTGGGGCTTACCCTGGGATGTGATATCTCAGGATCACATTTCTAATAGCACAAAATTTAAATGGGGTGATGCTCAACCAGATTCCTCAGCGAAAATCAATTTTCCTGAATGCTCCTTCTGTGAAATAAGAAGGTGGAAAATGTCCCCTTTGTCCACCAGGTGGCACGAAGGGAAAAACCACTGGAAACCGGCTGGAATATCAACTTGAATAATATCTTTGCTTCAGGAGATGGGTGAGTGAGGAAAGATCCCACCAGTGCCCATACCAGTGATTCCCCAGGTGAAAACCACCTCTCCTGGGAGAGGCAGCACTGGGATATTTGTGCCTGGCCCCTCCAGGCTGTGGATGGATATAAGGGGTTGAAAGGATTTGCTTTGGATAGGCCGGGGGGAGACACTTTGGAGGCCTCCACCTCTCTTTGGGGCATAGTCTGGGTGTTGGGGACAAGGAGGGGACACTTGGGCCAGGGCACCCGGGGAAGGGGAGATGCAGAGATGGGGTGGAGAGATGTGGGCAGTGATGGAGTGCAGGGATGGGACACAGAGATGGGACACAGAGATGGGAGCAGTGATGGGTTACAGAAATGGGGAGCAGTGATGGGGGGCAGAGAGTGGTAGCTGATTCACTGTTTGGCCACCCAGAAATGGAGCTATGTGAGAAGTAAGGAGGGAGTGGATACAGAGAGAGCTTTTGTGGCCCAAGGAGAGGGAGTTGTGAAATCTTCCTGGGGCCATAGGGCAGCACTGTGGTTCGACTTGGCTGAAGGGGGCAGCTCATGGAGGGGAGAGGCTTTCTGGGAAGAGCAGGAACCCGTTGCCGGTAGCAAACTAGGGATGAGCCATCAGAGGCAGAGAGGGAGGGAGGGAGGGAGGGAGGGGTGGGTGCACTCTCCTGAAGAGAGGGGTAAAAACAAGCATGTCCCAGCTCAGCTGTGAGGGCTGCAGAGTGGCTCCAGCTGCAGCCAGCTGTGGGCTGCCCAGCCCCAGCTAAGCTCAGCCAGGCTCGGCTCCACAGCCCCTGGCCCTTCCCTTGGGCTGGGTGTGGGAGGTTTCAGCAGGGAGGAAAGAAGGTTTCTGCACCTTTGGTTATCTTGGATAGGGGCAGCCAAGCATGAAAGCACAGCACAGAGGCAGCAGGAGCACAGCAGGGAGATGCAAAAGAGGCAGAAGGGCAGCAGGGAGGTTTTAGCCTGTGTGGCACTGGGGACATCCATGAGAAGCATGACCAGGCTGGATCTGGTGGCCTTAAATCCCTACAGCAGTTGGGTTGTGACCAGATGAAGGGGAATTAAATATTTGTATAAAAAGGAACATTTTCTACTCTCTACCAGAGGTAAAAGGAGCCCAGATGTAGGAACCCCTCAGTGCTGGGCAGCTGACTGTGGCCCTCTGCTCCTCCCACCTGTCTTTGCTCCCTGCCTGCTCTTCCCTTCAGCCTCAGAGCAGTTTTGGGGCACTGGGGCCAGGACTGCTCACAGCCATCCTTTCCCACCCCCCACCAGAGCCTGGCACTGCACTGGGTGACAAGATTCTCACCCACAATGGATGCTCCAGCAAGTGCCCAGGCAAAGAGAGCTTGAGGATGGCACCTCAGCAACCTGTGGCATCCCCTGGAGAAATCCCAGGAGAGGGAGGAGATACTGGGGTGAGGGGAGAGCTTATAGGGGAAGGCAGGAGCAGAGGGGCAGTGTAAGGGCAGCCACGTGATGGGCAGCTGGAGCATGGAAGGGAAAATACATTTGGGGATAAAAATAAGCCTGGTGTGCACAGAAGAAGGTGGCCTGGCACAGCTCTTGGGGAGACATCAATCCAGAGTTTGCTGCACTCAGGGGTGCAGCTGAGTTTTGTGTCAATGCCCCTCCACACTGCCCAGGGGATGCAGGAGAGCAATGTCAGGGAGGGGATGGAATAAACCAGTAGGAACTCATCGATTTCAAAGCCATTTCTGCCATTGTATTAAAATATGTTTATATCTCAGTTCTTTATTAAATATAAGCAGTTTCCCTCTTGTATACATTTCCACATCTTCTGTGCAATCTGCTTCGCATCAGGCATTGATGTATCGGTGCAGTATCTGAAATGTTAACTCTCAGGGAATATAAATGGCACACTGATATTAAATCTGCTTTCAAAAATAGTTACAGGACAATAAATTTGAAAGGCTTGAAGGTTTTTAATCACCTCTACTTAGTTATTCAGAGATGGGCCAAAAAAGCAATCATTTCAATGAAAGAGCCCAAAAAGACACAACAGAAAATTCTTATGCACAATAATTGCTTTCTCTACAAATATTTACACTGAGGCTAAGAAAATATTTTGGAATTTTACAAATATCTTTCTCTGTTAATTTTTCCAGTGCTTTAAATATTGATCCAAAAGAAATCCTATTGGGGCTGGATTGTTTTTTGGTGGAGTGGGTTTGGTTGGGGGTTTTTTTATGCTTTTCATTTTTTATCCATTTCAAGGAATTCTAAATAATGGAGCTGGGGGGGGGAATCACCACCAGGGATTAGCTCGTGGTACTTTGCTGAACCCCAGCCACTGGCAGCAGCTCCCTCTGTTGCTTTTGCCAGTATTACAGTTTTATAAACCCCAGAGATACTTTGGCTGTGAAGGGGCAGTGGAGGCTGTTCCTCTGATGTTATTTTTGTTTGTGACTATTAAAGTCATGAAAAAAAATGAAATTCGAGGGAATGCAGGTGGGTTGGGGAGATGCAAAGGCTGAGGAGGCAGTGCCAGAGAGGGACATGATGCTCAGAGAGGGCAAGAGAAATGGGGCAAAATAATGCCCAAGACACAAAAATAGGAGTGGAAAAGCAGCAGGAGCTGACAAGGATGGGTTTGTGGCTGCAGCAAAAGGCTGGGGCAGACTTCTTAAATAAGCTCCTCCAAGTAGCCTTAGGCCCTGCAAAGATTTAATGTATTATTGAACTTAAGTCACTTAATAGCCATGTAGGACTCAATGGAGCTATTCATGTGAGTAAAACATTGGTCTTAGCAGATCTGCTTCCTAATCTCCAAAGCCCCAGCTCAGGAGAGGACTGCAGAGTGATTAATGCTGGGCAAGGCTGAGCCCTGGCACCAGCCACACACCCCTCTCAGTGCCCAGTGACCCAGCCCAGTGCCACGGGTACCTCAGCATCCTGATGGAACCAGCCCTCAGCTCTAACCCCTCATTTTAGCCATTAAATTATCTTTGCTTTCTGCTCAAAATAGGAAAATGTGCCTTAAATAAACAATCTGGTTAAGCAAGAGAAATGTGAAATATAGTCGTACACTATCACAGCTGTCACTGTCATTGTTCACGTGCCTAAATTAAAAATAATGCAAAAGCAGATGGAAAAGGTTGTAGAGAAGGCAAAAAGCTCGTTCAGAAATAAATTCAGTGTCACTTAGTCTTTTTTGAAAGAATATAACCCCTAATAAAATATAAGAGAGGCAGACAAAAATCATCTGCAAACACAGATCCCAGGTTCCCATTTATGGTAATTGGTTTTATTGAAAGTCAATTAATAAAAAGCTTTGGTTTAAATTAAATTAAGTACGAGTCCATCTCTATTTCCCAACAAGATGAAGTCCTTGAAAATTACCAAACATAGCTGCACACAAATTGCCTTTTCCCAAAGAGCTTCAGCAGCTCGGAATATGTCCTGGATGAGAGCAGTCAGATCCAGACTGGGCACAGCTAATTGGTACCCTGGAGGGTTTTTACTCTTGGCATTTGAGAAATAATGAGAATCAAAGCCATTAGTAGGCAGGGAAAAAGGGTGATAGAATTGCTAGCCTGCTTTTTTTCTGTCATCTTCATATTATGTTATCTCTGGGTAAGAATTCCCACTAATTTTCCTCCCGAAGTCCAGTTACTCTTTGAAATCACTGTGTGACAAATGCAGCTCTTCATTGGACAAAGTTGGTAAAAATTTCTCAGGCAAATAACTAGTGGAGATGATAAAAAAAGGAGTGGGAGATACCCTGTTCTTGATAGATCCCATCCTGTTTACTAGAATAGACTCACACAGACATCGCTCTGAACGGAGGGGCAAAAAATGGGATTTTTATAATTTTTTTGAGGGAGTGACAAGTATTGTCTTGGTTTGAGGGGAAAAACCAAGATGTTTACTCACAAGAGGAGGAGGGGGCTTCCTCCTCAATAATCAC
>JAWWEV010000029.1:8764408-8845366 GCA_035583235.1 Hafferia zeledoni | reverse complement strand
CTCTCTTTGTTAACTACTGGCATGGGCAGTTAATGGCAGGGGAGAGAATTCACATAATAATTCCAAACTACAACAAGTATATTGCACTCCTCCTATCTTCACAAAAAGAAAAAAAAAAAAGAAAAGAAAAATCAAATGCACATGTGAATGTCTTCAGCCTTGGAGATGGATGGCTGCTTAGTGTCAGCCTGCAAAGCAATCTGGAAGTCAGAACTGTACTACTGTGGTTATCATCAAAACTAATCAAAGGCCACTATCCCAAAGTGTGAAACCCTTTCAGCAGGCAAATCCAAAGCTGCACCATTTCTCAGAGCACAGGCAGACCAAACAAGAAATTACAAACACATGGCCAGAAGCTGCCCCAGCTCTGTGTATCTCAGCAAGGAAACGTTCCTGAGATGTGGGACCCCCCTCTTTCCTTCTCTGTGTCCCTCAGACTTAACCAGAGTTTCCTCCAACACCACAAAGTGGGTCCCACTAATCCTCATGGAAATAAAACCACATCAAGTAAAGGTCTTGGAGAGAAGCACCAGGAGAGGGATGCAGAGAGGGAAACAGGCTGGCTTTGCATCATCCTTGCTGACCAGAGAGCTCAAGCCACCACCCTCTTTCTTACTCTATTTAGGGGTTATTTTAAATTTTCAAAAGGGTTTTGGGGTTTGGCATTTTTCTGAGAATAAGTCTTCTAATTAACATTGAGATAAAAATTTGTCTGGGACCTAGAAAAACATGGGGCTGCAAATAGGTAGAAAAATACTGTCTGGTTGTGGGTTTTCTGAGGGACAAATATTCTGCATTGCTTTACTTGGGTGGTTTTCATTGCTACAAAGCATTACATCCCGTTCTGAGAACAGGCAAAATGTGTCCACCAACAAAAGAGGGGGAAAATTTCCAGGACTTACCCACAAAATTCTTAGGAAATCCATTGATTCTCAGCAATGCTGCCACCCCCGTATTCCTCACCATGACTTTATAGAACAACCTTATGTTTGTTTTCTGCCAAGATAATGAATAACTTCAGCAACACAACCAAGAAAAAGCTTTCAAATTACTGCAGCTTCACTGCACACCCTGAGGTCATGAACAGAAACCAGTGAGACTGAGCTCTTTACCAGTCTCATGCAGAATACCTGAAGGAGTTTTTCAAACCTGTGAATGAAAAGCACCAAGTGACACAGTCTGAGAAAGGGGAATCCTCTCTGCCAAACCCATCTCACCCTCTGTAAGTGGGATGTGCTTTATTTCTATACCTAGAGGCCAACTCGGGAGTAGGTTGTGGATGTTTGGCACTAGGGTGGTGAAAACCATATTCTGGCTGGAGGAGAGGGCAGGAATCCCAGCAGGAATGGCTGATCCTGGACTTCCAGGCACTTTGCTCTGAGCCATGTGCCAAACCTCCTGGGAGTGACTGTTTTATTTACATGAGCAATTGCAGCACTGAGCATCAGGACCACCTCCATGAAAGTGTCATGGGCTGCAACAGCAGCAAACCTGGGGCTGGGAGAGTTCATTTAGTTCTATTTCAGGTGGGAGAGTCCATCCAACTCAACTTCCAGGGATTACCACTTGCAAACCATCAAGAGATGTAGAGAGCAAATGAACAGACCTGTAGAAAATGATTTGTGAAGGGTTGTGAGGGAAAACACCATCACCAGCCACCTACAGTCCTTCCCAAGGCCAAACACCATCACCACCCATCACTCACCTGCCTACAGTCCTTCCCAAGGCCAAACACCATCACCACCCACCACTCACCTGCCTACAGTCCTTCCCAAAGCCAAGCACCATCACAACCCAACATTCATGTGCCTACAGTCCTTCCCAAGGCCAAACACCATCACCACCCACCCATCACCTGCCTACAGTCCTTCCCAAGGCCAAGAAAACAGCAGCTGTGGGTGCTGAGGTTCAAACCCATCTCCCTGGGATGAGCACCAGCCAGGCTGGCACCAAGTTTGGCATCCAAATGGGAGCCCAGGCAGGGCTGAGCAGAGGGAGTAGACATGGCACAGGGACCCCAGCACAGGGGACAGGACCAGTGTCCCACAGAGCAGACACCACCCAGGGACCCCAGCACAGCAGGGCAGGAGGAGTGTCACACAGAACAGCCACATCTGCTTGCATTTCATCACTGAAATGCTAAAGTTTGACTTTAGCTTGACCTTGCAATTCTCAAGCTCTAGGGAAGGGGGGGAAGGAAAAAAAAAAAAAAAAGGGAAAAAAAAGTAACAGAAAGCAGCTAAAAAGCAAGCAGGAACTAAAACAGGCTGTAACCTTGTGGTACAAGAGGAATTAAAATGAAATGAGCTACTTTGCAATATAAGCAGTGTCTGGTGGGATTTTGCTGAGGATGCTGCAATATTTGAACTATTTCTCTCCATAATACAAAATCCCTGAATCACTTTGTTTACACCAATGTCACCTGAACATTTCAGGACTCATACCTGGAAGCTCTTTGAGAAAAGAGTGTAAAAAATCCTCCCTGTTGGCAAAATGTGGCTTTTCAAGAGCAAGATTGAGACATACTTGTTTTTCAAACTTCCCCCCAGGAAACAGTTGTCTAATGCTAATTAACAGTTACTCCCCAGGCCCCATGACTCAGATCCTCACTGGAAAACACTGGGTTTGGTCCAGGGGTCTCACATGACCTGGACAAGCAGCTTCTGGGACAATATTTAATGTTTAGTTGCTGCTGGTCCCCAGGAGGCCGTGCTGCATCACCCCCATCCTTCACTGGGGTTGCCCCTACTTGTCCTGCTGCCCCCCCAGTTTTGGAACACAGTGCAACCAAGAGGAATTTGTATTTACCAAATACACCATGACCATTAACACACTCAATTCCACCCCTCTGGGTATTCAGCTCTGTTTTCCAGCACATCGCTATTTAGACAAGAGATCATTAAGTGTCATCAAGTGTGTCAGGGGGGTGAGAGAGGAGAAGCTGTTGGCTCTGCTCTAGTCCCAGTGATATATGCATTTCTCACTATGTCTGAGCCACAGTTTGGCTCCAGAGAATGCATTGCAGAGTCAGAACTTGTCTGAAAAAGTGAGGCAATGTTTTTAGTTCTGAGATAAAAAGCTCCTCAGCCTGTGAGCACACACTGGGTAGGGGTATTTGCAATACCAGAACAAAGAAGTGGTTTCTGATGGTCCCTCTCTCCTTTTTTCCACGTATTCCAAGGGAACAGACAGGGTAATATCTGCTGTGGAAAGTCTATTAATGACTTCAAACTACTCAGTCCTTTTTATCATCTTCTTCTCCTCATCCCTTGATATACCCTGTAATCACACAGTGCAGTCTCCTCAAAAGCCATGTGCCAACAAAACATCCCCTAAAGCCACTGCCAGCTTGGCCCACAGCAATGACACCAGACCTTCCTCCTTCCATGATGCCAGTATTTAACATCTGGGTGAGCTCCTGGCCCTGAAAAGGGTCATAAGAAAACTCCACAGGATTTCAGCAGGACCAGGATGCCACCTACTGCTCTTGATCTTCACTTGGGTGCTCCCACATTAAAAGACAGGACTAGGAATTGCTTTTTCACAGCATTGAGAAGAGGAGCCCAAGGCTGGGTGTGAGGACACACTGCTGGGAGCAGGACCAGGGCAGCAGTTCAGACCAAGGGGAAATACCAGACCATCCCTGCACAGCCTTTCACACAGAGATCCTGGTGCTCCTTTTCTTCTCTACCCAAATATTTGTATGACCCTGGAGAGACATTTTCTTTGAGTGATCTGAGTTTTATTAGAGATGCCAAAGCTCATGGTGACCTGTCATCACAGGTTAGAAGCACATGGTAGGCACAACACTCTGGCACAGCCACTGGATCAGCCCGAGCTGTGACCTCAGTCCAGACACAGTTAATTCTCTCCCCTCTTGCTCTGACTTGCACTGCCTGAACTTTTGTTCAGCCAGCTGATGATCTATATCATCCTTTATGCAAACAAGCATAAATTGACTAATTAATCTCTGGGGTAACCCCCCTGATTCCAGTGGAGCAGCAGTCAAAGTGGAACGGATCTTTAATGTGCTCTTTGTTCCTGTAGCGCAGCCTTTGCCTTGTCCACGAGTCGACGTAGACCTCTAATTATATGGATTTGACTCTTAATCTCTTCTGGTCTCAGGAGATTCCAGTTGCTGAAAATTATGGATTTCACTTGGAAACTGATGAGGGTCTGGACAACATCACCAAAACACTTTGCTGGAAAGCTGGGGATGTTTTGGACCTGTACACCAAAGGCAATGCTGGGCACTGAGTGGCTCAGGATGCAGCCACTGGGAAGCCTGAGTTCCCGTAGCTTGGCTCTCACTCCCAGCCCTCAGCCACAGCAAAGCTGTGCAAAATGCCACAGTTGAACCTTTCTGCATCATTTCCAAGTTGAATTATTGCCCAAATAATCCAGGGCAAGACAGAGAGTGCTTTCTGCAGCACAGGAGCAGACAGGTGAGAATGGGAAGTGTCAGCAATGTATTTAAGTGGCTTTATGTGACAAATACATGCCTTTCAAATCGAAGTCAGAGGCTTCTCTATCATCAGCTTTGCTGCTTTTCCCTTCCCTTATCCCATAACTTTCCCCACAGCTTCATGCAGCTGAAGGTTTTGTGACAGTTATTTTCAAAGACCAAACAATAAATCCGAGCCATGGGCAGGAATCTGAAGGATTCCTTTTTTTCAGAGGGAAAAAGATGAGTTGCAGTTGACAGCTGTCCATGAAAATTGTAACATACAAATCGTATAATATAAACTGAAGAGAGACCAAAAGTACCACTGGAAAAAAAAGAGAAATGAGCTTGTTAGAACAGTCTGTATTACAGCTGTTTCCCTTGACAGTTTTCTGTACCCTAATACGCTCAACAAATTGGCAACCTGTCCTTATATATTTGCATCAGGATTCCCTTAAGGGAAATGTCTATATTATTCTGTTTTGGATAAAGGAAGCAGTTTGATATGACAGGTAGGTCAAGTGTTTCTTTAATAAAGCATATGGGTAGGAAGAAAGAAATGGGCTATTGTCAATGACTTGACAAATAGGTAGATATGCCCCCCTTGAGTATAACCCTGGAAAGCTACTAGATAAATAGCCCTTGTTATTTTGATTTAACCACTTGGCTGCTGAATACATCTTTTCCCAGAGAACAGCGTCCTCAATAAAGGTCATACCAGAGACTATTTTATAGATTCTGTAGCGAGGCATTAACTCAGTTTCGATTTTAGTTATGTAGAAAAAGTGTGGACCAAAGTTGGAAGTTCATTTCTGGCTCATTTGGATGTGTGTTATATTTAGATGTGATACAGGTGGACGTTCACCTCAGCACAGTTTGTCACCTCAGTTCAGGCAGCATCTTCCCTAGTGGCCCACATGCTGCTGCCCATCCTTTTCCACTCAAAGGGACCATAAAAAGGAGCCTCCTTGTTCCTGTGTGTGCAAAGAGCTGGATTTATCCTTTTCCTCAGGCATTTCACCTTTTGCACCCACACAAACAGGCTGAAAATCCCAATACTGCTGATTTGGTGGCTGCTGTCCAAATCCAACCAGCAAGTGTTACTTGGGACACTTCTGAGAGAAAACCAGCCCCGGGGTAGGGAATTACTCCAGTTCTTAAAGATGCTGGGAATTACCAAAAATAAAGCCACTTCTCAAGGCTGAGAAAGAATTTTTCCCAAGGTGAACCTGGAAATCCTTCAGGAACAGAGACATCTCTAGTGAAGTTACACGTGGAAATGGGCAAAAAATCTCCAAACCTGTTTGGCTGTGAAGCCACTCACTGGTGGCATTGCAGGGATTTGGGAGCAGGAAAAGATGCTGCAATAACCAGGCCAAGAATGGTCAAAGAATTGGAGTCATAGAATCATAAAATGGTTTGGGTGTGAAGGGACCTTAAATGTCATCTAGTTCCAACTCCCCTGCCATGGGCAGGGACACCTTCCACCAGACCAGGTGCTCCTGGGGACAGACACCCACAGGGTGCCACCAGGATGGGATGAACACACTGAGGTGCCTGAACCCCTGAGCTGTTCCTGCTGCTCACAGGCAAATATCTGAGTGCTGCTCAAAGCCTGGATTAGGTAAACACCTATTTAGGAACCTTTTACGGCAGAGAGCACTCAACCAATTAACTCTAAGGGCCCCTTTGGAGTTGTCAGGGTCTGTTGTGTAAACACATGGGAATGGGTATTTTTAAAGTCCTTCTTTACCTCAAGGAAGAAGGTTTCTAGCGCTTCACACAAATCATCTCCCCCTGGCTGCAGCTTGAGAGGTACGTTTATATACCAGGATAATTCTTTTGTGCTGAAATTTGGGTAAAAATTCAGACCAAGCTCTTAGAACTACTACAAGAAAATTTCAAGAAGATCATATCTGTGGAGATACCTGGTTTTCTGATGCCTAAGGAAATATTCCAGCTTTTTATGATATTGCAGTCCTTGCCCCCTCGAGCAGTGTTTCTGACCCACAGCTGCCCCTGCCAGGCTGGAGGTTCATCCTCCCTGCCCGTGGTCAGGGCATCCCTGAGGTTTTTCTTGCAAATAGGACCTCAAAAACCAACACAGGACATTTCAAAATTCAAAAGGGAACTGAAGAATATCAGCAGGATGTTGATCCATCCATCTGACTGAGCCATCCTGGGTCCCTCCCTCTAGGATTCAGGAAGGATGCACATAAAAATCTGACCAAGCAATACCATAACCAGTCTCATCACTCACAGTTACTCCCAACCTGCTGATTTAATATGTTTGCTCTGATCATGCCAGGTTTCTAAACAAAGCTAACACAAAACCATTTTGTGCTGATTCTGAGTTAGCTTCCAGTATTATCTTTTTTTGCCAGCATTATCTTTTTCCCAGCAGCATCAGCACGTGTATCATTAATTAGTTATAGGCTGATAATACATAATAGTTTTATATTAATATGCAATATATTGTTCTATCAAACCATGTATTATAGACAATATAAGTAATTGCTGTATGTTACATTAGATTACATTGTATTGTATTCGATTATTAAATTTTGATGGCTTTATTGGCAATAAAAATTACAAAAAACTTATCTGGAATGTCTATTATTAGATAAATGCATAAGTTAGATGGATGGATGGATGGATGGATGGATGGATGGATGGATGGATGGATGGATAGATAGATAGATAGATAGATAGATAGATAGATAGATAGATAGATAGATAGATAGATAGATAGACAGACAGACAGACAGACACATAGATGCATTAGACACATTTTTAGGGACTTAAAAATGCCACCTTCTTTTTCATTATTTTATTCTTGCCTTTCTAGTACATTCAATGTGATTTTCCAGCTGCAGACTCTTCTGCATGGAAAAAGCTGCTACTCCCCTAAATCAGAGCAAACTGCTGCTCTCGCTATCTACCCAAAAGCACATTTTCTCCTATTTATAACTGGGCATTTCTATGCTGTTGAACCAAACAGAGAGAGGACAGAGCTTCATATTATCTTTTTTTATTCTTCATATAAGTGGCAAGCAGAATTGATGCCTGTGCTTTGGGGAAGTGCTTTTCTCCATACATGGTAGCACACACAGCTTGGCAGACCCTGCTGTGTTTTCCATATTAAGCCATACACAAGGGCAGCAAACAGGGAGCTGTTGACTACACCCATTACAAAACTCAGAGGCAGAGGAAGTCGTGGTTGAGTTTGATGTTTACCTCTTACCTCTCTGCTTTTCACAGCAGCCCAGGAGGAAGACCTGACCGGGGTTGAAGCTGACACAAAACCAGTGGCATTGTGCAGAAGTTTTTGTTGATTATCTCCTTAGTGGTTGCCAGACTTGAAGAAAAACTCATGCAAAGGGCAACCACACCAAGGTACATCACAGTTTTCAAGGAGGCTTTGCCTTTTGGAGGCCATGGGCTCATTATCCCTGCAAGTGTCCAAGGCCAGGTTGGATGGGTCTTTAAGCAACCTGGCTTAGTGGAACATGTCCCTGCTTATGGTGGGGGATTGGAACTGGGTGGGCTCTAAAGTCCCTTCCAACCCATCCTATGATTCTGTGATAATGCAGTAAGGCTTCTAGATGCCTTCTTGGAGACTTTGTGCCATTACCAATGCCATGAGCATTGTCCCCTCTTCTATCCTGACTCCCCATTGCACTGAGGAGCCGTGGAAAATACAACCCCAGACACAACCACCTACATCAGCCTGTCCCAAAAGTCTCCCAGCTCTATCCAGATCTCCCATATCTCATGTATCTCCTTTTCCTAAACAATGCACATAAAATTATTGAGGGAAACAAAAGGCACAAAGAGGAGCAGAGCTTTGTTTAAATAATCTTTGTGCAGAGCAAGAACTGAGAATTTGGTGTTTTCAGTGATGGGGTTTGAGGACTATGGGCTGGAGCTTGGGAAGAGTCTTTGTCTTGTAAATGATGGAAACATCGCAATAAAATGAAAATTTCTTACATTCTCTTCTAAGGAAACAAACTGTGTTTCAGTTAAATGTTTCTGTTGAAACTTGTAGATGTTTCTGGTGCTGTTTAACACATTTTTGCATTTGGTTGTGTTCCCAAAGCCAAGGAGTTTGGTTTAACATCACCTGCAGCAATTTGGGTTCTGGTCACTTAATTTTCCTCCTTCACCAGCACAAAGTTAATGTGTTTGAGTTGCCCAGTCTATAGGAGGGGAAAAAAAAAAGAAATTATTTTGAAATAATATATTTTCCTTTTTTTTTCCCTTTAGTGAAAACATTCCCACTAAATTTGTATTTTGCAAAACTTTCTTCTCACTGATTTTCTTTTCCCAGCGTAAGTCTCAGCCTAAACCAAGTTGACATATTCCTTTTAATGTGTTTTTAAAATATGCTTAACGGTGCTGAAAGCTGAGGAAGCTCAAATATAATTCCAAAAGCCTGAGCCCACCAGAAGCCTAATGCAAACATTATTATAAAAACCCCGCAATGGTTGGAGGTTTCAGGCAAACCTGTGTGTTCGCTGACAGCCTCAGAAACGTTATCTGTACCAGCAAAACCCCTTCTGTTGTTTGGCATCTTGAAGGCTGCTCCATTTTTCTCTTTTCTGCCCCCAGAAAATCTGTTTCCAATGTT
Source organism: Hafferia zeledoni (assembly GCA_035583235.1). Lineage (NCBI taxonomy): Eukaryota > Metazoa > Chordata > Aves > Passeriformes > Thamnophilidae > Hafferia > Hafferia zeledoni. The sequence goes on along the minus strand of JAWWEV010000029.1, from coordinate 8,836,292 downwards.
TCTGCCACGGAGAATATGCAGCAGCAGGAGCAGAAGTTGCTGGGAGGGGGGATTTGGTGATTGTTATTCCACTCACATCTCTGGCAGGCACGGTCTTCTCCCCGCAGTTCTCCCGAGGAATCGGCTGAATAAAGAGTGGCTCCGACACGAAGGGCAGGAGAGAGGAAGAATATTTCTCTTATCCACATGGGACAGGCATCAGAGTTGTCCAGCAAACATTAATCAGTCGTCCTTTTACCTTTCCCCAGCTGTTAACTTTTGCCAAGGGGGCTGTGTTTGGGCAAGGGAAGGGCAGAGGGTATGGAAGCTGTGGAGCAGCTGGAACCAAGTGCTTGTACCCCCTCCCCTCCCCTCCCTGCACTGCCAAGGACTGGCTCTTCTGGGGAAGCTTTCACTTGGTCAGGCTGTCCTCCACCCAAAAGACATGTCCCCAACACACACTTCAAACACTTATCTGCCCTGGCCCCAAGGGCCAGCATTCCCTGGACTGAGTATCCAGGAGAGCACTGAGAAGTGCTGCTGGACACAACAGCAGGTTGCTTCAGTCGCCAGTGAAAGACCATCTGTGGGGATCTGTGTCCATGGTGGTTTGCAGGAGAAGAGCTCCCTTACTCACCCTGGCACCAGTCCCTGCTACACAGAGGCAAAATTCCAGCTGGGACTCTTTGGTGGTGTCTGGAATTCTGCTCCAGGCGAACACGCAGCTCAAGCGTTGCCCTGAAATCTTTGCTGGGAAGCTCCTGTTGTAACTTCCAAAAGAGGCAAAAGCAGAGGTTTCTCTGGATGTTTTTCCCTTCCCACCTCAGCAGGGCAGGAGTGTGCTTCATTTTATTTCCAGCCAAAACCTTCCTGATCACCCATAACCCCTGGGTTTCCACACCGATATTCCTTTAAAGGATGGAGCCCCAAACCCCAAATAATCATCCCTGGGCTGTGCCATCTGCACAGAAATAACACAGGGCTTCTCTCCCTGCCAACCACAAAGGAAGGATTTCATTCAACACCAGGAGCTCCTTCCTGCATGCCAAGGAGCACATGGAAAACTGGACTGCAGTGCCCCTGCCTGTTTGCCATCGGGGAAACGCCGCCTTCACGTGGCACTTATCACCACAGACATCAACTGCCATACCCAGCACTGGCTCATTTTGGGCTGTGTCACCTCAGAACTCCTCTGGGTGAACCCGAGCAGGAGCCTGTCTGTCAGGCTGTCCTGGCCCAGCGGGTTTTCCCAGGGAGGAACAGTGTAAAACCACTCATGCTGTCCCTCTGCATGTGATGGCTGCAAAATGCCCTTCCCTTGCCATCAGTCCTTCATGTGGATCCCTCACTTCCAAAACAAAATCATGACAGGAGCATCACCTTCCACAGCAGAGCTGATTACAAGATGGGAACCTCATTTTTATTGCTTATTGTATTTATTATCCTGTGGATGCAAAGCAGAAACAGTCTGTCCTGCCCCCATCCCAATCCTCCCTCAGCCTTCCTGGCTGCTTCTTGTGCTGGCTCTGAATTCCAGTCATCAAGCTGCATCCAGTCTGGCACAAAATCCCAAATTCTGTTATTTGGAATTTCACATCCAGCTGTTTCAGGCCAACTTGCTTATTTCATTTGTTTGGGTTTTTTTTTTAATTCAGAACTAACAATTACATAAACCCAACTCTTCTTTGGTTGTTGTTTTTTTTCAGTCTGCGCTTCAGATGGGAAATTATCTTTGTTAGAAAAGATATTCTTGTCTCAAAAACGTGCTTAGCTGCATGAATTCATTCACAAGAATATTCGCTGTTACTGAATTAGCAGCAAAAAAAGAAAGGAAAGAAAACCTGAACTCAGTGAACCATGATCAAGTAATCCGAGGAAATCAGCATGTTTCTCTCTAGACAGTTCAGAATACCAAATGCTAAGACACAAGAATCCCACTAAATATACCTCTTCTCCTTATCTCTCTAAGTGCCTAACAGTATTTTCAATTCTCATCATTTTATCATGAGTCATCTGCATTTACTGGTGATTTAGAGCTTGGATCAGTTTTTAACCCAACAATTTAAGCTTTCTTTTTTTTTTTTCCTTTAGTGCATATCCAGCCTTCCTGAAAGGCACATGAGTGCAAAATGTTCAGGCTTCAGAGAGCAAATAAAAGAGCCTGATATTAAACATTTCTCGGCTCTAGTTTTAAGCCAAGCTCATGATTTCTGAAAGCTTGGATTAAGCAAAAAAGCTACTTGAAAACAAAGAGACTTGAAAAGATGTGGAGTGGAGTAACCAGTTTGGCACACAAGGCCTTGATTTCATTTCTGGGTATTCTTTTTTTCTGGTTTTTTTTTGGCCTAAAAATCCCTTTTAGGAGTACTATTCCAGGTTTCACAGCTCAGCACCAGGCTGGCATCATCCAGCCCCTCCTCATCTTTCCACCTCTGACTATGAATTCATATTGGCTGGATTTGGAAGGACTATTATTGTTGTTGTTGTTGTTTCTACAAGGAAGAAATTCTTCCCTGTGAGGGTGGGCAGATCCTGGCACAGGTTGCCCAGAGAATCTGTGGCTGCCCCATCCCTGGAAGAGTCCAAGACAGGCTGGATGGGGCTTGGTCTAGTGGAAGATGTCCCTGCCCATGGAAAAGGGTTGGAACACAATGATCTTTAAGGTCCCTCCCAACCCAAACCATTTGATAAGATATTACATGACACAACTAAGCAGAAGACAAAGTCCCCTGATAAACTCAACTTCAACCTCAGGCATGAAGGGAGATGATCCAGCATCTCTCTGGGATGGAAGTGCCCCTTGGTGCTCCCTCTCAGAGCCTTTCCCAGAGCTGCAGGAGGCTGTGCACTGCAGCCCAAAAAATTAGGGAAAGGCTGATTCCTGTGCTTGCTTTATTCCTTTATTATGACACAGTGAGAAGGGAGCAGGGGAATTCAGCCAGCAGCCAGTGCCACCATCCCCCAGGAGCTGTCAGGGCAAGCCCTGGCCCTGCCGTGGAGAGCCCATCACAGACAGCAAAACACAGCCCTGTTGGGTCATGCCATGTGGATGGGGCTGATGCTGCCAACTGCCCTGCACAGACCCCGCACTGAGCTGAGCTCTGGGGTGGGCAGACAGCCCAGGGAGGGCTGGATGGTGCCTGGCCCCCTCCAGAGCCAGGGTGGCAGCACCAGCAGGCACCGGCAGTGCTCCCTCCTTGCCAGTGTCCCCAGCCATGGGGAGAGAGGCTGATCAGAAGTGCTCCCCACTTGGGGTTAGAGGCAAAACACCATAAATCATATTTAGTCTGCTGAAACCTCCAAGTGATAAAACAGTTGAAAAGACTACTTTATTTATAAAGCACATATGGAGGCCTTAATCAAGCCAGGAATGAGGTAATTTCTGCCAATTAAGTCTCCCTCATTCTGCAGTTGGAAGCAATCAAAACAAAGGCAGAATTATCAATGGCATGTCTATGTGCTGCAGCCTCAGAAAATACCTGTAATGTTGGGGCTACAGTAAATCACTTCTCACCATGTGCCAGAGAGGCTGGTGCTCTCAGCTCCCCTGGACCTGGGGGGAAAGGAGGGCTTAGAATATTCACCTAATTAGTGGGTAGTATTTTGAATATATCCTATCTAAGTCTCATTTTAAAGCAAAGGGCAGTATTGTACCTAAAGGGTATAGGGTTAGTGTTAACTCCACACTCCCATTTGGAACCAGTTTATATCTGACCCCACTCCAGTCCCCTCACTACTCACTGGAGCTGTTGGAGGGATTTTTAGCCAGTGTAATTTATCCAGGTCGAGGAAGTAGCACTCATTGCCTCTTGTTGGAATATCCCCATTATTATGTTGTTTGTGCTGGTGGTGATCAAATGGCAAGAACTGCTCTCACACTAAATAATAAGGGAAGGACTGTGGCTATAATTACTCAATATGAGACACAGAATACCTGCCAGTCAACACTTTTAAAAAAGCATGAATTAATTGGATTAATGTAATGAGTGATAAACTGACAGTAACAGTACTTTGAACTCCTATACAGCTTCACACAGAAGTCTGAGACTTTGGCCACGCATTAGTGATTCTCCCAACACCTCTATAATTATTAATATGTTAATTTTAATTAAGAGAAAAGTGAGATACAGAGAGATTTGTTTCATGTGGATGTAGCAGGCTCATTTATCCCGAGCAGCTTGCATGCTGCTCTAATCCAAGTCATTCCTCTACCATTGCAGAAGCCAACAGTGGAGCCAAGAAATCTGCAAAAGGACTTAGATGCCCAAGCACGAAATTATGATCTTCAAACCTTCATGACCTTGCAGCAAGCATCTATAAACATCTGTGTTTTCTACATTAAAGTTCTCCAGATGTCTAAAATTCCCAGAAGTTCTCTGCTGCTCTGTGTGCATTGCAGCTCAGGGCTTATCTCACACGTAAACTGTGTCGGCATCTGCTGGGGAAGTTCCTCCACCAGTGCCCAGCCTGGCAGGCAGGGAGAGGAGCACCCTGAGGTCCTGTCCCAAACCCAGAGGAAGTTTAGGAGCTGTCCACAGAGATTCCCTCCTCCAAATACAGAGAATCCCCTTTCCCTTGTGTGCCATGTTAGTGCACCGTCACAGGTGTGATAACTCATCAGGGGAGGTTGGCAGCATCAGGGAAAGTTGGACACAGGGACATCTCTTGAGAACCCAGCAAGGGTGCAGGGGAGCACCCATGGAGTGCTCAGCCTTTGCAGTCTCCTCCAGCAGCACAAGCAACCAGTGTGGGGATGAGGAGCCCTCACCAGTGCCAGCCCTGAGGAATACTGCAATAGCAAGGGGTGTGGATGTCTCCACCCCAACCCTGGTCTTTCCTTCACCTCTGGAAGCTGCAGACACGTCCCAGCAGGTCGATGTTTTTAACTCTTGAGGAAGCACTGGGGCCAGGTGATGAAAGGTGCTCCTGCAAGGCGGAACTGTGACCTGGATGGGGCACAATTCCCGCTCCTGATGCGCAGCTGAGTGGCTGCCAATTACAGCGCGTCCTTCCGTCTCCTCTCGCCTGGGCTTTCCTCCTGCCCAGCCCCAGCATGCCAGGATACCACCTCACCCCAGGCATTTCCTTGGTGTAGTCCAGCATCTTATCATGCCTCATGCAAGCACAGGATGCTGGAAGTTGCCCCACAGCTCCAGAGCAGCAGGAGTAGCTGTATTGTAGCTTCATCGTGCTCACACCAGTGAAAATACCAGCCCAGAGCACACAAAGTCAGGAACAGGGACTCTGTTGTAGATGTGTCAGATGTGCTTCTTCAAATACCTGTCAGGGACACAGAGAATCAACATGGATACTGCAAACTGAGAGTCTGACACAAAAAGATGAGCACACCAAATCAGTCCATTGGGAGACCACACCAAGAAAACGTATGAAGTTCTGAAGTTCTGCTATCACACTTTGAACATTGCTCTTAACTCCTCAGCTGCTGAAGACACATGGAGAGGTGAGCAGCTCAAACTTCCTCCCTCCAAAGTTAAACCCAAGCCCACTGCAGGAAAAGCCACACTGCTTCTAAGCTGAAGACTCAGGACTGAAAAGACAAGGTATAAACACCTTCCTCCCACTACTGAAGGAGGATCTCAAGATCTTTGAACCAAATTCTCAGTTTTCTGAGGTCTGATTTAAATGTTTTTATTATTTCTAGAGTCATCAATATTTTAATGGTCCATTTGTATAGACAAAGAGGGCGATTCCTTTCAGTCTCTTAAATAGGGGATGTTTGCATCCTCAAAAAGTGACTCTTGGTTTATCCCAGTGCACAACTCGTTAGCACTACACCAAAAGAACATCAAACCAGTTCAGCAGGTGGCTCAGGGATTGTTTTCATTAAGCAGATCATTTCTCCCTGCAAGGAGATTTGCAGCAGAATTGTACACCTGCTTTTCAGAAATGCTCTCAGCTCTGGAGGGTGGAGAACCTCAATATCATTAGAATTGAAGAGGATTTAAAAAAAAAATAAACAATTAACTAACTGAAAGCAAACTGTTCTGAATCATATAATATTGGCCAAAACATCTGTCAGAGGGCTGGGTAGGTCCAAGGTGGAAGCTGGGCCCCAGTCAGAGCCATTCCCAGTCCAGACAGGGACATGTCTCTGCTCAGCCTCATACAACAGTGAAAGGAAATACAGAAAGATTTACTGAAAAACTAATTCCATTTTAAATAAATGCTTCATATCAACACCTATTTCACTTATAATAGGACATTTCCTATTTCCAGGTACATTTTAAAGCTATCTTAAGCTTCATTTGTGAGGTGTTTTCACTGATGTAGCTAATAGTGGATTTATATTGCTTTTTGTTCCATTGTAATCCCAAATCCAGGTCTCAGAGACTCTTGTGTGGATGCAGAGAAGCAGCAGAACCAACGAGGCTGTGCTTGTGTTTAGCCCAAGTGCTGTGTTGCATTAGGGCACTGGTACAGGAAAGGCTTTAGTCTCTCCTAAATTTCTCCTTTCTCTGAATTAATGGTGGAATTGTGAATTTGGGGTCACATTAAGGTTTGCTGTAAGGACTTTCACCTCATCCAAACCCTGCATCACTCAGTGCCAACAGGATCACAAAAGAACTGCTGCAACAATGCCAGGACAGAGTCAAGGGGAGAGAAACATTAAACATGGAAGGGATGGTGCAAGACTTGAATTCTGTGTTTGCAAGAGATCTCAGAACACCCTTTCCTCCTGCCTGCCTGGCACAAACTCCTGCTGCCTGCTCATACCATCCCTGAGTGGATTGATAGATAGAAATTGTGCTGCTAGGCAAAGGAGAGGAGAGTTGGAAAGTCACTCCCATTTATCTTAAATATTTGAACCAGGTGCACCTACACAAAAAAAAAACCCCAAAACGTTGCTATTCATTACTGTATTACCACAATTGTTTGTTCTGTAATTAGTGATGATAGGTAAGCAAGCTGGAAGAAAAGCAAATAAAAAGTTAGTAAATGGAACAGCATTCCAAGTGGGCAGAAAAGCAACAAAATGAGACCTGAAAATGACACTGGAAGGGTACGTTAATCTCTGTTCACTTATTATTTCATTAGCACCTGACTTTCAGATTGAGGGGTTCCTGCCTGAGCAGAGTGAGGGGATGGAGCTCCTGGATCAGCTCCCGGCTCAGGTGTGCAGCAAACTGTGCCAGGCCAGTTGTAGGACATCAATCAGCAGGTTCTCGGTGATGGATTAAAGCAGCAGACGGGTCTTACCCCAAGTCACATGGCCAAGAGAAAGCAGAGGGGTTTCCACCGGCTGTCAAGCCCAGAGACAGTGCCAGAGCCGGCATCACTGAGGCTGTTCTGCTGTTTAAAGAGGGGGAAGGGCTTCCCGGGGGCAGTTTTTGCTGAGAGACTGAAGGTTTTCCAAGCAAATAGATCATTTTAAAAGCCCTTTTCCATCCCAGATTGCATAATGTTTGAAAGCCTGAACCTTCAGAAATGCAGAGTGGTCTTTGACATTTTATGGGGCAAAAGAGTAACAAAAGGGGAGAATACAGCTTGGCCCCATTTAGGAAAAAATTATCTAGCAGGGAGCCCTGGTTAAAGCCTGTGCTCCTGCTTCAGCTGGCTGATGGCTCCTTCTGATCTGCCCTGAGGTGGAAAGTTAACCACCCACCCAGCTCCTGGAAGTCCAGCTCTCACCTCCTCAGTGGACCAACAGAGAGATTGGAGATGAGGGTTGGAAAAACATTCTTAAAAACAAACAAACAAACAAAAAATCCACAACAAACAAAACACCGTGGTTTGGGGGTTTGAAAGTCCCGTGTTGCACATGCTGAGGTGTCACCATGTGATCACACCATCACACCACACCAGTGTCTGTCTCTGTGTTATTGCACTCACATTTCACATCGTTCTCAATCATATTGCATATTTTGGGGGGGAGGAGATGCAGGGAAGTTGTCAAAATTATTTGGGCACTGAAACATGAAGAGAGGAGCTTGAGGGATTTGAAGCCAGTCTAGAGGAGGGACTTTTACAAGCACAGTTCTCCTGTTAATTGTAGCTCCATCCAGAGCACACAAACCCATTCCCTAAGAGAGTTTCTTTTAAATCTCCGTATCTTATCTTTATCTTGAACTACTCAAACAACTTCACACCTAGTCAACTCAGGCCCTGAGGCTTCTCAAGGGCTGCACCCTGATACCTCATCACCCCCGGAGCTGAACAATGGAGAGGTTCAACCCATGGAAAACCCTGCGTTGGGCAACTGTCCCGCCCCGGGAGGTCACGGCAGCCACACTCCTCCACCACGGTGCTTTGATCAGCACAGAACACGCAGGAAAACTCACTGGGAATGGGAATTCTCACAGCGTTTGGGTTTCTGTCTGCTTTATTCTTGCCCCAAGCAGGGCACGGTCCCCAGTGGGCTCCAACACTTGGCTTGATGGCAACAGGTATTGTGGGGTTCAAGCCCTTCTTTGTTGGGGCTTGAAGAGGAGTTCGTGCTTGGTAATTACTCATAGCAAAAACAATCTCTGCAGAGTCAGCTTTGTCAGTGACAGTCCTGAAGGGTTGTCAGCCCCTCCTAGGTCACCTGGTGCACAAAGCATCGCAGCACATGATAGACTGAAAAACTTAAAAATAAATAAATAACAAAAAGCCAAGGCCCTGGCTCTGTTGTGGGGACCTTGTAATTAAATAACTTTAAATGAGCGGCCCAGGAATATCACACAAAGACCTGAAAAAAGCCGAACAGAGTGATAAGATCACTTATTAGTGCCAAACTTCTGATTTAATTATATATTCCTGGAGCCCTGTTCTCAAGGGAACTGCTTACACAACCACATGGTGAAACAAAAGAAGGGATTAAAACCTGTGGGAGAGAAGCTGGAGAATTTGTTCCCAATTCACAAAGAAAAGTCTCTGCACATCTGACCGAGGAGGACTCAGAGATTAAAGAACCAGGGAGGCTGAAAAAAAGGGATTTTCTTCTTTTTTTAATGATAGGAAGGTAATAAAATACTTGTTATCAACCTGAAATGGGGAGTCTGACATAGCAACTCTCTCATTAGGGGAGTTAATATTCACACCGGGGATGGGGCAGCTGAAGGGCAGTGTCCCCTTGAATCTCTCCACTGTCCTTTTATTTTTAGGTAAGGTCCCTCAGAGTCTGTGTGTCTCATGCTGTGCTTTATCCCAAACACCAGGTCCAAACTGGCTGCACAGGCCAGGCTGGGCCAGGACCAGGTCAGCTCACAGGAGGGTGATGGGAGGGAGAAGGACTTTGCTCTGTGTTTTGTGACCAGACATTTGGACTGTTGGCAAAGTCTAAGGAGAGGAGTCCCCATCTCAGCTGTCACCTCTGCCGAGAGGAGCCACCTCAGCTCTACCCGCTGGTGACAAAGCCTGTAATTGAGCACTTAATTGTGATAACCATCTCTCCCTTGCCCACACACTAAGCCTGTTTCAGAACCTTTTTCTTTTGTGTTTGTAACATTTTTCCCATTCTTTCCTTTTCTCCCTCTGTTAGCATCTCCAAGATTTTGTTCAGGCCATATCCTTTGCCATCTTCTTTACAAAACCCCAGTTTATTTGGCCTTTCTCATACCTGCTTCTTCCCAACTGCTCTGCTTCACCAGCTCCCAGTGGTGACATTGCCATTGTCCCTTATGGGAGCACCTTCATTGGTGAATGGTATTTTCACACCTTCTTCACAAGATTTGTTCTTCATGAACCTCAGAGAGAACTCTTAAATTGAAAGCTTAAAAAACACCAATTCCAAATTCATGTATCTACACAAATTTAGCAAAACCTTGTGCACCCTCTTCCAGCAAGCACCACCAGGCTCCCACCAGAGCTCATGTGTTGCTGGAACCCACAACCAAAGTGAAGACTGACCTAAAAAGGTCTCTCTTTTTTCCTTTTCCCTCCACTTTTGCCCAATTCCAGCATGAAAGCAGCACAAAACGTGCTCCCCTCATTGGCCAAATACCTTGTAAAAACTGTCAGCTCCAAGCACTTCAAGAAAAATGTGGAAGTACCCTATGAGGGTGCCAGCACAAGCTGAGATTACCTCCAGTATGCTGGCCAGCCACCACCACAAGTGCCCCAAGTGCTCAGCCAGTGCCCCATCAGTAGTGGATGAGCAGTGGCAGGGGTTCAGACAGCACCTGTTGCCCTCAGGAGCTGGTCCACACCATACCTGCAGGCAGCCCGTGGTGCCCAGTGGGTGCCAGCAGGAAGGTTTCAGACAAGTGAAGCTGCAATCCTGAGACACAACAACTTTTAAACTGAGCACTTCATTATCTCCAGGCTCTTGAGGCACCAAACAACAAGGCACACAGCTGGTTTTCTCCCAGACTTTGGAAGATTCTAAAGGTAAAGAGGCTTATTACAAGGCGGTTTAACCAGTAATCAATCTTTCTTAAGGACTAAAAACTTAATAGCTGTTAAAGATCAGATCACAGCTCCAGAGCCTGAATACGCTGTCAGGAGGAGACACTTGCCAGCAAGAGCATGAGCATCTCACAGCTTGGTCTGGTCTCTCCCCCCTCCCAGGGCGAAGGCGGCCCCGGCACTGCAGAGAGGATTCTCTGCCTGTCCAAGATAATCCTATTCAAAGCAATCATCTGTTAAACAACTGGAGAGAGGCCAGCCCACACACTGCAGATCCGAACCTGAATGTTCCCACAACCTGAGGAAGGAGCTCAGGAGCAGGAAATGTTTGGAAAAAAAAAAAGTATCACATGAGAAGCGGGAAAACACTGAACTGCTCTCCAAAGGCAGTGGCCAAGCTACTGTTTATTCAGGGGATGCATCAGAGTTTTGCAAAAATGCCATTTGCATGCGAGGCAGACCCTTCTCCTCAAGGAGGAGCCAAGCCCTGTCCATGGAGCCAAGCACAATGTGGTGAACGGGCACCGTGCTGCCATCCCCTGCTCTGAGGGTGCAGCCAACATGTGCCAGCTCTCCTGGGTACCACGAGGCTGAGGAAGCTGCTGTGCTCCATCAGCAGGCCCAAAGGCAGCTCAGCACAGCTTTTTACCCCACACTGAGTCCTCCACCCATCTGTGCAGGGATTTGGGCCAAAGGCTCCCAGAAAGAACCCCATTGCAAATTGACCCTGGAAATATCCCCCAACACACCCATCTATGAGGAACCTTTTGGGTGGTTGTTTGGATATTTAAAGGAAAAATTCTGTGTTATGACAAACAGACGGTTTTCCCCATTTATTAAATGCTCATAATTTGTTTTAATGGTTTCTCTAAACAAGTAGAGTTTTTTCTCAGCTCTTTGAGCTTTTAAATGACACAACTGTTATGTTAAAAGGGAAAAGGGTGATGATTTACATTTGGAGAGGGGCAGGAGCAGCCAGGACAGCTGCAACCCATCGGACGTGGCTCTCCTCCCCACAGCTATTTTGTTTGTGCCTTTGCAGCACTGGGGTCTGTGGGTGCCCTCCACACCAGCTGTGGGCTTGGTCACCAGCACACAGGTGATGGGTGCTCCTCTGGGCCCAGGTGGGACAGATCCTGCTGCAGCCAGACCGAGTCATCCATCCCTCTCCATGAAACCCATGGAAGGTGGGAAGTGTCTCCTAAAACCTGAGTGAGATTCTCTGGACCATAGCCAAGCCAGCATCCTTGGCTAATGCCAACCTCTACTCCCAGTTGGGGTGAACCAGTGTGAAAATCTGACATTTTTTATATTTTCAACTTATAGTTAATATCAGAAAGTAGTTGGCATGCTTGCTTGGGTAGTATGGCCAGGGGAGATCTTATGGAAATCAATGAATTATACAAAATAGCATTAACTGTACTTATGGTGAACGTTGCAAATAGTGCTACATCAGCCACAGCTGGGAAACCAGAGGAACAAGCTCCACTTGCTTTTCCTTTATGTAGAAAACTCATCTCTTCACAAGAAGTACCAGCTGGAGGGCTCTTTTTACTTACCTATCTCCCTCATCCTTTTCTCCTTTTGTCTCTGGAAATCATCTCCCTGCAGCAAAAACTAGAAGAGCAGATAAAACAATTCTGGGTGCACAAACCCATGAAATTATTTTTTTCAGGACATTTCTTTGGGTAGCAAACACCTGACTCAGGGTGGGGTTTTTTCCAAACTCAGGGGTTTTTTTCCAAAAGCCGCAGAGCAGGTTGGGTTATCTGATCCACCACAGGTATTGGGTGGCATCTGCTCTGATTATTTCCTTCATGTGCACTTAATCTTCAGGAAGCACAGAGCTATACAGCCAGAGGATGAATTCCAAAGAATATACATGAAAGAAACAACATGTTACACTCATTTACAGAGCAGAAAACAGGAGCTTCTGCATCTCCAAATCTCTGTAAAAATCAATGCCAGCTTGAAGATCCAGATGATAAAGCAAAGGATGCACAGACCCACTGGAGAGCTGATCGCCCTGCTCCTTGTTTTGCTTTTTCTTTCTTTGCCTCTGGTTGTTGTTTTTCAAAGCTCTAAAATGTTTGGACAAACTTCCATCTTGGAAGCCCAGCAGGATAAACACGAATATACACGAGGCGCAAGAAAAGCCAACAGACGGGAAAGAGGTTTCTTCTTTTTTCAGTTTATGGGCGTACCCATTGTGGCTGCTGAAAATATGCCCAAAACAGCTATAAACCACACACAGCAGCCCTTCAGATTTTCCACCTATCCATACCAGCAGCTCAGGTACTCACACAGCATAGTCCCAAGAAAAATTTACACTGAGTCCTTCCAAAATACTTGGGAAGCCCATAAATCTGGATTCAGATTTTTCACAGCCAAAGGCAGCCTCAAAATCTCTCAGGGATTGGAACAAACTGGTGAGTTATCCCAAAAATCCTCTCTGAACCTGCTTGGGAGTACAAGGGACAAGGTGTTCCCTCAGAGAAGAGCATCCAGATACTGAAAGGTAGATCCTGTATCAAAATGAATTCATGGAGCTGACTGGGGGTTGTCACAGCCTTGAGAGAGCAAGGACTGGCTGAAAAACAAGAATTCAGTTTTGGGGGAAAAAAAACAACCAAAACAACCACAACAAAAAAATCAAGCTTCAGTAATGGGTCCTGTTCCAAACTGACACAAAACTGAAATCTTTCTCTGAACAACTGTGAGGAAAGTATGATGTGCTGGGGGAAACTCTGCCTCATACAGAGGATCTCCAGCCCAAAACTACCATACCAGACAAAACTTGTGTTTCCTACCAGGCCAGGTCTATGAACCAGGAGGTTTGGCAGACAAGTGCCACCCCTGTCAGGCTGTTTAGCTTTCTGGGATTTGTATGCTTTAGAAGAGATGCCACTCTATTCCCAAGAGATCTTTCCCAGTGGAAGCTGCGTAAAAAATGATACATTGAAAAAAAAAAAAGAAAAAAGAAAAAGAAAACTTACTGGTTTAATTCATTGCTCTGTTTCATATTTTAAAACATCCTTATAAAACCTCACTCCCAACCAACTGTAGAGGTTTTACAGACCGTGTACAGAAATGCAGCCTCTGCAAGCTCCTTCCAAAGACAGACCTCTGGCCACAGCAGGGATGTGCTGACCATCCACAGTCCTCTTCTGCTCACCAATATCCTTGAATGTATCAGCAGGAGGAGTTTCTCCTGCCTCACTTGTCCTTCATGGCCTTTAGGAAGAGGTGCATGGATGGCTGGATTGCTGTGATACAGCCTGGAGCAACCACAGGTGGGCAACACCTCCGTGCTCAACCTCACCCTTTGGGACAGTGACCAGACCTTCCTCTGCAAAAGAAATAAGACACTTTTGCCAAGAAAATTTCCAATCCACAATCCCAACAGAGCTCCTCCTATCCCCAGAAGAATCCAATTGTAGAAGCATCCTGTTTGTAGATGTGGTGCACAGGGACAGGGACAGGGACAGGGACAGGGACAGGGACAGGGACAGGGACAGGGACAGGGACAGGGTGGACTTGGCAGCTTTAGGTTTACGTTTGGACTCAATGATCTCAATCATTTCTGAACTAAATGATTCTGTGATTTCCATCACATAATTCAGAGCACTAACTGTGCAGAAGACAATATGCCTATGAATCCTACCTACTTTTGACACAAGTGAGAGCCACCAGACTCCCGATCTTACACCTTCCCACCAACATGACATGGAGAGATCATTCACATGACTGAGAGACACAAGGCAAAGCAGTAATTAACTCCCTTGCCAGCTTCTATTTGGGCTATGCAAATGCCATTAGCCCAATCCAGAATATCACGGGCAATCTTGAGTCTACTGAAATCAGTGGAAATGTTATCCTTGGTTTCAACAGGGCCAGGTTTTTGCCCATCTTACACAATCCAGTTGCTTCACACCCAAACTTCCACCCACTCACAGAATGCACATGGTCCTGAATGAAAGAAAATTCACTTCTTCCCCTGGCATCCCAATGTATGGCATATTTACAGCAGGCAGGCTGCAGTACACACAGTGAGAAGTTGAGTCATTGGTGCTCTGAGTGCACCATTCTTTAGCTAAAATCAACCAAATCTGTAGTAGACCTATTTGGAGAAAATCTCTGTTAGACCAACTTACAAACAAACCAAAGCAAAGATGCTCAGCCCTCCCCAGAAGAGAAAGAGTCCTTTGTAACACTACAGGCACCTATCAGTAGTTAAACTGGAATCAAAGCTAATCCCTGGATTTTGAGCCTCACGTGGCTATTAGGGTAGACATTAAAGTTTAATAGAGCAGGCTGCCTGTGTTACAGCCAGAGTGGCAGGCCAAGGATTAGCATTTCAAATTATGAGTTGTGATTGCATCCAGTTCTGAATTTCCTGTAAATTATAAGATGGCCAAAGAGATAACAGCACTGCAATGGGAAAGCCAGGATCAGTGAGTGGACAAAAAAATTGTATTTTAGCCAGCAGCCAATGTAGAGAGGTATAGATTGCCAGAATAATCAAGTTAAATCAAGTGTATTTTGCAGAAAAATTGTTTGTAGAGGCATATTCACAGAATATCCAGTTTTTGCAGAAACAAGAGATGGTACTTCAAGAGAACCACCTTGGGATATGGATGCCATTAGTCCCAACTCTGCTGTTGTATATCATTTTAGGATGCAGGTTCCCAAAAGGCTGCCAGGAATTCTGTGTCCTGATCCCATGGGCTTTCATGAGCCATTAGTGGAACTCCACAACATCACCTGAAAACCTGAAACTTCAGGGAAGCACCCACGAATCTGAGAAAAAATGTTTCCATGTTGCCTAAATGCAATGGGTGGCTTGTGCCACAACTAATACCTGGCCTCGTTATTTCTGAACTGAGAACATTTCCCTTCCTAAGCAAAGAACTGTGTTTAATAATAAACTAGTAATTGCACAAACAAATAAAGATACTGCAGACCTTGGAGTGGAGGATTGTTCCTTCCTCTGTGTTTGGACAATGCCTGGCACAATGGGATTCCAGACCTAATTGTGGCCTTGGGGCACAATAGCAAGGCCAGTAAAACCAGCCATGTTTTCTTGCAGAGACCATCCCATTCCGAGCCCCACATTTCTTTCCAACATTTTAGAAAGCAGAAAGAAAGGCAAGGAGCTAAACTTAGTTCCTGCTAAGAAAATGTTGTGTGACTTTTGGCTGGTTTGTGCCTCCCCTTGGAGCAGCCTCTGAGAGAAACACTCAGTTCTGGTCACAGACATGCACAAGCCCAGCAGAGGAAGATTCAGGTTGAAAGCCCAGATTAATGTGTGGTGTAATTGCACTGTTTTCCTGAGCTTTCTGCTTATACCGACGGGATAGGATGTGAACACTGCAATGTTTTTGCCTGGCATGACTAAGTTCTTGAACTGGGTTTCACAAATGGCTTTGAGCTGGTTGGGCCATTATTGGTCTTTGTGGTGATGGCACCTTTCTAATCCCCTCCTAATCCTGGCAACAGGTCAGCTCAGTAAGCAGGCAGGGGAAAAGGAAGAGGCTCCTTCCAGGAGAAACCCATTTCCTCCTCATTCCATCTCCCCCAGCACAGGCTTAGCTTTTCAAAGTGCACAAACTTGGGACTAAAACCCTGCAGGAGCAAAAATCATTGTTCATGCAGAATTATAAAAGCAGCTTTTAGAGTCTGTCTGAAAAAAAAAAAAAAAAGAAAAAGAAGAAAAAAAAGAAATAGAGCATACAGATGCCAGAGCCTAAAAAGCAGGAATCAATCATAAATTGGCTTTCCAGCAAGGAGGTCCACAGGCTGCTGCAGCTGACACCTCCAGCTTCTTTTAGGTCAAGCACATCTATGTTCATGCCACACTTTTGAAAACCACTCTGTTTGCAAAACTGACCCAGAATTTATTGGGATAACTCGGGTGAGACAGACAAATTTAGCATTTTTGGACTGATTTGTCTGCTCTGTGATCAAAGATGTTTGGATGTCATTATGACTTTGGAACGTTATTATTTTTGGGACAAGAAGACAAATGCTGTGGATACCAAGTTGCTGGATGATTTAATGGTTAAAGTCAACAATTTTTTTTGTCTCCACCCATTCCATAAGATTTTTGGATTGCCTCCAAGCTGAGTTCATTCCAAAGTGTTTCCTTGTTTTAGTTCTGTCCTTCTGCAGAGGACTGCACATCCCAAAACGTAACAGAAGTCTTGGCAAAAACCACTTTCCTTGTTTAACATACTTCCAGAAACTACAGGCCAGCTCTGACTACATACAGTGTGTTTATGCAAGCGTATTTTATAGAGGAATTTGAAAACATTAATGTATTTTCCCTTTGTCAGTCCCATTCCAGTGCCTTTCTGGGTATATTTCATGGTTTTTAAATCAGAAAGAAAGTAAAAAACAATAATATAAATTATCTGATTTTCTCTATTTTTTTTCCACAGGAAAAAGAGAAAATGGTTATATTTGGCCTAATGTCCTCTCATCAGAGTCAGGGACTGTGAGAGTTACCCATTACCTGACAAATTAATTGGCTGGAAAATAGTCCTGGTCCCCATCCTATCCCCTTACACAGCACCAGAATGGAGGGGCTTCTCTCATCCCATCAGCAATCAGCAGGTTCAAGATGATACCACACAGTATTTTGCAAAAGAAAAAAAAAAATCACACTATATAAAGCTATTTTTGCTTTGGAGCTTTTATTGGCCCGTAAAATATTTTTACATTTATTACGCTTTTAATGAGAACTCCTCGAACCAAGACTGGTGTAAATAATGAAAACAACACTAGTAAATGTCCCCATAAACCTCGCACCAAGCCTTTGATGCTGATTTGCAGGCCTGGCGTTCCTTCCCTCCTCCCACATCCCTCTGCAGCGTGGAACAGCCCCACTCAACATGCAGGACATCCAACAGGAAAGGCATCCCCTGGGTTTGCTGCTCCTGCTGGGGCTGCTGTGGGTCTGGGGGACAAGGGAAACCCAGCTCAGTCCCCCTTGGCCACACCAGCTGCAGCATCGCAGCATCCTCAGTGGAGACACAGAGCTGTGGTGTTGGACACAGGGCTCTCACTGCTCTGGGAAGGTGTGTAGCATTTGCTGAGTCATTTAATTAAGATCCTTAGACAAGTCAAAAAATCTTGGAAGCACCTTTACAATTCCCAGATGTTTGGCAGCAGCCAACTGCCTTTACAAATCCTGGTATTTCTGGCTTTGGTGGCGTGTCCCAGTGCCAAGGGACATGTGGTGGAATTGGTCCCTGCTTCTCTCTCTTCCCTCTGACACTTTGGTTTCTTTATATAGGCAGGACCTGGAGACACCACCGTACACCACCCCAAGAGTCCATTGTGGCAGCAAAATTCAAGCTCAGGGTTAGTGCACACACAAAATGCAGCGGGTGATCCTTCTGCACCCCCTTCCATCTCAGGCTACAAACATTCCTCCAAACACCTGTGGATTACCTGCCCCCCATCATGCTCCAAGATCACAATGCACAGGACAGAAAGGGAGCACAGACAGGTTGTGCACAGAGCCCAGAGAACATCTTGATTTACCAGGATACAGGACTGAACCCTGAACTGACTTCCAGTTCTGTGCTCAAACCCCCAGACCATATTACCTCTGTAACTCTCTCCTACAAGCTTGACCACAACATTGCTGTATTTTGGTTTAAATCCACTAGCAAACAGTGCAAAGCCTGCTGATGGAACCCAGAGCAGCGATACATGGCAGCACATGATGCACAGCGTGTTGCTGTACTCAGGCAGGAGCGGGGGCTGCAGAGCTGCACAGACATTGTGGTGATTTGTTCCCTGTCTTGTGCATTTTCCAGTTGGGTTTGACACTGCACTGTGGACTTTCCCTTCTGCACCAACTCAGGACACATGGAATCATTTTGACACGTGGACTAGTGTCTTAAAAAAAAAAAAAAAGAAAAACACCAAAAACCAAACTCAGGGACTGTGTTCCTTTTTCCCATGGCCACCCTTCCTGAAGCCATGCAGGAATCCAGGACTGCTGCAGCTCATTTCTGCAGCCCTGACTCCCAGGCTGATGCTGCTCACAGATGGTTAGAAATGGCCAGCCACAGGCAACTGGGACTCAAATTCCAGCTCCTACCAGAACTATCATTTCTGTGCACTATCAGTTACAAATAGCACATTGGTTTTTCCTTTGCTATTTAATCCTCTCAATTCCAGGGCCAGATCCCATAAAAATTCCTTCCAGTATCTGCATCACAGAAACACACCCAAACCTTAACAAATCACTTTTTGCAGGGCTTACCAGCCCTGCCTGCTCTGGAGGGCTGTGCTCACTCCAGGTTGGGTCAGTATATTTTGCCTTCCCAAGTTTCCTAGGATATGTCAATTCAAGTTGTCTCCTTTCAGTTCCCATCCCAAAGCACTTTGTGCCAGTACAATGCTTGTTCAGTATAAATTGATGAATCTCACCCAGGGTCAGCTGGATTTCACTGGGAAATGATGATAAAAGAGCTCTGGATTAGGCTAATTTTATATTTCAGTTTTTCTTTGGGATCCTCTTAGGTAGAAACAGTCCCTTCAACAATCAGGTCTGTTAACCAGAACTAATGACTATTCACTGATGTACTTTGCAAAACATAATGTAATAAAGGAAATAGTAAGAAGTTATGATAATGCATCATGGTAAGTCATATTATCTGAAAAAAAACAAGTACAAAGAGGAATTTCAAGTACTTAATCATTGAATATGGTGTTTCACAGCAACAGTGAAGTTAAGAACAAGGAGAAAAACCACCAATGTCCATGGGGAGGACTCAGGACATTGAGCAGCATGTGACATTGTGACATTCCCCACATGCAAACTGGCAATGCCAATGAGTGTCCAGGAGCACTGTCCTTGCAAATCACTTCACTGAGACTCTTCATCATATGGACTCCCAACTTGACACTGTCACACTCACAATAGGGGACCAAAACCATTTTATGCCATATTAAAAACCCCTGCATTGTTTTCTTTGTAGTGCAAAAATATCCTTTGGTGTCATTTTCCCAAACTCCGATCACAGGGAAAGCGGAATTCCCGCAAACCAAGACATGAGGCATTGAACATGCAAATGGTTTCACGTTGCCTGGCCCAAACCCAGCCAGAGTGGGCCAGGGGCAAGGAGAGAGCCTTTCCCTCACCAGATGTGTCCAATAAGGGGCAACCTAAAACTCAGCCTTGGTGGGATCCAAGTTCACCCTTAAGCAGTGGCAACGTTAACCATCATGCTTGGCTTCTCCAGCGGGAATGTTGCTGCTCTTGCCACATAAATCAAACCCGGCTGAGAGATCAAAACCTTCAGCAGAACCAGATGGCTGCACATGGGACAGATACTGCGAGTGCTCGCTGTGCAGGCAGCTCTTGTGCAGCTCCTGCAGCAGAGGGGATGCAGGAAACAACCTCTGTTCCTGCAGCCTCCCCAGTCTGTGCTGTCTGGAGGGACAGGGAGGTGCCACAGGGGGAAAAAATGCACATGGCAATTAATGAGGTAAAGGCATGCAGTGCAGACATGGAGGGATCCACATTGCACACTCAGGACCTGTGACTACCTTCACAAATAGGCCAAAAATGTCCTTTCCTTGCATATTTCCAGCAGGAAAGGTCCTCAAGGAAAGCATTGGCACTGGATCCCTCAGCACTCCTCTTCCCATGGCACTTTCAAGAAGTCTCTGGCTAATCCTCCAGGTTATGTGGGACTGGGCAAAATCTGGTATCCTCAAGGACATTCAGATTCCTAATTCCCAGGGTTCCTGCCTTTCTCATAGAGCCTGGAAATTTCTCCTGCACACATCTGAGACAAGAGCTGTGACACTGTGGGATGTGGAAAACTAATCAGTATAAAAGCAGTAAATGAGACAGGCAACCTAAGCATGCAAACCAGCAGGTGACTTAGAGACGGCAGATTTATTGTATGGCATTTCCTCAACCTGGCAAGGGCCTTGGCATGCCAGTGGCACCCAGTGGTACCAGAGAAGGTACAACCTTCTGTGTGTGCTGGTGTTGTGCCCCGTGTGGGCACACAGTATGGGTGGGGCCAGTTCTCCCTGGGGGTCACGCACCCTGGAAAAAGCACATTTGAGAGTCTGACACCAAGACACGTAGCCCTGTTCCTCCCTTCCCTGGATGTGCCTTTCTTTTGATTCTGCTCCATAGAAAGGAGCAAGTGAGAGCTTGCAGCTGACACGGTGATGGATGGCTCCGGGCAGCGAGGGATGAGTGACAACCTCCCAGGACACAGAGCTGATGGCAAAGGGCCCAGTTTGCCAAGCTCCTCTGCTAAAGAGCTGGAGCTGCAGTGCACAGTGTGGCCCTCTCGCAGGCAGTCTTGATTCCAGCAGCCCCAGGCCACCAGAAAAGTACTTACTGAGAAATGGATGATGTATGGAGAGCTTTATGGGTGTCTCTGCCCAGAGAAGCCACCAACAGGGACACGAGTGCATCCCACAGCGTGACCCTGTCAGAGGGAGGTGACAAGAGACTGGCATAATCAATGGTTGTCCTCCAAAGATGAGTTTTAGAGCTCACACTCCTCTGAGATTGCTTTAATGCACCATCAGTGTCTAATTCGTTGTGAGCCAAACACTGAGCAGCCTTTTTTTAAATAAATACAAACACAGTCTTTAAGGAACAGGCAAGTATTCACAGCAAGCATGAGGATGGCATTGATTTACTAAGAGTTGAAATTTCAGTTCAGATTGATTTCCATTAAACATGCCAAAGGGCTTGGGTTTTTATGGTTTTTTCCTGAAAAAATATCTCCATGCCATGTGACCTCCAAGAATTCACCAAGAACAAGGAATAAGTATGCTTCAAAGTTATTTATTTCATGTTTCATTGTGAAGCTATTTAACATTTTATACACAGGAAATTGCTCCAAACATTCTTTCTTTTGTACCCCTTTTTTTGGAGGACTGTTGAAGCCACATTAGCAAAGCAAAAACCACTTTAAAAATGAGAGATCTTTTCTAACTTTTAGGTGATACTAAAAGGAAAACAGAATAAATTGAGCCATATTCTTTCCCTCGCCCCAAGTGTGAGCAAAGTAGTTGTACAGGAGCCCCCAGCATTCAGCTCCCCCTGCCTGAGTGCTGGAAAAACATCTTGCTTCTTTGCCCCCTTTCTATCCTTCAACCACAGCAAAACAAAACCAGAATTTCCACCCAAAGCACTAAGCAATCCTGGAGAGCTGTTGCCTGCTCAGGAGAAAAATAAATAAATTAATAAATATGGCAGTTTCTGAAAGCACAGCCTGAATCTGCCACTTCCAGATGTCTTTGGTCTTGGTGAGTCATTCCCACGTTGCAATGCCAAGTGTGACAGGCGACAAAGTTTGGGACAGGGCTTGGAGACATGAAAACCAGCAGCAGTTTCAGCAAATCCAGTTGGGTACCAAGACTGAGGGATAACTTTTTGCCAGGGGATTGTTGCCTCACCTGCAAAATGCCATTCCTGTCCTCACCAACACCCAGGGAATAACACGTGGAGCAGGGCAGCAGCACCCCCTCCTTTGTGTCCCAGCAGAGCTGCACAGGAGGGACCCTGATCCTTGGGGCCATCCCAGCCTGTCTCTGGTGCTTGTGGCTTCTTTCCACTGGGAAAGAGTGGCTTTGTTCTTGTTCTTGCTCAAGGAGCAAGGAGCACATGCAACTTCCCACCTGCCACCAAAGGTTGAGCCTCAAACATGGAACACCCATGGTTCAACAACTCTGGAAAACATTAATTTAGAGGGAGAATGTTGTTTCTGGAATGGAAATCCTTTCCTATTTCTCCCCTCACTATTCAAAAAAGATTTCTGATTCATGCTTAATTCAATTCCACCGGCACTCCCCCAAAGCCACATTATCTCCAGGTCCCGCTCCTTAGCTCGCTTTTGTAGCCTGAAAACCCAAAGCCCTGCCCCAGCAGCTTTTCTTCTCAGCTGCTTTGCAAACATTTGCCATACATCATTCATTCTGCTCACACAAAAACCGTGTGTGCTCGTTTCTTAAACTGCTGACAAAGTCATCTGCAGGGGAACTCCGGGCAGGCAGGTACGGGAATACCGAGCTTCCTGCTTGCCTCGAGTTCTTCAGAGACTCTTCACTAGAAATTCTTATCTGTCATATCTTGTCTTGAATTTTCAGGAACAGTTTTTGCCCTGAGTCATACTGAATACCCACATGGTGCAAATATACTCAGTGGAAAGTACTAACACGCCTTAATTGTCGCCGCCATCGCTTCAGAAGAACAGCCAACTTCATGGCAAGTCCCATTACAGCATTAAGCACAGATAGCTCCTGTACAGCAGGAAAGGAAGAGAAAATGAGTAGCAACCAGGTCATTTAATGGAAAATGCGTTATCTGATTGAAAAAATCTGTTTCTGCAGCAGCTCTTTGCAGACACAGGTTAAGCTAATGAAGAGAAGGTTCCCAGGGTACATGTGTGACTCTTTAGGCGACAGTAATCAAGCCGGGGTGCATTTCCTGGGGATTGGGAGCCAGCTGAGAGGAGCTGCCGTGCCTCGGGTCATTAAGTGCAGCCAGCCAGTTATGGACTGCACTGCTGTCATTACTGCTAATGCCCCTGAGCAGGAAAAAGAACCTTGGCGAGCTCAGATCCTGCAGATTTTGCCCCCTCTGGGATGTCAGGAACCTGTGTGCAAACCTGAGAGAACCATCCCAGCGATGCTGTGTGCACAGTGTGGTGACAACACAGATTCCAGAGCTGGAGTTTTCACCAAAATGAGCATTTTGCTACACTGAGAAATCCATAGACCTCGTTTTCTTCCCATGTGGCCACTGGAAAAGGGTCTTTGCTTTCACTGTCTTGCAGCAAGAATGACATGGTTTGTTCATCCCTAAGTTTGTTCCCTTGAAGCGCTGTAAGAGCTGTCAGAAATGGTTTAGGAGAGGCAGAGACTGCTAATTTAACTATGCTTTTTTAGTAAATACCAGAGTAAATAGACATAAATGTGCAGTGTTTAAATAGCAACAGCCCTAAGGCATAAGTAAATCATCTTTATCCTCTTTTAACTAAATGGTTTCTGAGGGGTAGGGAGGGTTTACACATAAATATGTATCTTAACAAATATTCAGCAGAACTCTTTGAATTTATGTCTTGCTTATGCAAAGAGAAAAAGGAGTCTTCCAATTCCCAAGGCTTTTGGAGATGAGAGGAGGGGCGAGCACAAGGCTGCACGGCAGGAAAGCTGCACTTGGCTCAGAAAATAAATGTGCTCATGGTCCCAGTGTGGGTCCCACTGAGCCAGGGGACACACCAGGGACACAGCATAGTGGGCTGGCTCCTCACCAGGTGTGCACCTCTGCCAGGTGAACTGTGCCCCAGCTGCAGATGGTATCAGCACATGTTCTCCTCATCTATCAGTGTGAAATCTGATGTGATTCACAGCCCAAACATCGCTCCTCGGGCTATAATTAAGCAGAAGTCTTGTTGCTGGTTTGCAATCTGATTTTGGGAAGAGGAATGATGAGGTTGGGGTTGGTGTCTCTAAGTGGCTTTGATGGGATCATATTCACACCACGCAATCACATCCCAAAACTGTAAGAGTAGCTCCTTAAACATGCAGGGCCATTTACACTGAGCTCATTCATCTTTTACCATGTCTTATTTATCTTTAGCAAAGTAAAGAGATGCTTCACAAACAAAGTTATAATAACTAGTGCTTAAACAACCCATTTGATCCTGCAACCTCCCAGAGCATTTCCCTCACTCCCACCACTCCCAGCCCAAACTCCCGAGGCATGAAGATGTGCAAACACCTCCTGCTGTGCAAGGGGTGCTGGCGCCGCCCCGTGATCCAGCCCCAGCTTTGGGCACTTCTAACAGAAGGATCTCTGAACATCTGTAGGTTTTCATCAGCTCCTCAGAGAGTGTCTCTGTTTTTAGCCCTGCTCCACACTTGGCTTGGTGAAGCTTGTTGGGGACAAGGTGAGGTTTTGGAGCAGAAAGTTCCTGGGGGTTTTAGGAAGAGGACAGAGGTCATCTAGTGCTGAGCCTTATTTCTGTTTTGAGGGAAAGCAGCAGCTGCCACAGCTCTGTGGTTTCCTAGAGGGTGCACTGTGGCTCACTCCTGCCAAGGGAAGGCCACTCTCTCTGGAGCTGGTGAGGGGAGGTCTCTCCAGAGCCAACACATTGCTGCAGAATGTTCCACCAGTCTGCATCTGGAAGGGAACCATCAGGGCGTGGGGGTGACGAGCTGGTCACTTACTCTTGTGTGCATTCTGAGTCTGAGGACACTGCTTTGTCTCTATTCAATTAACAAGCAGCACTAATGGCCAGGGATCAGGGCAGGGGGATGTTAAACAGATGCTGAGCTCCCAAGGAGCCTTGGTGCAGTGAGGGGCCCTCAAGTGCATGTGGTGCCAAGAATAAATGAGTGAAGGATGCATCTCAGCAGAAGGAGTGACATGATATGAAACCCCATCAGGTCTAAAAATCTTCACAAATGCGAAGAGCAGATGGATATTTTAAAGTGTGGATGCAAGCAAAAAGGCAGAGAGGTGAAAGGGAGCTCTGTCTTGGACAGTCCCTGACTCCAGAGCACTGTGTGTTTACCAGCACTGTTGGATCCAATCTCCAGCTTTGTCCAGCAAAAGCTGAGTTTAGCCTGGTGGCCCCTCAAAACTCCTGGTGTGAATTATCTGTCCTCCAGGAAAGCCTACTGATAAATCAGTCAGTGAAAGCCACTTTCTCTCTGGAGCTCAGTAATTGTTACAGTCTCTCCCCGTGCCCGTGAGGGCTGCGTTTCTCATTAGCATCTCAGAGAGCCAAAAGATATGTAAACAGGTGTAGCTACAGAATTTCCTACTGGGTACACATCTGAGGAGGCTCCGAAGCATAAATTACTCTTTCTAAAGTCAGTTTTAAATCATGCTCACTAACAGCCATCCCCTGCCCTTGATCATTGCTCCTAGGATGGCAACAGGAGTTGCACATATGGTTTGAGTGAAGCATGAGCCCTTCAATGGCTCCACATCCACCTGTTTCACATTGTGTCATAGGTATGTGCTTAAGCATTTCATTAACATTTCCCTTTTTTAATGTTAACCCAAGCCATGCTAACTCTGCCCATGCATCTGGAAGTTTGCAGCAGAAATGCAACGGGCACCCAAACCTGCCCCGTTCCAGAGACAGCAGGGTGTGAAGCCAGTGGGTGAGCAAGGAGCTCTGAAATATCCCTGCTGAGATCTGGGTGTTTTGTCCCATTTAAATGAAATCAGAACTCTGTGGATGTGTGAGTTGTGTTTTGAAGATCCAGCCCTAAATGTCCAGATTTTGGTATCATCATTCCCCTGCAAATCACAAGCTCTGCTCAAGGATCTCAGCTGAATTTCAATTTAACTCCTCTAAAGGCATATCCATATGGCTGCCTCTTCCTCATTAAAGCAGAACTGCCCCCTGTGTCCTTTATTTTGTGAGGTGGGACAGTCCTTGCTTTATAAAATTGCTTTAGGAAAACCAATGCAGTACCTGGGACTGAAAGAGCCTCCCCTTGCTGTGCCTTTGTTCCTCGAGTTATCCAGCAGCACAGCTCCAAAGCCTGGCTGGGAGCTGAACAGGTTTTAGCATGTTTTTTCATCTCCTTTTTTTTTCTGTCTCCTTTCAGTTGGAAGCTCAACTGTCAAGATTAAACCATCCACCTGTGTGGCATACCCCAGCGTGGCTGAACTTGATAGATCTGCACAGTTGGATTCTGCAGCAAAGATCACAGGTCTGAGACGTACACATTGAGAATAGTCTACTAATCTTTCCTCCCTCCACTCCCCCCATCACCAAAGAAAAAAAACCAGAACCCAAACATGTGTTTTTCCTTACAGTGCTTTCTTTTTAAGGTATCTCCTGTCAGCAATGTCATTATGGGAATTCTCTGTGGAAGTCTTTGAAAAACTATATTGCTGTCGCTCTCTCGTGTCTTACACATAGCACATTGCAGGGGTTGAGGACAGAAATGTTTAAAAAATTATTTGGAGGGGGGACAAAGGGAAAAGTCAGCTGTGCAAGACACAGGCAGGGTGTTCCAGGCCTGAAACCTCCAAGCACAGCTTGGAAAGAGTGAAGACCTGTACAGAAAAGGGAAGGGAAAAGCAGGAATGGTGCAGGGTGAAGTGGGCACAGGCACCAGGATGTGCTGCAGGGAAGCCCAGAGGTGAAAGTTTCTGCACTGAGGGTTTGGTCCTCTTGCATTTTAGAGCAAGACAACCATCTGCACAGTGCTGCCCTCCTTCCAGGGGAAAACATGACAGAAATGACACAAGCTGCTCCAGGACCTCAAACCCACCCTGAGAGAACCTTGACCTTCAGCCTTCTCAGGTCTGGGCTTGGAGTAACATCAAATTCTGTATCTGATCTCCTCTCCACTCCTCAAACCAGGCTGTTGCCCCTTTATTCTTTATTCTTACCTCATCTGTTGAACAAATGTCACAGCCCCAGTTATTAGAAATATTTGAACCTGACAGCTGCAAATGCTCAGAGGTAACTATATGTGCACAGAACTATAATTAGTTGGAGCATTTAATTTTGTTTTTAAATCACTGACATCCAGTATTGGAATCTCTGCAGACACAGACAATTGATACAGACAGTGTGACTTAGGGAGCTTTACGGTCATTTATTTTCCATGTATGAAAGGAGAACTAACACACTCTGCCTACAATAACGCACATTGTGTTGCACAAGAAGAGATTTTGCCTCTCTAAATCTCAGACCACGATACATCCACTCATACCAACGTACCACACTGACTGCAGCAGTCTAAAATTACCCCTGAGTGAGCAGAAACTACAGGCTTGGGCTGAAAAAAAGCATTAGTGCATAATAATTACTTGGTGATTGCTGCAGGGTGCACTAAAAACATCAGCTAGAATCTCTGATGTTGCTTGAAGTAGGTATCTCTCATCACTCCTGCCTCATGGAGGGTCAAGACAGAGAAGATACCCATTTTGCTCAAGGCAAAGAGACGAGGTTTGAGTCTACAAGCCCCAGCCTCACATCTCATTATTCAAAGCAGCTCTGAGTTCTCTGGTATTGGCAGTAAATAAAAATTCCTGAGTCGTTGTGCCTCCTGCAGTTTGATTTCTCTGACAGGATGCACCTTCTCCAAAGCTTCAGGCCACCACCCCACCACTCTCTCTGTACACAACAAATCCAGGGAATTTATCTTCCCTTGTCCTACAGCCAAAGGAGAGTGGAGATGCTCAAAGCAAAGCTCCTCCAAATAGCCAATCCTCAAATAATCCAAATCAAACTTAGGAGGAAACCCCAATTTCCTCTCCCAGTTCAACACATTCCTCTCTTTGCTGTTTCTTGAGGAATTCTGTTGGATCTAGGACATCACAAGTAAATACCTGGTCATCTCTGCTTCAGCATTCCTGACTGATGTACCTGTGTGGGTTACATAATGTTCCTTTGGGATTCTAATTGTGAGTTTAATTAGTTTATTGGAAGAGAATACACTTGAAGTAATAAAGGAAAGAAGACGAAGAAACAGCAGCCTATAAAATCATTATATTCTAGTAGTTTTATTGATAAGGATTAGGAGAAATAGCTGCAAGACAGAGAAGGAATCACATGTAGCTCAGATAATAAAAATATATGAGCTGCCATTTTCATAATGTTAAACAAGACCTGAGGGAGGCTTAACTTAAAAGATTACACAGGTGGATTCTTTTCCTTTGGAGAACATGAAAGATTATTGTAAATGTCTTTTTACACAGCTGCCTCTTCAAACACAGCCATAAGAAATCAGCCAAACGTCCATTTTTCACAGCATGACACTCACAGCAGGGTGGGGATGGAGCCCTTTCTGCTGCCTCTGCTCAGCACAGGGCACAGGGAGGCTCTTTTTGCACATCACACCTTCGAGGGGGGTTGTGTTGTACCAGCTCCTTGTCTCTGTCCTGCATCCCACAGCTCAGGCACTGCTTGGGGGCACTGTTGGCATCCCCAGCTGAGGGTATCGTGCTGATGGACAGCCAGGGGATAAAGATGTAATGATACATTAAGACAAATCATGTACCTACTGCCCTTGGAACAGGCACTGGAGTTCTGCAAACAGCCAGGTAATACCTGCAGGCAGGGGTCTTGCTTTTCCCAAAAAAAGGAGCACCAATGAGCAAGGCACAAGTGAGGAGGAGGAGCAGAAAGCAGCTCTCTGTGCCCTCCCAACACATGGTCCTGCTGCTGCCACCAGTGGGTTTAATTCATTTAACAAAGCAAGGACAAATGGCTGGGTAGAATGTATTTAGGTTTAGTTGGTTGGAATTAGCAGTTTGCCCTCCAGAGCCTTTGCTGCTCGGTAACCCACTGGTTTGGAACCAGATTCTGTTAAAATGCTCCAGCTGAGCTCTTGGTTTAGGTATTCTAGTCCCTGGTTAACAGAAGTTCAGTCACATACCAAGCTTGGAAAGCAAGGAAGTCTCACCTAATCTGAGAGATGAAACTTGCAATTAAAAAAAAAAAAAAAAAAAAAAAAAAAAAAAAAAAAAAAAAAAAAAAAAAAGCTGGAGAAAAATAGCAACTTTTCTGTCTTTGGAACAGAAGGAATTCCCAGATAGTCATTACCCTGGGTCTGGGAATTTGTTTTGATTTTTACCTTGATGTTCACTAACTGCAAGCACGAAGATCCAAAGCCTATATGAGAGCAATAACCATTCCAAGACATTTACAAATGACCCTCTTAACTGTTTATGAGACATTATCTGAGGTAAAGCAGAGTAGGAGAAATAAACTTGAAGTAGGAAGAGCTGGCTCTCCTCCCAGATGGAGCATGATAAAGCACCAGTGTCAGTGTTTCTTCTCAGTTTTATGGCAGCCTTTAACTGCTGGGTGTTTGGGATTTTTTATCAGAAAACGGAAAGGAGAAGGAATGGATCCAAAGCAAAGAGGTTTTCACAAACAATATTCTCCAAATGACTTTATGTGAGCAGATACTGGGTTATCTGGCTATCAAGATAACACCATTTATTTTTTTACTTGCTACAGCAGCCTCTGCTCAGATTCCCAGTCCTGGGATGCACAAGGAATTCCTGAGCACAGCAATAAATTTTCAAAGGGATCTGGATGACCCCACTGCTTTTTTCCTATTAGAAAATATCCTGAACAAAGTTAATCTCTGGTCAGATTTACCTCATTAAATAGATTTCTATTGTCTCTCTTAAGCACTGTGTTAGTTGTTGCTTCCCATATTTAGCCAAACTCTCTGGATTTTGTTCCTCTCCCACAAAAGGTTAATGAATGGCCCTTCATGGAACTGGGGGAGTGGTATAATTTTTTTGCACAGAAAGCTCTCCTGGAAGTCAAAATTGCATTAAAACTACCTCACTTCTTACTTTTCCTTAACCCAAAGTATAAATAACGTTAAATCACAATTTTTCACTGTCTCTTCAAAATATTTTCAACATTGCTTTGAGGGGGAAAAAAGGGGTAAACCTCAATTATTCCAGTTTGTGCAAATTTGAAAATGTAAGATACAGATCAGAGAGTGCCCATGCTGGATTGGGAGGGAAGGTGAACAGAAATGGGGGGCTCTCAGCTGGGATTTCTGCTTTTAACCACCTGCTTCAGGCAGCTCATCTGCAAGAAGGAGCCTAAAATGTGCAACAAGGCTCCAAATAAAAAGTGGTATCAATGAACTGCTGGCATTCAGTTCTGAAAGCACAGCCTGGTTTGCTATTAAAAGAAAAGACAGTAAACCCCCACATTTGTAAAGCTGCTGGTTGGACTTTGCTTTCTGTTGCTTGACAATTCTGGCTTAATCCTTGGTTAGGAATTAGCAAAGCCATCCAGTTTAACCAACACCATTCTCCACAAACAGACAATCAGTCAGGTCTAGGAGAAAGAAAAAATAAGTGACTACTCCTGATTAAGCAGCATAAGTTAGAAGGGAAATCTGCTCATTGTATTGAACATAATGGATGAAAATCTTTGTGTTTCTCTGTTCCAGTTTTATGGAAATTATTGAAATGGTTGTCAAATTTACAGAGTGAACAGAGTTTTGATAAACAAAAATATCTAGATGCATTTAGATAACGTTTTTCTCGTGCTTCCTCAGTTTCCTCATCCTTCCTTGCTTGCTTGTGCAACTTGGAAGTGAGTCCAAAAAAATGCACTAAAGAAATCTGGCAAACGGGGGAAAAAATTAAAATACTTCAGAAATAGAAGACTTCAGGTCATACTTTACACAAACAGAAGGTTTGGCTTTTCCAGCCCATCAGTGCTCACAAAACCTCCTCTGTCACATGCCATGAGATGCCAGCAGGACCAGGGGGTGGGCCCTGGAAGGAGTGGAGTTGGGGAAGGCACTGGAAATCCTTCTACCTTCTCAGACTGAAGCTGAGATCAGCTCATGAGGACAGAGCCAAAGAGATGAGGAAACTCCATGTCTCGGCACCCACAGAGCCAATTTTTGGTTGGATCCAACCTCACAGGCTTCTGCCAAGTCTGGTGTAAATTTATCATCAGCTCTCTTAGAACTGCATTCCTTCTTATCCCTAATTGATTGATTTGGTTTCGCTCCCTCAGACTGAGCTACTGTCCAGGGGCAAAAGGGGAAACCATTTCTCTTTGAGAATTTACCTGAGATAAAGCACTCTGTGGGCTGTTCAGCAAATGATGAGTTAGAGAATAAGAGAACCGGCCATTCCCATGCCATTAATGCTCTCAGTCCCTCTGCTGTGTGACACAGTCCCACAGTTGATGCTCATCTTTCCTTCCCACAGTCAAAACTTCATCCCTCAGAGCAGCATCACTGCTGATTCCACCAGGACAGCTGAGCTCAAGCTGTGATCCAACAGCCACTGGGTTTATCTCTGCCCAGAGTGAGCTGTGTGCTTTGTAGCACAGGCTCCTGGCAGGCTTTGGGTCACCCACACAGCTGGGGGACAGGGACACAGAGCCCACCCAGGGATGGCATTGGGATGCCATGTGGGAGCACAGGGGCTCCCTGTCACTGCCACTGCTCCAGCCACACACCAGATGCTGGAAATCCTGGATAAATATGTAAAGTCCCCTAATTCCACTGGTATAAAATTTCCAGGCAGGAAAAGAAGACGTGTCCAGGGAAACTGTGCAACAGCCTGAACTTCAGGCATTCGGTTCCAGGGATTTCAGAAAGCCCTGAATCCAAATTTCCACTAACACCATTTAAAAATATACCCTCCCCAGCCTGCAGGAACCCAAGTGAAGAGCTAAGAATTATTTGAGTCCACAACAAGGAAAAAAATTCACAGCCAGGAAGGGATTCTGAAGATGAGAATGGGTTTGGGGGTCAGGAAGAGGAAAGTGGTCCCATCTCTGCAGTGGTGGGATTTCCCTGCAGAGACACAATCCTGCAGGACTTTGCATCTTCCACACACACACAATCCCACCACCACACCACAGAGTTTAACTCACTCCAGCTTCTCATGTTGAACCAGAGCTGCTCTAAGTCATGTTGCAGCTCTATTCAGGCTCACACTTGCAGCACGTTTGACCTAATTTTTCTTTTTTGTTTCCACTTTCTAGTTGTGTTTCCCTCCAGGTGAGAATAAAAATAAGTTTTTTTCCCAAGTCCAGCCATCCAATAAGAGTTTAAGAACCAAATTTCTCTAAGAATTTAAATTACAATTCTTCTGCCCTCATTATTTTCTGGTAGAATAAAATATATCATTCAACTGTGAGGAAGGGAGTAAATCTTTGTACTTAGGACAATCTCATTCCAAGCAAATTCCAAGATCTGCCTCACTTTTGAGTACAGTCTAATGACTTTAAACATTATTTTAAGCATCTTAGCAAGTCTCCACTTAAAAAAAAATAAAATAATTACTTTGTGTGAGACCTGTGAGTTTGCTAAGAGGAAGTTGATGCCTCTGTAAAATATGTCACACTACTCAAAGCCCATTGCTTGGGTACCAAAAACTAATGAATCCCTGAGCCTGGGACAACTCACTGGGAGCAGCAAGACACTGTCCATCTTCACTGCCTTTGACTTGCTCTTTGCTTGTGTAGGTCTTGCCCAAGGGTTCCTGCACCACATCCCTTGGCTCTGACGAGATCTCTTTCCCAGACGAGACAACTTTCCCAATACAGCAAAGTGAACCTCAGTAAAGAGAAAAAAAAGGTCAGGAAATCCCTTTCACAACTTTACAATTTTTGATTCACATCATCCAACACAAGGATTTCTGGACTTGGAAATGCTATTCCCCATTTGCCTCTTAGGACAAAAGGAAAGGAGAGCCCATGATGCTCACAGTGTGCTGCTCACAGATCAGTGCTGAGAAAAGCAATGAGTAAAATAAAAATGGGGCTTTAAAAAATAAAATATCTTGACAAGGAAATACTTCAGCTGTCTAAAATAGATTTATATATACTTTTTGGCAAAGATCACATTTTAATTGGGGTTGCTATTCACGTGAGCTCAGGACTATATAATATTATCCAATAATACAGAGAATCTGACACCAAAACATGTCACAGCACATATTATATTTGCATTTGCCAGACACGGAATCCCATAAATTGTTGTCTGATAAAGGTCTGCAGTTCAATGGACAAGACTTTAAACAATTTGCAGGGGATTATGGATTTCGACATACAACATTCAGTCACGGTTCTTCGTAATCAGATGGTCTAGTGGGAAAGGGAATTAAAGCTCCAAAGCTGAGCCTGGCCTGAGGCTCTGCTGAACTTGAGAACATCACCTTCCAAACCTGGGCCATCCTCCACAAGACATGACAGCCTCAGATATTGAAACCTCCCAAGGATGGTGAAGCTGACCTAGATGTCTGTGAAGACAGGGCACAAATCATCTTGCAGCTGCAAAGATCCAAACCCTTGGATGTGCAATTTACTGGAGGATCCACAGTGCTGCTCAGGGACAAAGGTGATTGAGATTTTATGGCAGCTGCTCATGTTTCCCATAAAATTCAAAGCTCACATGGGGTGACTCAGGAGGAAGGAAGGGGCAATTGCAACTGATTTGCCTGGAAACAGAGACCTGAACTGGGAAAGGATTCAACAGAGGCACTGCAGGACCAAAAAGCAGCAATAGGGATGGAAATGCTCCTCAGGGCATGAGCCCAAATACCCAGAACTCCTGAAAGATTCAGTAAGCTGTGATACAATAGTCACTGTCACCATGCTCCCTACCAGGACTGCAGCACACTTGGGGCATAGTGGAAAATTTTCTGGCTTGTTATAAAAGAGGGAGATTGAGTAATCCAGCACTGGCGCCTGATGCTGCAGCGTGGGAGCTGATCCCAGCCAATGTGCCCCGGGCTTTGCCACCTCCCTGCAAGAGGGATGCTCAGCCTCCCTGGGGCACCTTTTTCCCAGGTCATGTCCCATACGCAGAGGAAAAATGTCATGGAACTCCCCATTTTTTCTCATGCTTCATTTGGTTAACCTAGGCTGGGTCTTGTGGACCTTGTGGCTCCCCCAAGGGGGTGGTCCTGGGGAAATGGGGACCAGCCTCACCCTGGAGAGGCACAAAGCCTTGGCAGCCATGCCTGCTTGGAAATGTCATGAAATCGTGGCTCCAGCAAGAAGACCAGCTCTGGGGCTCAAGTTTTGGGTTCAGTTGTACTAAACCTCTGCTAATAGTCCTAATTAGGGACTGTGGGTCATTGCCAGGAACATGTGCAAAGAACCCAGGAAAACTCAAGTTTGGAATTGTGCCATCATGGAGCATTTCAGGAAAGAATGCAGTTAATGGAATGAAATGGTAGAAGAGGAATAAAAGCAGGTGTTGCTGTCACACAGGTCTCTGCACACACTGAAGGCAAGAAACAAAATACATATGAAAAGATGGACCTGGACATGCAGGTGTACTTGGAAATGAGGACTAATCTAAATACCTTGGATAACCACTTTATCTTTGCCTTGGTCCTTTGTCTTGGAGATTATGAAAAGAGCAGCCAAACATACAGTCTTGAAGATCTGGAATGTCAGCCTGGATACCAAGATTATGCTCAGTTCTTTCCAAAATTTCCACAGGATTATTATCTTTCCCCCTTCTTTCTATGGACGGTCCTGGAAACCACTTAAAAAGAGTGTGTGTTGAATGTGTGCAATAAGACCAAGGCTTTCCAAGTGAACTGAGTGCTGGCAACACAATCCAGGTTGGGAGCAGTGGGAATTGCTCTGCTCCATTTAGTAAGAGTAGAAGAGCACCACAGCAGTAACACAAACATCCCACTGCCAGGAATCTCTGCTGGCTGAGGAAGGAAAACTGAGAGAGGCTCCAAAGAAGCCATGCACATGCTTGCACCCCATGCTGTGGCAATATCTGGTGCAAGGTACTTTAATCTGTCATGAATTAGGAAGCACAGTGCTCTCAGGCTGATCTTTGTTTTCTCCCTGGGGTCTTGTTCCTTCTCTGTCTTGGATAAATAGGGACCCATTGCCTTCAGAGGGACCCTGTGAGCTCCCACAGAGCACAGAGCAGTGCAAGTGAGGAATTCCATGGAAGTCCACAGGTTAAAAATCCAAAAGAGATTGCAAATCAAGGCTATTCAATTACCTTTTGCACTTCCAAACACTCAACAAGTCAAGCTTTATAAATTTGCATCAGTCTTCTGATTTAAGCAAAGGCAAAGTTCAGGAGTTACACTGAGTAGCCTCAAATTCACATGGAAGGGGAGCTCCTGGTTTTGCACTGCATGATGGCAAGAGCTAAGCAAGTGTTAAACACTGACCTGCTTTTTCTCAGCAAAGGTGAACTCATCTTGCTTGCCTTCTGCTGTTCAGATTGTTTTTGGATCCTCTGATGTGAGAGCTGAGACTGTTCACTGGGACAGCTCAGATTTGGGTTATAGGAGGGGGTGGAATAAACCAATAAGAAATTAAAGTGTGTCCTGAGAAATAAGACTGGGGGGTTTTTATCATCTAAAAATGAAATTAATCAGGTATGAGAGATGCTTAAAACTACTCTTGACAGCTACCAACAACCCCTACAACAGCTACTGCAGAGCATCTTGAAATGGGATACAGTGACATCCAATTTACTGAGGGGCTCCCGAGGCAAAAAAGGCAAGAAGTGACAGTCCACACACTCACCCTGGAGAGCAACTCAATCTGGGGGCTTTGCAGGTGTAAAACCACCGCAGCAGATTGACACATCCTCCTCACCTTACCAGAGTTCCATGGAAGTTTTCTGGAGCAGAACTGACACCTGTGAAATGTCTATGGCATCAGTGATGGGAAAGAGGCTATGTCAGTATAAATTAGTATTACAGATATGAGTCAAGCCTTGTAGGTAAAAGCCTTGAAATTCTTGCCTCTGATTCACCTGTCAGCATGAAAAACAAAATGGTCAAAAAGCATGAAATAAAGCTTTTTAGCTACTTTTGGCTAAAAGTGTGAATTTAGAGTAAGGAATATTGTAACTATTAAATGATTCATGTGGGTTTTCCAAATAGTCACAGAGCTGGTGGCACTAGACCATTTTTTAATACCACTCAATGTTTTTCACTGCAATTTATAGTTTTCCTGACAAATTACTTAAAGTTGATGGAATAATTCCATTATACAGAAACAGCACTAAGAAGTGAACACTTCTCAGTCATCCACTTGCCTGGACAAGGGGCAGGGGTGACCTTAGTCCTGCCTGGACCAGTGATGGTCCCTGAGGGAGAACACCCAGGATCTTTCCCATCCCTGACACTTCCAGCCATCACCCATCTTCTTACATGACACTCCTCTTTTGGGACATGCAGTGAGCCTGGGACACAGAGCTCCTTTCCAGCCTGGCTCCAATCCCTTATTTCCTCATTGGTGCCATAACACTGAGGCATTCCTTACGGTGCACTATTCTTCTTCTTGTTTTTTTAACATTATTAATTGTCCCCATTGACAGTTCTAAAGGATTGGTTGTTTTTTTTTCCCCCCTCTGATAAGACAAACACGTTTGAATCAAACAAGCCTTGACAAATGCTGGAGATACACAGTGTGCTGAAATAATGAGGGAGCTCTTTAACACAACACCACAATATGTATGGGCAAGTTGTTGCACTGGAGCAGTATGAGCTTGTCAGATCACCATGGAACGGTATTCATTGAAAGAATAGGTACAAGGAAGAAGAGTAGAAAGCATTCTGCTGTACAAACACGTAGCTAAGCAAAACCTTTGGAAAAATAGCAGCACTGAACCATTTTCTTGACGACATTTCCTGGTGTCAATACAACTGCCCAGAATAAATTGAAATATTTTCCTGCAAAAGAGAAAAGCACAAATTAAGTCTCAAATTTAGTCAGGTCCAGATACATAAAACAGAGAGGATCAATAGCTGTTGATAGCTGCTCATTTGCAAATTATAAATCTGAAACAAGCCAACAGAGAGGGGATGGTGTGATGCTTGTCAAAGTACATGGGATTCCAGCAAATGTAGGGAGAAGAGTACAAAGTTACGCTTCCCAAACTAGTGAATTAACTTGTGTATATTCCTAATAATGTTACTTTTCTAAAATCAGGGAAAGGGAAGCATGACAACCATCCTTCCCCCCCTGGCATGAGTTTGAGCATGTGTGTACGTAACATGGGCAACCACCTTCCCAAAGCACAGGGCAACCTGACTCACACTGTCAACACAACTCCCCAACTTCGTAATTACAAGGAGGTGCCAGTTTCATGCTATTCAAAGTGTATTTGAAAGGGTAAATGCTTTCTGGCCTGACAGCAGACCTGCCCATGTCACTGGCCAGTCGGTGCCAAGGTGTGTCTGTGGTGCCCAGCAGCTCTGCCATGGGCAGGCTCCATGGCAGGGAGGACCATGCTCCATGTCCAGCTGGGAACCTCCTGTGCCACCACCTGTACGGCCCCAAGACAGAGCCTGTGGAGCTGTGCCCGCCTGGTGCCCTGGCACTGCCCTCACCCTGTGTGACAGTGACAGTGACAGCCTTGGTGGGTGTTTCAGCATGAACAGGCTTGCAGGGAGCTCCTGCCCTCGCTGGAGGGGTTAGCAAAGGAAAGCTGTGAAATGGGGCTTTCCGAGGGCACACCTTGCCTGGGGTTCACACGGATGTTTAACACAACAGGCAGTGTCACCACCCCCAAAATGAGCACTGGGTGCTCTGCTGGAGGGGAGGATGGCCACTGCATTTCAGAGGAGCTGTGCCTTTGTAACCACTTGGAGCCTCTGGAGGAGGTGCTGGCAGGAGGGATGAGTTCTCTTGGAGGAGAACCATCTCCCAGGCTCCCCTCCAGCCCACTCACCACTGGCATTAGCTGTCCCTTAGCAGTGTCCAAGTGGTGGTTTGCAGTGAGTCCTCCCAGGCTGGTTTTGTTGGACCAGAGGACTTCCAACACAACCTGATCCTGTTGGGTTTCTGCCTCCAGGAGGAAGGTCAGTGCCCCCCAGTCATGGCCAGGGTGATCCTGAGTGCTAGCTGGCTGCTGCTGCTCTAAGCCAGGGCTCAATCTCCCCTCCCAGCCCATTGCCTTCATGCAAGACACAACAATCTCACCTCCACAGACTTTCAGAAGGGCAGAGAGCATCATCCATAGGCACTCAATATGTGACCTTGCCCTTAAGCCTCTGACTGCCCCACCAAGTCTCTCCTGTCACTGATAAGGTACATCTGGCTATTCCTCACATGCTGTAAAGGAGGAAGGCAAAAATCTTGCTGCTGAAACTTCTAGTCCAGCACTGGCACAGCAGTCCTGGAGGGAAAGGGTTTGCATGGAGGCAGCTGCCCCACTGCCACCGCCCAGGGCTCCCAGTCACCTGCTCGCTTTGCTCTCGTCGTTGCTGCAGGCGCTGCTGGTCAGGGGAAGATGATACGGCAACCCAACACAGAAATAATTAACTGCGGGACACCGAGGGGAACATGCCATGGTGATCAAGAGCCTGCAGCCTGAGGCAGCCCAGCGTGTCAGGAGGAGGGAGCAGCATCCCTGCGAGAGCTGCCACTCAGCGCTCTAATTTGTAGTGGCCGCGCAGCCCTCGCCGCCCGCCCTGCGCTCGCTGTCAGAAAACAGCTCCGGGTGGGAATTTACACTGGGAGGAATTAGCAGCCAGCCTGCCCAGGGCTGGGAGGAGGCGTTTCGGGTTTCACGGCTGCCGAGGGTTGATGGGAGCTGAGTGCTGAGAAGGGGGACACTGCTCCCCGCAACATCTTTCCGTGGCCACCGAGCCCTTGGGCAAGTTGTGGGAGCGCTCCCGAGAGAGCAGTGCTGGGCTACAGACACCCCGGGATTACTCCCCCACCAGCAGCTGTGACACTAATAATCCTGCAAACAGCCCTTGAGGTTTAAGTTCTCCTCTGAGTTACAAAAAGACTCAAGAAAATGAAAGCCATGGCAAGAGGTTATCTCTGCAGTAGCTTGGCAAGTCCTGCTGCCCAGGGAAGGGGGAAGGAGTTGGTTCCTGGCTCCCATTTCCCTGGGATAAGGGAGAGGAGCTGAGAAAGGGTCTGGAAGAAAAAAGGTAAAGTAATTGAAAATACAGTTTTGTAGATCCAAGAAGCTGCAGGAGATGGGAGAGGAGCACCAATGACAGCCTGGCCAGGGCATGGGGACCCATGTGTGTCCTAAAGGACACCCCAGAGAGACAGCCCTGCCCACCCAGCTCTGCGAGGAGCATCCCTGTCAGAATCCCTCATGGCAGAGCACTGACAGGGAAGGGGCTGGAAAGATGGTTGGAGGAAAGCAGAGGACAATGGTAAGGCAGCTGGGATGGAGAGCCTGGGCTGAGTTCTAAGGAGAGGATAAAAGAGCCAAATCCATATCACTGATGTGGGGGACAGAGAAGGGACATGATAGCAGCCTACGGGTGTCTGGAGGCTGCAAACATCAAGGAGGGAGAGGAATTATCTACAGTTGTACAGGGGGCATTACTAAGAGTAATGGGATGAGATTAAGAGTGGAAGGGCTTAGGCTGAATATCAGGAAATATTTCCCAATGATGAAATGTGTCAGGCTGCTGAATAATCCTTCCAGGGAAGCCACAGGAGCACAACAGTTCAGATGGTTACAACGACCCCTGGGCTGTGTGCTGCCAGGCACAGTAATGTAATTTCTGTCTCTGGCCTCCAAGGTTATTTCCTTTCCATCTCTTCAGGGGGGAATATCTTATCAAGTAATACATGCTTTGAACGTGATGCTCCTTTTGTCAGAGACAAAAGAGAGTCCCAGTTCCCAGCCCTGCCAGGAGTGTCACTGCAGTCAGCGGATTAGGGATGCGCCCTGCTCTGCCGGTCACACCTCTTGCCTTTAGGGCACAGTCACTTCTCCCAAATTCCAACCACAACAAATACAACCTGCATTGAAAAAAAAAATGGTGCTTGTTTATTTTGCATTTGTTTTAAATTTGCAGTTCAATAGCATGAAATTATAAATTTAAAACAAACTGACCCAGAAGAAGTGTTGGAAAATAGGGAACCTGAGCACTGCAAGCTCAGAATAAATACCCTTGTTCTTTTGCTGTCTTGTTTGCCATGAGAGAGATCAGGACTGTCCTCAATTCAGCATCAAACTGCTCCTTCAGTCACATCTAGAAAGCTTTTGTACCCCACAATATCTGTACCTGTCCAGAAAACAGGATTTCCAGTCATTTTTATGGGAGAGTTTCCATTCAGCCTTAATGAGGAAGAGTCAATCACCCAAACAAGAGGAAGACATCAGGGAAGAGCCATCCCTCGAGATCTGACTCACTGCGTTTACATTTGTAATGAGGGGACAGCAGTAGGTGACAGAACTAGAACAGTATCACCTTTCACAGCTCTTGTGAAAAGCATCAGGTACAATCGCTCTGTGGCAGCAGTGCCAGTGGGGTGGCAGGGCTCGGACACGAGGGCACACGGGATGGAAGGGTGGAGACACAGGTTTCCTGAGGACAAGAGTGCTTTAATTTCAGAGTTGTACCATGTTTCTCCTGTTTATTTACAGTGGACAGCAGGACAGAAGCAGGGTCTGAGCTCCAGCATTAAATGGAGATTCCAGGGTGCTGAGCATCGGTGATGAGGCAGTCAGGAAAGAGTGGGATTTCTGAGTCTCCCAGAGCCCCAAGGCTGGGATATGGTGGGAGGAGGAGGACTAGGGAGCTATAATAAATAAACACTCTTTAACACAGGATCTCAGGGATAATAATCCATCAAATCCTAAAGGTTTGCCCTGAGCAACTACTCAGTTTATGTACAGTGGGTTGCTTCCTTTGTACGAAATCCTTCATGCATCTTGATTTCCCATATACTGTTTCACCTCATGTTATACCTTGTAATCTTGGCTTGTAACGCAGTTTAGAGTTATTATATGTCACATAAGGGTTGAAGTTTAAAGAAAACAAACCACAGCTCTGCTCAGCCGTACTGCAGCTTTGGGAGGAGTGCTTATAAATGCTGAAGTGAACCTGGGGAATGCTTTTCCCACCTGCAGGCTTTAATATCAGCAATTTCTATATGTGTGAGCCATAACCAAGGATCTCAGCACATCAGGGAGGAGTCAAACAGGGACATGCTGGGATGCAAGGGCAGAAACACTGGAGGTTTCATGGTAGAACTGCTGGTATGGCCATGGCATGGAAGGGACAGCAGCAGTTCTGCAGGGACTATTGAGGAAGGCAATGAGGCTTCTGTAAAGAGCCATATCTACCATTTCGTGGTGGTTTAAAACTAATGAAGATGTAACAATGTGAAACCAAAGGGTTTGCTGCTCAGGAGGGGCAGGATTGCAGCACACAGTGCCCAGCTGGTCTCCACTCCCAGCACTCACATCCCACTGCACCTCTCCCACTATCAGCTGTGAGTCACTGCCAGAGGCAGAATGCCAGACCTGATGAACCAGAGGTCTTATCCGGCCTGGAGGATCTGAACTTCCAGTGTTTACTTAAGAATGAAGCAGAATAAACTCTGGTTTTTAAAACTAAACTTCTAAATGCACTCACTAATCTGAAGATGTACAGTAAGCATTTGTACAAACACACCTTAAATGTTTCTGGGCAATTTTTGCAGTTCACACAGAAGGATGTGTTGCCTTTCAAAATGTGAAAACCCAGCTGTCCCTAATCCACAGGGAAGTGTCCTGCTCTTCTCCTTTTAGGCACCAAAAGGTGGAACAAGAAAAGACACAGCCAGGTACACCTTCACATGAAATTCCAGCCACTGTGAGCAACACAGAGGCAAAAACACCTCTGTGAACAGGAGGTGCAGGTGGATTTTCTCTGCTGGCTCAAGGAAAGAGAAGAGGATTAAAATACCTGACACCCTCATGCACAGTACTTGGTTTTATGGCCAGGAGCCTAAGCCTACAGTTCTCCCAAACAGTCACATGTGATCCCTTTTTTAGAATACTCCACTCCAGCCACAGCATTGAAATATCATTCAAATACATTCTGAAAGACTTTTTTCCATTTATTTTCTTTCCCTGAAAACATGGGCAGTCAGTGAATTTAATGTTTTGTAGAGTAAAACCACAAGTTTTCACTCAGTCCTCATCTATAATTGTGGTAGACACTAAAAAATCCCTTGAGAGCCCCAGCACACACAGAGCCAGACCAGATCCTTCAAATTCCCTCTACACACAAATCCTCCTGAATAACAAATATTAATATATAGTAAATAATAATTGTAATACTTAGCACTTCCCACCCATAGCTCTCACAATATTTCACTGAGCTGGTTGAATGCCTTTAATTCTCTTGCTCCCAGGCAAAAGAGGACTTCTCTTCTGCAAACACTTTCCATGCAGGTGTTTCATTTTAACCTTATACCCAGTTTTGCTGATTATATTGTGGTCTACCCAGTCATTGGGAGAGCTCCAGGTTAGTTTTCTTCTCTACTTGCTCCCCTTGGGAGAGCAAAAATGCTAAAGGTGTTTTTTAAAATACACACTTGGACAATTCATCTGCTTTCTAAGCACACAATGTTTGCACCCAAACTACGTGGAACTAGATGGACTTTAAGGTCCCTAACAATCCTCTGTGATTCCACAATTCTGTGATCTTTGGCAGGATGATGTCCTCTGGCACGTGAGGGCAGCCACAGAGGGATGGCAGGAGTAGCACTGCACATGCACAGCAGAGTTCTTTGATGAAGCTCATGAGATGCAAAACTTCATGGAACAACAAGATCCAACATGTGCAACCACCAAACCCACCCTGAGCATCCTCGCCCCAGTGCCTTGCTCTGCTGTGAAATAAATGAAAATATATAAAATGATGTTTTTTCAGGTCAGCTCTGCTGGCCACTCAGGCACCTACTGGAAACAACCTCCCCTTTCTGCTCACTGAGTTCAGCAGAGCTTGGGGATAGTCTTGGCAATTAAAAAATCATCTAAATATTGCTTCATGTGGTAAGTCCATGAGTAATGAGATGCATATTGAAAAATTAGTCCCTGGAACCACACAGAAAGTGCAAATACCCTCAGAAATGCCACCTCTAGTGCAACACCAGGCTGTGTTTAATCACAGCTTCACCCACTGGTGGTGGGATTTGCTGGTGCTCAGCACAGCCAGGGCACAAAGTGGGGACAGGAGGGGACCCCCCTGCTCCCCAGGTGACAGCT
Organism: Hafferia zeledoni; assembly: GCA_035583235.1. Classification (NCBI taxonomy): domain Eukaryota; kingdom Metazoa; phylum Chordata; class Aves; order Passeriformes; family Thamnophilidae; genus Hafferia; species Hafferia zeledoni. The sequence goes on along the minus strand of JAWWEV010000029.1, from coordinate 8,793,476 downwards.
CAAGGCTAACACCTGGCAGTCTCTCCCAGAACGAGCACACTCTTCGGTTTAATCCATCCCTGCAATTAGAAGGTAATGACTGTGGTGGGAAAAATGTAACAAAATATTAAGCCATCAGTTTTCATTTGTATGAGGCCCTGTGTCTGCTGCCAGAAAGCTCTGTCCGACACAGAGCTCCTGCCAAATAACGTGTATTTACCTCATTTCCACCCACAAGCCAGAGTGGTCACCTCTAAAGATTAACGTCTGGGACCTGTGCACAGAATGGAGATGAGTTTCAGATGGATCATCAGGCACTTAAATAGTTTTAGAACAGCTTTGGAAGTCATTAATCTTAATAGATACAGCAATAATAATACAAGACAGAGAAGGTCCCATGGGGCTGGAGAGGAGGCTCTAAGAAAATCTTGTTCCACAGAACTATTTAACATCAGGAATGAAGAGTGACTGGGCCAAAGTCCCGTCTTCTGCCTCTCACCTTGACCCAAAGCCAATCCCTGGAGAAGAGGGAGGAAATAAAGTACATACCCAGTGACAGGTATATGTAGTGCACACCTCTGCCCTCAGCCATCTCTTCAGGAATGAGCACAAATTTACCTGTAAGTATAAGCTCAGTCCAAAGCTAAATGCTTCTCAGTTTTCTCTCAAGGAGTCTTGAGTATCTATATCTGTATTATACCTATACATTTTTTTTCCTTCTCCCAAGGTCTAAGAAGCTGGTTTGAGTCGATGCCAAGGTCTAATATTTGGCACATTCAGGCCCAGTGTCACATTCAGACAGTGCATGAGCTGAGACACTGCTGTGTTGTCAAAGCACAGATGAATAATACCAAGCACAACAGAGTATTTGGAATCACAACTACCCTGTGAGAGCACAGGAGGCGCGTGTGTTAGTTTGAAGGTAGATGAGCCATTTATCACTTTCCCCAAAATGTGTAATGTATGGAATAAACTGCAGTAGAGATACTTGGATCTATGTCTGGACTTTAAGTAACTTCTCACTAATGCCCAAATCCCCAAGATCCTGTTCTTTGGCCATTAGTCCTCAGGAAGATCTCTAGAAAGTCATTAAATGTGTTGTGATTTAACTGGCAAGTAAACAGCTGACCACAAGCCTCAGAATCCTGCGAGTGCAAAGATGAGAAACACATCAATATTTCATTGATTGAGATCTACTCCCATTAACGTCTACACTGTATAAGGAAACATCTCCAAATGTAATTCCTGAAGAATAACAAGCAGTTTTATTGGAGTAAATGTGGCCTTCCCAGTTGTCACAAACAGGGCTATAATTATTTTAAAAGAGAATTAAGCTAAGTATTACCACCCTCTACAAAACTTTGTTTGTTTGTTTCTGTTTGTTGTGGGTGATCCTTGGTTTGCAGCTTGTTAGCAGCATGTCACCAGGGAATAAACACAACCACACACACAAAAGGAACCTCTTTCCCAACATCTTTCAAGGCTCTGCTAATTGCTGACGTACACAATGGCTGCAGCCTTTTTTGTTGTTGCACAACTGTCACCATTAGTCGTTGGGGATGGGTAAATACCGCATTTGTTTATTACTTAAAGACTACAGTGATGATAAATTCAGTGGTTTAAAAGCAGTGAAGGGATTTCCTTGCCACAACAAGTATTTTCTGTTTCCATCTAACCACCAAGGCAGTGATGGACCCCTCATTTTGTCCACAAGGAATTCGGATCTTGCACTATCAATCCAGTGCAGCCACAACAGCCTTTCACAAGCAGGGTCAATATGTGAATAAACTCTGCTCTTGCAGAGCTTCTTCCATTTATCCAACACCTTTTTCTGCCTTAACCTGCCCATGTGCTGAGGAAGGTCGGGGCAGTTCCTTGCAGGCTCATATGACTTTCTGAAGTCACACCAGGAGTCTGGGCAGGGCTGGAAAATGGGCTTCTCCCAGGCCTCATAATTAATTTTCCTTGCCTAAAATCATGAATATGTTTTCTAAGTGATGAAGCTGCTCTGCCTTTTCCTTTGCAATGGATGTCTTTTTCATCAGCAGTGTCAGGCTGGGGATGAGGTTCAGACAAACAGGGACAGCTCGGGGTCCCATCCTGCTGCTCTTCCCATAAATCTGAGATGTGGACTTCTTTCAGTTGGGAATAGGAGTGAAGCAGGGAGGGGACTGAAGTGCTGGAAATATTACCCTGAGTGGATGATCTTGCAGGTCTGACTCACACAAACCTCCCAACGGAGTGGATGGGAGGGCTGCTGGACTCGGATATAAAGGGAAAACTTCATTATGGACTCCCTTCCCCCCATATGGTTAGGTCTGTCTTGGGAAGGACAATATTTTCCAAACAATTTGTCATTTCTTTTTCTGAGCTCTCCTTTCCATTTGGCTCCAAAACGTCTGTGCGAACACAGAAAGAAACTTATTCCTTGACAATTTGCCTCTTCTGGGAAGTTTAGAAATGTTACCATCCAGTCATGTTCCAAACATGCCAGTTTCTCCCAGAGAAGCAGTGTGGCCTTTCAGACACTATTCCAAGGATGCACTAATGGGGAAGGCTGCAAATTAAGGAATGGGTGAGCTTAGAGAGTCATTTCTTCACTATATTTGGAAATACGGAGAGACATTCTTTAAATGAATGCTTGTGATGATTTAAAAAAGCAATTGCAAAGGGTTCTTCTGTTTGTGTTGGAACAATCTGTGCCACCACCATCTTCCAAATAAGAGCTTGGCTGTGGAAACAATACTTTTGGAAACTGGTTTGGCTTGGAGATGATTTGGTGCTGGCTTGGTTGGCAGCAGGAGGGTCATCTGGTGATGAGGTGCCTTTCCCTCCCAATCCCCATCAACATTGCACACCCCTCAGTGCCTTTTGGGCACAAGCCCTGGTGTGTTCTTGGCACACAAATCCATCTCTGGGAGAGAAGCTTTGCAATGACCATCTTTTATTCTGGAAGCTGAAGAAACAGACACTGAAATTATTTAATCCATCTCTGGATCAAGTGCAAAGGAAATATCATGACTTAAGCACCTACAGAAAGATTTATATTCACAGCTCAAATTTCCACCTTGTTTTAGCTTCTGTTTCCATCTTGTTTTAGGCACCACATCTCAACATTCACTCCCACCTCTTGCCTCAAAGCTACAAGTACTTTTATAGTGCCTGGAGCTTGCTGTTAGTGTCTGTTCAGAGGTATTTAATTCCTACTGACCTATGTGACTGAGCTCAGTCAGGCTTCCAGCCCACAATACACATTCAGCAAGGACTGTCTCCTAGGCAAGGAGGGCTGGAACTGTATATAACCTGCCCTTGCAGCCCTGAGGCCACAGGTCAGCCCCACTCCTCTGCTGGGAGGTCTTGACCACCTGTTTGCCTCTCCAGATCTCCTTTGATCCCCTCTGAAAGGGGGATCACTCTGAGCTTGTCCCTCCAGAAAGAGACTCCTGAGCTAGAGGATATTCCAGCATCCGTATCTGATCTTTATGGAGGAAGGATCTTGCCAGCCATGACCTGTGCTGAGCATGAGCAGAACGTTCTCAGTATTTGCCCTATTCACCTGCTCATAGTCATGACTCAAATTACTTGTAAACTTTCACAGATTCAGAATCCCAGACTGGGTACAGTTGGAATGGACCACTGGAGGTTCTCTACTCCAACCTTCCTCCTTGCAACTCAGCATCCCAGAGGAGTTTCCACAGACTTGGGCAAAGCCTCTCCTGGTGCTGAGTGAGCTGTGCCCCAATGCTGGGGACATCAGGACCATCTGCAAGACTGGTGGGACTGTCTTCCCTGTCTTCCCAGGCAGGCAGGCTGGGAAGCTCCCCTCCATCCTCAGCATGTAAACATCTGCTGGAGGAAGACTTTTCTCCTAATAACACATCATTAAACATTGATTTAAAGACAATCATCTTCCCTCTCTTTAGTTTCACAGCACCTTTAAAACAGCTGTCAGGCTGCAGCAGGGATGATCAGCTGAACAGGAAACACATTGTTAGCTCTCAGCATTAAAACAGTAGAATGCATTAATTTATGAGCTCCTACTCCCTCTCCAAAAGTTTTATTATGTAAATATCACCTTGGTGTGCTGGTAGGCCCTGGTGCCAAAGCCTCTTTCACACAGTATGTGCCATCCCAAATTACAGGCTGGGCTCCTCCTGGAACTGCCTTTGGAAAACTGGAGTAAACCAGCAAGCACTGAAGTTAATATTATCTTACAGACTAACAACCAGCTAATGCTCGACATGTGAATCCCATTTACTTCTCTCTATAACAAATGGCAAGTGTGGGACTGGACTGTTCCTGATTTTATGCTATTTATCTTTCTGATCCACTCCATATTCGTTATCCTTGGTTTTCAGCTACAGTTATAGCCTATGTGTGCATGAGTGTGTGACCTGCTCTGCTTGGGGAAGCACAAGGCACGTCCCCGCTGCCGTGTTCACTTGCTCACCACATGACTTTTTTTTTTTACTCCTGGGAGGGGAACTTCCAGGGGATAGATGTCTGAAACTCCAGAAGCATCCCTGGAAAATTAAAGCGGACCAAGGGCTTAGGGATGAGCTGCGAGCTCAGTGTGCCTGTATCCAGGGAAGCATCTCACAGAGTCCTGCATCCTCCAGCCCGAGCAGCCCTGGGCGCTGGGCGCTGCCTCCCCCGGTGTGCTCGGAGCTGCACACCCACTGCCACACTGAGGTCCTGAAACAGAGAGTGTTTCAGGGAAACAAAAAAAAAAAAAAGGAAAAAAGGTAGCCTTTCCTTGTCCCTGCCCCCTCGGACAAGAGCCCCAACCGGGAGGAAATGAAGAGGGCAGGGGCCGTGTAAGCAGGAGCCCGAAGCCGCCCCCCGAGGGAGGCTCTGCCGCGGGGGCCGAGCCCGGGGATGCCTTGGGCGGCAGGACCGAGGTGCGGGGCGGCCGGCGCCGCCGGACTCCCGGTGCGGGCGGCCCTGCCCCCGGCCCTCCCCCGTCTGCGGCACCCTGGGACGGGGCTGACGTCAGGAGGAGCCGGGGAAATCTCCCAAGAAAACCCTGGAGCGGCGGCCGGGGCGCGCACAGCGCCCGCCGGGCCCGGCACCCCGCGCCGCCGAGCGCACCGCCCGGTGAGTCGCCCCACGCGTGTCTCTGCCCCGCGCCAGTCCCGCCCCACCCCACCCCACGCGTGTCGCCGCCCGTCCTTCCCGTGCGCCCCGTCCCGCCCCCCACGCGTGCGCCCCGCGCCCCGTCCCGCCCCACGTGCGCCCGTCCCGCGGAGCCGACCTGCCCCCCGCCCGCACCCCACGGGCCCTCCCGGCGGCTGCGGGGACGCGGCCGGAGGGGCTGGGAAACAAAGCCGAGCCGGGGCGAGCCGGGCCCCGCGCCGCCTCCCGCCCCGCCGCTCCGCGCTCCGCTCCCCGCGCAGCCCTTGACATCTTTATACCGTGTATAAATTCTTTCGCGGCCTCTGCGCTTCGTCAGCTCTGACAAATGCGCTGGGAAAGGCAATTCCAGAGGGGTTACCTCATTTTATAATTTTTTTAATGTGTGTGTGTGTGTATATATATATATATATATTTAATTTTTTTTTCCCAAACGCGCCGCAACGCTTGCAGCCTCCGGCGCTGCTGCGCGGGACACGGCGCGGCTCGTCCCCGGTGCCCAGGGCAGGGCAGGCCGGCGGAGGCAGCGCCGGGGGCTGCAGCGGTGCCCGGAGGCTCCGGCGGCCCCGGCGGGGCGGGGGGGTCCCCGGGACGAGCGGGGGATGTGGGTGATGCCGAGGGGTCCTTGGCTGTGCTGCCGCGGTGGAGAGGCGGCTGCTCCCGGAGATGCGCAGGGCGGGCAGGCGGGGAGACCCCGGACCGTCGATGAATTTTTCTTTTTAAAAAAATTATATTCTACAGCCCCTCTGCTTTTCTTTTCGTTTCGGTTTTTTGTGGGGTTTTGTTTTTTCCTAATTTAAAAAGTAGGCACCATCTTTGGGAAGTGCATATATCGCGGATTCCGCGCAGCTCCTGCGGTGGGAGTAAAATCCTGGAAGTGGGGGGGAAAGGCTTTTCTTTTCCCTCGTGTTAACCTCGCTTAAATGGACCTGAGGACTCCCCACCGGTCATATCTTTCGGGGATTTTGTTTTTAACCTCGTGTTAAAAACTTTGTCGCGAAGCGATTTTTCTCTCATTTCCATTATTTTCTATTATTTCATTTCTTTTCCCCAAATTTTGCCAACCGCACTGCAGGCGAACACAAAGTCAGAGTCACGAATTGAGCATAAAACGATACTGTTGTGCTTGAATTGAGGACCCGGGCATCGTTTGCTTTTTTTCATAACAATTAAAAAAAATACTTTCCACTTAACAAACCGAAGTCCATGTTCTCCAGGTTATTCCCTGCGCCAGCTCCAGCCGCCTGCGTGAAAACTGATTTCCAAATATTAACTGAGGTTTACTGCACTGGCAGAACTACCCCAAAAATCCTTCATTTGCTTGAAAAACGAACAAAGTCCTTGGAAATCCCTCGCTGGAGCCGTGGCCACATTCCCCTGCGAAAGTTTTAGCCGAGTTAGAGGCTCCTGTGACCGAGGCAGTTCTTTCCTATGAAATCTACCGCAAAACAATAACCTGGCGGCTCCACCACCTCTCCTTTACAGTGCATTTTATTGTTCACGCATGTTTTATTGTGAAAATGTGTATTTCCAAATAGATAGATATAGATATATGTATTTCCTTCTTATGGGGTTCAGAGAAGGGAACGCTTTTCTCCCCGAAAATGACCGCAGATGGAACTATTCATTATTTCCATCCCGTGATGAGCAGCTCGGATATAGGTTGCTTCTAAATAACAAAAGGGGAGGAGAAAACATTCTCTAGTAAAGCCAAATTCCTTCGTTAGACCGCCTCCTAAACGTGCTAATAAAACTAATTCGTTTTATTTGCCCTGAACTTTTATATCTAACCCAGCGCGCTGATTAGCACAGCCCTCTGGAAGGCGGTGTGTCCCTATCTCTCCCCGAGATGTGCCAGTTAAGATACGGCCGTTCCCACATTGAAACTGCAAAGCAAAGTGTCCCGTGCCTTTATCTCGGCGGTGTTTGCTCCTGGGGCAGCGGAGAGGAGCGGGAGTTGCGCCGAGAGCAGCGCGGGGCCGGCGGGCAGCGGGGCCAGATCAGCCGATTGGGGGGAAATAAGAAAGGAAAGTCAGAATTAAAAATTAAAAAGAGAGAAAGGAAAGGAAAAAAAAAATTGAAATTGAAGGGGGGAAGGAAACAAAATGAGGTTTAAAAATATAAATTAAAAAGTATAAAAGGAGGGAAATAAAAAATAATATAGAAGAGAAAATGAATGAACGCAAGGTTAATTATTTTTCTGATTTTGCATCTTAAAGCAGGAAATGTGCGAGTCTTGAGGAGGTTCGCTGTTGTTCTAAGCACATTAAAGAGCTCTGCACATTATTAGAATATTTCAGCCTTTCAGGAAATGTCCTGTTGAAGGGAAATGTGTTTCCCCCATCCAAATGCTGGAGTAATTAAGAGGTTGCTCGGCCGAAACAAGGTGGGGGAAACCCATATGGAAACATAATGTCGTTCGTTTCAAACGAAACCTTTTTTTTTTTTTTTTTTTTTTTTTTTTTAAGAATAAGAGTATTCAGTAAATGCCACCGGAGTGTCCGGGCCTCTGATTATCCTGTTTCAGAGGCATCTTTTTGAGCCCACAAAAGAGCCGCATTTCGGGATCTAAAGATGCACAGAGTAACATGAGCAGGCAGCCCAGCAAACTCCGGTGCCCCTTCCTCCGTCAATTAATCAGAAAAGCATGTTCTCTCTGCCCAGAGAGGGAATTGTTGGGCTGTATGGTGATTTCCCCCTCTCTTTCCCCCACCCAGGGGAACAACCCCCATATTCTTGAGCTGTCCATCCTCCAGCGTTGTCATCGCAGGGCACTGACACTCTCCTGCTCCCATCAGGTTTATCAGAGATAAACCCAAACCACTGCTAACAGCAAATTCCTATTTGCTTAGAGCAGAGTGCAGTTCTTGTGGTCTGATGGATGCGGAGAGGGCTGGGGGCAGCTCTGGGCAGGGGTGAGACTGTGCCGCCAGGCACTTCGAGGGAAAAAGGCGTTGTCCCAGGTCAGACACCCAGGTGGTCGTTTTATTTTCGGGGTGCGGGTAGGAGAGTGACGGCCGAGAGGAACCAGCTTCATCCCACCCCACCCCTGGCCGCTTCCAGCTGCACAAACCCGAATAGGAAAACCGTTTCTCCAGCCGTCAGTCGCTGCATTTCAAGAAAGCCTTGGGGTATCATTTGTATCTGTCAGAAAACATTAAGCCTTCAACTTTTTCATCCCGAGTTTTTGCAAGCGCTGCCTTTGGCTGCCGCGCCCGGGGGAGCCCCGGAGCGGGATGCGGGTGACGGGCTGTGGGGGCAGCCCCGGGTGTCTCAGGTGCCCTGGGAAGGGTCGCTGACCAAACACCCCAAGAAAAATCCATTTTCCCCTTCGTGTTTCGATGGCAGGTAGAGTCGGGGTGGTGGGGCAGGGTCCGCCGAGCCGAGGGAAGCGGGATGGGGCAGGGAGGCAGTGGAAGGCCGGAGGACTGAGAGCGGCTGATGGAAAACCCTCCCGCGGAGCATCCGCGTCGCGGAGGGGCCCTGCGTTCCCGCGGAAGGCGGAGGCTTGGCGGACAGTCGGAGGGACGAAGCCTGAGGGTCCAAAAGGAGCTGATTTCGTTTTGCTCTACTTCTTAGGAAAATTGCTGTCCTGGCTGCGCAGAGGACAGGCCGGCCAGGACCCAGCGTAATTTTCCACCTTCGCCTCCTGAGCGATTTAACACGCGCTTCGAGCTGGGTTTCTTCCCTCGCTCTGCTTCCCGCTCCGCCCGGCCTGGGGGGAGCCCAGCTTTGCCTCCGGAGGAGGTCGGAGGTTTCGGGACTCCTTTCGCCGCTTGGGGCTTTGCCTCTTTTCCCCTTCAGGCCGCGGTCGCGCGGGGAGCGCAGATCTTTGCCTTGCGCGGGGGCGCAAACGCGGCGCTCCATGTTGTGCGTAAGAGTCATGCTTTCCATTTGGGATGATGCTATTTTGGGGCAGGACACCCAAGGAACACTACCCCGACGGACACCACCCTCCTGATATACTGCAACAACAACCACTGCTCCCTGCTCCGCGGGGCACCGCGCAGTCCTGCCCACACTCCTGAGAGCATCCTCGGCCTCTGCTTCTTCCGACACGCGTGGGAATCCCGCGGGTCAGAGGCACGCACCAGCGAAGGCTTGTCCGCTGGGCACTTTTTGGATGGTTTCGTTATTAAAAGTTGCTTTCCTGTAGCAGTTCCCGTCTGCTGGATTCTACCATGGGGACACAGGGAAGGATTGGCTGGCTTGGCTTGGGCTTGGTTTGGCTGGGATTGCATTGTTTGGGTTTGACTTGGCTTGGTTTGGTTGCCTTCATTGCGGTTTCAATTTGGTTTCGTTTGGTCGCGTTCGTTGTGGTTTATTTGGTTTGGTTTGGTTTGGTTGGACTGAGTGAACTTGAGTTTGGCTGAGTTTGGTTTTGTTGGACTGAATTAGGTTGAGTTTGGTTTGGTTGGACTGAGTTTGGTTGGGCTTGGTTGAACAGAATTTGGTTGGACTTGGTTGAACAGAATTTGATTGGGTTTGGATTGGAGGGCTTCTCCCTCCTTTCTTGTCTCACTGCAGCGCTATTTTTCAGAGAGCTTCCCTCTCCTCCTGGGTAAAGGTGCGCCTGGGAGGAGATGTCTTCATTTTTGTGGCAATCTCCAATAATTTATAGACTGAACCTGAGTCTATACAACGCTAATAAATCTGAAAAGGAAAAGTTGGCAGAGACAGAACCTCGCCACCTGATATACGGCCCAGGTGGTTTGGCATTGGCTGCAACCACCGCAGCCAGCCGGGGATGGGAGCCCCTCTCCAAAAGGAGGGACCCCCTCCAGGCACCTGGCTGGCAACACGGCCCGGTCCCCTCGGGGACAGTGAGAGTCCTGCTCTCGGTCAGACACGTCTCCTCTTCTTGATGGGGCTGTCACCGGCGTGGCCAGCGCTGATTTATTTCTAAGCGCCATCCCTTGCTCTGGGGTTATTTATAGCAGGAGGAAGCGGAGCGGTTTATTTGCGGGCTTCCAGCCTTTTACAGATCCCCGACGCAGCCTCGGGCCGGGGGGAGCCGGAGCGCGGTGGCTGCGCTGGCGCGGAGCGGGGCTGCTCCCCTGCCAGCCCCACGCGGAGGGTTCCCACGCAAAGTCCTCCTGCCATCCGTGTCCCCACTGGAGCTCCGCGGGTCGCGCTTGGTCCCGGCCTGGCCCTCCCTCCGCCTCTCCCCGGCTCTTCCCACGCCCACGCAGGTCGCGGCTCCCCAGGAGTGTCCTGGCAGGGTCTGGCGGCCGGCGGGGTCCAAATGGCCGGGCTGCTGCAGCCTCTCCGCCCTTCCCGCAGCTCCCTCCGGCCCGCGGTGATGCGGGGAGAGAAAGGGGGACCCCAGCCCAGTGACCCCAGCCCGCCCAGCCCGCCCAGCCCGTGGGGCCGCTTTCAAGTCCCAGGAAGCGCAGCCGGCTCCGAGTGGGCCATCAAGGCTTGTCTTGGGTTGTGGCCTGGCTGAAAGGTGAGACGTGACGTCAGGGAGGCAAGGAATGACGTCACGCGAATGGAATCGTGACGCTGCGCCTGGTGGAAGGGTTTGCCAGCGGAAAGGTGTCCTTGCCATCCTGAAGCGGAGGGAGCTTGGCAGGGAGGCAAAAGGAGAAAGCGCAGGTCTGGAGGTGACTGCCCTGCCGTTGCGCTTTGTTGTCACGACATGTGTCCCGACCAACAACGAAAATAACCGAGTGGATTTGCACTGTGCGGCTCTGAGATAGAGGATGCCCTTAAATCCACAAAGGAGTATGAGAGACGCACCGAAGACAGATATATGACACAGATTAGAGATATATAAGATACAGATTATATGTATGTCGGATATAGATGTGTGCTCCCACTGCAGCCCCGTGCACAGGTGGGCGGTAAATGCCTGACCCAGCACGGCCCAGGCGCGGACACTCGTGGGGGCGGTCAAGGAGGAAGCAAACGCTGCTCCGGTTCCCGAGGGCCGGGAGCGGCAGTGCCAGCCTGTTACTCTCTGTTTAAAGCTGGTATCGGGGGATAGCAGGGCATCCCCTGCCCCGCGGACACCACAGGAGGACCGGGGGGGCTGTTGCCCTGGGAGACATCCGGACCCCGCATTACCGCGGCCACCGCCTTGGCAGAATCACATCAGTGCGCAGGTTGAGATTTTCCTCGTGCCCGGCCGATAGGAATTGAGCCTAGAACGAATTTTTAAAAACTGAATCTTATAGAGCATGGCAAAACGTGTATATTTGGTGCATTTAAAAAACTACATTAAAAAGAACAGGAAATGCCTCCCCCTGTTCCGAGGCTTCTGTGAGCAGTGGGTTTGAAATAGCCGGAGTGGAGCCGGACTGTTGGCAGCCTCATGGAGTCATAGAAACAGCCAGGCTGGGAAAGACCCTTAAGACCATCGAGTCCCACCGCCTCCCTTCAGCTCACGCGGAGGGCAGGGGAGCCCCGCAGACCAGCCCCGGGGCAGCTGTCCACGAAAATGAAGGGGGGGAAAGGACTGTGGAGGGTCTCAGACATGGTGCACATTCGCCATCTATTCACCTCGCTCCTCCTGGGGAGAAAGGCCGCCCCAAATTCTTGCTTCTCCCCCACAGGAGGTCTCCATCCTTCCCATGCCGTGGGCTCCTGCATCAGCTGAGCCCCTCAAGTCCCAGAGACCCTGGCAAATATTTGCATTTTAAACCACGTCCATCTTCAGCAGCCGCAGGATTATCTGGTTCACCTTGGATGCTCGAAATTCCCAGTTTGCAGACTCCTGAGCGAAGTCCAGCCGGGAGGGGAGGGCAGGCAGGGCTTCAAAATGTCACTAAAAAAACACAAGAACAACAAAACAACAAAAACCCAAACCCCAACCAAACAAGAAAAACTAAACCCGAGAGAATTCAGGAAAGCTGACCCTGACAGCACCCACCTGTACATGCCCTGAACTGTGAAAGGCCAGAGGTGAAGGAGTTGGGAGTTTGGGGCTCCCCCCTCCTGGAGTCCCCGGGTTTTGCGGGCCCGGCTGCATCACCCCAGAGGGGTCGGAAAAAGCCTGCGCGGTTGGAGTAGTGCTTCCCTCCACTTTTCCATAAACCAGTTCAAAAGTTCTCTCCCACATCTTTACTTGATTTGAAAGCAAAATAGAGTGTCAGGATAGATCAGTTAAAGTGAGCTGAGAACGTAGGGAGGAGAGAGGCTCCTTTCCCTAGGCGGTCACAGCCAGGGTCCTTCTCCCCTTTCCCCTCACCCCCTTCCCCTGTTCCCACCTTCCTTCCCCCGTGGGTTTTTCTACTTCGCCAAACACCGAGGTGTTATCCAGGAAGGTTCAAGGCCGTATCCCGGCCTGCGCGGGCAGCACCGGGGACCAGTCCCGCTCCACACGCCCCTGCACCGGGACAGGACACACCGGTGACCGCTGCAGGAGACGGGGGCTCCGGGGGAGGGTCTCCCATCCCCTCCCCGCAGGCTGCCCCAGCCCCCGGACTGGCAGAGCCGCAGACACCCTTCCCGAGGGTCACCGCAAGTTCGGCTGCGGCAGGAAAATTATTTGTTATTAATCATGTGCTGAAAGATGATGTGATCGGAGCGATGGCGCTGCCGCTGCTTCCCGGGCTGCGCTGCCCCGGCCGCCGGGCAGGGCCCGAGCCGCGTTACTACAACTCCCTCAGCCTGAAACAAAACGTTAGAAAAGGTTAAAACCAGCTCAGACACAGCTCACAGCCCCCCTCCGGGAACGTGTTCCCCGCGGGACTGAAACGCTCTGGGGTCCCTCAGCCCCCCGCATTGATGCTGAGGAGTGCGCTGGGTGCGCATCCACTGCGGGGTGCGGAGGTTGCGCGGGCCGTGAGGCCCAGTCGGGAAGGGTGAGGGGACACCCGTGGGGGTGCCGCGCTGCGCGGGGGCGCAACCTGCGCGCTGCCGGCTGGCAGGGCATCACGGAGGGGGGCGGACTGGAGGGGTTGTGCAGGCGGGCGGGGAAAATCCCGAGAGGATTTTCCACCTTTCCATTCGTTTGTGGAATATTTTTTAATACATCACCGAGTTTGGAGGAGGCGGCGGGTGAGGGGAAGGAGGAGGGAGGGCACTCCCGGAGGAGCCGCGGCCGGGCGGCGGGGGCCGGGCAGGGGCGCGGGGGCCGCGGGTCTGGCCGCGGGCGCGCAAGGAGCGCGGATGGCGCGGAGCGCGGAGGCAGGTCCCGCGCGGCCGGGCTGGGCCAGCGCTAGATGGAGTGATGCATGAGCGAGACGGGGAGGTTTTAACCTTCAGGGGGAGGAGCCCCGTTTAACTACAGGCATTTGTTCTAGGGCAGGTCACTTTAATCTCTTTAGCTTTAAACTGTCCAACTCGCAACTCGCGTTTCTCTATAAGGGATCTTTACCACTTCCCTGCCTATGCGGCCGGAGCGCCGTGCCTCTCCCCAGCAGACAACCGCCTTCCAGGCACTGCCCAGACTGCTTCCGACACCCTTAAAATAATACTGTTAGTAATAAGTGGATTTGCTTTTGTTTTTTGTTGATTTTTTTTCTTCCTTAAAAAAAAAAAAAAAAAGCTCCTTGTTCCTTTCTGTGTGGAATAAACACCTGCAAACTCCCCCAGGCAGCCCGGCGCCCCTGCCATGGATTCCTTTAAAGGTGGAATGAATTTGGAGAGACTGCCCGAGAGCTTGAGACCCCAACCCTCCCATGACATGGCTTCCAGCTTCCATTTGCAAAGATCCTCGGAACCCAGAGATCCGATCGACAACTCAGCCAGTGAATCCTCCGACACGGAGGTGCCAGGTAACCCTCCCCCCCGCGCCCCCCGCGGCCCCGGCCCTCTCCCCCCGCGCTGCCTCCCCCTCCCCACCGCACCTTCCCTTCGCGGGGCTGCCGGGGGTGCTGTGCCCGCACCCCCCGCGCAACCAGAGGCGATGGAGGGACAAGGGGGAGCAAGAGCTGCCCGTGACCCCGGCGGCTCCATCCCGAGCGAGCCCCGGGAGCCGGAGCGGGGGGCAGAGGCCCTCCTGGAGCTGCCGCTCCCGCCGTGCCCGGCGCTGACAGCCCTTCGGGAGGACACACATGGCTCCCCAAGCTCTTCCCAGGAGCTGCTCTTTTTTTTTTTTTTTTTTTTTAAAAAAAAAAACACAGTTATTAATTGCGAGGGTCGGGAGGAAGGGGGGCTCTTCGGGGAGTGCGGTTTTGCCGGATGTTTCTGAAATAATGTCAGCTTTTGCCCGGGTTTATTTTCCAGCTCTGGTGGTGCAGAGATGGAAAAAGATCCCTCTGTCAGAGAAAAAAAAATTAAAAAAAAAGAAAAGGCCGGCAGAACCGGAGAGGCAACGTGGGGCCAAGGCAGACAGCACGGGTCGCCGCGGAGGGGATGTGCGCGCCCGCGGAGAGGTTTCCGCGGAGGCTGCAGCCTTTCCGTGAGGGAAAGGACCCCCGCAGGAAAGGGAAGGGTCCCTGTGCCCTGACCACCGAATGCGAAGGCTTCAGGGAACGCTGTGGTCTCCCAGATTGTATTTAATTAAAATAACATTTCAAGAATGACAAGGGGAAAGTAGAAGAAAGGAACAAAAGTTTCAAGAAGGAGCATGATACTCCTCCTCTCCTTTTCAGAGGGAGATTATATTTCATTAATTTTAATTTTTTAACAGCTACTGTTGCTCTTTGGAGTTTTAGCATGTCCCATAACCCAGAGAGTGGCTGTAGCAAGAGTCGGGCCCGAAGTGGCACTCGGTGATAAAGAAAGAGGGTTTGGGTTGTGCCTCCCAGCCTGATTCGCAAACAAAGTTAGGGACCGGCGTCTGGAAGGGACTCTGAGATTAGAGGGGATTATTGGAGATTAGAGAGGGAGATTTGCTCCATTTTGCCCTACCCCTGTGTGTGACCCCTCGGTGCTGCAGGAGGGCTGAGAACCTGCTTGCTTTTCTTTTCAGAGAAGCTGCAAAACGCATTTAGACTGCAATAATTTTTTTAAGGGGAAAAAAGGTACAAAAGCCAATTAAAGGTGCTTTGCCTTGCGATTTGGAATTGTGTCACAGCTCTGAGCGGAGGCCGGATTTTTAGGGAAGACTTGGAGGGGTTAGAGCCGGCACTGAGAGAGCGGCCGCGGCCGGAGCCCATCGCGACCCCCGCCGATTCCCGCTCGTCCCCCGCTCGCTCTCGGCCCGGTTTATCCGAGCTATTCGCAGCCGAAAGCGGCAGGATTTGTTTTGGCGGGGGTTGCTTTGGTTTCTGTTTCCCCGCCGCCTCCAGGCCGTGCGGCCCGGCCGGTCTGGGGCCCGGGGGCGAAGGGGTCTGTGCTGCAGAGGCCTTGGTTGCGCCGCAAACCCCTTAGAGACATTTTGGGGGTCCACTGAGCCGGTTGGGTTCGCTCGCACCCTCACCCCTTTTCCCTTGGAGGGTGCTGAGTGAGCAGCGATTCAAGGGTGGGTTTCCAAGGACAAGTTCTCCTGGGCTCTGGACTCAGTCCGCGATTATTTTTAGACTCCCACTTACCTCGCAGAGGTCGGGGCTGCAGAAATGCCTCCTGGGCCCGCCGGCGGCGGGAGAAAACCCTCTAAAAGGGGGTTAAAAATCCTAAAAGGACGGGGGAAAAGCCAAACTCTAAAAGCGCAAACTCGTGGCGGAGTTTCCCTCCTGTAGCAGCCGGACCGAGGCCGGGGGTGCCCCCGCACGGCCCGGCCGCACCTTTCCCGCTCCGCCGGGGCCCAGCCCGGAGCACATTTCGTTCAGGGCCTTCAGTCCGTCCCCGAGCTCTTCAACCGGGACAAACGAGGCCGAAACTCGAGCTGGGAGAGCCAGCGAGCCCGTTACGAAAGGAGAGCGGGGCTCCGTCCCCTGCTTCCAGTTCGTGCAAATCCTGGCCGAGAAAACCCTCCTGGTTTTTTTTCTTTCTTTCTTTCGATATGATTTTTGCGAAGGGCTTCGCTCAGGCTCGTGTTAAAATAAACACCAAGATCCTAAATGAGGCAGAATAAAATAATAATAATAAAAAGAGAATGAAGCGGGGGAGCGGAGAGGGGCCTTTTGCAATTAATTGCTCCTGCATTTTCCACTCCTGCCCTTCCAAAGTTTCCTGTCGCGGCCGAGCACAACAAAGACAATGGAGCAAAGATCGCGCCTTGGGTTGGAGGGAGCGAGAAGGTGCCGAGAAAAGGCGCAGCGGTCGGTACTGCGGGGACCTCGTTCCCCACCAATGCGCTCACCCATCGGGCCCGCTTCGACGCGCTCTGGGGGTCCCTCCCGCTCCTCCCTGGGTGCCCTGAGCCCGGCAGGGCTCCGTGCTCCTTCCCCAGCCCTCCCGGGAAAGGTCGGGATGCGCTGCGGGGCTCTCGGTGGGTTCAGGGCCCGGTAGGACACGAGTGGGTGCCCCCACGCGTCCCTCCGGTGCGGCGGGCAGGGCTTGGTGAGGGTTGGAAGTGCCTGGCTTTGTGTGTCTGTGTTGAAAAAAAACCCAAACCAAAGCAGAACAACACAAAACAACACAAAACAAACAAACAAAAAACCCCCAACCAAACAAAAAAAGAAACAAACCATCCCCAACTCGACCCCCTCGCAGAAAAGGAGCGCAGCGGCGAGCAGAAAAACGAGGACGGGGCCGCCGATGACCCGGCGAAGAAGAAGAAGCAGCGGCGGCAGCGGACCCACTTCACCAGCCAGCAGCTGCAGGAGCTGGAGGCGACGTTCCAGCGGAACCGCTACCCCGACATGAGCATGCGGGAGGAGATCGCCGTCTGGACCAACCTCACCGAGCCCCGAGTGCGGGTAAGAGGGACGCCAGCCCCGCCGGGAGCGAACGGGGGGGCTCGGGGAAACTGCCCCGTCTGGGAGCGCCGCGGCCTTTTGCAGCAGCTCCTGGCCGGTCCGGGCTGGGTGTTAGTCACCAAAATGGGGATCCAGGCAGGAGAACAGAAATTCAGCTCGCAGTCGTGGGGAGATACCGCCCGGAGCGGGCCGCCATCGCCGGCCCAGCACTGGGGACCGGCTCGGCAATGGGAGGCGAGCGGGGCAGGCTCAGCGAGAGGCTGGGATGGGGAAGGGCCTGGCTGTGCAGGAAAGAACCCCACAGACTGGGACGAAATCCCGTGCGGAGATGGAACAACCCGCCATCCGAGCCATTTCCCCTTGCTCTGGTTATTCCCAATAATCGCATGGGCCGTGTCCCAACAGATCGCTGCTCGATGCTGTTGGCGCGGAAGGATTGAGAGCCCCAGTGCCCGCAGTGCGGGTCTCGGGGCCGGCCCCTCCCGGCCGAGCATCTCCCGCGGCTGCGGGGGCCGAAAGCGAAGGGCAAGGGCTCAGGACGGGCCGCAAAGTCAATACGCGCTGAAGACACAAACTTGTATCGCGAAGGCGCTTGGTTTTTACACGCCTCGGAGCCAATGTCACCATACATATATATGGTGTAAATATATACATATGGTGTGTATATATTTATGGTGTGTATATATTTATGGTGTGTATATATATATATATATATATATTTGGTATATATATGTGCGCCCTTCTTAGATGAACTCGAGGCTCGGTGATGTTGGTCCACACAGTGAGATATATGTGTGTGTGTATTTATATATTTGTGTGAGTGTCTATATACACATATACACATATAGAGCCTCGGCAATTCCTCTGAGAGAATTATGAGTGAAGGATCCTGTCATAGAATGACCAGGCCGAAGCTGCTCGGGCTCTATCGATTTATCTCTGTGTCTGGGTGTCTCCACCTCCGTTTTGTTTTTTTCCCCCCACGAGGCATTTTCCCTCGCGGTTTCGGCCGTGGTCGCGCACCCCTGGGCCGTGGGCTGAGCAAGGGAGAAAACGGGAACCGCGGAGTGAAGCCCTGCCACCCAAAAATCCATCTTCTCTTTTATTTTTTAATTTTTTGTTCTTGGCAATTATACCTCGAGTGACCAAATTGGATTACAGAGATCCTGCTTTAAACCATTAAAGAGTAAACACCCATCTGAAACAAGGGAAATGCGTCTGAAAGCATTGTCTTAATTGAGTTTAAAACAAAACAAAGCCCGAGCATTAATACTGATGGAATATTTCAGAGAGCAAATAAAACTAAAATATGAGTTGCAATTAACTCGATTTCGTTGGCCCTCTGTGTGGAGATGTTTGGGTTTGATGTTCTAAGACTGCAGATTGCAAATCTAACCTTAATTTGCTATGAGGGCCTTCCTTTAAAATGTCTAGGAGCCATAATTAAAACTATTACCCTCATTTTCAGGAAATTCCTGTCTGGAAGCACCTTCCGAGGAGTATATTACACGTTTTGAACATGTTGGCTTTCGTTTCCTATTTATACAGGATTCTTTTTATTATTGTTATTTTTTAAAATAGACTCTGCCATCCGTTCCCCCACGAAGTTTTCATCCTTGAGACTGATGTTTTATAATAGTTGCGCCATTTCTGCGCCGGGAGGGGAGGCCCCAAGAGCGGTACCCGCCCCCGCCGCGGCCCCGGAGGGAGCGGGGCCGGGGCTCCGGTGTCCGCAGGGAGCCCGAGGGCCCCGGCTCTGTGGGACAAAGCCGGGGGACGGTGGGGAGGATGCTGCAAGGGAGGCTCGCAGGCTGGGCCCAGGCGGCAGGCAGAAGGATGCTGATTTTTAATCTGGAAAAAGAATTTGGGGGCTGCCCGGCTTCCATCACGGGGGGCTCAAACTCTTACAGAGGACTAAAAAAAAAAAAAAAAAAAAAAAAAACATTAAAATACTAACAGAAAAATTGGATCAGGTTTTTGCATCGAACACCAGGAACAGCCCCGCTCCTCTGTTCCCTACTCAGGGCTGTAAATTCTCGTTAGATATAAAGACAGAGACTGCATCTATCCGAAGGCGATGCAGGGATTGATTTTTTTTTTCCAACCTAAACATACTAATCCAATCCCCTTTTTTATGATCTGTAACAGGGGACTTTTATTACACGGCATTAGCGTTCGGAAACGCGGCAGAGCCGGGGCGAGCCGGCCCTAATCAGAGAGGGCCGTGCCTTCGCTCCCGCCTGGCTCCGGGAAAGGGGCGGCGGGGGGCACTGGGGGTGCGGGGGGACGCGGACACCCGCGCAGGCCCCCATGGCACAGAGCTGTCTGCGCGCACCCCGCCTGGCGCATCCCGCTGAACAGAGAGGGATGCGCGCAGAGCCCGATGTGAGCGCAGGCACCCTGCGGAGCGTCCCGCGGGGCCGGGGGGCTCCGGGGAGAGGCGATTCGGGGCCGCGGAGCCTCCTCTGGCATCCCGATGGGGCTGTGGGGCCGGGGGGCAGCCGGCGCTGAGCTGCGGGTGCCTGCGCTGCCCTGCGCGCATCCCCGCACGGTCGGCGGGGAGGGGGGGCAGCTGTAGGCCCGCACTCACCGAGTCGTGTCCGTCCCCCCTCCCCACGCAGGTCTGGTTCAAGAACCGCCGAGCCAAGTGGAGAAAGCGGGAGCGGAACCAGCAGATGGACCTGTGCAAGAACGGGTACGTGCCGCAGTTCAGCGGGCTGATGCAGCCCTACGACGACATGTACGCCGGGTACCCCTACAACAACTGGGCCACCAAAAGCCTCACCCCGGCGCCGCTCTCCACCAAGAGCTTCACCTTCTTCAACTCCATGAGCCCCCTCTCCTCGCAGTCCATGTTCTCGGCGCCCAGCAGCATCCCCTCCATGAACATGCCCTCCAGTATGGGCCACTCGGGCGTGCCGGGCATGGCCAACTCCGGCCTCAACAACATCAACAACATCAGCGGCTCCTCGCTCAACTCGGCCATGTCCTCGCCGGCCTGTCCCTACGGGCCACCGGGCTCGCCCTACAGCGTCTACCGGGACACTTGCAACTCCAGCTTAGCCAGCCTCAGACTGAAATCAAAGCAGCACTCCAGTTTCGGCTACAGCAGTTTGCAAAGCCCCGGCTCTAGTCTAAACGCCTGTCAGTACAACAGTTGACGGACTTGACACAAACCACCTCCGACAAAGCACCGCCGACAAAGCAAAGCAGAAGCAAAGCGACGTTTAACGGAAAAGAAAAAAAAATTAAACACGATGATGACTAAAAGCAAAACCCCAGCAAGTGAGAAAGGGAAAAAAAATAAAACGAAGCACCCCAATAAAAAAAACAAAAAAAGGCCCAAAAGCTCCGAGAACTTCAACTGTCTAGAAAAAAAAAAAACATTCTTGCAAACCAATGATGCAACCAGCGCTTTAAAAATGTACAAAATTAAAAAAAAAATAATAACCCCATCAAAAACCGTTAAAGGACCAGAAAACTTTTGCAAGAGACACCGAAATCTGGTACATGGATGAGTTGCAATTTTTTTTCTCTGGATTATGCGGGTTGTATGTGTTTACTTGAACTTGCACAGGAGTCGGTAAGGCGGCCGCTGCCCCGCGGGGAGGGCGGCAGGAGGGGACGCCTCGGTGGTAAGAGCTGGTGGGACGGTTCTTGGCCGCTTGTCGCACGGGAAGAGTTTGGTTAATGTTTACCACTGAGAAACAGAATCACACTCGGAAAAAAAAAATAAACGGTGGGAGGGGATAGGGGAGGAAAAAAATATAAATCGCAGAGTACAGTCTGCGGGGAAAAAATGGTTAAAATATTAGGTATGAAACTATTAAAAATAATAATGACAAGGGTCAACCACTTATATAAGGTTATATTTATATCTGCAGTTGCATTGTGCCGGATCATTGTCCTTGGCCGTTGAATAAACTGTTTTTAAAATGCATGATTCTTGATGTTTTTTCTTTAGTTGGAAGCTATAATCCAGTCATTCCTGATACTAAGCAGCTCAAGGTTCCTACCTCTTCATCCTTTCCAAAAGACTGCAGTATCCCCGGTTGTGAGAGAGCACAGAAACCCTTCAGTGATGTGAAAACCGTTCATCTGTTTCCCCATCCAAAGTCTTAATCCTGATAATGAAATTATCATTCATCTTTATTTAAATGCAGGGGGTGTTTTTTCTTTTGAAAAAGTAAAACCGAAAATCAACCCCCTTTTAGAGAGTCTAGAAAAAAAAAGACGAAAAACAGTCTGGTATGAAGTGATTTCAGATACTGCATCTCTGCTAGAGAAACAGCGAGCCTCGGCGTCCGGAAAGGTTCTTAGCAAAGCTGAAAGCGTTCCTTGCTTTTCTAAAGGTGAAGGAAAAACAAGGAAGCAAAAAAAAATCTTAAGGTGTTATTATCTTAAGGTGTTATTATGTAAATGTAGATACTTTTACAAATGCTTGTTGGCAAAAAAAAAAAAAAAAAAAAAAAAAGAAAAACAAAAATGGAAATTATAAATATGATTTTTTTTAATAAGCATACAAAACGCATATGAAGTTTAATTGCAGGCATATTTGTTGCTTATTTTTGTCGATACTTATTACCTGTAGGTGACAAAGAAACATAAAATGCACACGGTACTTCTTTCCCAGTGTATTTCACACCTGTGGTAAACGTTACGCTGGATGTTTCAATTATGCTGTTGTGGATAAGGATGCAGTATATATATTGTTTTATAAGTTATGTTTTGTGATTCTTTTTTTTTCAAAATTAAGAGCATGGGAATAAAAAAGAAAACTTTAAAAAAAAAAAAACTAAACCGAAACGAAATCCAGAAATGCCTTTAATGTTCTTTTCTGACTGTGTTTAAGAGAGTGACCAAACAAGAAGAAAAGCAGCTTTCTGCCTTTTTGCCCCCCTCCTCATGGTAGCATTTTAGGGAGGGGCCCCCAGGCTTCCCCCGGTAATTGCGCCGTCTCCCCGTGTTCCCCCCAGCGCCCCGGCACGGAGAGACCCCCTGTCCCTCCGCCCCAGGGGCAACCCCGGCAATGGAAACCCTCCCCACCTCTAATTTTATGGCACACTCTTCCCTCTGTTTGCCGGGGCTGGGGATCCAGCTCTCCTTGCTGCCGCATTGCTGCTCCCACCAAACCCCAAAGCTCCGAGCTCTGGCTCGGTTTTTAGCTCCCCAAAGAGTTTATCTCCGCACCCCAGGGGGGGCTCAGTCCTGGCACCGCTCCTTCCCCCGGAGCCGTTCGTCCCGTTTTGCTGAGGTGCGTCTTTCTCTTGTTCCTCCAAATTCTCTGACATCCTGAATATTAAAGGTTGTTCGATTAATTTCCAACCCCCTCCCCTCAAGGTTTTGCAAGCACAAACCCTTCTAATTTCATTACCACTTAATGACTATTATTTTTACTATTTAATTACTATATATTTACTGTTACGATTACTATTAGTATTTTGTCCCAAATACCATAATTAATATAACGAAGCAATGAATTATCTTGACCCGGCGGCAGGAATAGCCATCGCCAGGGCTCTCCGCCGACCCAAACGCGCTGTTTACGCGGCCGCGGATGGCACCGCTCGCCGGGGATCCCAATTCTCTGCGCCTGGGGGGGGTTCCGAGCCCATCCCGGCGCTTTACTCCCAACCCGGAGGCTCAGCAGAGCGGATCTGTCTCCCCGGTTACTCCATCCCTTACACGGGAATGTCACCAGAGCGCAAGGACTGATTTCCCCCCAGTTTTTCCAGGCGGGAGGGGATCTGCCAGCCCTTCGCTGGGATTTTACCCGGGATTTTCGTTGTTCATTTTCTCCTGTTCCTGGAGGTAGCACTGTTAGTCCTAAATCAGAGCAGCGGTGCTCTGATTAGCCAAACCCTGCCCCAAGATTCAGTTGTTGTCGGAGTCCTGAACCACCCACCCCCTCCCGAACCTTTGGTCTGCAGGAAAGATCTGGGGACCAGGGACACAGCCTGCTTGGGCTTCTGTTCTGGTGTCCCTCACCAGTGTCCCCCTGCCCTGTGAACAGACATGGGAAAGCTGATCTGCTGCTGCTGCTGGGTGAAATTTGGGCATCTTGACACATTTATGGCTCAGGGCAAGGAAAATTCCAAGGAGATATTGAGCAGAAAGCAGCTCCTACACCTTCCCTGCACACTTTTACGGATGTTCTGCTTCCAGCAGCCTTTAGGTCTCCCCCACAATGGTTAAACTTCGAATTATTTGGTGGTTGGTGTGCTGGAGGCAAGGCTTGGGACTGCCTTCCCGAAGCACATCTTCCTTAGGGATATGCCCTTGGAAGTGTCCAGCTGTGTGCCCATGGTGGGGGCAGCCCAGGAGGGCTGTCGCTTGATGGTCCCTTAAGCCCCCGAAGTCCCCAAAGGGGCGTACAAAATGCCGCTCCACACCACCCTCCTCACTTTGGGTTTTGAACTCCCCTCGCCGGTGTCTGGTTCGTGGGTGTTTCCACACACCGCAGGCGATGGTTTTCCATCCCTCGCCCTGCACATTCCTCCCTCTTCGTTAAGTTCAAACTGGGATTTCCGAGGTTGCACCGCTTCAATCCAGGGTGGCTCCATCCCGGTGGGACTTTGCCTTCCAGCGGGTGCAGCGGAGAGCCCCAGGCTCCTGCCTGCGGATTGCAGCCTTGCCTTTGTCCAGACAAGCAGATACTTGGAGCCAGAGAAATACCCGCATCAAGTTTTCCATTTGTTCTGGGTGTGCTGGCTTACCTATTAGCATTTCCAAGGCAAAGCTGCCTGGGGAGAGCTTTGCTTGGGTTTGCTTGGGAATGCTGTATGGTCCTGAGAGGTCCCAGACGACCAACCCAGGAGCTGCTGCACGGGGGAGGCTCCGATTGCAGCAGCCCAGATGAAGTTCACAAAGACTTCATGCCTCAGACTGCGCTGTTCGTTCAAGATTAAATGTCTTGCAATAAAAAGCTGTGGTCAGTTTAACTCCAAATTACATACTTCTCTTTATCTGTGGCCTGGAACTCAGCAAACCATGCAAAGTCCCATTTAAATTAATGGGATGCTTCAGTACTGATTTTAATGGGGTTTTGTATAATAAAAATAACACTTAGAAATGCCCTAACATTTTGCTGCAATCTTGCAACAAAAGTCAGTGGAACTGGGATAATAAAAATACAGGTTTTATATGAAACCTATGAAGGGTTTGTCATTAACTTCAGTGGCACAGTTTCAGGCCTTATTATAGTGTACCCTTGTATAAGCAAAAATTACTTTTAACAATTAAATGAGAATCTGTGACTTTTCAGACTGGCAACTTGAATGTGAAATATTTGGTTTGATATTATCGAAACAGCCAAGATATTTCAACTTATAAACCAACCCATACACGAGGACTTAGAACAAATAAAAATATGAAACTATACATTGTTTTTTGCCCATTTTTTATTTTGCCCATCAAAAAAAGCTAAGTTGGTACTTCTAAAAAAATACTTCATATCCCTCCTTTAATCTACCCAAGAGAACAGTTTTCTGCTCAAGCTCATAGAAAACAGTAAAAACCTCCTTCAAAGTAAAATATGTTTTAATTAACAGAGCAGCAAAATAAAATCCACAGCTATGCAACAAGCCTCCTCTGCAGCTCACCATTGTGCAAACTGCTCGGGCAAGCTGCTCTTATTAACAAGCTACAGGCTGCACTCTGCTCCAAACTGATTAAGCAGTAGGGCTGCAGGCAGATTTTCTATCAAAAATGTTTCAGTGGCAGCCAGCCTGGTCTTTTGCAGAATGATTTTTTTTTTTTTTAACAGGGAAAAATAATTTGTTTATCCCCAACTCCAATTTTTCTAATGAAGAAAGCATATGCACAAAAATTCTATTTACCAAATAACTTCCCGACAAATAAAAATTCCCACAGGAAATAAACCCAAAGGGAAATGAAAGAACATATGTATTTGATTTTTTTTCCCCCTCTCTCTTCTTCACTCAAGTAATTTCTTGCAAAAAGCAAAGGTAACAATGTTCAGTCTCTGCTAGGGACGAGCAAATTTGCCCACAAATCTTCCCAGGAGATCAGTGGAGCTGAGTGAAGGCTTTGCCCAGGGGCGAATCCCACTGATGTAAATGAGGAGCCCAGAAGCAGCTCCTCCCGCCACCTCTGCTGGTGCAGCCCCACACGCCATGGCAGCCTGAAATGCTTCCCTGGAACAACATGTAGAACAGCTCCAGGGGGAGAATTCAAACCTCACAGAGCAGCTTCAGACCTCCCCCCAAAACCCCCCAACTAAACCTACGTGTTAATATGAAAGAAACAAAAGTCTGACCTAGTAGGAGCAGGGGACAAAGTAGTGGCTGTCCCCCAGAAGCACAAAGCAATTTATATTAAGTCTCCAAAGTGATACCTGCCTGGGTACAGGAGATTAGCAGTGGGATTTTCAAAAGCCCTATGTGAGTGAGGACCAGACTTAAAAAAAAAAATAAAAATTCAGTGAATCAGTCCTGGTGTGAGATTTTCCTAGAAGTGAGTTAGGCACCTGGGATTTAGACACTAAGAGTGAGATTTTTAGAGGGATTTAGATGTCTGAAGATACAGCTAAGTACATAGTGGGATCTTTGAAAGCACCCAGTACCAGTGTCTACCAGAGGTATCTGCTCTGGCTCCTTCAGAGGCTCCTCCAACTGCCTGTGAGAACCCAAATCCCTTCCAAAGGCTGGCTCTCGGCGTTTGGGCACCCTCAAAAATTCCCATTCTCCCTCCACTCCCTTACTTTCTCTTTTCCCAGAAAGTCTGAAAGGAGGGTTCACTCTTTTAAGAGCTAATTCAGGAAGGTACTTAAGCACACAAGGAAACTACTCAGTGAAATGCTTCTAGGCATGAGGTGAAGCCCTGGTCCCACGGAGGCCAGCTGGAGCCCTGCCCCTGGCTGTGGGGAGGGGGCTGTGGGCCATGGATAACCACAGCACTGCTCACACCCTGCCCCTCCACTCTGTGTCACAGCCAGCACACTGACCTTACTTAAATCTGAGCACAAAGCTGAGCAAGGTGCAAGGAGCATTTTGGAGAGTCGTGCCCTCACAGTCCCTGCTTCACATCAGATTCCAAATTTAATCTTAGGGCCTCACAGAATGAGACCTCACTCTTTAAACATCCACAGGGGGAGGTTTTGAACCTTTGACAGAAACCTGGAAAGGCAGGTGAGAAGATTGAGGGCCAGCCTGCTCTCCCCTGCCACGGACCAGAGCTCACAGGGAGCAGCCTCCCCTCCCTGCTCTGTACAAGGCAGCAGCTCTGGGGACAATCCCCCCTGAGGTGGGTCGAGAAGTGAAGACTGGGGCTGGAATGTCCTGCACAGGTCTCTCCACATCACCTGCAGTCTGTGGGCTAAAGCTCAGCAGGCAGGGGCTGGCACCTCCACTGCTCACATCTGCAATTTGAAGAAGTCAGAAACTGCCAGTCCACAGTCCTGTCTGCCTTCCTGACCCGATTCCACATCGTGATTTGTTATTTGTCCTACCCACACATACCCACAAGCTCTGACATCACACATGCCTATTCATTCCAGGGCTGCCCCCTACTCTGTGTGTATTCCCCTCTCTTTCATTTCCACCCCCGTCTCGTTCCTCACCTGTCTAACCCATACCAATACCTGTCTGCCTCAAGTCCACCTGGATATGTGATTTAACCACTGCTTACACACATCACTCCATTCTACATATCTTCATCTACCTGATCTCTGATCTGAAATCATAACCATGAATTTCTTACGTACCTGCACCCTCTGAGCTCTCTGCTATAACTCTCCTCCATGCACATATTTCATTTGTTCATCTCTACCTTGCACCCACTCCTTCAGCCAGCCCTCCTACCTCCCTATTGCCAACAAATACCATAAAACTTTATAATACATAAACCTGACAACTCTATCTCTGACATATTTATGGAATCTTCTTTCTTCTGTTTTAACACAGAAATAAACATAAATATAAATGTATCACATATTTTTACCTGTCCTTCTAAGATGCAAGGCTAAGATTAAGTTAGAGACAGGGTTAAGGCTCTCTGCTTAGACTGAGGTTCAAGCTTTGGTTAGGGTTGGGTGGAGATTGGTTTAGAGTTAGAGATATGGTTGGTTCAGCATTTAGGATCATTTTTGGTTTATGGCTGGGTTTGGGTGAAGCATGGGTTAGGGTTAGGATAGGATTATGGTTGGTATTGTGTTCAGGTTAGGTATTGGGTGCTGGTTTAGGTGAGGTCAGGGTTATGGGTTAGTGCTCTGTTCAGATATTTTTGGGTAAGGGTTAGGTTTGAGTTAGTGTTGTGTTAGGATAAGCTTTAAGCTGAGAGCTGGTTTCGTGTCAGAATTTAGAAATAGTGTCAGTTTTAGGATTGATTAGGGAGTCACATGTCAGCCTGGATCACATAACCTGTCAATGCTTATTTCTTGTGCAAACAGAGCTGTTCTCTTTCTGTCCATCTTGTGATGAAGATCACCCACTTTTCCCTCCCACACACCTCTGGAGGTGTTCCTACGTGAGTTTCATAACACTTAATAATCCATTTTCCCCATGTTTTCTCATTTACCTGACCTCTTTGCCTATTTTGCATATATTCATCTCACACACCTAATCTATCTCACTAATCACTCCCATCCCTTCTTATAGCACTAATGTATTCACACTAATGTATCCACCCCTTCTGCTTTTGCCTGTCATGCCCAAGACATCAATGCAACCAGTGCCACGATTAACGATACTTTTTCAGTTTCTTTTGCACATACTCATTAAGCTACAGCCTGTGACTACTTACCTGTTTAATTAATCTAATGCAAATTTCAATTAATCTCTCTACATTTCCATAGTACATCCTAAACTCTGTATTTTCATTTCCCTCCTTTTCCCATCCATATTCATCTCCCTGTTCACTCGTACCCACTCTGATGAACTTCCTGGTACCCACTCATCTTTATGTGCACCCACATCCCTCTTCATCAATCATCCTGTCCAGGATTTACTCTTCCATTAAACATCCCTCTAATTCGTACCATTAGGCTTATTTCTCAACACTCCCAGCTCATGAATATTCCTCTATCTCCTTATCTACCCAATATCTAGTTCAACCTGTTAGCTCGCTAATTGTTCCAAGCTTGTTTTTTCAGCATAATCTCTCTATTCTGCATGAATTTTATTTGCAATATATTTACTCCATTACTATTTTACCTGACTCCTCCTTAAGTGCTTTTGTGCTTTTCCCCATATCTCCTCTCCTCTCCTGTCTGTGCACTTTATTTTTTGATGTGCAACAACCCAGTGCTCCCTTCACTCCTCTTCATGTTGAGCTTCACCTTTCTCACAGCTCTCTGTGTTTGCAGGGCTCTCAATCACCAGGTACACTCTATGGGTGCTACTCACCTATTATTCTATTCACTACTTATTCTCCTCACTTACCTCTGCTATTGTTCTTCTTTTATCTGTCCCTCCCTCTATCCACCATATCACACTTACCCTATCAGCCCATATTTTCTGTCATATATTTATTCCATTCTTCCAGTTATCTTTCCATCCCTTTACCCAGACAACACATGCTCTGGCTGCTGTGAATATCTCAATCTAATCTTTCTCTTTTGGCCTTTAATTTATTAATCTGTTCTCTACAGATTTATCTAGTCCATCTTTCTAGCTAAAATGACCTCAGCTGATAATCTTTTCAGCCAATGTATATACCCCTCTCTTCATCCACTCATCCACCCAATTTCTACCCAGCTGATCTAACCCCAGAATATTCACAGTGTTTCCAGGGGATCACCTCTTCCTGCTTACATCCATTTTTCTGTTTTAGATCTGCTGGTGCCAGTGCTGCTCATGTCACTTTAATTTATGTACCCAAACACACCCCTGCATACCTGAACATGTTAATTGATACATGTACCAGTTCATGTCTCTATTTGTTCCCTACATCCCACCAAGTTTTCTCCTGTATCTGTACTTATCTTCTTCCTACCTGTTATAGCCTCATACTTACAATACCTATTGCAATAGTTCACATTTCCATATTTTAATCTATCCGTATTACAGTTACTCCACTGAACTTCCCAGCCACGCAGCAAGTACTTTACATGCCCAGTCCAGCTTTCTTTCTTCCACACTGATCTATTCCACACCCATTCAACAAACCAATATGGGATACACAGACACCTATTTGCTCATTTTAACATGGCCATCACACTCAGGTATGCTTTCCTTCCTTCCTTCCTTCCTTCCTTCCTTCCTTCCTTCCTTCCTTCCTTCCTTCCTTCCTTCCTTCCTTCCTTC
>JAWWEV010000029.1:8729797-8741520 GCA_035583235.1 Hafferia zeledoni | reverse complement strand
ACAGAAAACCCACCTCTTCAGCCACTCCAGCACCACACCTTGGCCTCCAGCCTGGGCATCCAGGAGGAGGAGGAGGAAGGGCAGGGGGACCTCCTGTGCCCCAGACTGAGCTGTGACTCACAAACCAAGACAGACTTCTGCTTTCTAACATGTTCCTGCAGAGCTGTGGGAGCCCATCCCCAGACCCCCACAGTCCTGCCCCAGAGCCCCACAGTCCTGCCCCAGACCCCACTGCCTCTCCTTTCAATATGATTCTTTGCAGTTTACTGGACCTGAGCTCCCACTGTGGGGAAAGAAAAGGATTATTTGCTGGCCCTGTTTCAGAGACAGTCCTGTGAAGGTCTGATCTACAGCTGAGCACCAATCCCAACCACACAGCACACTGCAGGCATCTCCCCTACTCTGCTCTCTCAGCCTTCAGCTTTTGCTTTTTAATTTCCTGTGGCCATGGAGCACCACTGGAGGGTCTCCCAGGGATAGTGTTTCCCATGGACAAGGTTGGTGGAGGGGACACAACGAGTTGTATCAGTCTCAACACAGGGAAGTTGTCTGCAAGAAGGTTGTTCCTGATGGATTATCCCAATATTTCAAGCTACAATCAGCCTTAAAACAAAACAAAACAAAACACCAAAGACTTCGGGGGAATATTTAACCTGGTGGTTGGAACTGAGAGCTGAACCTGTCAGGGAACAGGGAAAGGGGATTAGTTTGCAGGAGCAGCAACATGATGCCTTGGAGTGCAACACTGTGGGCTCATGGGCAGCAGGTACTGAGCTGACCTCGAGGAGAATCCAGCACAGCAGGGGAATCAGTATTTTGGGAGCTGCTCAGGGTGTACCCCCACAGAGCAGCAGAGCTCCAGCAATGCCATCACCTGGGAAAGACCCAGACCCTGCACACCACCTGCTTTTCTCAGAGCTGGGCTGACAATGCTCTTCACAAGAGGAGCCTTAGGCTGTTTCCTGGCCCAAATCCAAAGCCTGTCACTAATCCTTGCTGTCTAAATGTGCTGTGAAGTTCCAGCTCAGTCAGGGAGGCTGTGCATCCCCTCCCCATGGCCCCCAGCATCCCACACTCCACACACCGGCAGCACAGGTGGAGCAGAGCTGGGGAGGTGCAGGAGCAGGGAGAGGCTGTGAGCTGGCTCTGAGGATTTAGGGAGCTACAGCAAGGTGGGGCAGGGCTCCCCAGCATTGCAGGGCTCCCCAGCATTCCAGAGCTCCCCAGCATTCCAGAGCTCCCCAAAATCCCAGGGCTCCCCAAAATCCCAGAGCTCCCCAAAATCCCAGGGCTCCCCAAAGTTCTAGGGCTCCCCAGCATCCCTGGGCTCCCCAAAATCTCAGAACTCCCCAAAGTTCCAGGGCTCCCCAGCATCCCAGGGCTCCCCAAAATCCCAGGGTTCCCCAGCATCCCAAGGTTCCCTAAAATGCCATGGCTCCCCTGCCCAGCTCTGCAGCAAGTTGGGGAGGCTGCCAATACAGGGCAGGAGGTGAAGCTCATCACAGTTTGGGGATGCACTTCAGAAATGCTGACAAACCTGTCTAAAAACTGAAACAGCCCCAAAATAAGGAAAGAAATAAGGAAAGAAATCCTCTCTATGGCATCAGCAGAGCCAGGATTTCACTGTGGGACTGCCTCCCAAGTCAGCACTCACTGGAAAAGGGAGTGGAAGCTGTTAATTCCTTACTTTTATGTTACAGTTATCAGCATTACACAGCAATGCTCACCTTGCTTGCAGGTCTGTGGGATGCCCAAGAAGTTAACAAGAAATGACTGAATTCTGGCTGAAATTATGGCACTGATGATAAAACTTGGAGCATTTCAAAGCCATCCTTCTCTTTCCTGAGTATTTTTGCCTCTTTGCTGGTCAGGATTCTCAACACCCCCCGGACAGTGCTGTGCCATGGCCAGGCAGTGCAGCTCTCCAAGCTCAATTAGTTGATGGGAATTTTTAACTCAGAGAATGTAAATAAATATCAGTATTCTAAACTGAAGACCTCCCAGTAACAAAATATTATTTATCTTAAATTTATCTTCAAACTAAACAGCTTTGCCACATAAGTACAATAATAAAGAAACAAATTACAAAGGAGGAATTTGATTTTATTGGTTTTAGTCAAAGCACACACATTATATATGAATTCTTAGCAACAGACTTTTCACAGTTCATCAGAGATGCTGTCAAAACTTTGGGTGAAGCTCCTTTCACTTCCCCACCAGTAACAGGAGACATCACAGCCCGGCTGTTTGTTTTAGTTTTACTCACTCCTCACAACAGTGACCATTTTCAAACCATATCAGGGAAACCCTTCACTTCACCAGGGAAAGGCACTTGTGAGAAAAGAACATCAGAGCACAGAGCCTGAAATTGGGTCTTTTTAGGTATTAACTTGGTACCCCAAGTAGAGTTACCAACAACAAACAACAAACCCCAACATCTTCCTGCGACCAATTAGCACACGACAGTGGTGCTCACTAAGGATTTACAAAAAACACCTTTCTGATTTTATCCACACGAGTCCTTGGGTGGCAGCTCGTGGCATTTTGCCTCCCAAAATATCTCACAGACCACACACCTCCCACATGCCCCCATACAGACTTTGGCACTCGTGTCCCAGCCCCCAGGGGCTGGTGGTGGCTGTGCCATCGGTGCCATCTGAGCAATGTGGACCAGCATTTCCAAGGTGTCACCCTGGAGCTCTGACATGACAGAGCACGCTGGGGACACCCAGCAGTGGCACTGCAGGGTGAGAGCCCTCCTGGGAGCCTTGAGCAGGATGAAATCTCCCTGCTGGCACTGGGGGGGGGGGTCTGTCTCGGTGAGGATCACACGGTAAAAACAAAGACTTTGAAACTGCAGGAGGAGTTCTTTAAGCTCGACAGAGGGATCTGCAACTCCTGCAACAGGGTTTGCAATGAGTAATTGTAGCTACAGGGGGAAAAAAACAAACAGTAAGGGTGAGCACAGCTATAGTTGAGCCCAGCTTAGCAAGAATCCTGCTAATGCCGCTGCCTTCACTGTTGGCAGCTCTGGATGGGGCTCCAGGAGCCTGGCCAAGCTGCCCCTCTGCTGATCCAGCAGGTCCTGGGGCTTTACAACACAAATGATGGCCTGATCCTGTAAGGTGCTGAGCACTGACCCAGCCAAGCACTAAAGTGCAGGCAGCATTTACTGATGTGAGTGCCAGGAGCTCACTGGGATTTCTTTGTATCGGCTGTGCCAGAGCTGAAGTTTTCAGCAACTGAGACCCAGTCCTGCCCCTCAAGTGTCCAAGGCCAGGCTGGATGGGGCTCAGAGCAACCTGGGCTAGTGGAAGGTGTCCCTGCCCATTGGAATGAGATGAGCTTTAAGGTCTCTTCCAACCCATTCTGTCTGTGGAGGTACCAAGGCAGAGGGGACTGACCTGGCCAAGCTGCTCTTACCCCATTTGAAGTGCAGAGATGCACAAATCCATAGGAGGGAAGCAGCCAGACCCAGGGCAAGGTCATGTGGCAGCTGCCACCAGCTCCTGTGGGCTTGGGGAACACTGACACATGTGGAGGGGCTCCTGATTTCATTCCAGTTCAGTTTAATTACTAGAAAAGGATTGTTCAAAACTTATTTATTGCTGGTTTATCTGCTCCATCCTCCTGCAGCGCCAGAATGGCAAAGGACAAGCACAGGCATCCAGAAAGGTCTCAAGACTAAGGTCTCAAAAGTGAGCAAAGCTAAGACACTCTTTTTCCAAAATATCTTGTCTCAAGGGGTTTGTGCAATCAGGGTTACAAGGAAATAGGGATACCACTGAAATGCAAAATATTGGTGGACACTGTATTAAGGAATTTACATCCTGGTTAAATCAAGGCCGCAGCTTTGTCAATGAACTGAGCCAGCTTCACGTCTCTCTTGCTCAGTCCACCACAGTCATGGGAAATCAGAGTTATCTGAACCTGTAAAAAAGGCAGAGAAAGGGGTTACACAGTTGTTCTGATCTCTGGCACGTAGGCTGAGTTGCCTGGGAATGCTGTGATTCCACAGTGAGACCCAGCTGGATCCTCCTCTCTGCTTGTGCAAACCAGAAGATGCTGCAGGTGAGGAGGTTTAGCAGAGCCTGGAATCTCACCAAAACGAGCCCCTTCACAGCATAACACAGACTTTGCATTCTTGGGTTTCATCCAAGAAGAGGTGTCCGATTAAATCACTCCAGTCTTTACATTAAATTCCACGGATCCCTTTCCCGAAGAACCTGGGCCAGTGACCAAGCTGTGAGAGCTGGCTCAGGGGCTCATGTGTTTTGTTAGAAACCAGCACCCTGAAGGTGAAAAAATTGTTAAGTCTGTTGCAGATTAATTGGAAAAAAACCCCCAAAAAATGGACTGGTGCACATTGCTGTGGTGCAGCTGCCTCGTGGGTCTGTCTAGACTGAGCCAGATGCCAAGTTGGGCATTACTTTGTCTTGCCTTTGACTGAGATTTTTGGAAGACAGAAGAGGGAAAAAAAGACAAATTCCAAATATTCTAGAAAGCCAAGAAAATCATGAAGAGTGGGAGATCAGGACTTTGTCCAGTGAAATTTAATGTCCCTTAGAGAGGGTGACCTGGGGGGCTGATGAGGAAGAGCCCATGTTGGGAGCCTCAGTAGTGGGGAAAGGTGGAATGTCCTGCTCTGACCTGCAGCTGCTTGTCCACATGCCCTTTCTTTTAGCATATTTTTAGTGGGATTGCCATCTATTCAGCAAATGCTAGAACAGTGTGATACAATGCAATGAGAAGTATCAGAAAATAAAACTAAAGGGAGAGCAATAATTCCCCCCTTCACACAGCACCTTTCATTGGAGAGCTGCAGTAATCCTTGTGACCCTTGTAAATATGAGACCACCATCAGTTAGGTAATATTATAAACAAATTTTATAAGCTGCTATGTTGAGACATAGGAGCCTACAATTTTTTAAAAATCAAGCCTAAATTAAGCCTGCCAGGCTCCCATTTAGGCACCAACACCCCATTTAGGCTACCCCACACCACCGAGCTCCTGACCTGCTGCACAGAAAGGAATGAGTAGTTTCAAAAGAGTGATTTGTTCAGGTTGGCTAAATAAGAGTTTAAAGGCTTCTATTTTGTTTTTAGATCTCAGCCAGAGAGATGAAGCCACAGGCCCCAGCCACAGAGCTGGCAAGAGCTTCGTTCTTCTTTCCTCACCACCACAAATCTCAGCAGCTTTTCAAAATCTCAAGTCTCTTTATAAGGACACTTCACATTCCCTTATCTTGTAGATAAGCTACAAATCAGGCAGAGAGAATGGGCCAGTGTTTTGGTGTCCTTACCTTGCCATGTGAGCAATGAGGGCTGGTGAACACATTACCTTGCTGTAGACATTGAACCATTCCGGGTGGTGATTCATCTTCTCTGCTTGCAGAGCAACACGAGTCATGAATCCAAAAGCCTGGGGAAAGAGAGAGCAAAGAGGAAAACACTCCCAGACCTGAAAGGGCTGGCAGTGGATTGGCAGGATTCACCCCAATCTCAGAAACTCCTCGAGATGCCACAGAGCAGCACCTGGGGGTTGGTGTGTCAAAGGAGCATTTCAGCTTCCCATGGCACTGGTGCATTTCCCAGTCCTGCTGAATTCCCCCCCTGCAGACCCTGGTAAATCACTCTGCTCAACGCCACTTACTCCAGGACTCGGAGCTATTGCATAAAAACACTGATTTTACTTTCAGCATCCAAGAGGGATCTTAAATATCCATCCTCACCCCCTCATCCCTTCCTGCATTTTAGAAACGTGCCATTTCTAAGCAAGCACCATGTCACTGCTTCCAGAAACACATCTTTCCATATAACTCTTTTGCTATTTATTTTATGGGGGAGAAAAAGGCAGTAAGTGGGTTTTCCCCTTTGCTTTATGAGAAATATTTTCCCTTAAAATGAGTCAAACCAAGTTTTCCAATCCTCTGCCCCTACATTCTGCACAGCACCCTCCCCCAGGACACAGGTTTTATCACAGGCTCAAAAAAGAAAATAATAACAGGCCCTTGCAAAAATACTTAGGAGCAGATCCCTGCATTATAAAGAAAATTAGAATGCCCATGTAAATCAAGAATGCAATTCTGCAACAGGGCCTGAAGGGAGTGGACAGGACACCTCTGGGCAGCGAGTTTTGTTCAGACCAAGCTCCATCCATCGGGTTCAGGACCTGAATTAAGATGCAAAGCTGGAGGAACATCCACGTTACAGTCTGGTTCAGATTATAATACAAGCTCCACAAACCCCTACCTGATTTAGGTAGGTTTTTAGTGCTAATTTATGGAAGAGAATGTATATGGCCTGCATTCCACCAAGCAATGGCCATTTCAAACAAACATGTGCTCAGTGAATAACATATAATGGTTGATAATAGTTTCAAGTCTTTTTTCCCCTCACAAATTACAAAAACCTTTAAGGGAAAAAAAAAAGAATCAGTGCCTGGATAAAGTATGACTTTGTTGGGTGCTTTGCCAGCCAAATGAATGCAAACGTTATAATCAGAGAAAATCATTCCAATGAGGTTTGTCATTTGGAAATCACCAAACTGTCAGCAATTAAAAAGCTTTTTTCTTTTGACCCAAGAGCATTCCAAAATTCGGCAAAATTTAACTTCCCTTGAAGCTCTTGCTGGGTTTAGTTTTACTTGGAGTGAACAATTACTTTTAAAAATTTGCCCAAGTTTCAGCAGCATTGCTTTGAAGCAGAAAGCTGCAAGTTGTGCATCAGATGTTAGCAATGATTTGGAAAACTTCTGCATTAATAATGCTGAATGACGCTTGATTTAAACATTTTTAGAGTATCCACTGGCTTGACTGGAATGCTATTTCCAACACAGCAATCTACACAGAGAATGTCCCCAGAAGTTTAAAATAGGGATGTGTGTGCAGCCAGACTGCCTTTGTAGGAACAGATAGCAGGGGAAAACATAGGTATAAATTTATAAAAATTTATAAAATAATTAATATAAATACTGAGGTCTGTCTGTCCATCCCAGGAACTCAGGCAGAGTTAGGTTACATTTTACAGACACAGTCACTGGCTGTGGGACAGCAACAAAAGCTCACAGAGAGAATCACACAAGCAATCGAGTCTGAGAAATGAATCTGCTCTGCACACCTTCCCTCACACTTCAGATGACAAATCCTCCCCAGCAGAGGAGCACCAAATCCTCCCAGTCCAAGCACCAACACACCATTGCACTCACGACCTCTTCCCGCAGACAGTGAAGTCTCCAGCTGGATAAACAGGCACCAGTCACGAAACTGTTCATCCCACCGAGGTCTGCTCAGCTTGAGGCTGCCCAGCTCAGGAAAAGGAATAAATTCCAGTGTGTTGGACCTGCTCCTGCTGCTTGTTGCTCCTGTTGCTTGTTGCTGTCCCAGCCAGGGCTCTCTGGTGTCACAGCCAGGGACGAGGCTCGCCCGCCTTGGCTTGCCCTGCTCTGCTCCGAGACTTCTCCTTCATTGCACCCACAGCAACTCACCTCTTGCATTTAAATTTATTTTAATTACACACAAAAATGAGCTACGGTTCTAGCGAGCAATTCCACCAATGCAATCTCCATTAAGGCCCTAAATACTTCCTTTGCTAATTAAATGAATTGGAACGCTGTTGTTTACGAATCACCTCTATATTTGTAGAGCCTTAACCTTTCTTTGGGCAAATACAACTGGCTCTGGAAGGAAAAGATATTTGGGTTTGATTAGATATGAAAACACTTATTACATAAAATCAGTTTGGACATTTCTTCACGTCTTGAAACTTGATCGGTAATTTGGTCTAATTGGTGATCAAGGAAACTATCTTGTGATCAATTAAAGTAATTACCGCATTCCGGCAGCACAACCAACCTTAATTTGAGCAGGAGTCTGCACTTCTTCAACTTTAATTAAAAATAATGAAAATTATTATGCAGTCTGCAGTGCAAGATCATTGTCAAGACTGCACTGGTGGGCAGAGTTTATCAGACCATCACACATTTCTTGATGAAAGTGGGACCAGCACTTCACTCATGACAGTGAGATCCAACAAAGTCTTGACTTTCACTGTATTATTAACAGGATCTGCAGCTCCTCGGCCCCTGCTGGGAACATTTTCTGATTTTTCTTTCAAAAATGGAAGGAGAGAAAGAAAGGATCTGTGCATTTTCTGGATGCCATAAAAGAGTATTAAAAGAGACTTTGATGTGTTAAATATTATAAATCATTTTGGTGTTTCAGTAACAGGCACATTAGACAGAGATTTTCAACCTCACCCTTTAGGACATTTGGGCTAAAACAGCATCCAGACATACAGGGTACTCTGAATAAGAACATCCCATCACCCAAGTGATGGCAGAGTGCAGAGTCCCTGCAGCAAAACAAGAAGAGCCATGGAAGAAGCAAGGAGAGAAGCAATCCTGCATGGACATGATGCCTTGGGGGCACTGACACATCTCTCCCCTTCAAGTCTTTTAGAAGGAACTAAAAACTAACGTTGTTTCAGTCACAACATGGCATCTAAAACGTGTTAAATACCAGCACCCATAATAAGTCTCCATGAGATAAAAATCAGGGCTACTCTTAGACAAGTTAACCCAATAACATGAAAAAACACCCAAAGCAAACTTTAAAAAAATCCTGCTATCTCAGAATGTTTTGTGACTGGCCAAACTGCTTTTGAAAGTGATAAAACCCTCCATCACAAAATAAGACTTAATGTGACTTTTGTTTGCTGAGAATGGGAAAACCAGGGCTGGACACTTTGCTGTCAGAAGTGGGAGGAAGGATGAAATTCCATCCTTCCCTCTGCTCCTCACAGCTCTGGGAGGGAGAACCACGGCATCCCGGAGCTAATCTACTATTACTCTTCCTTTCACACTTCTTAAGCAAGGAATCCATTCATCTTCATACTTTCTAAACATGCTGCTTTTGTCCAATGCTTGCCAACATTATCTTGATGAGTTGCACATCAAAGGCCCCCAGGTCGCTGTTCATCCATCACCCACCGCAGGTCCCGGTGATGGATCACCCCCTGCACCTCCAGCAGAAAACAGCTCACAGTGCTTGACTCAGGAGTGGAGATATTTAAGAAAAACAGCTGAGAGGCTCAACAGTATAACCATACACGCTTTTTATTTGTTTGTTTTAAAATGAAGTGTGCACTCAGGCTTCTTAAATCCTTCGGACACCCAGCCAAGGAAAGCATGTGCTAATCACGAGTACATTAAGGGTTCTGCCTCCCATCTGTCATTATAATGCTGCAGGCAGCATTAACCTTGACCTTCTGCAGTGTGAGGGCTACCTGTCTTCCCTTCCCCACCCACCCAGGCTGCATCTGTACCATTTATCAGTGGGAAATTAATAAATGAGTCAGGTTACAGTGACAGGGCCGTACAGGAGGTGACTACACCTCTCACATCTGCTCTTCACTCACCCGAGAGAAAAATACTCAGTGTACAGAACGTGGAGCAGTTTGACACTTAGAACAATCAAGTTAAATCACTAAGGTTCACTCCCCAAAAACAATAAAGTTAAATCATTAAGGTTCACTCCCAAACTGCAGCAGCTTTCACAGATCAGGCTGACATTATTACCTAACAATGAGCTACAGGCCAGCAGATAAAAGGAAAAAGCTCTTCAATGTTGAGTATTATAAGTCAGGTTTAGCTTCTCACAAGGGTTGTCAGGGCATTTTCTCTTGTGCTGTCAAGAAAAAGGCAGGGCTTGCTTTATTTTCATTCTATTTACTCCGTTGCTAAATACTTTTATCATATAAATATGCAAAAATCATCTCACAGAGCCACACTCTTCATCTGAAAGTGACAGCACGATTAGAACACAAAAATAGCTGAATCCAACTAGTCTTTTGAAAGGTGATGGCAGCACAGGGGGCAGGTATTCCTTCCCAAGCCATGTGCCCATTTGGGGATTCTTCCCTGTTGGCACCATCCTGGACCATCCTCAGGGACACCAGATCAATGTGGCACTGGATATTTTTCTCTTATTTTTGGCTGTGTCTGGATTCATTCACAACATAAATCAGGTGAACACCTTCACATTGCTCTCCACCTTTTTAGTATTACTCCACAAACAGTGGGACAGTCATAAGAATGTAACTAAATCATGCCCCAGAGCAGAGCTGAGCTCAGGTTGCTCATGTCCCTGTCTCTCCAACTCCCTGCTCCCTCCATCCCACCCCATCCTGGCATGGGCAGCCAGCAGGGTATGAAGGTGAACAACAGCCAACAAACCACTGGTAAAAATTTGGTTTTTTCCTCTTTTGTAGCTTGAGCAGCAAAATATTATGAACAAAGCCAACCCTGCCACTGCCCAGCATCGCTCATGACCAGGGAAGGCAGCGCTCCCAACTCTGGAGGATACCAGTGAGGGGAAAGGATGGAAAAAGAACACCACAGACATACTGACATGGACTGAGATGCCATTTCTGTCTTCACAGGAAAAACTGAAACTGTAACAACTCCCCCAACTCCCATTTCCAACCAAACTGCCTCTGCTTTTCTGCATTCACAATATTCTTTAGAAATCCAGAGCTGAGCACTCTCATCCCCTGTACTTCTCTGCACACACCATTCACACAGAAGTGTAATGCTGCTTTGCACTCAAAAAAAGTTACCTATTTATATCCCCATTCTGGCTGTAAACATTGCTCTGTGTTAGATCTGCAGCAGTGAATGTGCAAACCTTTACACCATGTTCTCCAAAGAACGCCGTTTCTGTCTCCCAACACTTGTTTACAATTATGTCGGTGAAGAAACCAGCTTGCCAGCTCTATATCAAACATTTTTGACAGCAAAAGCACAAACACTGATCTATTCTAAGTAGTTTGCCACTCTGTGTAATCTTGGAAAAGGCATTCTTGCCTTTGATTCTAAAAATGTTTATACTTCGTACATTATGCAAATAGTTTTTATATATTAAGAAATAATGCAAGCAAAGCTCAAGTTAAATTAAATTCTTCAACAATAACCTTGCCAAAGCACTGATTTTCCTATTAAAAAAATTATTCCAATTTGTTGATCTTACATTGGATGAAACATACTGTAACAATCTTCATAATTTATGTCCTGTTGGGACACTATGATTTAAAGTAACATAATACAGACCAGCATCACTGCTAATCTAAACCACCTGACCAGATAAACAACAGTTTCCCCTTCTCTCTTCACTGAGGGTATTTCTGTTTATTGTCATATGATTTCCCAATTTGAGGAACATGAGGGCTAAGTGGAGGCAGAGAGGAGTGGAGCTGGAGGCACGGCCTTGGCTCAGCAGGGACGTTTCTCACACAGGTACCAGCACAATGTCAAGAGCTGCAGGAGATGACAGAAGGCAATTTCAGGAATGCTGGCCCAGGAAAAGCCCATGATGCTCGTGGCAAAGGGAGGTTCACACTCACTCAGCACCATCCAGACCCACTGCAGCTCCAGACACAACACAGTCCTGGTGATGCTCAAGATGCAGCTCCCCAAAGGGATCTGAGTCCAAGGCTTCGCCACCCCAGCTCACAGTGACCTGAGCTGTGACATCACTGAGTGACAGGATGGGTTGGAGTGGAAGGGATCTCAAAGACCATCTGGTTCTAACCCCCTGTCATGGGCAGGGACACCTTCCACTGTCCCAGGTTGCTCCAAGCCCTGTCCAACCTGGCCATGGACACTCCCAGGGATGGGGCAGCCACAGCTTCTCTGGGCACCTGTGCCAGGGCCTGCCCACCCTCAC
>JAWWEV010000029.1:8696394-8726202 GCA_035583235.1 Hafferia zeledoni | reverse complement strand
GGGAAGGGAAGGGACGGGAAGGGAAGGGAAGGGGAGGGAAGGGACGGGAAGGGACGGGAAGGGGAGGGGGAAAGAGAAGGAGAGAAGAAGGGAAGGGAAGAGAAGAAGGGAAGGGAAGAAGGGAAAGGAAGAAGGGAAGGGAAGAAGGGAAGAAGGGAAGAAGGGAAGCTCTGCTGCAAAAACCCCACTTGAAGCGGGTCTGCAGCTTTATAAAAGCTCCTCCAAACCCTCCCCTCGCCTCGCCCCGACGAACAGCGGCCCCGCCAGTGGCTTTGCGGAGCAGATGTAACGTTTTAGCCAAACGTGATTGTTTGTGAAAGAAATAATTCTGATCAAACCCCCAAATTGCAGCCAGCAGAAGCGCTGCACTTCGTCACGCTAATCCGGGCTGACGGGGAGCGGCGAGCGGTGATTCCTCCTGCGAGCGCAGCAGATGCGAAGGGTCAGCGCCGCCCGCGCCGTCGGACCCGGAACGCGCAAAGCTGAGCCGGGATTAGCGGATGTCCGCCCAGAGGGTTTGATGTGCTCTGGGTGAGGAACGGCTCATTTGGAAGCTGGGGCTTTATTTGGGTTCATTCTGCCCGGTTTTAATTGCAGAGCGATGGCCCAAAGCGCGGCGCTGCTTCGTGGGAGGAGGAGAAAGGGAGAGCGGCTTTTGTGCAATTTATGGCTTCAAATTGTACTCGGGTTGCTCCAACAGCAAGAGGATGCAAAAGGTTAAACAAGCAAGATTGTGTTTAACCAGCAGCACTCCAGCACCCCCATAAAAACAAATGTTAAAGCATGAAGGGTTTTGAGACACCAGTTTCCCTTCACTGAAAAGGTGAAAAAAATTAAGCTGAGTGATTATCTTCAGAAAAGGCAGCAGCAGTCATAGAATCACAGAATTACAGAATCATAGAATCGATTGGGTTGGAAAAGACCTCTGAGATCATCAAGTCCAACCCTTGGTCCAACTCCTTGCCTTTTCCCAAAGGAAGCTGTTCAACTGAATTCAAACCCATTGAATTTCCCCTTGGTTTTCCAAAGGTGTTTAACAAGGAAAGTGCCCAAATTGTAGCTAAAATCAAACTGACCATTTGCTCTCTTTGGGTATGTCCACACGGCTGATAGAACATTTGTTCTGTTTAATTCAAACAACCAATTTGTGCAGCTCAAAAAGAGAAACATTTCCTCTGCTCCAAGTCTACCAGACAGCTTGTGAGATCCAAAAGGAATTTTGACAAATAATTTCTTTTGCACTTTCAGATCAATTCATGCAACGTGCCCAAAGCAAATGCTGTAATAATTTTTACTTGAGTGATAATAAATCCATCTTTAAGGAAAGCAATTTGTATTGGAGCCAACTGGAGAGCAGCCCAAAGGTCAACTGGGTGGATTTTAAGCAGTGGCCTGAGTAAAAGGAGATAGAGCAGGTCTACTGGAGGGGAGGGAAACTCAGCAATTAGGAATGCCACAGCCCAGTAATTATTAACTATGAAATAATGGTTTATTATAGGGAGAAATATCACTTAGCTCATCCAAGAAAGTGAGCATCACTAATTACAGTTCAGTCACAAGAAAAATGATACAACTGCTGCTGCAGTGGGGATGGGACATCTTGCATGATGAAGGAGATGAAGGACACATGTCCACTCCTGAGTCTTCAATTTAATTTGAATTATTTTTTAATTAAATATGATTAGTGTTGTGACATTTGAAATACTCCTGCTGGCCTGATAGCACTGGTATGATGGAACCAGGAAGGTGACACAGGTACTGTGACAGTGCTGGTCACAGGGAGGTGGGACACAGGGGTGGTGGGATCTGCACACACAGAGCCTGGGCAAGAGGAGACGAGATACCCCCCAGCACAAAGAGGAGCCACAAGCTAAAGGGGCTACAGGAGAGCTGGGGAGGGACTTCTTGCAAGGGCATGGAGTGATGGGACAAGGGAATGGCTTCCCACTGCCAGAGGGCAGGGTTAGATGGGATATTGGAAAGAAATTGTTCCCTGTGAGGGTGGGCAGGTCCTGGCACAGGGTGCCCAGAGAAGCTGTGGCTGCCCCATCCCTGGAAGTGTCCAAGACCAGGTTGGATAGGGCTTGGAGCAACCTGGGATAGTGGAAGGATGGCAGCAGTTTGGAACAAGACGACACTCAAGGTTCCTTTCCAACCCATTCTGCCATTCTATGGTTTTATACACTGCCAGCCATGAGGGTCAAGAGAACAAAATAAATACTTTATTTCCCAACTCCCAGCACCAAGGACTTAATTTCTGCCTAGGCAATATTCAGTTACACCTTTCCACCACTACAGAGCTCCAAGCTTTGCATAATTCCTCACCACTGGCTGCCAGTTAACTGGAAGCATCACTGGACACAGGACACACAGATCAGAGCACCAGTGTCCTCTCCTCCACCCCCAAGGCCAAGGAAGGAGACACAAAACCTTTCAAACAAGCTGTCTCCTCCGAATTTCTCCTTTCATTTCCCCCAGACCCTGCACTACCCTCCTCCCCTGGGCAGTGCCAGGCAGAGGCACAGGCAGGTGGATCATGTCCAGGTCCCACAGCTGCACCCTGACCTGCTGACACAGACAAGAGGGTGTTATTTACCCAGTGAATCCCAAGAATAAACTCCAGGAAGGTGTGACCATGCCCCAATCATATATTTTTACTGTTCCCCACTCCGAGACACTTGATCCAGTTCATTCACTGCGTTTCAGCCTGCAGGTTAAAACCTCTGCCAGTCCCAAAGACTCCACTATCAGTTTCTAA
This sequence comes from Hafferia zeledoni, assembly GCA_035583235.1. Lineage (NCBI taxonomy): Eukaryota > Metazoa > Chordata > Aves > Passeriformes > Thamnophilidae > Hafferia > Hafferia zeledoni. The sequence goes on along the minus strand of JAWWEV010000029.1, from coordinate 8,723,444 downwards.
TAAAGGAAAATGTCAACAGGCAGATCCGCCAGAAATTCATTATTTTCAGATACAAAGATTTTTCTCAACTCTGTAAACCCAGCCATAAATAATTGTGATTTATTGTAACTGGGTTATGGGATTCATAAACGCCGGGAAGTTGGTGAACAACAGAACTACCAACAGAAATACTTTCATAACTTTGCAGGTGCACAACTCACAGCAGATGGGACAGGACTCAAAGGATAACGGAAAATGAAGCAGTTTAGGAAAGCCTGTGTGAAAACCAGCACCTACCTAGGTGGATCAAAAATGTAATTTACTTTGGGGCAACAAGTGACCAAATGCAAACCTCAGGCAGAGGGAGCAAGCAGAGTGATACTGCATGAAAAACAGCAATTCCCCCCAAAAATGGATGAGAATGGGGAGAATTTGGATTAGCAGAAGTGACAGTGGGGTTGAGGCTGCTCAGGCTTTGAGGTTAAGCACAACTGACATAAGCTGCACCTGAATCCAATCACTCCCTGGGCTCCGAGAAGATTCACAGGCGAGGACTAAATTTGTCACAAATGGGTTGGTTTCCGATCCTCCCGTTGCCAACTCGCTTTATTCTGACCCCCATTTAACAAATCAACTTAATGGGCACTGGGAGTGCTATAAAACTTAACAATGGAGTGATTTTAACTTTTAAAATATAGTTATGAAGCAAAATGTTGGAGAGCTCCTTCAATACTGGAAATCAAATTAAATCTAGACATTTTTTAACAGTCTTGACAGATATAATCCTGGTTACCATGTAAATTTATGGTAAGCTGCTGGGATATTAGCCACAGGTGCTACTTTTAATATATGGCCCGCATCTGGCTGGGAATAAAATTTCTCAGAGGACTGAAAATGACCTCACTATCAGACAATGGAGAAGAAAAAAAACCACAAGACCTCTGTGGCATATAAAAAGCTGGAGATGTGGCCCACAACCGAATATTTACCATAAAATTCATTTTAACTCTGCAGATTGTAGGTTAAAGGATATTATGTTTTCAATACATAAAAGGCGTGGACGTATTTCAGCCAAACAGCCAAAAGATTGAGTACAAAAAAGCAGCAATGAAATACACTGCCTGAATATATAAAAACAAATTTTCCAACCTTTGATCAATGTAGAAAACAAAGCAACATGTTGGGAGTAGGAAAAAAGGAAGGATTGACAGATTATATTACAGGGACTGGCACCAAGTACTGCCATCCAAAGAAATCAAGAGTATTCATTGCATATCCTACCAAATTCATTTGGATGTACAACTGGGATCATACAAGGATGATCAATTTAAAGGGGCAAATCTGAGCATGTCTCCCTAAAGCCAAAGGAAAAAACTTGGCATCACAAGGAGGGAGGAAAAAAGGCATCTACCATAACATTCTCTGTCTGACTTTTTTCTCCTGGATTCCAAGCCAGAGAGATAGCAAACCTGGAAAGGAAATGCAAAGTGAGAATAATAATTCATTTAATAGTTCTAAATTTTTTGCACATCTTTAAATATGATCTCAAAAACCAAGACTCCACAACTGAATGGAAACACATGTGCCTCTACTCTCACTGCACACCATTTCCATACCATCCCCTCCACTCAGGCTCATCTTCCACCTCCATCCTCTAGCCCCAAAACACAAAATGTATTTAAAATAGCTTTAAAACTCTTAGAGCATTTGATTTCCTGTCATTTTAGAAAATGACGTTAGAGGTCTTATGGAGACTTCCTACATCATCCTTTTTTTTTAAAAAAAAAAAAAACAACCAAACCCCAACTTAATTAAAAACTTACCCCATAAAAGAAAGCAGCTGTAAAGGCTGAACCTGACCATCAGCAAACTTGCCCACCTTTGTAATTCCCTAACTGCTTTTGCTGCCTTGGTGTGATTACCTGCGGAAATGCAATCACACAGGCAGTTGCCCCTTAAACCCCCTGGTCAAATCCAACCAACTTTGACAAGAGACATGGAAGTCTCAGAGCCAAGATGTTCCTGCAAACACAGTGTAAATGCCCAAACAGAGCACTCAGCATCCTTCACTCACATTTCCCCCCAGCCCGGACTGGGCTCAGCACGAATTGGGAAGAAATTCCTATTTTTAAGCCAGGCCTGTTCTCTTTGCTGGTGAACTGACCAGAAATCACCAGCATGCTCTGGAGGCACAAGTTAACTTTCTATCCCAGTTCTGAAGTTTGCTTGAGCAGAGGGTTTGCTCCACTGGAAGGAAAACATTTTGTTTCAGTAGCACAAAGACATGAATGGACAAGAGTTTCCCTTTGTGATGCTACACCATGGCGTGGAAGCCTCACTCAGCACTTTTCTCTGCCCTACAGCCCAGGAAAGAGGCCCCAGAGAAGCTCCCTGATGTGGCTGTGAGGTTTATGGGGGCTCATCAGCACCCTGAAGTGTGGCAGGGACTGGGCTTGCCATGGAGGGGTCTGACCCACCTGCTCTCCAGACCCCGCTCACAGCCAGAGGGTTCTGCTGGCACATCTCCTTGGGAAAAGAGACTCAGTCTGAGGGCTCTGAGCAAGGCACAAGAGTGAGGGTCCTGCAGGTGGAAGACTCCAGCTTTAAGTCATTGCTGCCCACCTGCTGCTCCACAGGGGGAACAACTCACAGGACCTGCAAGGCATAAGGAGTGCCTGGTGCCATCAGGACAGCTCCTCTGGACAAGGCACAGCTCAGTTGTATTTGTGTTCTTCCCTCTCCCACTGCTGCATTTGACATTTTATACAAGATTCAGAACCCCCACCCACCAGGAGCCTCACCCTACAGAAAACAGGAGCATCCAGCCCCAACACCCTCCAGCCCACCAGGACCCCCAGCAGCACAACCAACAAAGGGCTTCCAGCACAGCCCCCAGACTGGTTTCCAGCTTGTTTCAGAGCATTGTACCACCAAAGCCCACTTTCATAAAAATGTATCTTCAGACTAACAAACAGCACCAGTGCTTTCAAGCTCTGGGTTCCAAACTAATTCCCTGAGCCAGCAGTGTCATTAGCTTGTCAGCCTTACGAAGGCAGCTCACTGCTGATGGCTTTTAACCCAGCTAATCTCAGCCTGAAAGCTTCAGCAGTCTAAATAACTCTTGTGTCACAGAAGTTCCATTTCATTCTCATGCTGAAAATAATACACATAAACCAAGCTCATGTCTACACATTTGCACGACTTTATAATAAAAGTTGTGTTTATATTCTTAACATCTGTTGACATACACAGGCTTTGTAAACCTGGCATGGATTTTGAAGCCACAGAATGTTCCATGCATCATGAACACTATCTGCAAGAAGCAATAAAAAAAAAAAAAAGCAATGAATACATTAATCATACCAATATCATCTGCAAAACATAAATTTGAAATATCTTTCATGTCAGCTCAACTGTTTTTTCAGGGCAATTTTTTTTCCACACCTGATTTTGTGCCATCTGCAAAAGGGCAGCAGGAAAGAACCAAGAATGAAAGAGACTGTTCCAATATCTCCCCAACAATTCAAGTGGCAATTTTTTAAAGTAGCCTTTCTAAGATAACATGTACTAGAAGTACAGATGTATAGTCCATCATTTATCAATAAGCATATCTAAATACACTCAACTTCCTGTATTGGTATGTGCTTCATAAATCTTTAAGTTAGGAAGACATATGGATATTTACCTGTGTTGTAAGATAAATCTATACCATAAAAAAACCCCAAAACTTTGTAATTTTTTGCCAAAGCAGTGGCTTTTCCAGGTATCTGCTGCTGCACACACTGATTTGTCTCCTGACCTGTCTGTTGGCAGACAAGGGACTGCCTAAGTCCATCTGATCAAACTCATTTATTTACAGTGGGCAAAACCACTTTTAAATTAACTCTGAGGAAAACAAAAATCCTTTCTAGTTGTGCTGACCCAACAAGGACTTTGACATCTGGCAGAGATGCTGCTTCATGTACATTCAAAGCACAAAGGCTGGAAATCTCAGCTCTTCCAAGGGTCACTTCTGCCTCATCAGTGTCAGACGTGCTGGTGTCTCCTGGTTGCTCCAGCCCTGAGCTGCCTGCCCATCTCACCAAGGCTTCCTGTGAGCTCCCTCTCATGGGCTTCTCTCCTCCACTGCCCTCTGCATGATCTGACATGGTTCTGTTTGCTCTGTATTAACGGTCAGGTTTGAAGTGTAATCCAGAAAATCTGTACTCAGGGCTCTGGTCATGCTCCCTGAGCCAGCACTGCCCTGTTGATGAGCTGGGTTGTCCTGCAGTTGTTTTTCCTTTTGCTTTCACCCAGCTCAGAGGGGCTGGGAGCACCTCACCCACCTTCTCTCTACTGCTTGGGCTTTCCTTAACTATGACAATTACTGATTGAAACAGTGAAAAAAAGAGCCAGAGTTACAACTTGTTGTTTATCCAGCTCACTGTGGTTTCCTGAAACATCTTGGTCTGGGTTTAGGCATAGCCATGTAAATAAACAGCTCACAGCACAGCTCCTGGTCCCCACACACACCAACAAACCCTCAGCATCCCCAGCCTGGAGCTCTCTGTGTCCCTCTGTAGTGAGAGAAAGAACCAGCTCAGCCAGAGCCACCATCCCAACAAACCCCTGGGAATTCTCTCCCTCCCCCCTCCCTCAGAAAGAAACCAGAAGGGAAATGCACGCTCTGGGAACGTGACTTTCTCTAAGCAATGTCATCATTCCTCAGAAGGGAATTTACAGGGGGATGTGGCTGAATGCACATCTCCAGGCAAATTCAGTATTTCTGAAGCAAGTTTGTGCCTGATGTCCAACACGAGCTCGTGTGGGCTCAGGATCCAGTCTCCAAATAGAAACCAGCAGTCTGTGTGCTGAAGACACTGAGAGATCAGCTTTTATGACTCATTCAAGGCTATACTAGAACTCTGTCTCCCTGCTTAGAAGGTGAAATGGGTCCTATTTTCCCCACCTTGTAGGGCAAAAGTTTCTGTTCTTTTAATTACCCATTTTGCTCAAGTTCTTCCCTGAGCAAAATGAACCCCACTGTCCATCAGTTATGTATTTCCAGCATTCACTGATGAATGCTGCTAATGAAAAAAAAAAAATTACTGAGATCAAATACTATTTGTCTAAATCCACAGCACCAACCTTGTCCCTAATATCATAATCATCTACTTATCAACTACAAAATGGAATTAATTTACTCCACCTAATGAGATCAGAATCAGAGAGGAATTTGTCAAGGCAAAGCCAAGAGGATTTGGCCCCACAAGGATACTCCCAAATTCCTGAATACAAATATTTTCCCATCAGGATCAGATGGAAATTAAAGCAATTACATTTCCTTTATATGAAAAGTGATGTATAACAGTAATTACCTGATTGAAATTTTTGAAATTAAACTCCTTGTAGATGGCATCTCTTTCACCCAGCTGGGACCAGCCTGAAGCTTTGAGATCCAGTAAAACTTGGTTCCTCTCCTCTGCTGTCAACCAGTGAGACTGGGAAGACTATTGAGGGAAAATAATAAAGGCATGGCACGAGTGAGGCTGAAGTTCTCTGTTGTACAACAATAAGAAAACCACACGATGGAACTGTGGTTGTGGATTGCACAAAAGATGTGGAATATTCACTGTAAAGTTTTTCTGTTTAACCTAAACCAGCCAAACCCACCCTTTCTGTTTGGGCAGATAAGTTTGGCTAAATGCTTTTGTAAAAAAATAATGAAAAGCAACAGGCTTTTTCCAGGAATGAATATGGACACCAGCCCACCTGTACCCTTGGTCATCTGAATTATCCACATGCTGGAACACCACAGTTTATTTTCAAATATTCCACTCCCTCATATAAATAAAGGACTGTTTACATTATTTGCTAAATGTACATCTATAAAGCTAAAAGACATATCAGGAAATACCAGTTTCAAAAGAGAGGAACAAAACAGCAGGTTGTGTTCTACCTGGCTTGTAGTTTACTATTTGGAGAAAGCAGGAATGGATTTTAAGACAGCACATACTGTGGAGTTCTACAAGCAACAAAGAGCTTTTTAACTGCATGAAAAGAAGAAAAATTACAATACAGACACAATTACAAAAAAAATTTGAAGTTATTGCTATAAGCATTAGATTCTGCAAAGCACTGATGCTTAACTATGTTTTATTTGAAGTAACAGGAGTCCTCCTGATGCCACTGGGAGCACAGATGGGACAGATGTGATCCACACCTGAGGCCAGAGGCAGACACAGGAATGCTCCACGGGGCCTTTGGAAGAGGTCTGACACTTTTCCTAAAAGCAGAGACTAAGATGATATACTCTGACAGAGGGGTCTCAGACTCACATGGGAAAGGCAATGACTGCTTTGGTGGGAAGAACCTTTCTCCCCAGTACAGCTAAATTCAGATTGCTTTAGTCTTTATTTTGGCTGGCACAGCTTTGTGAGAACCTCCAGAAAGGCAGTTTTGCTCCACAGGTCCAGGACCCACCAGCAGCTCAGGATTTTTCATCTTGGCCAGCCTGTGCTCCAGAGGGAGCCCCGGTGCCACCAGATGGGGCTGTGAGTCTGAGCAGAGCAGGAATTAACGCAATTAATGCGACCTGAGCAAGGCTTTAAGATGCAGGAGGGCCAAGGAGCAACATTTCCATCAATAATATGGGATAAAAAAACCTCAAATGGCATAAATCAACCTAACAGCATCACTGCTGCTGCTTGTGTTCAGTGGGAGAGATCTAACCAAGAGATGGGATTTACAGGCCCCAAACTGAACCAATTTAGGCTTTTACAGTTCAAACCCAACCTGGGGCTTGCAAGAACACAAATTTCAGATTTGCCATTGCTATAACCACAGTCACAGGCATGAATTTCTTACATTCTTTTTTCCAAAGGTATCCAAAAATCACCAAAGCTAAAGGCTGCCCTGGAATGTACTATTTTCCCTGGTACAGGATGAAGTCAGTCTGCTAATTTACAAAACATCCCAGGAGTGGGGGGGGGGGGGTTGTGATAGCAGGGCTGAGATCAGGAGGCAGCACAAAGTCCACTCACCTGACTGGCACGGGGATGTCCTGTCAGCTTTGGGGACACTGCAGTGCCTTCCTGACACCTCAGTGACACACAGGCACTGACAGGACAGTGCTGGGACTTGAAATTAGACCACACAGTGTTAGTGGGAATCTGGAGGCTGGGTTTGATGCAGACCCTGCAGAACACTGAGCACAGCATTTTGCTTTGGTTGCAGAGGCCACAACCTGAGTCAGCCCCTTGGCACATCAGACATGCAGAAATACAGCAGAAAGCAGCAGGAATGTGCTTGTACAAGGAAGAAGACAAGGTGGGAGATTCCAATGGCATTTGTGCAGTGACACCCCCATCAGCACAGCAAAGGCATGGCCAGAGCCCCCAGGGAGGCAGGAATGGGCACCTGTGCCAGGGCTGGGCAGGTGCTGGCACCTGACCCACACCTGGGGGTGTTTGACCCACTGATCAATAACGGAGGAATCTCAGGGAAAACAGTCATTGATTTCATAAAAAATTAGTGCTAAATATCTCATGCCTGAGGAGCGAGGGTTCAACCCTGTGTGTGCCACCTGTTATTAGCTTTGTGTAAAATAAAACAATCCATAATGAGAATAATAACAGGTTGATTTGGGCTGGAAGGGACCTCAAAGCCCATCCAGTGCCACCCCTGCCAAGGGCAGGGACACCTTCCATAGCCCAGGTTGCTCCTACCTGATCTTAGACACTTCCAGGGATGGGGCAGGCACAGCTTCTCTGGGCACCTGTGCCAGGGTCTCCCCACTCTCCCAGGATGGAATTTCTCCCCAGTGTCCCATCCAACGTGCCCTACCTCAGTGTGAAGCCATTCCCTTGCCCTGCCCCCCATCCCAAGCCCCTGTGCACCCCGGCACGGACCGGCGGCGATGCCGATCCCTCCTGCGGCAGCCCAGCCCCAACCCCGCAGCTCCTGCATTCCGGAGGAGCTCGGGCGGGCCCCGCTCCCGATCCTAATCCCGATCCGGTCCCGATCCCGCTGTCCCCGGTGCACCCTCACCATGGCCGCGGGGCCGCCGCTCATCGCCCGCCGCGCTCCCAGCAGCGCCCGGCGCAGCGCTGCCGCTCCGCTCGGCATGGCCCGGCACGGCCCCGGTGTGGCCCCGGGACAGCCCTGCCCGGCACGGCACGGCCCCGAGACAGCCCTGCCCCGGCACGGCACGGCCCCGGTACAGCCCTGCCCCGGCACAGCCCGTCCCGCCGGTAGGAGCCGCGCCCGGAACCGCCGCTCCGAGCGCGCCGGGAAGGGAAGGACAGAGGGAAGGGGAGGGGAGAAGGAGCCGCCGCCGCTGCCGCTCCCGGAGCCCTCGCGCTCGGTCGGGCACACCCATCGCCCTAACGATACAGTGTGTATTTTGTAACCTTTTGGGATTCTATAGGTTACATGGATTTTCCTGGGTTGGTCACACGTTAGGTGATATTAGAAGTTACTGAAGCTTTTTCTCATGCTTTCTTAAGCTGTCTCAAAGACACGCTGCGTTGAAGAAGCCACCTGCGAGACAGCTTGGAGGCGACAGCACACAAGAAGGCGGCCTGGAGGTCCTGAGCTTCTCCAAGGGGCAGTTCTGAAGACCTCTATGGGTGGGACACCAGGGGAAATGAGAACCATGGCAGGTCACAGATAGCTCATATGTTAATTGCTGGAGAGGTTATAGAAGCCGTGACATGCCTGGTCACGTGTGTGCAGACCTCGGGTGTGCACCTTGGAAGCTGCAATAAAGGTATACAATCTATCTTTCTCCATTAATATTGTTTCTGAGTGTTTATTTCTATGGGAATTTAGGCAACAGCCTGTGCGACCTGCGGGAGGGGCAGGGGGCACCGCAGGGAGGGGACACGGGAAATGGCCTCAGGCCGGGACATGGGAGGTTCGGGGTCGGTGCTGGGACATTCTCGCTGTTGGGGGGTCAGACACCGGCAGGGGCTGCCCGGGGAGGTGATGGAGGCACCGCCGCGGGGGTGTTTGGAAGGAGCCTGATGTGCCATGTGCTTTGGGGGTTTAGGGGTTACAGGGGCGGTGCGGACGGACGGGGCAGTCTGAAAGGTCTCCTGCAACCCTGATGATTCCATCGGTCCGTAACACCTATCCAGGAGGAGAACAGGCGAGCAGAGCCACCTCCAGCGTCCCCGGGAGCATCCTGTCGCACTGTGAGCTGCCAGGCTTCCTTCCCAGCCCGTGGGGCCGCCCTGGAGCATCCGCTTTCTGTTTGTAAACCCTGGAGCATCCCCATTCTGTTTGTAAACCCTGGAACATCCCCTTTGTTTGTAAACCCTGGAACATCCCCTTTGTTTGTAAACCCTGGAGTGTCCCCGTTGTGTTTGCAAACCCTGGAACATCCCCGGTCTGTTTGTAAACCCTGAAACAGACTCGATTTTTGTAAACACTGGTGATGCCTTAGGATTTTATGTATTTGCACATTTTTATACAGCTATATAGTGTATTTTCTACCTCTGTGCCACATTCCTGAATGTCTGTCTCAAGGGTGAGGTAGCAGCCAGAACATCATGTCTGGGACACGTACCAGGACTAGAATAACAAGGCATATTGTAGTCAAAATAAGATAGAAGGCCCAGGACCCTTGGAGATGCTCCAACAAGGCAGTTCTGGGGGTGGCACCAGGGTGGCAATCAGAGGAAGGGTTCTTGGGTTGGGTGTAACTATTATTTATGGTAATTAAGTAGTGTTATAAATTTGTAAGCCCCCTATACTCCATGCACCTGAAAACTTGCCTTAAAGAACTGCTCTCTCCTTTACCTGTACTGTCTTGAAAAGGTTTTCCTGGGTTTTAGGCAATGCTGGAACAGCCCCATTCTCTTTATAAACATACCCCTGTTTCTTTAGTGGTGCAGGATGAGCACTGGGGACAATCCAACCCTGGACCTCTCAAAGGAATCAGATGGCAGAGGCAAGAACTCTCTCTCAAAATCTTTGATCTTTATAACATCCATCCTGGCTTTATCTTCAGCCATACCAATGTTTTACCAGTGCAGTTTCCTTTTCAGACACAGAAATCCAAGATCTCTGCTTTCCAAAGGAAAAGATAGAACCAGCAGAGAAACACCTGAAGAATTATGTTGCTCTTTGTCAAGAAGTAAGTCCTGTGACTGTCTTTGTTTTGCCTTTGCTTCATTTGCTCTCTAAAGCTTCCTATCAGGGTGCTTTGGAAAGTCTCCACCATGATAAATGCCCTGCAATCAAACAATCCAAACCCCACACAACATACCAGTCCATACCTTATTCAAAGTCTTCCATACTAATTATAACTAAAAAAAAATCAATTATTTATTAGCCTCAGCTGGAGACTGTGGAACTGTGGAACCAGCAAACATGATCTAGACTGATCTTGCTAATTTAGGCACGTGAGTCATAGTTCAGAAATTGCATGTTTTGAGTCCTATAACAAAGTGACTTGAAAGGTTACCCTAACAATCTCATTTATTTTTTTTTTAAAAGGACAATTAATACAATTTTGTTCTCCAGGAATGTGGTAAATAAGCTGTATTTACACACACAGAAATGGCAAGGTGAGCGTGGGAAGTTACTCTAAAGCTCATAAAAACTGCCACCAAGTCAAAACTCAGAGCAGAGTGAATGAGAAAACCAGCACCATCCCAGTGCTGGAGGTGAGACCAGTCAGTCATCAGAATGAAACAGCTCTGGAATTGTTACTGCTGGCAGACAATGGAATAGCTCATCTGTCCTTTAAAACATCATTTAAAACACTTTCAGAGACCCTTTAATGGACAGAGCTACTGTAGCAACATGTCCCTTCTCCAGTGGTTTCCTTGCCATGAGCTACAAAGCTCAGGTAGCTCTTCACAAGACCAAAGTAGAACTGTATCACTAATTACACTGAAGTCCATGAAAAAGAAGCCAGACAGAGCAGCTTAATAGATATTTTAGTTCATGTTTTTTCGTATCTGTTTGCTTCCCACTGCAGTCACCACAAATGTGCTTTTCACAGGTTCAGCAGTGGACAAATAAAGCCGATTTTCAGTCATTATAATAAATTACAACCAACAAATTCAGCAGTTCATTTTTGGGTTCTTGAAACCCACAGAAATCCCTGCTTTCCCAATAAGCAGAGAATTCTGTCCCTCTGTCAGCATGTGAGGTCATTCCTGATGTTCGTGCTCCTGCCCCGGGATCAGCCAGCGGATGCTCTCGGTCCGAAGGGTCGCGTAGAGGACGAAGCTGGCGAGGAAGAGCACGGAGAACAGCAGCAGCCAGTCTATGCCCTTTGTCAGCACGCTGGGCAGGGGCCCTTCCCAGTCCTCCTGTGTCACAGCCACGTCACTTTTAGCTTCTATCCCTAAAAAACAAAGCACCTGATCAGCGTCACAGTCCCAAAATACAGAGGAGCTGGTTCTGCCTGGAGCTTTGTTCCTGTTCTCACCCTACTCTCATGCACAGGCAGACTTCAAATTTTGGTGAGGTTGTCCTTGTGTGTGTAGTGGTTTTAGCTAAGCCTGAAATTAGCAGGCTCAGAGAATCTCCGTGGATTAGGAGACAGCTCTCACCTGAGTGGGTAACCAAGGAAATATTTCATACCAGATGATGCAAACCTAAGATATGTGTGCAGCAGTGGGAGGTGTCAGGTCAGTTCCACCATGGCTGAAGTAGAAGAAGGACCTGCTGCAGCTCTTCTACCATGCTAGGCCTTGCTCCTGCTGCTGCCACTACTTGCCTTTTGTTTGAGTTCAGGGAAGTAGAAACATTTTGTTGTTACTCTTTCTGTTTCTTGCAGGGTGTCTTTTAGAGTGCTTATGAATCTGGAGTAATGAGCTTTGTATTAACTGGGGAGTGGGAAGTTATTTCTTGTTATACATAACTTGTGTAAGTGTGTGTTATATTGTAGTTTTCTCTTAATTTTCTCTTTTCTGTATAAATATATGTAGCTAGTTTAAGCATAAAACTAGTTTGGAGGGGTTTTTTTCCTCTCCCTCTTCTTCCCTTTTTCACTCTGTCTTGGACAGTTGGCATTTTGCCAGCTCAACCCAAGACAGTGTGTTAATATAAACCCAGCACGTGATTTACTTACATAAAAACATTGATTTTTATATGTATTTTCATCACAGGACAAGGCTCGTTCTGTCCTCCCACAGCGCAGATTTGGGTAAGTTTGGAGGGGTTTTCAGTGCACAGAAATTTAATTTAGAGTGTTTTTTCAGGAATCTCTTTTTTGTGCATTTCTGGAAATGCAGACCCACACTGCAGTTCAATGTAGATTAGAAGAGAGCTAGCTGGCTGGTAAAGACAATTAAATTTATTTCACTCTCAATTAAATGTGCAGGAAGATGTGCTCCATCCTTCTGGCACCCCCTCTAGCAAAACCCACTGTTGTCCCTGCTCTGGGACAGCACCCAAGGAGTTGATTTTCTGCTCTTAGTATGCTCTGAAATCCAACTCAAAGCAGCAACTGATTAAATAAACCTCTGGGTCCTCTCAGGGTCTTCATGAAGTTCATTTTAAAGAACAAGCACAGGGAGAAGAAAGCTTAAAGGGCAGCCTGTTCTTCCCACTGACACACCAGGGCTGATCTACACACCTGTTTGGTTGAAGATGAAATCCTTCAGGGTTTCCAGAGTTCTGTCTGTATGATTAAATCTAGCCATAGGTTTAGCACCTTGGAAAAGGAGGATATTTGGTACAGCCACAGTTCCAAATCTAGTTGACAAACTGGTGGACATAAAGCAAACAAAATGTATGAAGGACATGAAATCTACTGGAGGAAGAAAGAAAGACAGTCACGTTACAGGAAGTGTCAGTCTCACTAAATTAAACTGGCACCTTAAATGGAAAACCAAGCACTTCTGTTTTCAACACTCAAAGCTAAGAGAGCCAAACTGCTGCTGGAGCACAGGAGTGAATTACCTGCTGTGCTGGGAGGCATCCAGTGCCAGGAAACGAAGGGTCGGAAAGGCTCGGGGTAAAGAGTTAAAATGAGGTGCCAGGCTGGCAGAAAAGCGGCACCACGGAGTGTAGAACAGCACCAGGGTACAGTCACTGCTGTTTGGGTTTAGGAACTCCATCAGGTCCTTGGGGAAAGAACAAGAACAGCCATGGACAACTACATATATAACAGAGTTAAATTCTATGTGGAGACACACTGTTCAGCAGTCCATTAGATACTGGGCAAACACCTTTACCAATCTTTTCAAATCAGGTAGGGAATTGTATTTAACCTTTTTTAAAGGTTGATTGAAAAGTCAATAGTTTAAAAATATACATAACTATTATAAGACACAAGCTGGCAGCAAGTAGCATCAGTGATTTCAGGGAGAGACAGCAGTGCCCAGGGCAGGAGCTGGCACTTCCCCGCAGGCACACAGACACAGGCTGTGCTGTATTCACCTTTTTTCTGCTCAGAACGACCCGAACAGCCTCCTTGCCCAGACACACCTTCTGTTCGGCAGCACCAAGGATGCCACACATGGAAATTCACCAAGTCAAGCATTGCAGCTTCCCCTCCCTGTGTTCCCCCCAGCCCCGGGCAGTGCCCGGGACCCTCCTCACCTGCGACACGTTCAGGATGTGCAGCGTGAAGCGCTCCATGCCCGTCGTGTTCCTCTCCTCGCAGCTCACCTTGGGCGCTCTGGCGCTGTCGGTGCCGTTCGGCTCCTCGGGCAGGACGGGCTCCAGCAGCGGCTGCTCCGGGGGCTGCCCCGGCCCGGCCCCGGCTGTGCCCTCGGCCCCGGCTGTCCCTTCAGCCCCGGCTGTGCCCTCGCAGCTCCCCGCGGGGCCGGGGCCCGGCACGGCCGAGAGCAGCACGGGCTGGGCCGGGGAGCCGCTGCCCAGCATCGCGTCCGCCATCTCGGCCGTGCGGAACCGCGGGGGCTCGGCTGTGCCCGCGACCTGTTCTGCCCCTGCGGGACGGGGGGAAACGGGGTCAGGGTCAGTGTCAGTGCCGGTGTCAGTGTCGGTGTCGGTGTCAGTGTCAGTGTCAGTGTCGGTGTCAGTGCCGGTGTCAGTGCCCGCCTCGCCCCTGCAGGACCGGGCAGGGAAGGGGATCAGTGTCAGTGCCGCTGCCCGCCCCCCGGCCCCGCATACACTCCCGCGGCCTCACCTGCGGGCAGGGCCGCCCCGAGCCAGGCCAGCGCCAGCACCGCCGGCCGCCACATCCTCCTCCTCCTCTCCTGCTCCGCGGCCGCGTCTCCCCGGACAACCTCCGAGCGCTTCCGCCGGATCCGCCGCCGCTTCCCCTTCCGCCGGTGCCGCATGTCCGGGGGAGGAGCCGGCCGGGAGCGGCGGGACGGGGAGAGGGAACGGAACAGGGCCGGGACTGGGACAGGGACAGGACAGGGACAGGGACAGGGCCGGGGACAGAGAACGGGACAGGGACAGGGACAGGGGCAGGGACAGGGACAGGGACAGGGACAGGGGCAGGGGCAGGCACAGGGAACGGGACAGGGGCCGGAAAAAAGGACGACCATTCCATGAAAAGTTTAGTTTCTGAGTACTTTCAAATTGATTTCCACGTGCAACAGAGGAATAAAAAAAGTTAGCAGCTTCCTATTTACCCATACATGGCTGTAGCTCCTTTCCTCCTCTCTTCCATTCCAGAGAAAGGCCAAGAATAACAAAGTTCCTGTCACAGTGTTTTCAATTCATTAAAAAAAAGCAACATTCCTCTATTTCCTGATACCCTGCCATCTATACAGGCTTTTTGCCTCAATAAAAGTGTATGTAACTTTCCTGTAACAGACAGGTAATGCTGTCAACAGTCATTCAGAATTTAAAAGATATTAAAAAAACCGAGGGTAAAAATGGTTAGGTTTTAAAGTATTAACTTTATTAATTAATATACATCCATATGATGATGTAAATACAGATCATGAACACTACTCCATTCCCATACACATAATTGCACACGAGTAGCTCAAGTTCATGGACATGAAAACATACACAGTATCTAATCAGGCTTTTTACAGCAGAGGACAGGGTGCTGATACTGGTTATTTAACACATTACTGTTTCCCCCAGCCAAAGTAAACCTGTGGAAAAGCAAGTGATGAAAGACTAAAAGTATCAGAAAGTGGTTCAAATTTTGGAATACAGATTTTTCTATTTGGAAACAAAAAATCACAAGGAGAAAGGTCTAGTCTCTACTAAAGTCATAAATATATTTAAGCAGTGTCAAAATATATGCATTAAAATAGAGAAGAATAAATTTCTTTTGTGGTCAGAAATGAAGTTTGGAGTTCCAAGTATTCATGATTGTTGTCAACTGTTTTAACTGTCAACTCTAAGGATAGTGTGAAACATTATTATACACATAACAAAGAACAGCAGAGTCACAGCTAATGAAACCATCACACAAATGACTTCACATTGCTCTGCCTTTTAAAGCTCTTCAAAAATGGGGGAGGGAGTTAAATTCTCATCTGAATTACTCTGTGTTTTGTAGTTCCAGGTAATTCTTTTCACAGACACATCACTCTTCACTGACAATGCTTGGTTTTGTCCTGACTGAACTTGAAGATCCTTCAGACAAAATGAAAATATATTCACTCAGAAGAGAGATCTTTAATGGCTCTAGTTATTTTAATTAGTTTAAACTAAATCCAAGATATAAAGAACATTGCTTTACTGACAAAGCTAAGTGCTGATTTTAAAAATACTATCTTTGATATCAAAGTCTGATGGTATCTGACTTTTTTTCTGCCAAAATATGGTGCCAGCATCTTGAATCTGTCCAGTGCAAGACTTTGTAGTAGCAAAATTATTTGGTTTTAAAGTTTAAGTAAGTTTAATCAGAAAATGAATAGTAGTTACTATATGTATATTAAACAGTGATCTTGTATAACATCATTAAGGAATAACAGCAAGCTAATAGACTTCATTTACGTATAAATAAGAGGTTAGAAACTGGATAATTGAAAGTAATTATTAAACCCCAAACTTGACACGTTGGTCTTCTGAACAGTGTTAACACACAACAGTGATCCAAGCTTATGAATAGCTGAATTAGGATATATAATATAAAAGAAGCAATTTACCTTACAAGTAATGTTCTCAAACTATGGGGAGAAAAGGCCAGTTTTCCACTGGTACTAACAAGTTTAGGCATTAACATGCTGTTTCAGTGTTTCTCATGGAAAGGAAAGTGTTGAAAAAAGCACAATGTGTTCTGCAGAGTATACATAAAAAGAGCAGAAGTATTTGAAAATTCCTTTTCTAGTCACTTTTTGAATCTTTTATCCTCCTTTCTTTCTTCCCCCCACTGATTGGCACCAGTAATTCCAGTCAGATGTAAATAAAGCAGAATTAGGAAATGCCCTGCTGGTCTCCTTCCTAAACCTGGAGTGCCAAGCAGCCCATTACAGACTGAAATTTCTCTGCTTGATGCTCATCATTTCACAACTGACAACATTAATTAGATTTTAGTGGGGTTATGTTCCATCTGATAGAACTAATAAACACTGCAATGAACAGAATTGCTTGGTCTGCTTTCCTCAATACAAATCATACCATCAGAACAGCAAGACATCTGCATCATGTCCTGACACACAGCACAGCTCTGCTGGATGGATGCACAAGGAGGAACCAACAGGAGCAACCGGGATGAGCAGGAGGAGGGAGGGAGTGGAGCTCCTCCAGGGTACAGTGGTGACATGCAACACGTTCCTGGCCAGCGAGGGGACACTCCTGCAGTGATACATTCAGCTCAAGAGGACACTGCTTGAAGCAAGAACTTAGAGCAAGTCTTTAGTTGCAAAGTCATCTGATTGAAACAGCCACTACAACACAGATCCTGAGGGTGATAACTCACGTTAGCATTTGTGTCAGAGGTTACAGACTGCCCACGTCAGACTTGCAGTTTGCTGAGGAACAGAACGTACAACTGGATCTCAGAGCTTCAGCATGAAGAAACTATTCCTTAGGAGCAGTTTAGCTGCCATTAGTTCCTCTATGGGCTAAGGAGCCATCCAGTCTAAGTTGAGGTTCATTGTCTTAGTTGCCAGTGCATACACAGTTCCCCCAAAACAACTCAACACACCTATTGTAAGTACAGCAAAAGTCCAGCTCAATATGTGTTAGGCATCACTGGAACACCTGAAGGCTTGCTGCTTTTTTCCTGATAAAAAAGGTATGAAACATGACATCTGTTTCTTAAATTCTCAACACTGAAATCAAGAGGTCTCATCAAAATGACAGCAGGCCAGAATAGCATTTATGCCAACAAAAATTATCATTACCCACTCAGCACAAGCTCAATTAACCCAAGTTTTTATTTTTATGCTCCCCCAAATCTGCAATTTCTATATATTCCCCCTCCCCAGATATTTCAAGCTACAAACTTATAAAGTCATTTTATATGTGAAATGACTTAAACGTAAACTTTCTTCCAGATTATAAAAAAAAGTAAAATAAACTCAGAACCAACAATATGCAACATTGAGGACTGATTTTTTTGAAGTCTAGATGAAAGTATTTTACACACTCACACGCTCTCTCACACTTAAAAAAAGATTAAACACACCCAGTTGAAAAAGGGAGCATTTCTTTGGGGAGGAGGGAAGGTTTGAGTCTGAGTCAAGAAAGGTATTTATAGTTAACCAATAACATTTTTTTCCAGCTTGCATGCATAGATGAATTAGTCTCTATCTGGGGTCTAGCAGTGCAGTAAACTGCATCCTGTTTGCATCAGCTATACAGTTTGCTTTTATAAATCATGAAAATGGTGTCCTTTGGTAGATATATAAGCTTCCATAACTTAAATATAGTGTAAGTGTCAAACAACGAAATAACTGTATTTCCTGGAATATCTGGCAAAACTGAGTCTAAAAAGTTGGCAACAGTCTCTATTTAAAAAGTTTAATTTGTAAACATTATAGGTTAATACTTTAAAAGCCATTAAACTGTTGCCATCTAAACACAGATTATTTTAAAGCCAAAAGCCAGCATAAATAGCTATTTACAGATTTAAGAATATACTGTTTAATATTAACCAAGTGCCTAGCTAGAATGAACAGTACTTAATTTCTTATAAAATATTTCAAATTTCAAAGAATTCTTTGTGGTTTGGTATATGTTCTATTAGGCATTTCACAACTACACAGCAGAATCCTGTGACAGTGTAACTACAAGAGCAGCTCTCACCTAAAGGCAAATTAACTGGTCTTAGTAAGGCTCTGTGAAGCTGTAACACACTGTACAAATGCTCAGGGTTCTCTAAAACCTTCAAAAATATTTTTGGAGCATTAGTCGTAATTCACTTAATGCTGCAACTCCACAAGCAAAAGCCACCTGAAGTCACCTCAAAAAGAAAAGGTTGGGGTTTTTTTCTGTTTTAAGTGTCTATTTGGTCTGTAGAAGCTCCTGCAGAAGTGGAAAGTGTTACCTCGCTGCTTTCTTTGTCAGTTTTTCTTATCTAGTAAGAACTTAACTGGCTAAGTTGCTTATTTTGGGACAGGCCACCTGAACCAGCTAATTCTGTCCTCCTTACTTCAATTACTTTAATGCATAACCACACATCTAGACTTAGGAAAATCAAACATAAAATTAGGGACATGGACATTACTTAAGTGTCGACACCACGGTGTAACTCATCACTTCAGACTTTCTTATAAATTATGATTTAACCCCAACAAAAGCCCCTTTAAACCAAAGCCTTCTCAACATGACTGTAAAAGTTATGAATTGCACCCACAGGCTATGGCATTATTTGAATAGAAACCAAATCTGGGAACTCAGACTTAGGCAAATGATACAACAGAACGGAAGAAACATGCCCAAAATCAGCATAAAGCAGATTAGTGAGGAGTTACCAATTCCCTCCTTTCACTCATTTGGCTGTTTGATTTTGCCACTGGTTTCCCCAGCAGCATGTACTCCTCTGTTATGCACCATGGGGTAAGGAAAAGCTGCACTGCCACAAGTATAATTTAGATTTGCAAGCCGTGAGAGAGCTTTAATGCTACCTGGAGGTCTGCCTGGGCTGACTTTGTATCCTGCTGCTTTAGTCGTGCCCAAGGGTCTGCCTGGACTTGTCTTAAAGCCGGCTGCTTTGGTGGTGCCCAGGGGCCGGCCCGTGCTGGTGCGGTACCCCGCCGATTTCGTGGTCCCTGACGGCCTCCCGCGCTTCCCGGAGCGGGTCAGGTTTTTCTTTTTCTTCAGTTCATCTTTTGTCTCTATGTTCCTGCCACTGGTGGTCTGCAAGTGTGCCTCGGCCAAGGCGTCTGGTCTCTGGCAGGCCATGGGTTTGTGGCCCACGGCGTGGCTGTACTTGCTCTGCTGGGTGGCATAAAGGTCAAACTGATCCGCGGCTCCCACATTGTCTTCGTTAAGGCAGGAGCTCTTGCCAGTCCCACAGAAAGCTGGGTTACTGCTGGCAACAGGGTGCATCATTTTCTACCAAAAATAAGAGAGAAAAACATGTATCAATATATGATGATACTGCAGCATTCTTGGTTGTAGTAATGCCAAGGTCATGGGTTCAATTCCCTGTGTGGGCCATTGACTTGAGAGCTGGACTGGGTGATCCTTGTGGGTCCCTTCCAACTCAGAATAGTCTGTGAGTCTGTGAAAAGCTACCTCTGTTTCTTAAAGTTAGCCTGAATTACTTTGTCTATTTTTAGTAAACAGTACTGGTGTCAGTAAATCATTTTTTAAAGTGAGTTTTATTAAGCTTTCACTTGAGGTTTTGCACAGTAACCTTTATGCATAGTCAAAAGGGCAGTTTAAACCATGTATTATTCAGATAGGTGTAAGTTAAAAAAATGAACAAGAGCATTTCAGCAACCAAGATATACAGTATTTGCTTACCCACTGTGATTTCACAGAATCCCAGACTATTCTGAGTTGGGAGGGACCCACAAGGATCATCGAGTCCAACCCTTAAGTCAATGGCCCACAGAGGGGATTGAACCCATGACCTTGGCATTTCAAAACTTTTCTAACCAAATCTCATCTAAATTTTAGTTGTTCTAAGATTAACCTGTGACTCAGCCAAGGAAAGATTTGGTATCACTCTCTTGTTTTAGTAAATATACGGTCCTAAAGATTTTTTTTGTTTGTTTAACTGCAGCAAAATATTAAAGTGCTAATCAGTTTTGTCATGTCACAATCAGCATCAAAGAAAGAAACAGGTAAGGCATTCAGCGAGGCAATGATTGGGAAAGCAGAGGATGAAACGAATCTGTAACCAAGCACAAGGTGCTGGATTGCACAAATGCCACTGCTGTCCTCGTTGGGAGAGGGTGTACCAACTGCTGGTAATGCCAGCACTGAGATTACTCTGGGAAATAAAATTATATTTTCACCCGTTCAACTGTATTTGTTCTACAGCTTAAATAAGTTGCAAATACTCAGTTTAAGATAATAACATTTAGCCATGCTGAAGACAAGATTAAGCCAGTAAATATCTGGCCCATCAGAGTTGTTTCTGTGCCCTGCAGTCATGCTTAAGACACCAAATTTTTCTCCCTGTGATGAATTTCTCTAGTAGATAAGGTCTGGAAGATTTATTGCATTTTCCCTCCAATAGTCTGGAATATCACCTACAACACCACCATTTAAACTCTGCCATTGATTACTGAATTTATTTGGCAGTCAGGAATGTCTCCCCCCAGCCAGAGAGAACGTACACAGCAGAAAGTCTGTTTACCCTGGAGTAAATCCCCGTGCCCTTTTTCCCCTGATTACAAGGGATACATTCCCTGCTGGAACACCCAATCCACCCTGGCTTGTCAAACGCACATTACAGTGAGCATTACTCTTGTGCAAATACATTCATACATGTCAAATAGTGAAATTATGATAGTAATATAGTCTAAATATTAGATGTTCTAGTAGAGATAATCCAAGTGCTACCATGCTGGTGTGTTGCAGGGGTACAGTAGAACAAAAGTGAAACCACTGTTATTGCAGGTGTTAACCAGCAAACAAAACAACTCAGAATAATTTGCAAGCCTGTGCTTAGCAAAAGACAAAGGAAATAAGTTCAGGTCAAGAGACCAGCCAGACTCTCCTGTGCAGCAATAAAAAGGAAGCTTAAGGTTTTCTACAATTAGCATTCAAAAAAACAAAAAGTTACCTTTCTTTAACCCCACTAGAAAAGGGCCTGCAATATCACAAAAAATAGCTGAGATTTCTCATGCTGTGTAATTGCAAACAGGAGGGTTCCAATAAAGCCCTTTTGCTGCAGAGAGAGTGAAGCCCTGGAAGGCTGTTCAACTGTTTGTTGGTGCTCCAGAGACACTTGGAGCAGTGAGCAGCACTCTGGTTTCAGCACTCATTTAAACACAGGAATACTGGCTTTGGCCCTGAAAAGCTGCTCCGACTGCCACAAAGCAGGATCAGTTCAGCTGCCCAGGATCCAAGGAGTACAGCAGAGCTGGGGAGAGGCACTGAATAAAACAGGCCCCTGGTATTTCTCACGAGACCAACACTCCTCAGACCTGTTCCTTCCAATGTTATGTTCTTACTCCCTGCTGTTTCTCCTCACTACACTCGGGAGGGTTTTTCCTGCAGACAGGATCCATCTTTCCAGGGCAGAACCATCACAGGCACTGCGAGGCAGTGAATTTATTCCTGCTGGAACTGCCAAATGCTGGAGCCTCATCACCACAGGCATGTTTTGTGTCTGCTGCAACACCACTGAGAGCTCCCAGGAGCTCCAGCTTCACACACAACACCTGGCTGAGGCTGTTTTACCTTCCATCTGGCAACAAGCAGCTCACTGGAATGGATGAGCAACGAAAGGCACACAAATCAGTAACTGTTTAGAGCTTCTTACAAGAGGAAGCTTAAACAAACCCCAATCTTGGTGGAAAGCTGCCAATGGGATTTTTTTTAATGCTTTCCTCCCATCCCCACACCATTTTTCATCAAACCATGAAAATTTCAAGTAGCAGCCAAAATTCCTATTCTGTGTTTTTTAAGATTTTTTTTTTTAAGTTTTGAAAAGGAAATCTGTAATCGAGCTTAATTACCCTAACATGGACATCTCCAGCATGGCTTTACTCACTCACATTACAGCAGGGAATAAAAGAATGTAGTGAGTCTCTCTGTAGAGTGGAAGCAGGTTTCTTGGCAGGGAGATACACAGTATAAAGAAGAATTGGTATAAAATGCAAAGCTATGCCAATTTAAAAATCACACTCCAGCTAAATTGTATAGCCCAACACACACAACTTTGTGTGCAAGCATTCTTGAATAAAACCCACCAGAAAAGTTTCCAACAGAATAGAACTTGCTTGTTTTAAACCTGTAAATAGACACGTAAAAATATTTGCAACAGTTTACTTAAATCAGTTTTTAAAGTGATTAAACTGACTGGATGAATGTCTCTGTGTAAACAAATAGTTAAGACCAGGCACTGCAGTGAGGAAATTTAGTTTTATTTCAAAATGATTCTTACTGGAAAGTGACTGTAGAGGATTTCTGTATGGATCTTTTTCTGTCTGGTAATTTATATCTATAGAAATGCTGGGAAAGGGAGGAGGCAGTGGATAAGTTGGCTTTGGGAAAAGAGAGGCAGCACTGGAGCTTCCCACACAACGAAGCATGGAAGCTCCACTGCTGCTGGAGAGAAGGATCCATCCAGCTGGGCCCTGCAAAGCTTTAGTGCAGGGGATAGACATGGCCAAGAGCCCTCCCTGTACCCCAAAATGCAGGTTAACACCCTGCACAGCCCTGGCTTTCAGCTGCTAAGGCTCCCACCACTGATATGGCCCATCCCTGGAGGTTTTTAAACTGAGATTGGCCGTGGCACTGAGTGCCATGATCTGGTAAAGGGGCTGGAGTTGGACCAAGGGTTGGACTTGATGATCTCGGAGGTCTTTTCCAACCCAACTGATTCTATGATCTCTCTCCAGGCTTGAAACCCTGCAGAAAATCCCCATTCACGACTTGTTCACCACACAAAATTTTAAGGTCAAAGCTACTCCAATCACATTACATAAAAACACCCTCTTGCTGTCTTTGGCTTTCACCCACCATGCCCTTTGCCTCTTCGTGGGCAGCATCAAAGATGAAACCCTTGATGAGCAGAGAAGTTCTCAAGCCCCCCAGAACAGGTCCTTGTTGAGCAGCTATTTTATCCTGAGTGCTGGACCTGTGACCCATGATCTGCACTGAGCAGAATAATCAGTTCCAACCCAAGCAGCACAACTGCTCTGCTCTCCCCCAGCCCAGCCTGTGCTCTGTGTCCTGCTGAGCTCCAGAACAGACCTGACTCAGCAAGTGCTCCTGACTCCTGCTAAAACACACATAAATCAGAGCAAAGCAGAACCAAACTGGAAGTACATCTATGGTACAGCTCTTCAAATGATGAACACCCAGAAAGGTAAACTGCTCTCGCCAACAGGGACAATTTTGTTCTTAATGGATATAAACCCCACTCATTTTTCCAAGGTTTTCCCTTGCAATAGTTTCAGCAGTGAGGATGGAGCTGCAGGAGCTGCACAGTGCATGGAACACACACAAAGAATGTGACTACACAAGCAGTGACAGTGTCATTTGTGCAGTTCCCTGAGCTCTCCCTGCCAGAGGGGCGAGCACAGCCGGGCTCTGTTCGGGATCTGCCATAAAGGGCTCTCTGTGCCACGTCCCTGGGCACGGGGGCTGCAGGCCCTGGGGAGCCGCAAAGGGCCCCACTGCTTTGCAGGGAGGCTGAGCAGCAGCAGGAGGATTATTTTCCCTTTCCACACTGCAACAGAGATATGGTATCAGTTCTGTTCTTCCCTCTTAGGACAATGTGCATGAGAAATCCTTTCATCACTCACAGAAAAGAATGAATTCTATCAGTTTAAATGTTCTTCAGGTGTCTCTTTTATTGTGTTAACTTGTGCTAAAGTAGGGCCTTACCCAATTTTTAAAACCCTGTAACTGCTTGCATTCACAAAATTGTACCTTACTTTGTGTATTCCCATAAATGTAAATATTTAAAAAATCCTAAGTATGAAATCCTATCAGTGGCACACCATCCAGTGTAACACCTGAACCTACAACTGAATGTAATCTACTTGTGAAGCTTCATAACCAGTTTCTCCACACTGTGCTTATGAAGGCCTTTCTGCAGTCAGTGCATAATAATATGATTTTTCTCACCATCTCACATTAGGTAAAATATATTAAAAACTGCCAAAATGTAAGAAATTATTTCTTTACAGCACTGATTCTCCAAAGCTACTACACAACAATAAACAACTGCAAATAGAAGAGAGAACATAGTTCTGGAAACAGTTTCTCTCTCAATTATTCTTAGTGCAAAAACACTGAGAAATTAACAGCTCCCCAAGCACTACAAGAACTCACAGTACAGTCCTTCCCCCAGTCACCCAGGATCATTTTCTTATGTGAAGTAAAGGAAGAGTTATTTGGAGCTGAAACACCCAGCCCCTTCAAACTGCCCTTCCCCAGTCGTGCCAGGCAGAGGGGGAGCCTTCCCCTCACCAATCTGTGATTCCTGCTCCTCCTCACAGTGCTGCTCTGCCTCACAGCTCCAGCCTTTTGACTCAAACACCCTTGGAGAAAGTGCTCTCCAAAGCCCAAGCACCACCTTTGTATCACAGACAGAGCTCAGCTGCCCTCACAGAGCTGGTGTTGGCAGCACAGGCTGGGCTGAGGGTCAAGTACACTCAACTTCCAGGGTTCATTCATGATTTGATTGCAAAACCAGGCAAACAAGTAACTGGTAGGCTCTCTATCCCTAAAAAACAAGTAAGGCAGAGTTTCACCTGACTAGTATCAGCAAGGGTGTCAGCTGACTTCTTCCCACCCCAAAACTAAGATCCTGTAGGTGATGAGGAACAGGACACTTGACAGGGCTCAGTCAGCTTCACAAAAATTAAGATGGTATCAATGATTTCATTACACTGACACTACTGAGAATTTTGTTTCATAATCAATAGAAACCACTTTGAATCCACACTTTTTCTGTACAGGACAATGTTGCCCTTTCCTCTTCTCCCACATTCCCACTCCTTGTGCCAGCACCAACTACTGTGCAAGAGCAGGGCAAAGCAACACCAGGGAAGTGATCCAGGTGAAAACTAATCCAACCAGAGAGCAAAAGCAACAGTTTGTGGGCAAGAAAGGAACAGAAATGCACATTTCCATTAGCACAGAGACTGACTGAGGGCCCAGGTCAGCCTAAGCCATGTTACCCACTGGCTGTCAGTGACCCACTGATTGGTTCCTGTTACTTAAAATTAAAAAAAAACAGGCCTAAAAAACATGGTCTTAATGGACTTAGAAGTCCTGGATGAGGAGTGTGACAAGTCTCAAAAACAGTGCAGGGAATGGGGGTTGGAAAAAACCCCCACAGCTGGGGATGGAGCAACACAGCCAGGCCAGACAGACTGGCTTTGGAGAGTACAGTGAAACTGCACCCTGATTATTCCGTGGCTTGGTAATTACCAAACTTCAAGGCAAACCAAATATGCATATGAATGATGGAGCAGGTAGAGGTGGATCTTCCTAAAGAAAGGATTATTAGTGTTTGTGAATTGTCCATTCCCCACAAGCTGCTAAACCCAAGCAAACAGGAGCAGTCCTTGCCTAGAACGAGGGCTCTGAGGAGCAGGAGATGCTTATTCATCTCTGTGGGTGTTCTCACCCACCGCTCCTCTCCCCAGGGAGCAGACCTTGCTGCAGTCTGGAACAACAGCTCAGAGAGGTGAGAGGTGCTCATTCATCTCTGTGGGTGTTCTCATCTACCCTCTCCTCTCTCCCCACCCTGCTCCCACAAAGAGCTTCAGAAGCTCAAGAGACAGATCAACCTTCTCCTTCCTGATGTGCTTTTTCAAGGTGTTTCTCTGTGACTGGACTAGTGCAAAATGCTCTGGATACTGTTCCACACACCCCAACAGTGCAAAGGGCTCTGGACACCTCCACACCCCCAAACACAGCGAGGGCAGCACATTTTGTGACACTGCAGAAAGACAAAATCCACTTGTGAAATCTGTTCAGCAATGGCCAATGGACAAACACCTTTTGTTTAAGGCTGTCTCTAAAACCTGAAGGATATGGATAAAGATACACATAAAAAAAAAGGAGTTGTAAGAGAAATCGTGGCATCTGAAGACCAAAATAGAAATAAACAATAATTTAATAATATATTAACTGAGTACTCCTCCTACTCTTTCGTTTGACAATAAAAACCACATGGATAAAAATAACTGTTACTTTCTTTCCATCAAAATAACTGTTACTTTCTTTAGAGATACCCAGAGAGAGCTGCATGCAAACTAAAGGTGCAACTATTCAACAATTAATTCCCCCAGGACTGTGCACAAACCAGTCTGTAACTACCCACAACAACACACAGCCCGAACAGGGGCACAGCAGGGACAGGGTGAGGCTCTCCAGGTGCGCCCAGGGCAGGTGAGCGAAGCACCCGCTCCCTGGGCCCGTCTGGACACCCCTCCGTGTGTGTGTGTTCTTACATCCAGCCCCGCATCCCGGTGTGTGTGTGCGCACATCCAGCCCCGCATCCCGGTGTGTGTGTGCGCACATCCAGCCCCGCATCCCTCTGTGCGCACATCCAGCCCCGCATCCCTGTGTGTGTGTGCGCACATCCAGCCCCGCATCCCTGTGTGTGTGTGCACACATCCAGCCCCGCATCCCTGTGTGTGTGTACGCACATCCCGCCCCGCATCTCCGCGGGAAGGCGCTCCAGGCCCAGGGCGAGCCCCGCACAGCCCCAGCAGGGCCGCGGCCGGGAAGGCTCGGGGCGATGCCCGAGGAGGGCCCGGCCGCACCTGGGGCAGCCCGGCCCGGCTGGGGGACAAAGGGGCGGCGCAGCCCCCGACCCGGGGGTCACCCGTGTGTCCCCCGTGTCCCTGTCCCGCGTGGGGGGCGCGGGCAGGGCCTGGCCTGGGCCCGGCGGCGATGGCGCCGCTCCCCTCCCGCAGTTCCCCTCCCGCAGTTGCCCTCTCGCCGCTCCCCTCCCGCATCCCCCCGCGCGGTCCCGCAGCCCCGCACCCCGCACCCCAGGGCCGGGCCCTTCTCCCAGCGGCGGGCAGTGCGCGGGGCGCGGGGCAGGGTCGAGGTTCCATGTTGCCCCCCGCGGCTCCATGCTGTGTTCCCCCCCG
>JAWWEV010000029.1:8665549-8679916 GCA_035583235.1 Hafferia zeledoni | reverse complement strand
GCCCTTCTGTGATTCTATGGATGTGGCACGGAGTGAGAATCCACCACATCTTGATCCAACCCCACTGTGAGCACCAGCCCAGGGCACGGAGTGCCCTGGGCTGGTGATCACAGTAGGGTTGGATCAAGGGTTGGATTGATGATCTCAGAGGTCTTTTCCAACCCAATCCATTCTGATTCTATGAAATGTCCTGGATTTATGGGAAAGAACAAGACCCTGCATTCAGTGCAAAAGTCACATTAACTGGTAAAGTCCAAGAACTCTGACAAGGCAGGCAGGTGTTTTGTGTACCTGTTCACTGATTCCTGTTCCTCCATAAACACAGACAACTCGAAGCCCAAGGGTCTTTGAGAATTTCTTGCACTCCTTGGTAATCTGCAAAGCCAACTCACGAGTAGG
The DNA here is from genome assembly GCA_035583235.1 of Hafferia zeledoni. Classification (NCBI taxonomy): domain Eukaryota; kingdom Metazoa; phylum Chordata; class Aves; order Passeriformes; family Thamnophilidae; genus Hafferia; species Hafferia zeledoni. Next base: position 8,679,517 of record JAWWEV010000029.1, on the reverse strand, counting down.
TGTCATAATGACAGCTGAAACCCAAAGCAAAAAGCTGTTACAACTTACACAATAAAAGTGAATCCTTTGTAATGGTGTTTACAGCAATTTCCTTCCTATTTTTAAGAATGTAATTGAAAGAAAAAGACAACTGAGACAGTAAGAGATGGGGTGGAAATCTGGACCAAGTGTGACAATCAGGGGAGGTTTGCAGATCCATGGACATGGGAGTGCTCTTGAAACATCAGCACAGTCATCATTAACTAAAACAAGCCAGTCATTAATGGACATCCGTAAGTATTTCTCCCTATAACCAAGAGAAGAACTGAAGACCATCTAAAGCACACACTTGACATTATATTTATTTAAATACTGACTTTGGAAGTAAAATCTTCATACCTATGGGACCTTCTCCTTCTTCTAATGCTCTCTGATCCATAATGTGTCTGAACATGGGCAACAGAAATGCAATGGTTTTCCCACTTCCTGTTTTAGCAATGCCAATCAAATCCCGTCCGTTCATGATTGCTGGGATAGCCTGGGTCTGGATGGGAGTGGGCTTTTCATAGCCATGTCTTAAAGAAAGGGAAAAAAGAGATTTTAAGAACAGCATACAATTTGACAGATGTGAATCACAAAATCAGGCAAAAATATTTTTGTATATCCATATTTACATATATATATATATATATCTCAGTGCCATTCAAAAACATAGATTAAAATGAGCAGCAAAACTATGACATAAATGGCAGAGAATATTTAACAACAATTCAACACTCAGTGATAAACACACTGATGACAGTATATGTAATGTCTACAAACATGGACATGTGGCACTTTGCAACAGAGGAAAAGGTTCTTCTCATGAATGTGGAGCACAGTGAGCAAAATAAAGCACAATACAGTTCATAAAATGCCTGCTTACTTTTTGAGGGCAGTGAGAATCTTCATGGAAATACCACATTGTACCCAGGTCTTTATTGGTTTGGGGCAGCCTTTTCCCTTGACTGTAATTCCCTCCAGCTCCAGCCTGTACACATTCACCTCTGAAACAGAGTTTACAGCACAGTCACATTTGACACTTCTCTACTACCTTGGTCAAAAAATTCTTGCTTTGTCCCTTAACATGAAATACTAATTTTATCACCACCAGAAAAACAGTTTTTTGCCTGTTACATGTAAATACAGGAGGTGGGTGGAAAGGACTCAGGTAATTTCCTCCAATCAAAGGATTACAGATAATTATAACAAGTTATTAACAACAGTGATGCAACTGATTCAGTATTTTTGTGTGTCAAGTTGCTCCAAATGTTCTTTCTACGCCAAACCCATTTGCTGCTCCTCTGCATATTCAAATCCACCATTCTTTTCTTTAACAGTACCCAGGGTGTTCTGGTTGTATTTGTCTTTACCTTCCTGAGTCATTTTAGCCAGTTCTGGTACTTCAACGTAGAAGTTTTTCCTGAAAGGTTCATATTCGATCTTCCCATGATCCACTGGTTCCAGCAGCTTCCTCTGCTTGGTCTGGTAGCCAGTCAGGGCAGTCTGGAGGTCAACCTCCTCCTCCTCTGAGGAATACTGTGGGGATCACAGTGTGGGTGGACATCAGTAAGAATGAAGAGTTTTCATTTATATTTAAACTTTACCCAGCAGCAAGAGGTATCCTCACTGCACTGTCAGTGCCCACACCCTGCACTCTTCAGGCCACACTCCCCTCAGGAAGCAAGAACAGGATCACTGTGTTCTCACAGCAGAAATACAGGACATTTCCATTACCTCCATTGCATCTTGGTCATTCTCCATGAGCTCCCCTTTCTTCTTCTCTGACTCTACAGCTGCCTTTTTGGTTGTCACCACAGTTACCACCTTGGTAACAGTTGGTCCAGACTTCTACAGAACAGGTAAGAAAAATTACTGCATTTTACACAAAACATGCTCTATAAAATACGCACAATATTTGTACTTCTGAAGGCATCATGCTGAGCTTTTTTCTCCATTTCCTTCAGTGAAATTTTAGCAGAATAATGCTTGATGAAAAATAATGCTTCATAAAAACACCAGGAAATTGAATTTAAGGCAAACAGGCATTAAGTGCATCCACTCCTTGCTTTTTTGCATTTCCTCCCATTTTTTCCAAGCCATTTTATTACTAAAACACAAAGTTATCTTTGTCTTTTAAAAATAAGAACTTTTCTATGTGATTTTACCTTTTCACTTCCACCTCCACCTTTCACACTTGTCATATTGAACTTCTTGACCTCTTCTTTTACTTCTTCCATATAAGCATCCAACGGATCTAATTCCTCATCTACAGCCTCATTGCCATCTTTTTCTCCTTCTGCAGTTTCCTCTTCATCATCTGACACGAGCAAGAAAGATGATGATACAACACAGGCAAAGACAAAAGTGCCCACAAGTGCCAAATTATTTGTCTACCCAAATAATTACAGATCAGTGTTATTACTATATAATTTTCCTCATGCAAATCTCTCCAGTTGTTTACTCAAAAATGTATCTTAAACCATCTGAAGCCACAACCAGATTTAGGCTTTGTTATTTTATAGTTTACATTCTGAAGAGTAATTTAATAATGTAATAAAAATATTTTAGGAACTAAAGTATTCTAAGTGTTATATGTAAAATTTAAATACCATCATCATCTTCTAAACTCCATTTTTTCCCCTGTTTCATCTCTTCAATTTCTTTTTTCAGCTCCCCTATGTTTTCCATCGCTTTCTTGCGTTGTTCTTCCCTCCATTTCTCCACTCTTTCTTTTCGTTTTCTCATTTCTTCTTCAAGTTTGTTCTGATCAAAATTCTACAACGAAAACCAAACAGTGAAAATTAATGGTCATTGGCTTCAGCCTGTGCTTCCTCAAACCAGTATAACCATTTCAAGAGCATGCTGTGGCAGACTGGACACCCACAAACTGCCTGGTTTAAATTCTTTATCTTCTAAATTTGTGTTACAAGTCTCTACCTCAGTGGCCACGGCATTTGTGGTGGCATCTTTATCCTTCTCTTCCTCTTTGTCATCTTTGTCTTTTTTCTTTTCTTTGGAAACTTCTACACCTTCTGTCTTTTCTTTAGATCTTGATCTGAAAGGGAAGGGCAAAGTTTCTCAGGACATTCCAGGTTTTCTCAGGGTGGAGGATACACCGTGCTGGACAGAAACAGAACTGTGAACACCCTGTACAGGTTTGGTTTCAAACCCCTCACAAAACACACGGGTAACCTTTGCATGTCAGGGAATTATTTCCTCCAACTACCAGAAATTGCAATTCATGTGCCTTGACTCTGTTCTTCTCATTTCTTCATTTCCAGAACACTGGAACAATTCATATGCCATTGGTTCTGCAGTTTATTTTACACCTCCTTGAAGTCAGCATTTAGAAAGGAGATACTGGAATGTTCCTGTTTGTGGAATTTCCAGAGAAAGGTAAAGGGATCTGGGATCTTGCACAGAAGTGTGAACACCCCCTGAGCCCGTGGTGCTGAGAGACAGAAACACCCCTCCCTGGGAAAAGCTACTCATGGAATGCAAACATAACATGCAGACTAGCACTGGGTACAAAACTCATTTATCACAGGTTTTAGTGTCCTTTCTTGCTTCCAATTTAAAAGAAAAAATGCATCTAAACCACCTATGTGCCAACTTATGACAAGAAATGTAAAAACCACATTAGCCAATTAAATCTCTTTATGCTTTTTTCTTTGGGCTGTTCTAATCCAAAACAAACACTCCACAAGGCTTGTGATTCCAGCCTCTCAGTTTCTGGAGTGCCATCAACTTGCTCATTCTGTACACAGACTGCTGGAACCACTCATGGACCTCCCACTCATTCTGCAGCAGAGTAGGATTGTAACGCTGCTTGCAATTATGTCTGAAGACTTCATTAAGATACACTTAAAACAACACAACCTGCAGTTTCCACACATTTCTGAAGAACACAAGAGTACCTGTTCTCTGTTTTCCTGTTCTTGCTTGGACTGGAGGACCGAGACCGTCTCCCTCTGCTCCTGCTCCGGGAGCGCCTCCTCTCCCTGCTCCGGGATCGCCTCCTCTCCCGGCTCCGCTCCCTTTCCCGGCTCCTGGAACGTCTGACACGGAACAAAAGTGTAGTCACTTGGCACGTGATCGTGGTACAGCGTGAGGAACAGGGCAAAAGGAATCCACCAATCATCAGAAAGGAGGTTGTACCCAGGTGGTCTCTTCTCTCAGGCAACCAACAGTAGGACAAGAGGGGCTCAAGCTCTGCCAGGGGAGGTTTAGGTTGGATATCAGGAAGAAGCTCTTTCCAGAGAGAGTGCTCAGGCATTGGAATGGGCTGCCCAGGGAGGGGGTGGATTCTCCGACCCTGGAGGTTTTTAAGGTGAGACTGGACGTGGCACTGAGTGAGAATCCACCATGTCTTGATCCAACCCCACTGTGATCACCACTCTGTGCCCTGGGCTGGTGATCACAGTAGGGTTGGATCAAGGGTTGGGCTTGATGATCTCGGAGGTCTCTTCCAACCCAACTGATTCTATGATCAAGACCATCAAGACCCTACAAACTCCAGCACCAGCAGCCAGAAATGACTTAGTAAGCACAAAGCCTCAAGCACAGAGGAATCCCTCACAATCAGCAAAGGGACTAACGAGGGTGGAGGAACCTCCACGTTCAGCCCACACGCGTTTCCATCCGCTCCCACTGAAGGGATGTCCTACCTTTGGCGCTTCCTGTCCCGCGACCGAGACCTCCTCTTGTCCCTGCTGCGGGACCTCTCTCGCCGGCGGTCGCGGTCCCTGCTCCTGGAGCGCCTGTCCTCGCGCTTGCCCCGCTTGTCCGACGGGGAGCGGCTGCGGGAGCGGCTGCCGGAGCGCCCGCGGGAGGCGGAGCGCTTGCGATAGTGCCTGGGGGGGTGACAGAATCACGACAGAGAGAACGTGAGCACAACAACCACTGCAGTCAGAGGGCACTGGGCACTGTCAGTGAACAAGCAAATTGTTTATCTTAATTTCCTGGACTTCTTAAATTTCTAAACATTTGTAATCATCTCGTCAAACTGATTAATACACACATATCCCTAATGATGCTGAAATTAGAGGGATTATTTGGCCATACTTTTATTTACAGTACTACTATAAGCCCATCTGAGAACACCAGAACATCAAGAACAATTTTCTTTTCAGAAATCCACTGATTTCCATTGTATAGAGGAAAGGCTGAAGGCTCTTTGAAGCTCCCTCTAAATCTGTCAAACAAAGTGCTCTTTGCTGCTTTTTCTACAATGTAGAATGTTTATCCAGGTAAGGATTTCCCAAGTGCTCCATGGGCAAGCTCTCAAACTGGAATTAAGGAAACACAGCCCCATCAGGATGTGACACTCTGTGGTCAATGCCTGTACCACACTGACAGCAAAAGAAATGCTGTACTATCATCAAGCACCACGACAGAAGCTGAAGAAGCCAGCAAGGCTGGAGGGGTGTGATGGAGATGGGTGTGATGGAGATGATGGGTGGGATGGAGATGATGGGTGGGATGGAGATGATGGGTGGGATGGAGATGATGGGTGGGATGGAGACAGGTGTCTCCTTCTCTCCTCTCACTGATGCTCTGTTATCCCAACCACACCGAGGGACAGAGCAGGGCTAGGAATCTTCTAGGAAACTCTTCAGCTGAGTTTACAGGTCACAGATGGACCTTGACTCTGACCATCTCCTCTCCCTGCAATTCCTGATTTTTGGCCACCTTGCCATAATAATTGCCTTGTTTACCCTCCTGTGGCCCAGGACCCTCAGCCCCTTTCTCCTGACAGGCCCAGCAGTCGGGCTTGGGAAAGCAGGAAGGAGCAGAGAAGGCAGGACTTTAAGCCCCCCACTCCTTTCCCTTTCATCACCACCACACTGAGTTCTATTTAAACAGTTCAGCACTGAAAATAACAGTTTATTTCAGTGCATTTATATTCAGCCTGTATAATGCAGTGTATTCAGGTACCACGTGCACACACACTCAGCACAGCACGGTGCCCACACGGTGCCCACCAGGGGTGCAGCTGAGGGCAAGGACTGTCTGTCAGCACCGAGATTTTCTGCTTCTTTCCCACCTCTGTCACTAAATGCCAAGGGATCTGCTCCACACTTCACCCCCTTCTTATCTTTTAGGTTTAGAGAACTAACTTTTAGTTTATTTTTTTCTCTATAGTGTGCAATAAAAAGAGATGATTTCAGGTTGCAAAACGCTCAGACTGATGAACGTTTCTCTGCAGGATCCCCAGCACACACAGCCCCCATCCATCTCCACCCACCATCCACTCTCACCCAGTGCACTGAATACATTCCTTCACTTTGAAAACCTTATTACGAGTTAAAATAGAAAATTAATACAAGTCTAAGCACACTGTTTACATTATTTTACATTATTTTTAGCCCAAACAGCAAATCCTTGTCATTATCAGCAGAGCAGCCGCACTGGGACAGGCAAAGGAGTCCTGCAGGCTGGAGTGGCCTCGGAGTTCTGTTCGGGAGGTTCCAACAGTGCCCTGTCCCACCCAGCGCTGCCCGACTCGTTTGGAGATAATTAGATGGACGTGCGGGAGCGCCCAGCCCTGCACGGAATCACTATCTGAGTCCAACGCTGTTGACAGAATTCCAACTCATCTGCCTGCCTGGGTGCAAAGCCCGTTACGGACCCGGGGGCTGCAGCGGCCGCTCTGGTGTTCAAACCCGCTGGTTTGAGTGACCCGGGACAGCCCGGGAGGCGGGGGCAGCCCCGGGGCAGCGGCGCGGTCGGTCCGGTTGGTGCCGGGCGGGCTCACACCGCGGCCGGGGGGGCTCACACGGCACCCGGGGGGGCTCACACCGCGGCCAGGGGGGCTCACACCGCGGCCGGGGGGGCTCACACGGCACCCGGGGGGGCTCACACCGCGGCCAGGGCACGGCACCCGCCGCGCTGCTGCCCCAGCTCCGGGAGCGCCCGAGCAGCGCCCGGCCCGGGCCCGAACCGCTCCACAAGGCGCCCCGTGGTCGGTCCCGCTGAGTCCCGGCGAGCCCCGGCCGGGCGGACGCGCCCCCGCGGCCCCCCAGCCCCGGGCCTGCCCCCAGCCCCGCCGCGCCGCCCCCGCCGCGCTCTGTCCCCGCTGTCCCGCTCCCTCCGTGCCCTCCCCGCGGTGCCCGCCCTGCCCTGCCCGGCCCTCACCGGGACTCGCGGCCCATGGCGGTGGCAGCGGCGCTCCCGCTACACGGCGGCCGCCATTCCGCGCCCGCTCGGCGATCCCCCGGGAGCGCCGCCCCTTCCGGCCGCGCCCGCCACAGCGCCCCCCGGCGGCCCGGAGGACTCACCGCCCGCAGGGTCCGCGCGGGTTTAACGGGGAACGAGTCTGGAAATTCACCTTGCACAGAAACACGTACAGAACACGGGGAGGATAAAAACGGCATCAAAGGGGGTCCCTTCTTCGCCAAAGGGCCTTCCCTGATGGCCATTTCTCCATCAAGGTCTCCTCATCAGCAGCCGCCCCTGCCCGAGCTGAGCAGAGTCACTTTCCATCATTAAACATTCATGGCTGTTCCAGGTTTGTACACGGTATTTTTGCATTTTATTTGTATCACGTTTGGGCATATAAATAGAGAATCAGAACACGGGTAGGTTTTGAACAAACTCATTATTTACATATATCAACCTTAATTTAAAAGACCTTAACTTCAATTTGCTGAAACTCCTGTCCAATACAAAGAAATAGCCCTAAGTCAGAATTCTCTGCAGCCCCTACACCTGTAACATCACACTCCCTAACATAATCAGTTAAAAAAACCCTGGAAATGGTCAAATCAAGACATACATTCTTGTTTTCGGGTACATACAAACATGTATCTCATTTAGGAGTCACAAACGAGGCACCAGAATTACAACTTTAACAGGACAGAATGGGCAGGAAGCAGGGCCAGATACTTTGGAGAGGGATCATCAAACACTTCTGCTCCCCAAGGAATTTCTGCAGACAAAGACCAAGTTAAATAACTGTCCTATCATGCTAAGAAAAGGCATCAGCCTGGATTACCTGCAAGTCCAGATTCCAAACAGAAAACTACAAGATGAAAACACTACTAAATTTATCTTCAATAGATACTCTTAGAAATTATCACTGTTAAAGTTGACTGTTTGGAATGACATTTCCTTCCTCTCACTGTGCAAAATTTGTAAGACATTGAAAACAAAACAGTTTCCCTTTTAAGTGTTACAAACACCAGAGCACAGATTTGATGCTGCAGGTTGGGTGCCAATACACACAATTTCTCCCCCATGAGATCAACTGATAACACAAAAGAAAAGGCATCAGGAAGCACAGGAATGAGCTGCACCAGGGTTAGGCTGCTGAAAACTCATCAACAGAGGAGATTAATTTTGTTTCTTCTTACTTTTTGATTAATGACATTTGTAAGCACTGGGACTTTCTTGGTGTTGGTCTTGCTTGGCTCTTTTCCACAATAACCATCCAATGAAATGAATCACAATCACAACAAATCATGTATAGCAAGGCAGGATCAGCACAACAAAGTGAGAAGTTTCACCAACACTCTCCAGAAGCAGCTACTTGGTCCAACATTCTGAATTGGAGCATTTGAACAGAACACGGGGATTTGTTTCATTCAGAGCTTTCTTTAAAAAATGGGAACACCACAAAACGAGCAGGTCTTGTTAGATAAGGTCATACAGGATATACAGACATGGTTCTGCTGAAGGGAACTCTCTTCTTGTTCCCACTGAAAAGAGCAAAGGCAGCTTTGTAAATATTTATGGAGGGGGCTGAGAAGGGCATCATTAACAAATAAATCATCCACTGACACTGGCACCCTACTCTTCACATAGGAGTTAAATAAACTGAACCAACACAACTGGCAGCCTGGGACCCTGCTCTTCCTTTCCCAAAATGTCTGGATTTAAGGCTCTTTTCAAGCATTTGAACAGGTAGGAATTCTAAGGAAGGTTTAGACCTGTCTGCACAGTCAGACGTTAAAGGAACAGTCCAGAAAGGTTCAGTGTGGCTGCTGTGTGGGACTCCACAGCCATCACGGGGCTTCAGAGCCAAAAACCAAAGCAAGTTCATGGCAGAAGATAAAAGTAAAGAAATAGACACAAAGGTCTGTGAAAACATCTCCCATTTTGCTGTAGGTGTCCATGGAGCGGCTGATCACCTCGGCAGGGATCCCAGAGAGCAGCAGAGCCGCCGTCAGCACCGTGGTCTTCACCTTCTTCTCACACTGAGGGGGAAAAACACAGGATCCTGTTAGCCCCTCCAATCCAGTTCTGCTTTATGTGTCCCCAGGCTGGGCCAACTCCCCACATTCCCAAGGCAACTGCCAAGGGCAGCTGGTTGGGTTGATTCTCCACATTCCCAGTGCACTGCCAAGGGCAGCTGGTTGGGTTGACTCCCCACATTCCCAAGGCAACTGCCAAGGGCAGCTGGTTGGGTTGATTCCCCACATTCCCAAAGCACTGCCAAGGGCAGCTGGTTGGGTTGATTTCCCACATTCCCAAGGCACTGCTAAGGGCAGCTGGTTGGGTTGATTCCCCACATTCCCAATGCACTGCCAAGGGCAGCTGGTTGGGTTGATTCCCCACATTCCCAAGGCACTGCCAAGGGCAGCTGGTTGGGTTGATTCCCCACATTCCCAAGGCACTGCCAAGGGCAGCTGGTTGGGTTGATTCCCCACATTCCCAAAGCACTGCTAAGGGCAGCTGGTTGGGTTGATTCTCTGCAGACACTCTGCAGGATTCCCAGCCCTCATCCCAGACAAGGATTCCTGCTGGGCTGGATCTCCTGGAGCTGAGCAGAGCAAATGAAACTCATCCCAGCTATTCTGCTGAGGCTGGGGCTGAGCAGCTGCTCCTGCAGGAGGGGGAGGATTCCCAGACAGGGCAATCTGGGTGTAACAAGCCAGCACTGGCATCTCCACTGGATTAATCTCATTACACTGATTGGCAGAAAATAAAATCACAGAATGGTCTGGGTTGGAAGGGACCTTAAAGCTCATCTTGTTCCAATCCCCTGCCCTGGGCAGGGACCCTCCCACCAGCCCAGGCTGCTCCAAGCCCCATAAATACTGATAGTTTTCTAACAGTACAATTATTTAGAATTGAAAACTGTTTCTATTTTAGTACAAATTAATTTGGCAGTTTTATCCTCTGAACTCAGAAATGCTCCAAAACCTTTTGAGAGCTGTCCCATCCTTAGGATGAGGAATCCCAGGAATGCAAAGTCTGACAGGCAGGTAAAGGTGACAGTGGCTGAAAACTCTGGTGATTTGACCACACTTACTGGATATCTTAATTTAACACAATCTAAATGAAGCTTTCAAGAATATTTCTAAATTTCATGAGAGGAAAATGAAGGATAACAAACAGATTGACCTCATCCAGGTAAGAGCAGTAAAGGCATGTTGAAATGTTTAAATTCTGAGACTGAAGAGCTGATTTTAAATACAGCAGAAACAAGATCAAGATGCAGCAGATGAGCTGGTGCAAATCTAAGGCTAATTCTGCTGGTTTGTGCTGTGACATATCAGCTTAGAATGACTATTAGGATATACTTAACTACAAAAGAGCTGCTGATTTATTCTGATTTTCTACAGGTAATGTATTATTCCTTTTAAAATGTAAATTCTCCCTTTTAACTATGGATTGAACATCATTCAGTCCCACTTTGCACCACAGACCTGACAAACTCATCAGCCTAACAAACACCTCAGCACAATTACCTGATGTAAATATATAAAGCAAGTGATAGAGCAAATCTGGCTAATAAGCAGCAAGTTTCACACACAAATTCATGTCTCATTCCAAGCTGCCACTCAAACTGGTACCAGCAATGCAATGCAGAGCCCTTAAACCCACATTCTGCCTCATATTTCAGCAAACACTCCCAAATTTCCTCCAGATCTCACATGCAGAGGAGCTGCTGACAGAGCAAACAGTAACCAGGGAAGAGCATGGTCTAGGAAAAAAGCAAATTTCCTGGAGACATGAAAGAACTGCCTGGATTTGCTGCTCAGGTGCTTTTAATTAGGCTGCAGCTAAACAAGCTGCTAGTCCAGGTTTTCACAGCAACTTTAAAAAGATTAGGACTAAATCTGCAAAGATTAAAAATTAGTTTAAACTATCAGTTTAAACACAACTCTACATTTAAAACAAGAGAATATTTCACATGCATTGGTCCTAAAACAAGACAAGTTTAACTTTAAAATACTGCAAATTAATCTAACTGTGAAAAAAATATATTACCTTTGGAAAGTACTTGGACAGTCCCATGTAAGCAAGTTGTAGGGTAAGAAATGGTGCAAATATTGACTGAAGGAACAGAAAAGAATATACAAAAATTAACTTGGGTCAGAAGCAACAGCTAAGAAATACAGGAATTTAATGCTTCCTAAGACAGGAAGGAAAATTAGCAGGTAAAAAATAATTTGTGGAACACAGCAAGAGTTTTTTTGAACACTATAAACCTCAGTAGACAAGTTATGTGTGATTCTCACTCAGTGCCACATCCAGTTTCCTCTTAAACACCTCCAGGGAGAGAATCCACCCTTTCCAATCCCTGATTACTCTCTCTGCAAAGAATTTTTTTCTGATCTCCAGCTTCAATTTCCCCTGGCAGAGCTTGAGCCCATCGTGCCCCCTTGTCCTATTGCTGAGTGCCTGGGAGAAGAGACCAACCCCCACCTGGCCAGAACTTCCCTTCAGGGAGTTCCAGACAGTGCTGAGGTCAAGCTCTGCCAGGGAAAATTTAACTTGGAGAGCAAGTGAGAACTTGGATGATTTTGGAGATCTTTTCCAACCCAACTGATTCTGTGATTCAATCCCCTGTGTGGGTCGCTGACTTAAGAGTTGGACTCGATGATCCTTGTTGGTCCCTTCCAACTCAGAACAGTCAGTGATTCTGTTGGCCCCCTGACCTACCCTGGCCACGCAGACGGAGCAGAACCAGTCGCCCTCGGGCACCTCAGTCATCCTGGGCCGGTGACAGTAGAGGTGACACCCGCGGTCGCAGCCGTCGCACAGCAGCAGGTGCTCGTCGTCGTCGCCGCGCCGGCACACCAGGCAGGTCTGGTGGGGGGAGGGTGGGCTCAGCCAGGCTGGGTGGGGGGCTCTGCCCCTCCCTGCCTGCCCCCCCAGAGCGGGGTCTCACCACTCTGTTCACAGACTTCTCCCAGGCGATGGATTTCTCCAGCTGGAGGATGCAAAGGGCCACCTGCGCCGCGCTCCGGCACCGCTCCAGCGTCTGCCGCCACGTCCGCACCCGCGGCGTGATCTCGTAGGCTCTGCGGGCACAACGGGGGGCTCAGCCAGAGCTGGGGGGCCTGGGCTGAGTCCCACAGGTGGGTGACACACCCAGAAGGGATCCTGCACCCTGATGGATCCCTCATGCCTAGCAGGGGTCCTGATTCCCAGGAGAGACCTTCATCCCCCCCAAAAGAGACCCCAATGGCCTCCAAGAGACCCTGGGAGGGATCCCCAAATCCCTGGGAGGGATCCCCAAATTCCTGGGAGGGATCCCCAAAGCCCTGGCAGGGATCCCCATTCCCAGGAGGAGCATTGTGGCCCCAGAGGGATTCTCATCCCCAGCACAGGGTTCTGATCCCCAGGAGAGACCTTCATCCCCCCCAAAAGAGACCCCAGTGGCCTCCAAGAGACCCTGGGAGGGATTCCCAAATCCCTGGGAGGGATCCCCATTCCCAGGAGGAACACTGGTGGCCCAGAGGGACTCTCATCCCTGGGAGGGAACCTGCTCCTCAGGAGAGACCTCGGTCCCCGAAAGAGACCCCCATATCTCTGGGAGGGATCTCCAAAGCCCTGGGAGGGATCCCCATTCCCAGGAGGAACACTGGTGGCCCCAGAGGGACTCTCATCCCTGGGAGGGCTCCTAATTCCCAGGAGAAACCTGCATCCCCAAAAAAGGCCCTGATGGCCTCCAAGAGACCTCCAAATCCCTGGGAGGGATCCTCAAATCCCTGGGAGGGATCTCCAAATCCCTGGGAGGAATCCCCATTCCCAGGAGGGACACTGGTGGCCCCAGAGGGACTCTCATCCCTGGGAGGGGTCCTGATCCCCAGGGCAGAACCCCCAGGGACCTTGTCTTGCCCTGGTGGGGTATGACCCAGGAATGGGGGTGGAGAAGGAGCAGAGAGGGGGCTGCCCATGCCCTGGGCCTGCTGGCCACACTATTCTCGATCCAGGCCGGGATCCCACTGGCCTTCTTGGCCACCTGGGCACACACTGCTGGCTCACGTTCAGCCTCCTGTCCATCCAACCCCCCAGGTCCCTTTGCCCCTGGCCGCTCTCCACCCACTCCGTGCCCAGCCCGCAGCCTGGCACGGGGTGGTTGTGGCCACAGTGCTGGTGACTCACATCTCGGTGGGGCCCAGACTCAGCTCCCCAGGGCCGCTCAGCACCACCTTCTCCACCACCACCTCGTGCAGGGGCCACAGCGGCTCCTTCAGGTAGCGGCGCTCCAGGTTCTGCTCCAGCGCCGCCAGCCGGAGCACGGCCAGGTCCAGGGGGTTGGTGGGTTCTCGGCGCAGGGGGAGCCCCTCGCGCCGGCACCGCACCGTGATGTCCTCCAGGGGCTCCACCTTGTGCTCGCAGTACCGAAGGTCGGCCCGCGCCGAGTCGGGGCTGGGGCACGTCCAGCCCTGCGGGAGGATGGGGGGTAAAGGGGGGGCACGGGGCAGGGAGGGCACGGTGGCACTGAGAGAACCAGCCCTGGCACTGAGAGCACCATCCCTGGTACCACAACCACCACCCCTGGCACCACAACCACCACCCCTGGCACCACAACCACCATCCCTGGCACTGAGAGCACCAGCCGTGGCACAGAGAGCACCAGCCGTGGTACCACAACCACCACCCCTGGTACCACAACCACCACCCCTGGTACCACAACCATCATCCCTGGCACTGAGAGAACCAGCCGTGGTACCACAACCACCATCCCTGGCACTGAGAGCACCAGCC
>JAWWEV010000029.1:8639316-8655398 GCA_035583235.1 Hafferia zeledoni | reverse complement strand
TCCACCCCCTCTCTGGGCAGCCCATTCCAATGCCTGATTGCTCTCTCTGTAAAGAATTTTTTTCTGATCTCCAACTTCAATTTCCCCTGGCAGAGCTTGAGCCCGTGCCCCTTTTTCCTATTGCTGACTGCCTGGGAGAAGATACTTTACCTAAGCCAAGCAATAAAAACAAAACTCAGGTTTATGACTTAGAAAGCACTCTGAGACAGACATAATCTTATTCTAATGCTACATCCCAGAGGATATTGCTCTGAGGATGTGACCCATGATACCCACCCAAGGCCTGAGCACACTCACCCATGTTGGCCAGGAGCCCAGTGATGGCCTGCACATCTGCCCCCAGGTACACATCACTCAGTGTGGTGACAACAGGCAAGCACATGGTGTGCACACGAATCCGTCTTTCACCTGCAAGGAAAGAGAACTGTTGTCTCCCAGCAGACTTGCTTTTTGAAACACTGAAATGCCACTGTTTGCTTGACCTAATTTATCATACAAATGGTGAATCAGGCCAGTTCTAGTAGCTTTTAAAACCAGGTTCAGTCTACCTACTTTCAGACAAAAACCAAGTTTCTCAAAAAACTTTGTCTGAAAGAATTATAGAATGGATTGGGTTGGAAAAGACCTCCGAGATCATCAAGTCCAACCCTTGTGCCAACTCCACTCCCTTTACCAGATCATGGCACTCAGTGCCACGGCCAAGCTCAGGTTAAAAACCTCCAGGGATGGTGAATCCATCCCCTCTCCGGGCAGCCCATTCCAATGACTGATTACTCTCTCTGGAAAGAATTTTTTTCTGATATCCAACTTAAATTTCCCCATCAATGACGGGCAGCAGCACATCACAGCTGTGATCCTGATATTAAACTAAGCAGTTTGAATCAAAGTTACTACAGCTGAGTCACAGCTGATAAATGGACACAAAGACTCATCTGAACACTGAAGGTACCACCACGTGTACATCTTACCCTTGCTGGATGTGTACAGGAGAGCTGACTGGAAAGAAACCACCTGTGTGTCAGTCAGACTCTCTTCCACAGACATCTGCACGGCGTATCCCGCGTCCGGGTTCACGTTGGGCAGCGACAGCAGGTCCGTGGACCTCACAAAGAAGTTCCCATGGAAGGTGTGGATGGAAAGCCCTGCGAGATAAGCATGTTTGGGTTTCACAGCTGGGAAATACAGACACTGTCACACATCTGCCACCACTGCAGATGGCTCTGTATGAGAATGTTCCCTCTCAAGGAAATACTGTCTCTTCAGAAAAAGTAAATATCCCAAACAGACAATGAATCCAAAGAAGCCACAAAGCCTAACAGAAAGCAGGAATGAGCAAGGCAATCCACACAGAATAGTAGAAAGTCTCTATAAAAAGTCCATATGGAAATAGAAGTCCAACAAAATTTCCAGTTTTAACCACCATAAAATGGAACTTGAATGCCAGAAAAGATACTGCAAATACAGTCCTTAATAAACTGTCTGATTCCTGGTACTGAATTTTACTTTTCTAATCTTTGCCTTTTAATCATTTAAGCTTACAAAACAGCTAAAATACCAATCAAAACATTCGCAAACAGCAGCAAACACCCACTTCCTCTCTGCTCCACCCCCCAAAAATCCAGGAGAGTGACTTCAAACCTTTGGTGCATCGTATCCTCATGACAGCCTCAAACCCAATTTTTCTAGTCAGGTATCGCTTCAGTTCCTTTTGCAACTTCTCCACCTGGACAGGGTTGTGTTTGTGATGGTAAGACTGGTAGTAAAAGACACTGCCTGCAGAATACCTTGATATACAACCTGAAAGAAAACCAGCACACATTGGAGAGTGCAGACAGTTGCTGCTGCAGTGTTTAAACATACCAGATGAATGCAATATTCCCTTAATCATTAAACTCTTCACACCTGCAAATTGCTCTGCATATAGACACACAGATACAACACAACTGTATCTTCCAGTATGTGTGTAGTTTCAGGTGGGAAATATTCCATTGACCTGAAATTGCAGGTACTTGGTCACTTGAAAGTTTGGTTAAATGGAGAAAAATAATTAAAATGCTAATAAAACTTACTCTAAAAGACAAGCACACTGGTGGTTAAAAGGCATAAAAAGGATGAAAGAATTTCAGCCACTTACACCAGTATCACAAGAATTCTGACTCACTGAGGGAGGATATGAAAATAATTAAGTTAAATCAGGACTGAAAGATTACATTCTATTCACTGTGACTGCTCACCAAGGGTGACTTTGCATCTTGACACAGCAGATTAGTTCAGATCAGGCTCATACACCCAACATTAATGTAGATTCAGCTTTACATGACTTACCTAGGGAAGCCAAGTCAGAATACTGCCCACTAAGAAGAAATAAATCCACTGCAACCTGTTGCCCTGAGCAGTCCAAGGCTAACTTCTTGTAAAAATCAGTTGATGGTGTCAGGTGTATGTCCTGTTAATACAGGGGAGAATTACAAAAGACACAGGAAACTCAAATAGTTTATTGTCTGTTTTCAGAGACACAAATAATTGATTCTCCATCACTGACTACAGAGATATCTTAAAAAAAATCAGATAATTAATCTGTGTTTATATTGCCTGGTTGGATTTTCTATTGTTCTTTCTATGACTTTAAAACAAAGGAGCAAGAAAACCACAAAATCACCCCAGAACAGGCAATCCCAGAAGCACCTACATGTACAGAATACAGGACTGTCAGTTCCCTCAACCTTTTTGCTTTTCTAACCTTTGCAGTTGCTCTTTGGTTTGGCTCTTCTCGTGACTTCAGTGCTCCCATTCCCACAGTGGGAAGCTGCGTCTGGAAGACAGTGATTCTCCCTCCAGTGGGGGACATCAGTTTAAAGGCAGCCTGTAATGCAGGCCCCAGAGCACTCTGAGTTTCCAGGGACTTGGTAAACATCTGTGGCAAGGTCTTCAACAGGTCTTGAATTAGCTACAAGTGAGGAAACACAAGTATTAAGTCTTGGAGTCTTCATATTTTTTGTCTTTCTAGAGCTGATTGCTGAACATACACTCGTGTATGTTGAACAAATAATCATATTAATACTTAAATATAAAGGTAGTAAAGAAAAAGTCATAGAAAAATTGTAGTCTTGTTTCAGGTTAGCAAAAGTTTACCGTGACATAGATACAAGACCTCTTTTTTTTTTTGCTTCAGCCCTGGAATTTGAGCTGGAAATGTTCAAGAGCATTAAGAAATCCAAAAATTACCAAACTGTGTAGATATCACTAGTTATTTAAAATAGTTCTTAGCTCTTACCTCCTTATTTTCATTTAAATTTACTAATAAGTTTTCTGGCATTGGTATAAATACATCTGGAAGGAAAAGAAAAAGTATTTCAATTATCTTTAAAGAAACACTTCCCCCACCATTACTGCATTATGTACTTGCCAACCATTATCCCTATTGAGAAAAGCCCACAGTATCTGTGTATAAACTCATGTAAACATAATTCTGGGGATTTCTTTGTTTCTCATAAGCATTCCTGGGGCTAGAATGCCATGTTAGAGTAGCAATCAACAGGGCTGAAGGATAACCAAGATTATTAAATAAAACCACATGGCAAATATTTCCAGTGTTCATTCTACTCTGCCCCATAACATGCAGTGAAAGGTGACCTGGAATGAAGGGCAGAAATCACCAGGAAATCTCTGGGAATGTGCCCAGCATCAGTACTTGGGATCTCAAAAGGAACCCAGATAACTGTCCAAATGAAGCCAGGAGTTAGGAAAGCTGCCTGCATGGTTTGAGTCATGAGCAGCCCCATTGCTCAGAGACATCAGGGAAATGACTTCATAAGGAACACACACATGTGCCACTTCTAAAGGCATTACTAGAGAGACTGATGATCTGATCTACAAACTCCCACCAGATATATATATTTTAAAGCTTGTCATAACCAGCAGTCATTAGTAGATACTAATCACAGAATTTATTTCTGCATACCTTCAATATCTGAAACTATGAGCATCTGAGGCTGAGAGAGACCTTCCTGAAGGCTGTAGAAATGGATTGTGCTGTCAAATGTTATGAAGCCTATTTTTGTTCTAGTGTTCCCAGGAAGCCTGAAAATGAGACATATGGTGTTCAACAAGATGAAATTTCATTTCTGCAGGCTTTCTTTTTTTTTTGAACATTCACTGCATCTCTCCATGGTTATTACCAAGTAGCTTAACAACTACACTGCAAGAGCTTAACTAAGTCATGTTGGAGAGGGGGGGAAAAGCAAACAAACCAACAAAAAGGTAGCTCATAGTAGAGTCACCTGGCAGAGATGCAGAAATCTTAAGAGGATAATCAGAAATGGAAAAGAAATAAACTGCAAAATACCAAGTGGCATTTCTGTAAGTTCAAAGACCATGTATTTTATGAAAAGTTTATTAGCTGTATGACTCCTTTCAGCAATTGCTCATCTAGATTGCAGCTTCTAAAAAATACAGTTCAAAAGACATCACAAACATGATGTTTATATTCTTTTGGGGATTGGTGAAGCAGATAGGAGAGAGTCAGACTGAAAAACAGGCCTCAGAATTCTCTTTCATACTGGTGCTGATGTGATGGGAAAGGACAACAGCTTGGTGGTACATTTTAACACAACACCAGGAGATTTGTTAAGAGGAATGAAAATAAGAGATTTTAAGAAAAAAAAGAGAACTTACAAGTCCAGATTGTCTAACAAGGTCTGGCAGACTGTATTCAAGTATCCTGTCTCTATTGCATTGTGAGAGACATCAAACACGAAGAGGTACACGGGTGGCTGAGGCGGGCGCAGCTGAGAAAGAAAAGATTGCCTTCACTTTTCAAATAACATTTGTTACATTGGGTTTATTCATTCCACTGTACATTTAAATTGTTAAAACAGCACACAGATGACAGCTAAAACTTCTGACTGCATTTGCCTCTTACTTGGTAATACCCAGAATTTTAGTTTTCCTCCAGAAGACCAACAAACACCTACATATTCTACACACAGAACAACTCTGACATGATAAATGTTTACAAATGAACTATCTGAAGTTCTCCCCAAGAGTTCTCAAATACACTACTTGAAGCAACAGCTGTTCTACAGAGCTGGAAAGCATTCTCTGTAACAGTTTGTTCTGACTTCCCTCTGAAAATAAAACAAAGGGAGAGAATAACTAGAAGTAAATAAAGCCTTACCATGTATTCAGATGGAGCCATAAACTCAATAGTAGCATTCTGGACTTCAGGTCTTTTATGAGGTTCTCCATAAACTCTTGTCACAGGATTATACAGGAATTCTTCAGGAACTATGCAGGTAAGTTTATATATTAGTATTTCACACTGGTGCTGGCTGTGCTGCATTTTAAAACAAATACATCAACTCTTCTGCAGCTGTTGGGCAACACTTCTTGGAGAACCAGACAGGGCAGCTATTTTGTCACCTGCCAGGCCACCCTGGGGGCCACTTGGGCTTCCTGTGCTTTTCCAGGGCCACCTCTGCCCTTGGGAAACCCTTCTGAGCACCCACAGCCCCAGCAGGACCCACAACAACCCCAGCACTGACCCAGCCAACAACGTTACAGCCTCAAAGGTCGAGAGGGGAAAGGTTAAAGCAACCAGCACATTTAACACCTACCATCATTCACTCTATAGCACAAGTTGCATTTCCATCTCCTTTGGTCTAGAAAGCTGACAAAAGGGTTGATGTACGTCCGGCAGGAGCGGCATCTCACGATAATACTGGAAGTGACCACTGGCAGTTGCTGCAAAAGAAAAGCTTCCTGTTTTAAAGCAGCACCACCCTCAGCTCTTCACCCACAGCAACACCACCACCTACACTGTGCTTCCTGGGGAGCTGCTCAGAGCACTCCTGTGCAAGGAAGGAGCACTTCTGCATCCCAACAATTCCTTAGCATGACAGGGAGGAACTGAGCTCTAACGTATCTGACTCTGTAGGTTCCCTTTCCAGGCCTCTGAAGTCTTGAGTTTTATACTGATGGTTTAAGACCAAGTCCTACACCCATTACAGATCAAAAATGAGGGGAGGAAAAGCCCACATCTTTGAGAAGTTAAATTGTGAAAAAAATAACAGTGTTTGAAAGAGGCACTGCTAAATTAGAAAGTCTTCTGTCTATCTGAGGACATCCAAACCCTTTCAGCTTTGTCAAGTCTTAATTGAGCTCAGAATTAGTGCTAGGCTTGGTAAAGGAAATCAATAACTACAACTGATATGTGACAAGATAAACTAGAAATGAGGTGTGTTGCCTTCTGTCCCAGTTTGAGTGCTGTGCTGTCTCTAAGCTTTCAGTTTTTTAAGGTTTGGGAGTTTTGGGGGTTTTTTTAAGAAGTGAAGACTTGAAGGTTTAAAAATGGCAGGGAGAAATAATTCAGAAGAATTACAGTGATCTGGATGGAACAGGGAAATGTCAGTTATTCTGGTAACTTTTCTGGGCCAAGACACCTGCTCTTGTTTTATAATTCACTGTCCAGCTGTGGACTCTAGGAAAGGCACAGTTGATATTTCAGCATTTGAAGTTGTGAATATTTGTCATACCGATAAGTCTTTGAAAGGATGAAGCAGGAGCCCCAAAGGAAGTTTGGCTTTATTCAATAAGGCCTGAGTTTGAGGAATGTTAGTCAGGGTACAGCGGAACAACCTACATGGAGGACAAAGGGTTATTTTCAGAGGCTTTCAGAGAACAAATTATGATTTCAGTAGTACAGTATATTTTTCTAGAGCTGGTGATGGTGAATTTCCATTTCCAGATAAAGGATCTTCTCCATCTCTGCCACATCACTTTGTTTCTGTCTGAGCTTGACTCACATGACTTACTTTGAGTTCTTGTTTTAAATAAATGCTCTTTACACAAAGCTGAGTGGCATTTTAGTCACTCAAATCAAAGTTAAGCCAAACAATATTCAAGGTTGCACCAAGTAAGTGTTATTTTGGAACAAATAAGAACCAGCAAAATTTTTAAAGTTGTTTTAAAACTTACTAACTATAATCAACCCCCCAGTCATTTCCTGAGGGCTCAGCACTCAGTGGCCTCTGCAAAGTGCAGATGTGCATGGCAGGTTTGCAAATCCAGCCCAGCTTGTTTGCATGAGCAGTGGCACAAAGACACTGTTATTTGCTTTATTCCTCATAGAAAGATTTGCAAAGCAGGAAGACCTGGCTACACACAGTTTGGTTGTTCTCCTCAGGGAGATTACCTGAACAACCAACTGCCACAGCCTCTGGTCTGACATTTCCTTTACTCCTTTGTTTTAAAAGGTTATGTTCAATACAGAGGTCACCCACATTTCTGCACTCAGTTTTTTTGGTGTACCTCACTTGAATGAGTTGATTCCTATTTTATATCTTTTCTCAGCCAAACTCACTGCCAGCTATAAAGTTCCATATTTTTCCTCATACTTTGTACACAAGTAACTTTCCCCACTTCAAAAATCAAACCCACCACTTACCACCTTCATCTTAACAAACTGAAGCCCAATTTCAACATTTGCTACTCACAAAACTAAGGAAATAGTTTGTGAAGTTATGTGTCTAAGCAGAAATTTATACCTCTGTTTATTTTGATGAATTATAGCACACAGATAATCTTACTCAGGATTACAGTTGAGCTTCTGGATCTCTTCGTGCAAGTTTGGGACAGGAGCCTTCAAAAGGGTTGGGGGAAGGATATTTCTTTCTTGAAGAAGATTCACAGGTCTCAACCCCTCCTGCTGTAGACTCAGACCACCCATTGATGCATTTAAGTGATTAGTGCCCAGGGCAGGCTAGAGACAAATAAAATTTCAAAAATTAACACCAATGATTTGGATGAAACCCACAGTTCACTCAAAAAGCAAACACATTTCCCTTCCATTCTGTTTTGTTCATGTATTATCAATATATTGATGTATTCAGAAATACCACTTGTTACACAAACTTTCCCTTAGGCATGTAACACAGCAGAGGTAAAAATTTGCTACATTTTCTATAAAGCTCTTGAAATACAAAGGCTCAGCTGGCCAAAGGGTTGCCCAGTTCAGTTTGAAAGTCCAGGAAACAAACCCCAAGTACTTGAGCTAACAGTGAGAACACAAGGGGAGGGAAACATGCCAAAAGCAGCTGCAAGTTTCAAAAGGAACATCCTGAGCAGATCTGAGGACAGAACACTTTCAGAAAGAGCTGGCACACAGCTTTTCCAGCAGAAGCACTAATTCAGGCTATGTCCATCCTCTTTGAACACATGCTGCCCAAACTGGGAACCACAGAAGCAGCACCCCAGACATGCACAGCACACCAACCATCACTTTTCTTCACCCACACCCCCCCCACAGGGTGTACTGAGATAAAAAGCAGACAGGATTTACCTGGGGGAAATGTTTTGCTCCATCTGGATATTGCAAGGCAGATCCATGCATTCCTGGTGCTCCAGGAGGGGAAGGATGTTGGTAGCCTGGAGGTAAGGGAGGGTAAGAATACCCAACACTTCTGTTCATCTTAAGATTTGGGGCAGCAGGAGAATGGTGGGGAGTTGCTGCAAGCAGAGCAGAAAAAACCACTTAATTGCTGAAGAACTGTCTCACTCAAGGCATTAGTACATTGTTCAGTCCCTCAGTGTAATTACTACTGTCAATTTTCAAAGTGCTCTCACCTGCTTCACATATTACAGGCAAAGACAGGCAAAGTGCCAATGCTTCACACTTCATATTTAGCTTCAACACAGTACAAGAACCAAGTACACATGTCTGTACATAAATGTTTAAACTTTTATCTTTCCCAGATTCTTAAATAACCATTTTCACTCCCAAGGCCTTACCCATGAGGCCACCACCTTCTATGGCATCGTAGCTGTTTTGCACCACTGACCCATCACTGGCACCAGATGTGGCATCACCTTTTAAAGAAAACAGTCACAGAAAAAAAAATTCACAAGTTACAAGGATGTTTTAATGAAGGAACTGCAAAAAAATCCTACTTGCTGGATGAATATTTAGATGAGCATAATTTGGATCTACTTTGTTTTCGTCCCAGGACAAAACTGAATTAAATACACACTTTGGCCTCTTTCTCACCCACAACCTCAACAAAGGACAGTCATAAAACCTCACACTCTTTTTTCAAGGTTGAATCAGCTTTTGGTGTTCCTTTAGATTAGGTATTTGCCATAACTTTACATGCAGTAAAGGGCAGGGGACAGCTTAGTTCACCCATAAGATTTTCTCACCGATGATTCTCAGTTACACCAAATTCCCTTCACTTAGTCCAGTGTTGGTCACCAAACAGCAACAGGTCTGATATGGTCACATACCAGTCAAGATAGAAATTCCATCTGAGATAAGAAAACCTTGAAATTGAGAGAGTGCTCCCAAAGGACAGTTTTTGGTAAACTAACTGTGTAAATACACAAACACAATTATCTATCGCTAAGGACAAGCAGGTTCTCCAATTATTTTTATTATCATTAAAATCTTCAAAGATGACCCAATAAAAGGAATTTACATTACTCACTGAATCTTCACAGAATGCAGCAGTCAACCTGCTTCCTAGACTGAACATTTTTATCTCTCCAGGGCTATGAAAATGTTTCTCTTAATTACGAAGAAAACATTTCCTAAGCAAAAGCTGTTTCTGTTGCATTCAACACATTCAAAACTAAGCTAAATCTGAATATACTATTCTTGTGCTGACACAGCTACCACACACAAGAAACTGTCAATCTGAACATGCAGGGAACCAACAGCTTTGACAGAACAAACTCTGTATGTAAAAATAAAGCTGCTGACTGGCACGTGGCCCTGTCTGGAGTGGGCACTGAATGCCCCCCCACTGCAGTCTGGGTCACACACAGCCCCAAGAGGGTCCTGGACAATGGCAGGGTTGTGCAGAGCCCACAGCAGGCACAGAAAGGCAGGTATGTGTCTTCAACAGCTGTCACTCAACAGCCTCCAGCAACTTCCTTCAGAAAATTAACAAATCCAGGCTGTGTTTCGGTGATTTTACACAGAGAGGAGGAATAAGGGACAGCTACAGAAACAGGCAAGGGATTGCAGGTCCACATCTCAGCTCTCCCTGCAGAATGAACGCTATGGGAAGTTATCCACAGATTTTGTCCTCACAGCAGTCAGGGATGCAGAGAAATCAGAATTTCACTCTCAGTTTAGAACACAAAAACCTAAAAATGCAAGGCCAACTACGGGAGGCATGGCCATGTTAAACAGCACTTGGGAATCTGTTCTGAAGTGCAAGTTCTTAAAATTTTATTAACATATGTCTACAAGAATTATTTTACTTCCTTCCAGGTCCTTACCTGCTCCTTTCAGATTAAATTATGAGCTGTATAAGTAACAATTTTACAACTAGAGTCTCTAATAGAACAACGTGCTTGACTTTAAAGGTTTCCTATTACAGCAAGTTGCCACACTGGAATTCAAAGTAAAGTGACAGTTATTTCTTACCTTCTCTATTTGCAACTGAATTTAGCAGAGGCTGTGCATGAGGGGGCCCTGCAACAGCTGCTGGTGGCCTTGGGGGACCACCAACTGGGGGAGGTCCCAAAGGTGGCCTTGGAGGGTGGAGTGGAGTTAAAGGCTGAGTCACTGGGGGAGGTGCAGATCCTGCAAAGAAATGAACTTTTAGGAAGAGTTTAACCCAGTTGAAAAAGCCACAAAAGTTTTGTTAGGACAACACACAGGCTGAACTCTAAATATTCCTCTTCAGAAAATATACAGCATGAGATACATAAATGCTGAAATCCAGAGGGTCCCACAACTTCAGGTTGTTTCTGTCATGCCTTTCTCATACTGGAGGGACATGGGTTCCTGCAGCTGTTGGTCTGTCAGCTTGTTGTTACTGTTGTTGGCAAGAATTTCAAGAGGTACAGAAAGCATCCAAACTTCATAACTAAGTCTGGAGTGATCACCAAATGAGCTGAATTAATTTTAAAAGTGTTTTACAAAAAAAACACCAGAAACATCACTTGGGAGGATTCATCATTGAATGGATATAAAAATTAGCTTATCCCAAATGCTTCCTTTCATTTCATATGCCATTTTCCAAAATCTCTCAGCATTTTCCTCACTAACACCAAAGTACTAACTCTTTATTGCAATTCAGTGCCAGAAATAGTTTCATAAATTTTGAGAGCTTAAGATGTTTTGAACAGCGTAACAAAATTAGTCAGGAGTACAACAAAAACCATCAGCACCAAGAAAAATCTCTAATGAGGCCAAAAGCACTTCACAGAAAAACTGTTTGCTTTTACATGGAAAATATTTCTGTACTTAATTCCTGTTTGCAGGCTCAGTCAGAAAAACCTCTGTAACAACAGAGGCAAAGAGAAACTTGAGTATTAACTGTGTTTCCATAATAATCACAAGTTGCATAATAAAGCTGTTTAGTGCTAGGAGAGCTTTTACCACTGCATGTACCAGCAGTCAAGCAGCAGGAACCAAGTCTCATACTTTTAGAGTACTTTCTAAAGACTGACAATTATCATGAAATGTGAAAATTACAAGTTTGGAGGAAGGAAGCTTTTCATTGAACTTTTCATTTCAACAGCAAAGAATGCTTTTCAGTTTTCTTTCCAGGCTGTGCTCCAGTTTGCTGCATCAACCTGGCTGAGGCTGTTCAGAAAACAATCTGAATCAAGGGGTTACAGAAAAGCTGACAAGGAGCCCATGCTCACCAAACAGAACTACAGTTTGTGACTGTGAAGTCCTGGACTGAAATATGTTAATGCTCCAAGAGCCACCCCAAGGAATGGTGGAGGTCACAGAACCAGCAGTGTGTCCCCAAACAATGAGATTCAGGAGTTACCTGCTCCAGCCAACTGCAACACCCAACCTGTGCTCACAACTCCCATTTCCAACCCAAGGAAAGCTCCCCAGTGTTTCTGATGGGCGTATCTGCTTTGAGCCTTGTTCTACAAGCAAAGTGTGGCTGCAGAGCCCATTCTATACTCTTTAACAGAACACTGAGAAAAGGCCATGGGCAGGACATCTCAAGGTAATGGTTACCTGGCTTCATGTAGCTGTTCTGCAGTGGGGGAGCTCCTGGAGAAGCAGCATATTGGTAACTCCCGGCGGGGTTTGTACTTCCCGGCAGTGCCGACGGTGGCTGAGCTGTCCCTGTCCCTGTGCCATGGGCCACGTGGCCTGTCTGAGCCCCAGGGGGGTGACCCACAGCACTCTGGCTGTACTGCCAGGGTGAAAGCACCGGGGGGCTGGCTCCAGGGGCAAAGCTTCCAGCAGGGGATGGAGCAGCTGAGTTCTGTAACGCAGGCGGTGGTAGCACGTGTGGGACGGGACCCGTCTGTTGTGCTGGTGACCCGGGGAAAGCTGACAGTGGTGGTCTGTTCAGAGTCTGGCCAGGTCCTTGATAGCTGTTTAACTGAGACACATTCTGAGAGCCACTGTAGTTGTACTGTCCAGGAGGCTGATGTGGAGGAACCTTGGGTGGCACCTGATGGGAGAAGGGCCCTGGAGCTGCAGGGTTGTACCCCTGGCCATTGGGTGAATGAAGCAGCTGGTTCTGAACAGGCCCTGCAAGAGAGAAAACCACTGTTTAGGAAGTCAGTGGGGTGTATCACTTCTGAAAACAAGAGATTCTCCTTAGGGTTTTATTAGTCTCCAAGCCATATTTCTTTCAACAATCAGGTGTGACCAAAGTGCTGCTGCAGGGCCAAGAATTTGGAGCATTTTCCTATCAACACTGTTTTGTTTTACAGCAGCCTTGCAAACACTAAACATTCCAGTACCATCCGTGCTCCTGGACTGCAATGCACACAGGACACCATTTCAATCTTCAGAACCAGCCAAAAGCAGCAGGCTGAGCACAGAGGAGCACTCTCACACAGCAGACCCAAAGCGGAAGACCCATTGCATAATAACTCCATTTCACATGACGACTGACACCCACTTAAACTTCAGCTGACCACAAAGACACCACCAGCCACTCCAGCATAGGTCACCATCCTGCTTCTCAAGTGACAGAGTTAATCTGTGAAAGTTTCTGCAGTTAATTTTAGTAAGAGAACTCTCCATGCACACACGGCTCATGTGAGTGGCCAACTTGTCACCAACATGGAACGAAGGGTAAGTTTATCATAAAGTAACTCACCAGTCAGGAAAATAAAACTTGACAGGTTAATGATGCTTTTTATGTATTTGTGGGTTGGTACAGCTAAACTAAGTTTGGTCATTTGAAGAAAAAAATTGAAAAAAAGTTCAATAACTCTCCAAACAGCAAGAGCATCATCAGGTTTCTGCTTTACAGGGGAACACAGAGACAGAATCCCTTGAGACTTCCACTGCAATAAGGGCTCCATCAAGAAAATTACTGCTGCAGGTTGTTCATACCATTACCACAAAATAGACATCATAAAGAGAGACTGTAAATTTTGAAATGAAATCCTTCTGAGCAGAATACACCAGATACTCCTGGCCAGGCAGCCACGACTCCTTCAAAACCCTCGAACCACTGCCCAACATTGTGTCATCACACTGTGGCCCTCCCTGTCCTCTAAACACACAGCTGGCACACTGCAGACATTCCACACACAGTTATACATGGGAGAGCAGAAAAGAACCTCTTCATGGCTAAGAGTTAAGGTTCTTTTCTTTGCAAGCCAGATTTAGTTCACATTTGAACAATTTTTTTGAACCTAGATAAACAAAAGCACTTAATTCTCCAGAAATGGCTGCAGGATTCAACACTTAAATTTTAATAAACATGCCAGAGATATTGACTTGTACAGTGGAGATAGACAGATAGACAGATAGATAGACAGATAGACAGATAGATAGATAGATAGATAGATAGATAGATAGATAGATAGATGAGCATATATGAGCAGTGGAAACAGCTGTCACAGAAATGAAGTCAGAATTTCATTTCACATTCAAAGACAGCTGGTTTCCTATTGAAATATTCTAGTCAAGGTGAGCAAGTTCACCTTTCCAAGTTAAAGTAACTTTGAACTCAGGCTTTCTGACACTAAATTAGGCCAAATGCAGAACACACTGAAATGCTCAGTTAGGACAAACACTGCACTGGTCATGCAGCTCCTCATTCCCTGGGAAGCCTCAGGCAGATGTCAATGCTGGAATACTGCACAGATCCTCACTAAGTACTACAGTGCCAGTGATCTCATCCTCACCCCTCTGTTATTTGTGCATCAGAAGGACTCCCTGTACAGTCTCCACCCATTAATTTCAACATGCAATTTATGATTCAGTTAGGAAATCCAGTTATAACCTACTGTCCCTACGACGCTGCTCATAAATCTTTGCAATCAGTAGTTCCCTACAATCAATGGTGTCCAAAGGAAAAGCTCAGATGAAAATGCCAGGTTATGACTCACCTTCAGAAATTACCCTGCAGTGTTTCAGGTGGGTTTCCTCAATTGATTTACAAACCTCACTGTCAATTAAACTTGCTGAGTTTAGAAATGATGAGGAATTCCTACACGATGCCAAACCTCCTGCCTGCATCCACACACACACTGAGAGAACAACATCACTATAAGCTGTATGAGAAACACAGCACAAGTAAAAATTAATTTCCTAACTTGATTATCCTCCTTCAGCCATGACTCTCTAGCCCAGACAGGAATCAGAGTACTTGGATTGCTCTCCTATGCACTGTTTTCCTGCTTGAGGATGAAACAGTAGAAGTGAAGTGACACTCAAAACTGACCAACTTGATATTTTCTATAGCACCTTATTTAAAAAAAGAAAAATCAAATTCAAACCACAGCACAATATTCCAAATTTCAGTTTTTAGTTTTAAAGTCAGAAGGGCCATGAAAAGGCCTGATACTCTCATGCAGTTCATGTTTCCAAGACAAGTCTCCATAAAGCTGCCAACAAAGCTAAAGAAACAGCGCTGAGGGGCAAAACCCCTTTGTTAAAGGTTTCACAGTGCACAAAAACCTCTCAGGACTCACTGTTTTGTTGCTGCCAGGCTCCCATCTTGACCTGACCTCTTTACTGAGGCCTGTCAGAGAACATCTAGGCCCTCCAGCTTTCCCAAAAACTGCTGGGTTTCTGTGAAGCCAAGAAGAAACAAGGAATTCTGCGTAGACTGAAGAGCTACTTCACCTCCAGAGCAGCAAAACAGCCAGCACTCAGGAGACCAGAGGGTGAGTTGGTGATGGAAGAAAGACCAGCTGGTTAACAGCAAAAGACACCTCTGCAGCAACACAAAGTCATTTAACATTTCTAAGAACTCAGGAATGACACCAGAATACACATGGATGTTGCCTGATGGTCAAATGGTCAAAGTACTAATGCAGAAGGCCAGGGTTCAGGTTGTATTTTCTGTCTCACACAATTTCAGTGGCTTCTACTCCAGGCCAGTTCTTTAGCACATCATTTTCACCAGCCACAGGCTCTCCAGCCTCCAGGGAGGTGCAAGGAAAAGTCACATCCCAACAGATGCCACGGGATCAGGCACCAGCAGTGCCCCCTTCAGCTGACTCTGACCCACGGGTTTCCAAACCCAACAGCACCTCCTGACCTCAAAGTGCCACGCTGAGGTTCCACATAAGAAAAGCAAAACAGTGCTAAAAGAATTGTTCCTCCTTCTTGCTTTCACTTTAGACCTGTCAAATAGAAAGCAAATTAGGAACCTGCAGTTAAATGAGTGCAGAATGCTGGCCCTATGAACAGCCAAACAGGAATGAAGGAGAGGATGGTTGTTGCCAAGCAACACGATGCTCTCTGCCAAACAATTCCCGGGCAGCACATGGTGCTGCTCTGACAATCCCCTGATTGCTGGGCACGGGGAGTTACCTGCAAACAGAGCAGGATAAAGAGGAAGGGCTGGCTGGCAGCTCTGTAACAATCTCCATTCTGCTGACAGCAATCTTTCCTCACACAGCAGCACCACAGCACTCTCAGTACCCTTGACACTATTCCATAAAGCTTTGCTTTTACTGCAAAGGTCAAGGATCACAGCACCTTCTCAGAATGCATTTCACGGAATGGATTGGGTTGGAAAAGACCTCCAAGATCATCAATTCAACCCTTGATCCAACCCCACTGTGATCACCAGCCCAGGGCACAGAGTGGGGTTGGATCAAGATGTGGTGGATTCTCACTCAGTGCCACA
>JAWWEV010000029.1:8614391-8637405 GCA_035583235.1 Hafferia zeledoni | reverse complement strand
TGTGTGTGTGTGCAATGACAGTGTGTGTGCGTGCAATGACAGTGTGTGTGCGTGCAATGACAGTGTGTGTGTGTGCAATGACATTGTGTATGTGCGTGCAATGACATTGTGTGTGCGTGTGCAATGACAGTGTGTGTGCGTGCAGTGACAGTGTGTGCTCAGTGGCCCCGCAGCCTCCCAGGGCAGCCTGTGCCACGTTGTATTGACCTGGCAGTGCCAGTCTGAGGGTGGTTGTTTCTCCAGAGGTTGTTGCTGGTGAGGTTTTTCCCCAAGGATGTGCTCTGCCAGCTGGGCTTTGGGCCCGCTGCCCCTGGCAGTGTGTGTGTGTGGCAGTGCTGCCTGCACAGGGAAACTCTTTGCTGTCTCAAAGAGAACTTGCTTTCAAACACTCATTAATATACCCAGAGAAAGTCTGTCCCATCACCTCATTTTCTATCTCTGTCCCTTTCTTCACCCTCTAAAATACAACATCCCAGTGCAGTGTCACACAATAAGCTGTGCTATAGAAGGCATCAGTTTATTCTCTGAGTTTCTTGGGAATTCTGGGTTTTGTTGGCTGTGGTAACATCTCACGTGTGAAATTGTAACTTTGGAGTGATCATATTTAGATCCTTGTTGAAAAACTAAAATTACACCCTTGGCAGTAGACTTTAAGCTGTTGCTTGCAGGTTGTGTTTTGGGTCTGAGCTGTTTCTGGGGTGCAGGTTTGGAGCAGTCAGGCTGGGCAGAGGTTCCTTGCTGACAGTCCCCACGCAGGCACAGCACGGTGTGTTCCCAGTTCCTGCTGTTCAGCTTGGGTGTCACTGGTTTCTGTTACCTAATTGTCCCATAAAGGCATTTAAAACTGTCTTTAAAATGTTGATATCCACTCTTAACATTCACAGGAAGTGTTGTCCTAAGGTTTGGAAGTGAAATGATGAATTTTTACCTAGAAAAAGTGCAAGTTGAGAGTAGGAGAAAAAATTTCCTAGTTTTCAGGATATAAAAGAAGTGTGAGTTTGCTTGTCAGCAGCATTCCCTTCAGGAGGCTGGCCCAGGGTGTTACCACAGCCACTCTGTGGGAATTCCTCACTCCCCATAGCCAGGAGTGGTTTCCAGTAAGTCCTTGCACCATGGGGTGGTGGACAGGGCTCCACAGGAGTTACTGGGTGATACTTTGCTGATGAAATAACATTCACCAGGGTTGTTGGGGACATTTTTCCATGGTAGCCCGTCTGTCACTGATGCTGGGAAGTGACCCTTGGTGTCTCTGTGGAGGAGGCACAGAGAGTTGGTGATGTCTGTAAAAGCAGGTGGTGTCAGAGACTTGGTCCAGCACAGTTTTTAATTCAGAGCTTCTGTCCACTTGCAGCAGATTATTTACAAGTGAACCCTTGAAATGACCTTTAAATAGTATCTTTAGCTTCATGGTGAGATGTGAGCAGTGATTGCTGGAGTCATCATTGTTCTGCTTTTATGGTGCTTTTACCATGAGTCTGAGAGTTTGAGTCCATGTCTATTCAACAGCCTCAGCTCTCCCTGAATTTGTCACAGCTCTGACTGGGACCTGCTTGCAGGGTAACACCTCTGGGTACCCGTGCAGAGCCACTGCAGTGCTTTGATTTGACACGGCTGTGAATTATGGAGTTACTTGTCCTGTGTGATAAGGGTAGATTTAATATCTCTATTCAAATATTGCCTGTGTGCCTGTGCAATTAGCTGGCCATTTTTTCCCCATTTGGAAGGTGTTTCCCTTTAGCTGCTGCCAGCTGATAGGGAGGCTGTTCTGGCAGGGTTTGGGTAGCTGTGTTTCTAACACCACTTTCCTCATGCTGGTGGAAATTGAACCCATGTTAAGGCCACTTCAGCTGTGTTTGTAGAGTAATCCTATTCTCACATTAGTCATTTAAATCTCACCCCTCAAAGATTTTTCTCCTGATGCACAGAGATTGTTTTGGTTGATGTTTTTGGTAAACACAAGTTGAATAGATGGAAAAGCTTAATACAGCTGAAGTTACTGTCACCTCAGAAACCCGAGCACTTCTCTTCCCTCGCGCTGTTTGCCCTGATTTGCAGGTTACTTGAGTCGATGCTTTCCCTAAGCCCCACAGAGGCTTTTCTCCAGTGGTGTTTTGCTCAAGCAATAAATAAATCTGCTGACGTGTGTCTTCTGCCATGTTTACTTACTCTTGACCTTTGCTTTTTAGCCAGGCAAGGGACAGTGTCAGTCATGACGTTGTGTAACTGAGTGTTTGTGCCTTGACAAGCAGATTTGATTTGTATTCTCACAGTCTGTGCCTGTAGCAGCTGGTGAGTTGTTCACAGTAACGTAGACGTGGGTAAAGGTTTCAGGGTTAGTCGTGGCGAAACCAAGACACCTGGTGCTTCGTCATCTGAACAGATTCTGTTCCTGTGCAAGCAAACATCATTTAAATATCCTCTCCTCCTCCTTCCACGTTATCTTTGTGAGAGGTGCCTGTGGTTGCGTCGCAGAGAAACTCTTCCTTGTCACGACTTGGATTGCTGTGACAGATGCCTGGATTTTGGCCTGGGTCAGCCCTGTGTTTGGGCTCCTGTGTGCTGTTCTCCAGGCTCAGAGCTGCCCTGAGCTCCTCTGGGGATGCCCCAGGACAGCCCTGCAGTTTCCAGGTGGTGTGGCAGGAGCTGTGCCCAGCAGTGCAGAGCAGCTTCCCCAGCGCAGTCTCTGCAGGGTCACACATTCCAGCAGGAATTAGCTGGCTAAACGCTTCCAAGGATGGTGCCCTTTAGTCTTTCCAGAGGTTTTTATACTAGGTACTAGTTCATTGTGTCAAACTGATGCTCTCAGTGTGGTTTGGAGCTCAAGTCTAGTGAGGAGCAGCTCAAGGGGCTCAGCCTGGAAAAGAGGAGGCTCAGGGGGGACCTTCTCACTCTGCAATTCCCTGACAGGAGGAAGGAGCCGGGTGGGATCAGGCTTTGCTCCAGGGAACAGGGACAAGAGGAGAGGAAACAGCCTCAGGTTGTGCCAGGGGAGGTTCTGATTAGATACTGGGAAAAATTCCTTCACTGGAAGCGTGGTCAGGCACTGGCACAGCTGCCCAGGGCAGTGGTGGAGTCGCCATCCCTGGCAGTGTCCAATCCCAGAGCTGTGTGGCCCACAGGGTTTGTGTTGAACACGGTGGTGCTGGGCCAACAGTTGGACTCGATGAGTTTAGAGGTCTTCTTCGACCTTAATGATTCTGTGATTATCCTCACTTCAGATAATGAGGAAATTAAGATGAAAGCTGGGAAATTAATTGCTCATGGCTATGCAATGAACCTGGTGATGGCTCTCAGCTCAGCCTTCTGTTCTTGAGTCTGAGCTGAAGGAATTCAGGGGGATTCATGGTGTCCTAGTGGGGCCTTTTACACAGAAGTTCTGCATTTGAGGTTTAAATTCTGGCAGCCTGTGCAGGTCAGCACAGAAGGTGACCACCTTTAAATTGCAATTGTGCTTAGGTAGTGGTTTCCCATCACAAGCCAAACAAACAGGTTCTGTGTGGACAACAGGGTTTATTTGGCATCGAACTTCTCTAGAGTCAGCTCTACAAAACTTCTTCATCCCTATTGCCTCTGCTTTGAATTGAACCCCAGCAGCTCCCAGGGGTGTCTGGAGCACTGACCCTGCACTGATGTCCCTCCACTGCCCTCTCCAAAGTGCCACTTTCTCCCAGTTGAAAACATGTGAAGATCCAGTTTGAAATCTTCAGTGGATCATCACACACCTCCACCAAATCAGACTTAGAGTAAAACTATTTTTACTTCTTGCCAAGACTTCAGTTCACATCGTGTTTTCCCAAGGGAGGAGAAAGTCTTTGATATTGAATAAGAGGGTCTGGATTCTGGTTTCCATTTCTACACTAATTTTTAATGTGTTTTGGGGTCACTTTATTGGTCCATGATACAGCTTACTAAATTGCTTTTTAACCCACAACTTTGAATTACTTTGGTTACCTATAAGTGTTTTCCAATGCTTAATGTGCTGTTCTGATAGATCTTAAATGCATTATATTTTCTGTTTATTTCAGACTCTAAGATTCAGATATGTTCCTGTTTGATTGGATTTACAGTGGTTTCAGTAGCGTGTTACAGTTTTTAGGTAAGTCTTTATTGTTTGGGACCTTTCCTTTCTGCTATTCTGTATAAATGTCTGTTCACCTCTGTTATCTTCAAAGGAGGCCGTTGGTTAAATAATAATATTTGCTTTGGTGTACAGTCAGTAACATTCAAACAAAAGTTTCACTTATCAATACTGAGCATTTCCAGAGTTTGTGCTCCACTCAATCTTACATTAATCCTTCACTTCTTGAAAAAAATTATATTTTTCTTTCATGATCATAATATATTGGACTTTTCTACTCATACTACATATAAGAAGGTGTAATTCAGTTGGCTTTTATGAACCTTCTGATTTTTCTGTGCTATAAAGACTGAAACTCAGTTATTTTAGTTCGGTTCTTTTGCACTTGAGGATATTCCTTCAGAATCCAGTTAGGAGGGACTGTCTACAAAAAACCAGTGACAGATATTGAAGCCCTTTCTCGTGTTCAGCAGTGCATTGCTCTGTGACTGGTGTCACACAAATCAGCATGAAACTCCACTGGCATCTGCTCAAGGGCCTCAGAAAATTATTCCCTGGCCAAAAGAGTCTGCAATCCATATCAATCCAAGGTGAAATATTGGCTTGTGATTAACAGGGAGGGAAAAGGAACCCACAACCAGGAGGATA
Organism: Hafferia zeledoni; assembly: GCA_035583235.1. Classification (NCBI taxonomy): domain Eukaryota; kingdom Metazoa; phylum Chordata; class Aves; order Passeriformes; family Thamnophilidae; genus Hafferia; species Hafferia zeledoni. Next base: position 8,632,679 of record JAWWEV010000029.1, on the reverse strand, counting down.
CTAAAAAAAGCAATGGAGGTTGCAGATCTTAGAGGTAAAAGGCACAATTTCCGAGTTCAAAGGATTTTATTGAAGTGGTCAAAAAGCATTTGAGGCTAAGGAATAATGGCAGGCTGTGCCACCTCCCTTTATCAGTTGAAAGTTTAAAGTTTTTTGCTGAATGTTGGACCCTTGGCCTGCTATCGAAATGTCAGCCGGTGAAATTTTAACTAAGTTGACTAATCTTTCTTATCTGCTCCTCCTGAGCTGTGCCCTTCCATTCCTGTGCAGGCAAAGGCTGATTCTGGGGAGAGATGTGGAGCTTGAAGCAGGAAGGAGAATTGCTTTCAATATGTCCCTCTTATTGGAAATAAACACTTTCTCTTTTCATTCTCAGTTGTATTCACAGTTGAAGGAGGCTGATCATAACCCTTGGGAAGCTCCCCACAGTTCCCTGTGCTGTCCTGTTCTTTTGGAAGTGCATCTTTGCTCACCTGTACTTCTGGAGTGCACAAAGAATATCTCTTTATTTATATGTATATATAAAACCTCCAGTCTTGGTGTAGCAAATAGCTGAAGTCTTGCTGCTTGTCGCTCTTATGTTTCTCTGAAAGGCACTTGGGAAGCATGAAATGTCTTGGAGAAAGCAGCAACATCTCACTGGGGAGCAAAAACTCCTGGATGTGTTGGCTGAGAAGGGCAAAAGTATTATTGTTTTACTGGAGCTTAATAGAATTTTGTTTATCTTGTAAGTTTTTACTCTGATGTACGTCAATATATGAAAATGTTCGTTGTTGCTTTCTCTAAACATGAATACTTTCTCCTCCACTCTGTAGTTCCACAGTTAATATAAATATGGGCATGTGAGAAGGTGAGTTTGGGAAGTAGGAGCTGTTGTATTTGAAACAACTGTGAGGAGGACACTCTGTGGGACCTGGAGTAATAAAGATCATTAATTAAATAAGCTGAGGAATATGAGAGCACATTCATTTGTGGAAGTTACACAAATCCCTCTGGAATGTGATCCCAGAGATTAGCTGAGAGGCTGAGGGAGAGGTGAGCAAACAGCAGTGGTGTAAAGGTCTTCTGGGAAGAGGCACCTGTGCCCCTGGAATGCTGTGCCATCATCAAGCCTGGCTTAAAATCCCCCCACAGAAAACACACATGAAGATAACACATTAGATCAGACAGGTTTTGACACTACAGAACAGGACTGATTTTTTGGTTTTAAGTCTGATTTATCTTAATGTTTTACTTTGAGTATCAATCAGTTTGAAGCAGTGAAAAGTAATTCTGGCAGAGGATGTAGTGTTGACAAGTTATTAGAGAATTGCCCTTTGATAATCTCCAACATTAAGAAAATATGGTGTTCGTGTTTTAAACATCTTTCCTCTCCTTCACAACAACTGTTGCATTTCTGGGTTTATGAGTAGAGGGGACATTTACATCAGTGTTGTGCCTCTCCCACTCCTGCCAAGCTGTACATGGTGCCTGGTCCAGCAGGCACGTGGCAAGTGGGAATGTAGTTTGTCCAAGGAGGAGAACATGGATAAAGGGCACTGATAAAGTGTGTGCTGGAGCTTGGCTGACCTGTATTTTGTACTGTGACTGTAACACTTTGTTCCTGGGAGCAAAATCATCTCTGGTGCTGGAAATGAGCTCCCACCACTGGAACTGATTATTCACTGGATCCTTCTTTGTTCTAGGACTGTACAAGAAATCAGGCAAACTAGTGTTTCTTGGACTGGACAATGCTGGAAAAACTACACTGCTGCACATGCTCAAAGATGACAGACTGGGGCAACACGTCCCCACGTTACACCCCAGTGAGTTTCCATTGCTGCTTCCACAGCTGGGAAGTGTTGGAAGAGTTGCAGGAAAAGCAGGATCTGATTATGCATCATAAGGCCAACAGTGTAATGGGAGAAACAAAGAGATTTGGGGGATTGCAATCTGTAGATAGTTCAAGTAAATATTAAAAAAGAAATGTGTGTAGGATAGTTCAGTGTGTTGCATTTAAATTTAAGAGGTGAGTAACAAGCAGAATGATGAAGTTGAGAGTTTATATTGCAGAAGTTGTGGGGAAGAAGGACTTGCAATTTTTGGAAACAGCTTCTCTGTGTAGCTGGAAAATTAGAGTTTATGTCTCAAAGGTTGCTGTGTAATTGTTATCCTGGTAACCTTGCAGGAGAAAAAGTTCAACACAGGTTGAAAATGTGGATTGGAGGTGAGAAATTGGGAAAGGATGTGAAGAGGAGAAACCTTGCACAGTACTGGACACAAAATGCCATCTTTTTGGCAAACCAGATGCCAGAACCAACTGTTGTTTGTGTGATATGTAGGGATAAATAATGTATGAATACTGCCTGCTGTTCTTAGTGTTGTAGATATTTTATTTCACACGTGCTTTAATGGTTAATAACATTGTGGTGTTACACAAACGTGTCACTGATTTTGAGAGAGTGTATTACTCTCATTTGCTTCTTGAATAACAAAATACTGGAAAGAACCAAGATAAAAAGTAAAATGTGTGTGCTGGAAGGTTAGACTGTTCCAATGCACTGCACAATCTTCACATAATTCACATAATTCTGTGTTTTTCCAGCTTCAGAAGAGCTGACAATTGCTGGCATGACTTTCACTACCTTCGATCTGGGTGGACATGCTCAAGGTAACTTAACTTTATTGGCACAATTCTTGGGGAAACAAAAGAAGTTTCTGTGCATCAGTGTCATGTGGGATAGAGCAGTGATAACAGTAAAGAGAATGATACTTTTGCTCTGTTATTTCAAGCTTTGTAAAACACGGATTTGCATGCCAAAGACTGGCAATGTAAGCTAAAACTTTAAAAATAAATAACCCACACACACGCATGTTGTTTCTTAATTACCAGTGTGCATTACTCTGAATTTGGGTGTAATTCCCTTTTATTTTTAATTCTAATTTCCCTGCAGCTCGCAGAGTGTGGAAGAACTACCTGCCTGCTATTAATGGCATTGTGTTCTTGGTGGACTGTGCAGACCATGAAAGATTGCTTGAGTCAAAAGAAGAACTTGATGTAAGTTTAAATAAGCCTTTGAAAGTTTGACCTTTCACTTCTCAGAGCTCAGCTCAAACACCCATATCCAACAGAGCTCTGCTGTCACCTGCACATGAGCAGCAGGGATTTGATCTGTATTCTGAACTCATCACTCCTCCTTTCTGCTTCCCCCTGTAGTCACTAATGACAGATGAAACTATTGCTAATGTGCCTATCCTAATTCTTGGTAACAAGATTGACAGACCAGAAGCCATCAGTGAAGAAAGGTTACGAGAGACATTTGGTCTGTATGGCCAGACAACAGGAAAGGTATTGCTCCTTTTTTCTTTTTCTTTTCCTTTTTTTTTTTTTTTGTGTGGGTTGGGGTTTTTTGTTTTTTTGGGGTTTGTTTGTTTGTTTTTGTTTTTTGTGGGTTTTTTTGTTTGGTGAGGGGTTTTTGTTAGGGATTTTGTTTGCCTTATTTGTGTGTTGACTCTGGTTCACTCCAGCAACACAAAACAAATGGGTTTTTTTAATTTAGAAAATACTTAGTACATAGTACATGGAATGAGTTCTGGGGTCTCTTGGAGTGTGTAGATGCATCTCTGCCACAACTTTTTTACATCATATTCAGTTTGCAACATATGAGATCAGGAGGGCCTGTCCTGGTCTCTGTGTGGGTCCCAGAGAAGCTGTGGCTGCCCCACCCCTGGAAATGTCCCACGCCAGGTTGGGCAGGGCTTGGAGCAACCTGGGACAGTGGAAGGTGTCCCTGCCCATGGCAGGGTGTGGAACTCAATGGGCTTTAAGGTCCCTTCCAACCCAACCCATTCTATGATTTCAGATGAATTTATTTTCTAAAATCTCAGTATCCAACACAAGTTGAGTCCCATCATTCCACAGAAACAGAAGTGGGTGCACAGCGGGTGTTGTTCTGCCGGGGAGCTGTAACTGGGGGTGTTTGTGTGTCCCTGCAGGGCAGCACCCCCCTGAAGGAGCTGAATGCCAGGCCCCTGGAGGTGTTCATGTGCAGTGTGCTGAAGAGACAAGGCTACGGGGAGGGGTTCCGCTGGATGGCCCAGTACATGAACTGAGAGTGCCCTGCCCTGCCAGTGTGTCTGCTCCTCCCCGATCACTCAGTGTCCATAACTTGAATTCATTTGACTGTTCACTATAAAAATACACATTTTTAGCTAATTATGCCATTGATGCTGAATTATAAGCGTGAGGATTGAAAAATTATTTCAAGTTTAAATACCACGACCTGTGAGCTTTCTAATCCCCTGCAACATCCTTTTGCAGCTTTTAATTTAATGAGTCTCCAGCACCATTTTTGGTCAGAGCAACTTTCCAGTACAGGATGTTTGAATGCACTTTTTAACAGCTGAAAACGATGAACATGTGAAAAAATATTTAATGCTTATGTTAAATTTTTTTATGTACTTTTATGAAAACTGGTTTTATAACTTTAGAGTATATAACCATCTTTCAAGGAATAATAAATAATTAGCTGATGGGTAATTGCATGATGCCTTACAGTTTTCAATAATACACTTTCTTATGCAACGTCATGCAATAAATTTAAATCCAGTTTTTGGCAACTTTAATGGGAAATGTTTCATTTTAATGTGTCTTAACTAGTGAGGCTGCCTGGTGATCTGAATATGTGGGATATTTTCCTGAAACACAGCAGGCCACAAAGTAGTTTCATTGTAGGTTAGAGTAAGGTGGGGTTTTTCAGATTACCAAATTGCATTTATTTTAGGGTTTTTCATAGTAAAGGAAAAATCTGATGTGATGTCCTTATAACCACCACAAATACAAATAATGTGAATTAGCTATGCCAAAGTAAATCTTGAACCGATATCAAAAGTGGTCTTAAATCTACTGGTCTCTTGAATTAAACCCCCAATTTGGCACAAGAAATAGAGGTTTTTTTCTGAAGAAATTAAGAATACCACTGCACTAAATAACGTGTTTCCAGTTTCATTTGGTTTTGGGTCTGCCACAAGATTTGGCCAGAAAAAAAGGTGCTTGTGAAAATTTATCAGCTCACACCCAGTTGGCCAGTTTTATGTTTGGTATTTTAAACTGGGACAAGATGGATTCTTTTATGTGGTGTTGCCCTGCCCTGGCCAGTGGGGCAGCTGCTGCCTGCCCAGGGGACTCATTTCTGGGGAAAATTCACTTATCTGCAGTCCCTGTTTCCACTCTTTGACTGTTTTTCCCTGTCTTTGAGTGTGTTGGTTCCCCAAGGAGAGAGCAGGTTCTCTTTGAGGAAAGGGTGATGTCTGTCAGCATTTCATTGCTGCTGGCTGAGAGCTGTGCTTGGTGCTTCCACGTGCTGGGGATCTTTTCTTTTAATTTGCCAAATGAGGGTGGGGGTTCAGCCCTGGAGTCACCATTTCACAGGGATGGGTTTGAGTTTCACTGTGTGGTTTGTTCTGCCCTTGTACAGGTACAAACTGCTGCAAGTTTTACTGAATCCCTTTTACTTCTTGTTGTAGGTCTCCAAAATACTTTAGGCCTTACATTTCCAATAATGGCAGAAAATATTTCTGACTGGTTTGATTGCATTAATAACTTGCTCTGGGATGGAATCTCAGATTTAAAGCCTCACAGCAAATATGAGACTTATTCCTTGCCCAGATCTGAACTGGTATGATTGAATATTGATGATCAGTTCCCCACAGTCCCAGACTGTGCATCTGAGTAAGATGAATAATTCAGAAGCTATCTGATGTAAATTGTAAATGAAGTTTATTACTGCAGAATCATATGCAGAGCATTAAGCCCAGTTTGTGCACAGTGAAGTTCAGTGTGGTGGTATCAGATGGCTTTTCCAACTGACCAACACAGGAGAATTCTGCACTTCCAGCAGTGCTCAGCTGCAGTGTCTCTGCTGCATAAATCAGAACTGGAGGTAAAAAGTGGCCTCTCACCATCCTGTGGACAGTGTGTGAGTCTTCACTCCCTACAGCCATGAGGCAGAGGATGTGCCTCTTGGTTTTGTTCTCCAGCGTTTTCTGATGGTGGTTACAATGCAGAGGACAACAGCTGAATCACTAGATGGTGCAAATATTAAAGGTACTACTTGCAGAGTCACATCGTGGTGTTGATGTGAGAGACTGTGTTGCCTGTGCTTATGGAAATGAAGCTGGAGGTGGGGATGTTCTGCTGCACTTCCACAGGCTGAGCCATTGCATGGGCATGGAGGGTCCTGTTCAGCTGCTCTCCCAACCAACCGTGTCCAGCAGCAGTACAGAAAGGGATAATCCTGTTAGAGACTGAAAAAGGAGGGAGGTGATAGTGCTTTAAAAGAGTGTGTTAAGAATGACTCCCAGTGTTATGGAAATGCTCAGATTTCCTGGATCCTGCTGTAGGATGCTGTGGTTGCAGGAAGGGCTTGAAGAAATCTGGACCTTGTGTTTATCCACCTGGGTTTTGGAGTGGTTCCCATTGTGGGAACAGCTGATCAACACTCAGAAAAACACAAGTTATCTTGCTCTGTTTCATTTCATTCAGCACAGGAAGGACCTTTCTTCTGTAGTTTACCTTCTGTTGTGCACATAAATGTGAATGAGTGTTGTGTGTCTTTGTGTGAAGATTTCATTGATAGACAAATGTACTACTGAGAGTTTTCCTGATGGGTCTCCTCCCCACTGCCCCCACATCTCCCTGGCCATTTATTTCTATTTTATTCCTATGACTGTGGCCAGTCCTTCTTAAACAAAAACAACATTCACATTTGTGTCTGACTTCTATGATTTTTTTTTTGGTTTTGCACTCTTGACTATGCAGATTTTAATTAAACATCACTTTAAAGAATGTGAAAAAGAAAACTCATTAATAAAGATGTTATTTATGAAGTGTCTCATTTTGTTTTTGCATTACAACAGTTCCTTAAGAGAAATTAATGGAGATTTCTAAGATCCTAATGACCACTTCTGACAGTGGCCTGTATTTCACTGCAGTGACCCCAGTTGGTGGCATCTCTGGGTTGAATAAGATTTATTTTGCTTGGATTTAATTAGAATTGGGGTTTAGTGTATATTGTATAACTGAGAGGTGATTGCTGTATTTCAGTCTTGGTTAAATAAATGTTTCAGCAACTACTGGCATGGGAGGTGGGAAGGATCTCCAAGCTTTCTCATTTACCCTCGTGCCAGATCAAGATTATTTCACTAATATTTCTGTGTGTGGGTCCTGTCTGTGACGTGCCAAAGGTGACCTGTGGCATTCACTGAGTACAACACCTGCATGCATGGGAGCTTTATTGCATTTTGGTAATGGGAATTGAACATCAAATAGAACCCTTGGCACCTGTTTATTTATAATAATGTCAGTTCAGAAAAATGATGGAGTGGTCTTCAATCCCAGTGAATTCACAGGTCTGCTTGAGGTTGAATTATTCTCCTTTTGTTTGTACTGTCAAAGTATTTGGTTGTTACCAGCCAAAGTCCAGGATTTCTGTCGACTACAACACATTCAGATTTAGGTCACAAAATTGTTAGTTGTGGGCTGAGGAGTTCCCTTAAACAGCCTCACCCTCTGGCTGTCAGGGGGGATGTGCAACTCCTCACACCTCCATAAACCACTCTCTGCACCAGTATCTGTGTGGAACCAATTTCTGTTCTGAAATGTGAGTGCTCTAAATGTTTAACAGTGTCATTGATACAATAAACTGCAGAAGAGAAGCTGAAGAGGAAAATGTTCTTCAACATGTTCTCAGTGTGTTTGTTATTATGTTATCCTCCCATCCCATGCTGGAAATCTAATTATCAGACATAGAAAATAAAATTTTGCTTGGAATTTGAAAGAGTTTTAAACAGGGAGTTCTTGTCAAGTTGTCAAAACCAGGAAAAAAGTGTTGTCTGTACATGGTCTGCTGTTGAACTGAGGTTTTCTCAGATGGGTATAGTAATAATTCAGTCTCTTTTTTGCTAGAGTTCTGGTCATGTGTGCATGGAAACAAATCCTCTACGTGGAAAACCCTTTGAACATGATAAAAATGACATTTCCTTTGTTGCAATTCCGAAAGTGAGATGGGTCTGATCTTACAGGCAGAGATGATGGTGCCTGAGCATCCAGCTGCCCTCTGGGACTGGCACTGTTGGTGGGACTGTGTGGGGTGGGAATTGCTCATCAATCTGGTAACTCAGCCCTGGCACAGCCCATGGGGAGGTTTTAACCCACTGTGACAGAGAACAGCTTTCCAATCCTAAGTGTATGTTCTCCTTGGTTTACATTTTTCAAATTATTTCTTACTTGTCTGCACTTGAATTAGAAATTTGGTGAGCAGGTGTCATAAAATAATAATCAAAAATAAATGTATCCCTTGTTTTTCTTATGACCCTGTTCCTTATTACACATCCCATCATGGAAAGAGGTTCCACAGTAATATTTTGGAGCCTTTGATACCTTTCATTGCAGGGTCTCAAAGCTTTCAGTGTCCTGTTTGCCCTGAGGTGGAGGTGATGGCTGGAGGGATTAGGTCATGCTTGGGCCCTGCCTGACCAAGAAGAGCTCTCACAGCAGAGCAGCCTGGAAGGCAGCAGTGCCCCCTTAGCCTGGGCACCAGTGGGTGACAGAAGCCTCTCTCACATGCAAACTGCTGGAGATTCTTCTCGAGTTGTGAGTGAATCGATGGCACTTTGGGTCACCCCTGTGTTCATGGCACAGCAGCTGCTCTAAGCACGAGCCATTCACTGTGTTGCACCCAACTGTGACAACAGTTCGTAGATAATGAAAAATAGCACAAAAACTTGCAATGTGTATGCTGGGGGCAAAGCTTGGACCTGCTTGTAGTCTCGGATTCCCCTTCCTAAATAATTTATTTTTCTTTTTTGTGGGTTTTTTTGTTTGGTGAGGGGGTTTTGTTAGGGAGTTTGTTTGCCTTTTTTGTGTATTGACCCTGATTCATTCCAGCCACACAAAACAAACGAGTTTTTTAATTTATGAAATACTTAAGCACATAACAGGATATGGAAAGAGTTCTGGGGTCTCTTGGAGTGTGTAGATGCATCTCTGCTACAACTTATTTACATCATATTCAGTTTGCAACATATGAGATTAGGAGGGCCTGTCCTGGTCTCTGTGAGGGTCCCAGAGCAGCTGTGGCTGAGTGTAAATAAACACTCTTCTCATCAAAGGAAGATGTAAAGGCACACTTGCTTTCAGGATTTGGTCCAAATGCTTGGGTTTGGCACAGGCAAGTAAGAATTTCTGTTGTTTGGTGAGATTTTCCCCCACAAAGGTGGTGCTGCAGTGTCAGGGTGGTTTGATGAGCTCCCAGGGCAGCACCAGCTGCAGCAAAGCCTTGGCAGTGGCTCGGGGTGGGATGAACTGCCTGGGACCTGATCTTGGCCACTTGGTGATATTTGAGTGCCCGACCCCAGGGGTGGGCACAGCAGCTTTGGGGACAAGGGGTGTAGTGTGACAAGCTGCTGGTCTAGCAGGGGTGGCACTGCCCTGACAGCAGCCCCAGGGGGAAGCTGAGCTGGGCAGAACCTGAGCTCAACCTGGCAGAGGCTCTGGGGCAGTTCGGGGTTTGGAGCACATGAGGGGCTGAGCAAAGGGATTTGCTTTTCAGTGCAAACGTGGCTCTCAAGAGGAAGGACAGAATTTGTTTTGAGTTAGAGTTTGTTCAAATCTTTGCTAAAAGTCTGGTGACACCTGAAAGCTTTGCTGGAGGGCAGGGGCTCAGTGCTGGGGACGTGGGGCAGCAGGTCCTGGGAGCAGCTCGAGGAAATACTCGTCCCAACTCCCACCATGCAGTGGAGGAAAGGGGGGAATGAATTGCAAAATGTCCTCTTGCCAGCAAGGGAAAGAGGGAAAGGAGTCATGGACAGGTCTCCTGGCTGCTCTGCCACAGCCTGTGTGTGGGCTGACCCCAGGGTTGGGAAAGGCTGGTTCTTGTGCAAGCAAAGGGCAGAGACAACTCAGGTGGGCAGAGGAGCTGTGCTTGTCAGCCTGGGCACGCCGTGGTGGTGCCAGTTTGTCAGATCTTGAAATCTCTCCAGTATCCAACAATTAAACTGGGCTTTGCCAAGTCACTGAAAACTGCTGGTTCTTGGTTGACTGTTCCCCAAGGACAAAGCTGAGGTCATTTGTTTAACACACTTAACTCCTGACCAGAGTATAAGCACGAGCAGCAGAACTTCAACCACACTTTCAGCTCTCTCCTGCCCACTGGCACTCAGAGATGGGGGTTGAGCTCAGCCCAGGCTCTTGGTTCCAGCCCCAGTGCCCAAATGCTGTTTCCTCTCTGCATTCTTAGAGCAGATTTTGATTTAGGTTCAAATAAATTGAAACTGTAAAAGGAAGACTCCTGTGTGTGCCACTTAATGCTTCTATTCCTTGTTCTGTGTGTATGTAATATGTCTATAATATGTAAATATATATATACATATATATACACACACAAGAGGTTTATTATGAACCTGACAAAATATTGTTGCAGAGATGCATTAGCATGAAGTTACAGAGGACATTTAGTGAAAGTCTGTGCTCACAGTAGGTTTTAAAGGATAAAAAAATCAGGAATTCACGGTACAGAAAATTAAAACCTTTTGCTTTACTGGCAAATAATTAATTACAGGAGATAGTGTGGGAGAAATTCAGATGTGCAGCTACAGGAGGGCAGCTGGAACTCGGTGCTGCCTGGACAAACAGCACTGAGGCAGAGCAGGGAATGTAGTTTTGCCTTTTTTAGAGCTTATGTTTTCTTTCTGCCATCAGAGCTGCTTTTGGCATTGGTGTAAAGAAGGTTGGGTGTTCTACAAAATGAGAGGTTTTCTTGAGCAGGTTTTTAGGATGTGTGTCCCATCCCCTTGCTGTGACTCACTGCTCTGTCCCCAGAAGAAAGTTCTGATGATTTGACATTTGTAGCTGAAACTTTGTCAGTGAAGAAAACTTCTGTTTGATTTATAGTATTTTTTATTTTTCAGCCCCCCTGTAGCCCTCCTATCTGCTATTACCACTTCTGTAATAGCCTTTTGTTTCCTAATCTGTATTTTGAATTGCTTCCCAAGTTTAAAAAACAACATGATTCTGTTTCTCCCAGGCTATTTTGGAGGGAGTTTCTTTCCAACACTTTGATGCTTAAAATTCTGGGGAAGAAATTTGTAAAGAGGCCTCTATCAAAGAAGAAATTCTGCTTGTGTTTTCAGAGCTGTTGTCAGGCAGAATGCGAGAGAGAATCAGAACAAGGTTTACATGTGTTTTTTACCATTATTATTTTGGGAGAAACAAGGAAAACCCAACAAGTTCCAGTCTGTGTGGTTATTGAAGTTACCAGAGCTGCTGCAAGTCTGACTGCAGCAAAGAATGTGTAACAGATCCTCGTGCATGTGACTGTGGGATGAGGCTATTTCTGTCTCAGTAAACATGAAATTATGAAATACATGCCATGGAGATGGGGCTGGTGGAGTCCTTGGCTGACCTGGTCAACTGACACTGCACTTGCACCTCTCTGGGACTACAGAGTGAGTTTGAACTTAATGCAGGACATCGTGAGGCTGGAAGATGTTTAGTGAAAGGAAAGTGGGTTCAAGCAATATTGCCAAGAAACCACCCAGGTAAGAGGAAAAGTGCTGTGAGTTTCTGTAATAATATCTTACATACCTTGTGGACACAAAGGCACTTCACAAAGACAACAGCTAGGAAAAAAACCCAATCCCCCAAAAACCAAGTTTTCTTGTGTACATTCCAGATCTGAAATTCTTCTTAAAACTGATGTGTGGCTGAGACTTGGATCCTTTCTCCTTTGACTCAGATTTCAGCAAGATATACTTGGGATCTGTGTAAGAGCTTCAGTCAGGTGGCTAATTTGGATGGTGGCCCTTTCCCCAGTGAATTCCAGTGTGTGAGAGGAGACTCAGTAACCACCAGTTGTGTTCTCTGCGTCGTGGCAGGTTCTGGAAACTCGAGATTTCCAGGTATTTAGATACTTGTCTCTCCTTCCAACTCTCTGTATTTAAACAGCAGACAGACTGTCAGCAAATCATGTGGATGCTCTTCATAAAAGCTGATTAAAAAAGCAGAAGGAATGATCACTCCAGGTTCACCACTGGAAGTAGGAACAAACTCAGGCTTAACCAGCCTTGAGTCAAGGCAGAAACGAAGTGCCTGTTTATTGGTAAATAAGGGCTGGCTGCCATCCCCTGCTGCGGAGCCCTTGTGCCCCCCAGGGTTTGGAAAGTGGTGATGCAAACTGATGAGTCACAGTTTAGAACAATAGTTTCTTCATTCGAAATGACTCAGGATAAAAGACAAACAGGTTTTTCAAGAAGCTGATGAAATTACTTAAAAAAAAAAAAAAAGAAAAAGGAATAAAACAATAGGACATCTTTAACCCTGTGCTGAAAGAATTCTCTCTCTTTCTGAAGAGTAAAGATGCCTGAGAGCAGGGGATTAACTTGTGCCTGCTTTCAGCTCACTTGCCACTTCCAGAGAGTGCAGGTGGATAAGCAGAGCACAACCCGTGTGTATGAGCATGATGTGTGTAACAACACCTCCTGTAACACTCGGCTCTGCTAATTGGCCTGCATGGAGCTCCCTGCCCGCCCCTCTTTGCCCCGTTTAGGGTAAAGGTTGGTCCTGTTGGGCACAGGGGGCAGCCTGGCTCCCTGTGAGCTCTGGCAGGATGAGCTCTCTGAGAGTGAGAACTGTCCCTGCCATGGACCAAAGAGCCTCTTCCTGAGCCAAGAGCTCTGCTATGAACAATGCAATAAAAAGAACACATCCATTTTACAGACCTGTTATTCTCTATAACATTGCATTGTAGATATCCCTGTTTCCTGCAGTGAGGGTGGAATTTGCATCCCTGGCAGTTCTCATGGTCCGACAAACACCCATTTCAGGTATCCTGCGGAGTTTTACTGCAGAAATCACCTGAGCAATCTGAGTGCAAATATGCACGATTTTTATTTTTTTTTTAAGGATTTAATTACATCAGAACAATTAGGTAAAGGGGAGGGCAAGCCACGGTCTGTCAGTGAAAACACTGTAATCGGATTAATCCAGCAAGCCAAAAAACAGGCTTATTTCCTTCCTTGTACTGCATGTACTCACACGAGGGGGAGCAAATTTCCCAACACCCTCCCTTTGTGTCCTGCACTTGGTTGGGTTTGCCTGAAGAAGGAGAAAGCTCCGGTCTTGCCCAGGGCTGCTGGCACCTCCCTCTGCCAGGGGCTTTATCCAGAGTTCAGGTCTCCTCCCGGGAGGATTCCTGCTCTCACTGCTTGCCTTCCATCCATAGGTGGCAGCAGGCTTTGCAATCTTTAACCTCTCAACATCGATGTTTTTTAAGAGCTCAGGGAGTTGTGCAACGATCTGCAGAACTTCGGTGCACAGGGCTGGTGTAAGAGCAATGGATTATTTTCAAGGAATAAAACTCCCTTTGCAGCTGTTCCCTGAACTGCTCCATGAACTCCAACAGCAAAAGTCAAACTTGAGGAAGAGGAAGGGCAGGTGGGCACCCATTTGGGGCCAACACAGCCTTGCAAAGAGCAGCAATTTTGTCAGATAAATAACTCAGGAAGAATAATGTGGGTAACAGCTTTCCCGTGCAGGAGCACGTGGGTGCAAATTCAGGCAGCTTTGCTCAGATTTGCTGTTGGAGCCTCTGCCTGCAGGTGGGATTTGTCCTCCCTGTGCCCTGGTCCTGCCTGGGTCAGCTGCAGGTGGGATCACTGGCAGGGACAGCTCAGGACACTGGGGACACTGGGATGGCTGGGGACAGTTGGCTGAGCTCCAGCAGCACATGGAGTCCAATCTGCTCCATGGTGATGACAACCCCAGCTCCAAAGGGTGCTCAGGATCTCCAGGGCTTGGCATCTCCACTCTGAGACCTCCACCTGCAGCAGGACCACACAGATTGGCTGCCCTGGGCTGGGCTGTGAGCCAGAGCTCCTCCAACCCCCCATCCCAACCCTCCTCTGAGGATGGAGCAGGTGGGGGAAGATCAGCATTGTGGTGCTCCTACTCACATTAATTTTGGGCTGTGGGTCCCTGCTAGAACTGCTTGGCACATCCTGGGGAGTTTGGTGCCACGTGCCAGGCACACTCCAGTGACTCTCTCCCTGGTTTGCCTTTTATTTTCCTGTGTGTCATGCCAGGCTCACATAAACTAATCAACAGTGTTGACAAGGGGCAGCCAAAAGGCACAGTGGCTGCAGGCAGGGCTGGGAGGTCAGAGGGCTCCTGGGCAGGCAGGATGGGGCAGCACTTCCTTGGAGGAGCCAATGAGTCACAGCCACCTCCCAGGGGGATTAATTGGGAATTTGTTAAAGCATGGAGAAAGAAAAGCTCAGCAGTAGGTGCACCAGCCAAGGGTGAGGGAAACCCTCCATAGGAGTCATTACACTTGTCCTGCAAAAATTAATCACTGCTTTAATTGAATGAGATATCCTTCTCCACCTGCCCAGTAGCTCATGGGGTGTTGCTGGAGGAATGGTAATGACTCACTTGGAAGGTGAGAGGAATTTTAACAGGCAACAGAGCAATGCTAAAGAAGACTTTGCAAGCTGTGCATTGTGCTGCAAGATTAAATAATGATAAAATAGTAGTTGCAGTAGTGCCTGCATGCACAGGGAGCTCTGTGACTTGGCCCAGAGGGAGAGGCATCCAAAGGGGAAGGAGAAAACCTGGGTCTGTGTAGGGATGTCCTGGGGCTATGAGGTCAGAGCTTTTGCAAAGTGTTTCATCCTAAGAACATTAAGAACAGTGAGGCATCGTTCATTGTTGGAAAGAAAGTCCCCCTAAATGGTTTTCGTTGAAGAACTCACCGAGTTCTGCAAAATCTCTCAAATGTGTCACCAAACAAGACTCAAAACAACAAAAGTAATAATGCAAGAGTTGCCTGAGCTAAGCTGAGTGCCTCTGACATCAGGTTCACACCAGGTGAGGAGGTGACTCCACCTGGGCTGCAGGGCCAGAGCCACCCCTGGGACGTGGGCACCGAGGCTGCTGCACTCCCTGGGCATCATCCCACACCACTGGCTAGCAGGACTTCCATCTCCACAGCCCCTGCTCTGGAGGGAAGCACCACCACTTGTTTACAGCCAGGAGCTGGCTCTGCAGGCAGAATTACCCCTATTTTGACACCTCTCAGGAGCTCTGAGTGACAGCTCTTGGAGAGGAGCAGCAGCTCAGCTCAGGCTGCTGCTGCCAGTTCCAGATGACAGGAATATGAGGGCTTAATGATGGTATAATTAAGTTGAAGTGATCATCTTATGTCTGTTTAGTGTCTAACATAAAATGAGCTGGTGATCCTGGTCTGGTTTGCAGTGGCCTTGGGTTAGAAAGGTGGGATGGGAGTGGGTGCTGGAATCCCAGGAGGAAAAGGGGGTCAGAGAGCGGGGTCCTGCCTGGGCAGTGGAGGCCATGCAGGGAAACTTCTGCAGTGTTCAGTCAGTACTTGGGTAGCTTTTTACCTTCCCTGCTTCAGGAAATTCCCAAAGAATGATGTCCATGTCAGACAGCTGTGAGAACAGTGTTTCCTCCTCTGCTGCAGCACAAAATGCCAGTTAGTGCATGGCACAGGCAGTGGCTGTGCTCGCTGGGCATCAGCCTGGCCCGAGGGGGAAGGGGATGCCCTCACCATCCATCACCCTCCATCACCCTCACCTGTCCTGAGCACCCACCTGGAGTGCTCCCAGTGCTCAGGAACAGCAAAAAAAGCAAAAATATTTGCAGAAAGGCACTATTTAAACCACTAATATACATCCCAGCTTCTTGGTGGCTGCCAATGTCCTATTTCCTTGGAAGGAGAGTTCAGAGGATGCTCCCTGCCCAGGAGGAGCACCTGCCACGGGGGTGCAGGGCCCCCCTGCACTGTGAGCACCCCAAGGCTGAGCCTTGGTGGGGGCTGGTGCCACACAGAATCACACACAGTCACAGAATCTTCTCAGTTGGAAGGCACCCAGCAGGATCCTGGAGTCCAGCTCAGGGCACAAGTCAATACCTCTCTCTCTTCCCATGAGGAATTGAATTTTTCAACCTTAAATTCCAGGAATGTAGCTTTTCATCTATAGATATTCAAGATATCTTGAATATCTGCAGGTGAAAACCTATATATATAGCTATATAGCTATGTATAGATAGATATATATATATAGTTATCTATATCTATGTAGATAGTCATATGTAGATATTTCAAGATGTTCAAGATAGGCATTCATGTAAGATACTTTTATTAGAGTAAATCCCTTTTTAATTCCAGGTGAATGTGGATTCTGGCATTGGTGGGATGCTCAGCTGTAGTGGCTGAGCAGTTTCTGTGCCTGCCTAAGGAGATGCCCTTTAACCCAACAGCTTCACTACAGGTTTGCTTTTGGGTGGTTGTTGGTGCCACCAGGCCTGGTTTGATTGTTTTTTTCTCTGCAGGAACTGGGTAGGAAATGTCAGAACAGGTGTTAGGCCATGTTTGTGTTTTAAAGGCATTTCCCACTGGGGTCCACATGTGTGTTGGAAAAGCCAGAGAGGGATTGCAGGTGGGGGGGGGACATTTACAGTTTAAGCATCACACCCAAGAGAACCCCCTCCTGCTCAGGGTGGGTTCCTTTATTCTGCCTGTGTTATTCCCAGGCTCCATCTGTGCCTGCTGCTCCAACACACCGAGGGCCTGCAATTACTTCCAGAAGATGTTCAGGCTCTGTTTGAGAACACCCATTTCCCTCTGGCTCAAGTGGGCCATGCCTTTATCCAAAAAAGTGCTTTTTGACTCTGAGCCAGGCGAGCAGCAGCTCTTGGGCAGCTGAAATGGGGGCTCTGTCTCCATCAGGTGGATTCTGCTCCATCTCTACAGCAAATGCTGCTTTATATTTATTTTCACCATTTCTCTGCATTAACCACATGGGAAGTGGCAGCTGTGCAGCCAAGCAGGGGCTGTACCTGACAAGAGCCTGCGAATTTCAGCATCTCCCCACCCTTCCCCTGTGGTTTGTTGGGTTGTTTGCTGAAATAATGGTTCATGTGGAGCTCACTCCAAGGGCCAAGGCTGGAGCTGTGGCAGAGCTGCCCCTCCATGGGCACAGCAGGCACCACCAGGGGCAGTGGGGCAGCTTCCTCAGCTGCTCCTGGGCTATGCCAGGCATGAAATGGCTCTGCAGGCACTTGGTGTGATCCACGTGGCAGCTGAGCCCAGCCCAGTGGCACTGCCCTTCCCAAAAATGCTTTCCCTGGCACTGGGGCTCCTGCCCAGGCTGGAACATGCACGAGTGGGGTGTTCACCAGCAGGACCTTTGCCAGTGACCTTGCTGGGGCCTCCTATTCCTGCAGGAAAGGGCAATGCCCACGTGCTGCTACCACAGAAGCCCCTCCAGGCACAGCTGAGTGTCCCTCTGGGTCCCCTCTGCTGTCCATCCCAGAGAGCTGGAGTGGGCTGGGGCAAACACTACACACAGCAGGCTGAGTGTGGCTTTTTTATGAGGGTTTATTTATTTATGGATTAATTTTGGTGGATCCAGCCTAGCTCCCACCCACCAGCTGGATGGTGAGTCACCAGGATGGGCACAGGGGGACAGCCCAGTGACACTTGAAGCAGTGATGGGTCTGGTGTGTTCTGCAGTGTAACCACCTGCCCGTGGGCCTGAAGTGCCACTTTGCCACCAAATTAGGCTTGAGAAGTCATAAAGTTATTGTGTACAGTATTTCCACCATCAAACAAAGAGCACAGGTCATACAGAGCACAGCTAAGCTGGTGGTGCTCATGCAGTGCTGAGCACCCTGGCATGCCCTGGGGTCCATGTCCCCATCCCTGTCCCCGTCCCCATCCCTGCAGCTGGGTGGGAAGGGGCTCAGCACCAGCACAGGTGCAGCAATGAGGGAGGGGATGCTCTCCTGGAGCAAAGCCGCTCTCCACCGCATCACACCCAATTCAAACCACCTGGAGAGCCGCGTGGGCAGGGGGACATCAGCCCAGCTCCGTGTCCCTGCTGCCAGCTGGCCCCGAGGGACCGCAAAACACCCGCAGCCTTCCGAAAAGCAGCGCCTTGTCGAGCAGGGCTGGCGGCTGGGGAGGTGGCGGTGGGGGCAGGCAGGAAGGAAGGAGGGGCGGGCGCTGCCGGGAAGCCCAAGGTTTGGGTTGGGTTTGGGCTCGGTTTGGCTCGGTTTGGGCTCCCCTCGGCAGCGCGGGGCATCCCGCGGCTCGGGCTGTCACCGGCGGGGATGACTCACGGTGTGTTTCGCGGAAAGAGGATGATGCTCTCGGTGTCGCCAAGTGATGCCTTTGATGCTCTCAGTGTCGCCAAGTGATGCCTTTGCTTTCCTCTCCTTCCCCGGGTGAA
>JAWWEV010000029.1:8579461-8614286 GCA_035583235.1 Hafferia zeledoni | reverse complement strand
TATGAGAGTGGGCAGGCCCTGGCACAGGTGCCCAGAGAAGCTGTGGCTGCCCCATCTCTGGGAGTGTCCAAGGCCAGCTTGGACGGGGCTTGGAGCAACCTGGGATAGTGGAAGGTGTCCATTAGACACATGGCAGGGGGGCTGGATGAGATGGATGAACTTTAAAGTCCCTTCCAACCCAAACCATTCTGTGATTCTTTGAAAACTGCTCTGAGAGCAGATAGTTGATGGTCTGGGGAATGGAAGGGCAGTGGCTGAGCCCTGACTGGGACAGGCAGAATGACAGCTCCTTGTCTTGTTTAGGAGGAAATTACTGTGTTCCCTGCCTTGATAATTCGGGTGATAATTGTGCACAGAGGAGCAGGAGCTGGGCATCCCCCCGTGCTGCTGAGCTGCACCAAACTGCAGCAGGGCTCAGCTGTGTGGGGCACTCAGAGGGTGGGGGCAAAACCAGCATATGGGCTGGGGGACTTGGGTCAGTGATGAGAGGAGCAGAGCTGGGGGGAGCAGAGCTGGGGCTGGGGCAGGGTCGGTGGTGTTTCAGTCCCGGCTTTTCTTTAGGTTTATGTTCGATGGTGTCACAGGGTGAAAAACAAATTCTTCTGTGGAGGGTCTGATCCTGTCAGTTCTCATGCTCAGCCTGGGGCTCAGGGCATCCTGAAAGGGGCTGCAGCACCTGTGGGAGGCCAGGCCTGGGCACAGAGGTCTGACTGTCCCAGGCAGTGACCCAATGCCAGCCCTCTGCCCCCTCCCCACGGCCCTTGGCTCCTGCTGTGGGTCCAAACCTCTCCCAGGTTTCAGCCTTTCAGGTGTCATCCATCCTCCTGCCAAGAGCTTAGTTCTGACTTTCAGGTTGGGATGAGTCAAACTCTCAGAGCAAAATGTAAGTGAAACTGCTGCCTGTGGTTGGCTTTCCACTGGTACCAGCTGGAGGGAGCATCCTCTGGGGGACAGCCCTGTTCAGGTGCCATGTCCCATGGGGGGACACAATCACAGCCTCACGTGTCTCCCTGGGAAAGGCAAAGAGGCACAAAGGGAAGAGAAGGGCAGGGAGATGTTTTGTCAGCAAGATCCCTGCTCCTGCTGCTTCCCTTCTGAGGGCTGTGCATGCTCATTCCAGCTGGGTTTAGCCCATGGCTGAGCCTGGGAGATATTTCAGTTGCTGCTGAAAATTGACTTCTAGTTCTTTCCAGCCATTCAGCAATGAGCCAATTCCTTGCTTATTTACCCCATCAGTACAGCCCTTCAGGTGCCCACAGCCCCAGCCAGCAAACCTTTCCCCTGGTTCCCTCATTTCCAGCAATCCCTTTTCATTGATACATGCAGAAACCAAAATGGCAAAATGAGTTTGGAAATGCATGACAAGTTCCCTGCTGCCAGCCCCTGGCAGCCCAGCTCTCCAGCAGCCAGCAAACACCACCCTCAGACTGGAAAATCAGCTTAAATGGGATTTTTCCAAGGTTCCCAGCATGTTTTCTCTGGCTATGAGGCAGCACTGCCCTCGGCTCCCTCAGCCACCCATCCCTTAGTGTAAGACAATCCTTGTCCAGGCAGGTGTTGTCCACTTAGTTGTCAGGAGGTGGGAATCCTTAGCTAAGCCCAAGATTTTATGAAAGTATAAAAAAAGGGCAGTGAGCAGTTTCATAAGCCAGTAATGGCATCCTCTGTCCCCCCATTAGGAAGCAGAGGGTTACACTGAGTTTCAAGTCTCAGGTCATGTTTTCCAACAGGCAGCTGAGCCAGGGGCAGCGCTGACATCTCAGTCACTGTCACTGTCTGCCTTCTAATGCTTGGGGTGGAAATACTACAGATGCCTGCCAGGTGGGCTGGTGGGATGCTGAGAGGGGGTTCAGGCTGCTGGGGGTGTGGGGGAGGCACAGCCACTCTTGGCACAGCCACTCTTGGCTCTGGTTGTGCCAGTGCCATGCCGTGCCCACGCTGCTCCCAGCCCACGCTCCTGTAGCTTGGCTATTCTTGCTCCTTCTTCCTCCTGGTGTATTTGTCTGAGCCAGATTTGGAGCTGCTGTCTAGCACACACACAGGGCTGGGAAGATGCTTGCAGCCTTCAGAGCAGAGCAGGGACTGAAGTCTCCATGGCTTGGCACACAACTTGCTCTTGCCATGCCAATAAATGTGCTGGTGCCCTGTGGCTGGGCTGTGCCTCGTGACTCAGAAAGCCTAAAAAAATCAACCGTGGGTCCTTTTGCTGCTAGAGAAGAGCTGGTGCCAAGCAGGTGATGCTCATGGCACAGGGGGATGTGTGTCCCTGACCTGCCTCTGGTCACTCAGTGGTGCTGCTTGGCCCTGTGCTGCTCCAGAGCTGCTCTCTGTGTGCTGGATTTAAAATCCTGTTTGGAACCAGCTCCTTCCTCCTGGTTCTTCAGGGGGGCTGACCTACCCCAGGTCTGTGTGCAGGTTTCTATGGGTGCCCAGGGCTCCTCTGTCCCCCAGCATGGCACCTGGTTTGGGGCATGGCACAAGAACATCCCTTGCTGCTGTGCTTTATTCCCCCATGTTTTCACATTTTAAAGCTGGTTCTGCAAAAATTGCTGATTTCCCTCTTTTAAAAGTGCTTTATTGATTTTGCTTTCTTATTAAGGGCAGGAATTCATCCCCCACCTGCTGGTCCCTCAGTGCAGTGTGAGTGTTATTTGTGGCATCCCATACAACAAACACCTATTTTTAGCTGAGCATTCCTGGAAGGGGCTTTGGTACCTTGTTTTCTGCAGGGAATTTTCTCTCTTGCAGGGAGCTGCATTCCAGCCAGCACAGGGAGATGCTTGGATGGAGCCAGAGCACGTGGCAGGTCCATTCCCACATGGAGAGCCAGTGTCCCGCTCTGATGGCACCAGGGTCCTAAACAAGCCCAGCATCTCCCTCCTGAGAATCATTTTCCCAGGATTTATGTGTTATTCTGTTTTTTGACCTGCCTGTCTCCCAGAAAAGCTCCTTTTCATTGATCCTGCCCTTTGGAGCTCATTGCTAATGAGCAAGTGTAATGGCACTATTTTAACCTCTGCATTTTCTGCTCCTGCTCAGTGTCAGCATTATGAAGCACCACTTAAAATATAAGCACAGGCAGTCAATTATTTGAATCTTTATTACATCTGAATGCACAGCAGCTACTCCTGAGGGAAAACACTACATGTGATTCTCAGCAGAGTGGGTTTAGGGGGGATATGCCATCCCAGTGCTTTGGGAAATGCCCAAACCCCAGCACTGTGGGAACTCCATCCCACCCCAGCACACACCACCAGAGCTCATGGGCACTCCCAGGGCTCCTTTCTCAGGGCACCCACAGCACAAACGACACTCCCAGTACCTGATTCCTGATTTTGGAAGGGAACTACATTCCTCCTACCTCCTAATTCCCCTCTAAACTGTTTGTATGATTTGTACCCCATGGCAGACAGGGACCAGGAGCTGCTCCCACAGAACCCTCTCATGGATGAGGGAGGGATATGGGCAAAGCTGTGGGCTCACCCTGTGCCCCCAGAACTTGGCTGGGGGCTGAGCACCTCCCCACAACAACTCTGTGGTGGATCTCCAGCATATGGGGCCACCACAGGAGAAGGAAGAGCTGCCTGCAAGCAATACCAGTCCCATCTCATCCTCAAGATGAGTCTCCATGAAAAACAGGTACCTGGTTAAACCTTCCATGGGAAAAGTGGTTGGTTAGACCCTTCAGGAGTCTGTTTTTAATTTGTGCACTAAATGAACAGGGAAGGAGTTTGTCAAGTGGAGCTTGGGATGAGCAAGACATCAAGGCAGAGGCAGCACTTGAGGAAGCCTCTGGATCAGCCAGGGGTGGCATTGGCTGCAGTGGGATTTTTTTCCCTTGTTTTGTGGGTTAGTCATAGGTTTGTTTATTATTTTAGAGGGTTTTTTTTCTTATTCATCTGTTGCAATCACAGCAGACACATCATTTCACAGCCCTACATGGAAATCCAAGGCAAAGGAACTATTTTTAGTGCACAAAATGTCTCCCTTAAACATATTAACTTTGGAAGAGTAAATATTAAATATGCTCTCATCACATTTATGCTGAAGTACAACACCAGTGGTTTTAATGGTTAGGGGAAATTATGTTATACCACCAGCACTTAATCAAACACAATAAAACAAGGTCTGGCTGCATTTCTTTCAGGAGAAGCTGAAGGAAAATTGATTCCTTTCCACACCCGTTGCTGATGATTTACTGACACTGGGGTGTATTTGCACCATTAGTATTTATGGTGGCACTTCCAATCCTTATGCAAAACATATCAGGGCTAGCCTAACATTTATTTTGCAATTAAATTGAAATGATTCTGTGGCTGCTCACTCCAGATTGAGGTATTCAGCACTGTCTGCAATGAGGAGACTGCAGGCAAACCCCAAGTGAGCAACACAGGGAAGCCCCATGTGCTGTAAGTGCCCATAAACCTGTATTTTCAGTAAGAATGGCTTTTTTTAGCTTTATTGTGAAGTTATTTCTCAGGCTGGGATGTAGGAGAGGGATGATGTGGTGCTGCTGGTGGAGCCCCAGTGCCCCAGGTCTTTCTGTCCCTGCTCTGTTGGGTGCCTGGAAAACCAGCAGTGCCCCTCGTGGCTGGTGGCTCAGGAACTGGTGCCAGTGGCTCTTCTGGTGATGGTGGTGAACAGTGGGGGTGCTGTCCCAGCTTGGTACCCCCAGACTGGGTCCTGGTCTTGTTCCCTTGTTCCTGCCAGAGCCAGCTGTGGGTTTAGAAGGAGTTTGTCTAAACAGGAGGATGTCAGAAACAAGGAGCTGAGCTGTTCTTGGTGAGTTGCTTTTGTTGTCACCTCAGGTATTTTATCTCCTGGGAAATGGGCTCTCTGGAAGTGGAGGGGACACACAGAGGTGATGTAGTCTTTTTAGCTACCCCAAATTCTCTCTTCTTTTACTTGCAGGTGTTTGTACTCCATTCCCCTTGCCCATTCCCATGATAATTCCAGCCAGACCATCCCAGACATCTCTGGTCTAACACAGGTGCCAGAGGCAGGGCTGGACCTTCCCAGGAACCTGCCAAGCTCTTCCATGAGCCTCAAATATTTTGAAGAGAAAATACTTGTTGCTTTCTAAGGATAAGCATCAGGTCTCCAAGGTGTGTCTGGGCTGAGCATCATCCCCTTGGACATTCTGGGAGCTGGGAAGGGGCTGCTGGTTTGGGGTTAAACCAGGACAGGCAGGCTGGCCTCACTCCCTGCTTTATGGAATCAAAATCTTTAATATCTCCCTGTCTAAAATAGGTGAAAAACTTATTACAGAAGAGACTTCTTGAGCTGGCTTTGGACAGGTGGGTTCACACACAATGCTGTGGGCACTGTGCCTGTACCTTGGGCCTCTGGGACCAGGCAAGAGTTTGAGTTCATCACTGAGGTGCCTTGAGAGCTGTGAGCAATAACACAGCCCAGTAATAAAATCCTGTTTGCAATAAGCTGACCCTTTGCCTTTTCATTTAAGAGCAAAATTTAAGCCCATGGTGGTTTAAGGTCCCTCTTCTTCCCCTTCCCCCCAGAAGACCCATCTCAGATGGATGGTTTTGTGCCCTGTGATTTCCCCGATTAATCACTTTGCTAATAAACTGAACAAAGTGTGTCTATTCAATAGCTCATTTTCCTTCAGCAGTTTGGGCACTTGGTCAATTTTACAGAAGAAAAATGTGCCAGGAAATGCCAAAAAGGCAGAAAAAAGGAGCCATTCTTTGATGACTCCAGTATTTGCTGAAACAAGGCAGAATTCTTGCCTGTGGCCTCCAAGCCAGCCAAGTATTCACAGGATGATGTGGATCCCATTCATGTTTTTAAAGCTGTGTGATGAGCCCTGTGCTCCCACCACGCTCCACAGGTGGAGGGTCAGAGCCAGCAACAACAGAAGGGTCTGGGTTGGAAGGGACCTCAGAGATATTTACTTCCAACCCCCTTCCATGGGCAGGATGCCACCCACTAACCAGGTTGGTATCAGGGTAACAAGGAGAGTCTTACAAACAGCAACACATTGGGGCAGTATTTTGGATTTCACAGCTTGCTTTTTCTCCCAGGAACAGCAAATCTAGCAGTGTTTCCCTGCCTGTTCCAGCAGTTCCTGGGGCAGGAAGATGCTCCTCTGAGCATCCCATCCTGCCCCAGGGCTTCCTTCCCCTGTGGGCTTTGCTCCAATTGCAAAACAAGATTTAAATCTCCATGAGAAAGGTGATTATCTTGAGTTATAGAAACTGTCAGGTATGGGGGACTCTGTGAGCATCCTCTTGCTTGGGTTTGGGCTTGCCCTTCCAGCTGTTACAAATGCCTCCAGCTGCGTTTTCCAAGGGCTGGCTGAGGTCTGGGCATGGAAATGGAAATGGAGATGCAATGGAAGTTTGGAAATTTGTTATTTCCAGGCAGAGTGGCTGCACCAGCAGGGCTGGCCCAGCCCTGCATCCCTCAGAGCTGCATCCCTGGGATGCTCCAGGGGGATCTCCTGTCCCAGGGTGGGTTTGCTCACTACAACACCACGAGGTACACAGAAAACACTGCTTTATTGACTGCATTTGCCAACACATTGAGGAATGCAAAGGGGTATTTCATAAGCAATGGGCCATGGTCCCAATGTGAATTAAAGCATACACTGTATCTAAACAGGATGAAAATAATGGCAGACAGAGCTATTCCAAGGCAACACAAATAGCATGCATAATACAGTCTCACACAGAACGAGGTTGATAACATTATATTGCTTTAAGGATTAACTAACATGGAAAATGTACAAAAAGGAGAAATAGGTTTTTGAATTCATGAAAAATACATTTTTTCTCTACAAAGGAATTTCTAATACAAGAAAATAAATATTGCAACATAAGCCAAAAATAATTTAAAATTGCTCTTTTCAATATATTTTCAATATTTCTCTTTTGTATTAACAAATGGCACATCACGTTCTTTGAAACAAAGAAAACAGAAGGGTTTCTCCTCCTGTGACATTCATATCGTTTCCTGTAACTGATGTGAAGTGGGTTGGTTTGTGTGTGGAATGGTGCAAACTGGGGGGGTTTCCTTAAGGAACAACCAAAACCTCAGGGCCTGCCCTGCAGCAGCATCTTCCTGCATCCTGCAGCCCTCCCAGCTCTGCTCTGCATCCCACCCTGGGAGGAGCTCCGTGGGACAGCAGGAATCCTGACCCCCTAAAAGAGGTGCAAGCAAAAAAACAACCCAAAAAGACAAAAATTGAGAGAGGGGTGTGGGGAAAATGGGAGTGTGGAATGGGAGCTGTCCTTGGAAAACTCCCCCAGGCATGGGCTGTGCTCCATCAGGGCGTGGTGCCTTCTGCATCCTCATCCCAACAGCCGCTGCTTCTCCAAGGAAACAGGTGCTCTTACAGTGCAAATGTCGATTCCTGCAGTTTACACATCTTAAAAGACAACATTTCTCTACTAAAATAAACATTTTTTTTCTTTCTTTCTCTCTATTCATTTCAAAATACATTTACATTAACATCAAAAATATTTTCCTTGTGCATTTTCTCTCCAGAACACCAGACCCCCCCCTGCTCCCAGGACACACCAGGCAGGGGATGCTCAGTCCAGCCCTCACTCAGCCCCATGGCCCACCAGAACCCCTTTCTTCCTCTCTATTCTCACCATCCCACACTAGTCCCTGTGTCCCACCAGCCCCCCCAGCTTTCCCCACCTAAATGCCATTTCCTGATGGCAAAACACGACGCCTGAAGTTTTGGGAGTGTTTCAAACTGGTTTATTGCCCGGTGCTGGTGGTGCAGGGTTGGTTGTTCTTTAAGGTGTCCCCCTTTTTGCTTTCCTGTACTGAGAAGACAAGTAGTGCAGAAGCTGATGAATGGAGCTGTGTACAGTGAAATTTGTGGATTGCTTTTTCTTTAACCATAATTGAGTGAAGCACACGGAAGCAAGATTCATTAAAAGGCAGCATATTGATTATTGTTATGACTCTTATACTAGGATACTGGAGCTAAAGCTAGCAAGCCTGATAAGATAAACTAAGTCCTATTTACTGTATTTAACATTATCTGAACACACTGAGCCTTGATTCATGAGCAGATTTTCATTTCCAACCTCAATGGATTATGCTAATTTGTAACAAAGGTGGTTCCCGTTTTGTTGATTTTTTTGCTGCTTTTTTGTTTCCATTTTTTTTTTTCCCCCCACTAATAACTTGTGTCACATTTTTCCCATCTGAGGAAGATTCCTCCCCAGGCACAGTCAGTCTCAGCCAGGTGAGTGTTGGGCTTGGGCAGGGCTGGGCATCCCGCCCTGAGCCGCCGCCGCTCGCCGTGCCTGGGATCAGCTGCGCTGTCATCGCTGCTCTGTGCTGCAATTGGATCAATAATAAGGACTTTGGAAGGCTGATAAAGATGATCTACTCTAAAACATCAATCGGAAGAGTCTCAGAGTTTCAAAAAGAAAGCTCACAGTGAAATGAGCGAAAAGCATCGGAAACCAAAAGGGCAGGATGCGGTCTCGGAGCAGCAGCATCCCTCGGAGCAAGCCTGGAACCTAACGCCGCAGCAGTGTGGTATGAGTGTGTCTTTAGTCCTTGGTTGCTAAATAACTTCCAATTTTTTTATTTTGTTTTTTTTTTTCATAGTGACAAGTTTCCGGTTTCTGGCTGTGCTGCTTGACTGTCAAAATATTTCTTTGGCATCCACAAAATTCTTTGACTGATTGGTTTGACAATTTTTGTTTAGTGATGGGTTTAACCGGTTGCAGAAGTGTCCCAGGTTTGGGTTGGTTTTGTGGTGTGGTTTGTGTTTTTTTTTTATTTTTTTAAACATTTTTTTATTTTTAAAAAACAACAACAACAAAAGTTTCAGTGAATTCCTTTTTTTTTTTGTTCCCTGAGCTCACACTGGGGTCACTCCAATAAAACACGTAGCATGACTTAACTGTGACCTTTGAAGCCAAAACCGAAGTAATGGTGCAATTAAGTGCAAACATGGAAATTCGCCTGACTTATAGGTAACATGGGCTTTTAAACAACATTTAAGGCTTATTGGGGACATTTTATGCATTAAATTATTGTAATATTTATAATGTCAGCTTCTGTGAATCACCCCTCCACAACGAGTCAACAGCTTGTAACCAGGATTTAAGGAATAACAAAAACAAAACCCCAAAGGATGGAGAGGAATAAATTCATCATTTCCACTGTAGCGTTTAGTAGGAAAACACAATGGTGATGGCAAGGGTTGCCATTTCCCCTCAGTGACGGCACATCTGGCCTCGGGGCTGTGGTTTTGGTGTGCAAAGGGGATTCCCAACGTGCCAGCCTGGCATGGTGGGACCACGGC
The DNA here is from genome assembly GCA_035583235.1 of Hafferia zeledoni. NCBI lineage: Eukaryota > Metazoa > Chordata > Aves > Passeriformes > Thamnophilidae > Hafferia > Hafferia zeledoni. Next base: position 8,604,988 of record JAWWEV010000029.1, on the reverse strand, counting down.
AGCACCACAGGAAGCACGGGCAAGAAAAACTGCTCCACTTCCCAGGTTACACCAACCCTGCCTCCCGTGGTGGTTTCAAAGGATGCTTTTCTCCTCCATCCTGCCCCACATTGCCATTCTCCAGCTTGCTGCCAGCTGACCCATTCACCTGAGGAAATCACTGCAGTTTTGCAATCCACCTCAATGTGGGCAGGCACGGGGAGAAATGTGGCATCCTGGCCCCTGGACGGATCCCAACCAGATGGAAAGGTGAGGGGAAAAATAATGATCGAGGGGTTTTTCCCTAAAAATAGAAATGTAACATTGCTCTCTTCCACCCCAAGTGTTTTCCTCCAACAAGCTTTTTGTGCTTTAGTCATTATTTATTTTAGTATCGCTTATTTTGCTTCCTCATCTCTGCGCAGGCGGGCGGGACCTTCCCCTCCCACAGCTGTCACTGCCGGACCCTCTGCTCACTCCCTGCTCTGAGGGCAACGTCCCGGGGCAGAAACCTGCCCCTCATTTAATAATGCCCATTAATTGAACCGCCATCCCCGCAGGAAGCGCGGGCACCGGCACCCTCCGCCCTCCTGGCACCCTCGGCATCCGTCCTGCCGGGCGCCGGCGCGCGTTCCTGGGCAGTGGGGTCTGGCAGGAGCCGGGGAGGGGCCGCTGCTGCCACAGTCATCGATGTCGGTGAAGCTGAAGCTGCATCTCAGGCGTATCGAGAAGAGAAAGACAACAGTGCCAAACTTCCAACTATATACACATATTAAAAACCCCCTTCGCTGCGATACCAGGCAGGAATCGGACATGGCAGTTGGAACTGGGTTGAGGCCTCGTGGAGGAGTTAGGACGCCAGGATGCTCATCCTGACGATGTCCTCGCTGGCCGTGTCCAGCTGTCCCCGCTGAGTGCGGCCGCCGCGGGGCTCCCCGTCCGAGTCGCTCATCTCTGCGTCGGAGAAGTAGCCGTCCGTGTCGGCGTCGAAGCGCCGCAGGGGAGCAACGCCGGTGCCCTCGGCCTTGGGGGGCTGCAACCGCCGCGGGCCCCGGCTCTCCTTTGGTAATTTGAACCGCACGATGGTCTTGGGGCTACCTACGGAGTCAGGCACTTTGGCCGCGGGGCTGGGCTCCGGCTGAGCGCAGCGCGGCGTCTCCTCCTCCTCCTCGTCCTCCTCCTCCCTGCTGGCACAGCCCCGTGCCCCACCAGCCGGGTGAGGCTCGCTGGCTTTCTGCACAGAGCCCTTCTTGGCCGCCCTTTTGGCCTCGCCCGTCCCTTTGCGGTCACCAGGAAGCTTCGCCGCCCCTTTCTCTGACTTGCTGGGTCTGGAATCCGGAGCGAAGGGCTTGGCGGGATCACCCGGCAAGCTGCTGGCGTTGGTAGTCCAGGGCTCGGAGCCCTCGGGGTGGCTGCCCATGGCCGGGGGGCTGCTCCGCGGAGGCTTTTTCTTAGCGTTCGTTCTCGTTCTGCTTTTCACTTTCTTTGTGGCCTCGCTCTGCCTGAACGGGGACCTGAGGGAATGGTCCATCATGAAGCTCAGCAAGGTCTCCTCGTCCTGGAGCAGCTCCTCGGAGAGGCCGGGGGTGCTGTCCTCATGGTGGGCGTTGTTGAGGGACCACTCGCTCATCGCCATGTTCTCCGCGGTGATCTGGACCGACTGCGCCAACCAGCTGTTGAAGAAGGTCCCATCAATGGGGAAGGAGGTTGACAAGCCTGGAAAAACAAGAATGGAAGATTGCTTCAGAAGCCAGAACAGCCATACTGCCCTCCATCACTGCCACCAACTTCAACGAACTCCCCAGCACACGAGAAACACTGTAAAGGTCAACTATAACACACCACACCAGGACAGAGGATGGTTTACTCCAGCACTAGCACTGAATTTGGAGTTCACTGAGGTCACAGCAGGACAACCTGAGTTGTCCTTCACACTCAACACTCCATGAACCTGCCTGAATCCAAATTGAGCATCTTTCTTCAGCTAAGATGCCAAGCAATGATCCCATCCCAGCATGGGTGGAAAATACATTCCTGTGCAAAGGTGGCAGACAAACCATCCAAGGACACACTGACAAATTTGGCGACAGAGAAGGACTTGTGCCCAAGCAAGGGTGAGAGATTCCCCAGGGAGCAGCTGCCACCAGCTCGCCATGGGACCCACCACCAGAGCCAGGCAGTCAATGTGGTGATGAGACTGGTGCTGAATCTGCATGGAGGTCAGATCTGAGAACATCTTGAGAGGTGTGGAAACTGAAGAAGAGGAGCAGAGATGAAAGCTGGAACAGAAAAAGCTGAAAAACTTCCTACTAATGACCTCTGAGAGCAGGAGTGAGCCCTGTGGGCTGGGTCCAGTTAGCAAAGGCTCACACCTGCACAGGCACACGCATTTTAATCCCTGAAACAGAAACCCACGAGTTCAACCTCAGAGCCACTTTCATGGATGGAGATAAAATGAGGCTTGATTTTGGATTTCCTTTGGAACAGTCACTCCAACAAAAGAGAGGGAAAGAGCAGTGGCATGGGCAGGGTGAGTCACACCCACAGTGTCTGCCCATTGCAGTGACAGCTTTGCATCATCCCCACCTGTGACCACCAATGTGGGATGTGACCCTGCATCTCCTGCACCTTACCATGGTTTTTTGGAAAAGATAACACCCCACTCCAGCACCAGCCCAGAGCAGGGAAGGAGAAGCAGGAACAAGGATGAGCTTAGGGCATTGCATGGTACTCATGCACCAAGGAGCCCAAGGGCACTGCCCAGCTCACCTTCCCCAGCCCTCCTGATGACAAGGGATGCTTTGAGCCCTTCACAACATCCTGCAGGTTACAAGACTGTGGTGAAGCTCTGGGTCAGCTGCCTGGTTTCCCAGGCTCACAGCTATGCAGCTTTCCTCTGAGATGCCCCACCCTCCACCGTTTGCTGGAATTTGCCCCAGAAAATCAAATCCAAAGCTTCTTTAGCAGAGAACTGAGCAGAGACAGAACGGGTGCAAAAGCCCCATTTCCAAAGGGGCTAAAACACAACAGCTCTGAAGTCACCAGAAGAAAAGCAGCATAGTCAGGCAAGCAACAAACAAGGCAGAGCAAGGCAGGGTGGCCAGACCCCCAGACCTCCCACACAAATGCTTTGTACCCCCTGGAGGGTTTTACAGCACCCCCAGGCTGCCTGAGAGCCCCACAGGACCAGTGCACCCCTGGGCACCTGTGGGGCAGCTGAGCACATGAGAACTCATCACCTGCAGAGGTGACAGTGCAGGAGGAAGCCAAACAAAAACCCAGTTCCATGTAAAAACCTCATGCAGTTGTCAAGGATCTTGTCCAAAAAACCTTTTTGTTCTGTTTCTTTTTCTTCCCCCAGCCCTGCCTGCTGCTGAGGGTTGTAGGATGAGCTGGAGGTGGGTGAAGCTTCTGCAGGGCCAGCCTGCATCTCCTCGCCCCCCAAGCAAATCCAAGAATGGATGGGTTTTGTGCCTGACTCCTGGATGCTCCTGACTCCAGGCCTGACTCCTGGACCCCCAGCACAACCAGCATGATGACCATGGGCAGCACATGCCATGGGAACTCACAGTCCTTGTGCCACACAGCACAGAAGACTCAGGGACAGCCCTGCCCCGGGCTGGGTAAGTCTGATTTTATCACCCAAAAGAGCAATCACACTCCAGCAGCACATCACAGCTTTTGTAACACACCCTCCCAGTCCTGGGGCTACAGGGGGGATTTTACATCCCCTGCTCCACGGGGGAGCATACTTTGGACCCAGTCTCTCTCACAGGACCTGGATAACTCAGGTTGATTCCCACAGAGGAGAGATGGAAGGTGTAACTCCACCGTGCACGTGCAGAAGGGATCAGGGGCTGGGGGTCTTAAACCCTGCTCCCCAAACAGGGAGTCTCCACTGGCAGAGGTCAGCTCTGAGCCCATAAAATCAGACTTACCCAGTTGTCCCAACACAGTTTCGTTGACTGATTTCCTTTTCTCTGTCTTCTCGGGACTACTTTTTCTACCATCTCTTCCTTTCCTTCTTGGGTCACTTTTCTTACCCTTTGTCTTCTTCCCAGTTTGTTCTGGCATTTTTTAGAAAAAAAAGGAAAACGCCGTGTGAGACGAGGCATCAGGGATGCTGAGATGAGCAAATTCCCGTGGGGACACCCTGCAGTGGAGACCTGGAGCAGACCTGCAAACAGCTCCAAAGGGGGACAGGAGCCACTTCCTGCCCAGCTGAAGGCTACAGCCTCTGTATTTTAAGAAAATCTGAATGCTGTAGGTTATATAAAAGAGAGGTTTGGGCCTTGGAGAGGAGCTCAGCATGGCCACAGGAGCAGCCCCACCGAAGGCAGGGGACTCGCTGGACACTCTGCAGCCACCAAGGTGCCCCCCTGGACCAGGGCTTTGGGGTGAGGACCCACAAGGCAGTAACCCCAAATCCTGCTTGGACACCTGCCAGGAGGCTGATCGTGATTTGGCCTTCTGGCAGCAGTAGCTGCTCACACTCAAAGCGTGCAGGGGTGATAAAAACCCCCAAATCGAGTAAGTACATGGAGTAGGAGAGAGGACCAGGATTGCCCATGGAAAGGCAGGGATCAAACCCTTAGCTATGCTGACATTCACCTAAAAATTAGCATTTCCTAAATGGCTTTGAACTTCTACTGGATTCCTTCCTCTTGGGTAAACAGGACAAACACCCTATAAAAGTACAACTTGCACAGCCAAGTAAAATACTTGCAACAGTTTTTACTTACTCTGTTAAGCCATTCTCCCCCAGAAGTCCGTGCTGAAACTTGTATTAATTTTCAGAGGGGGAAGGGTATTGCCCTTAAACCAAAATGTGGGTGGCTGATGGAAGTGGAGGTGAGACAGGCAGTTTTTCAGGGTCTGGCCCATAGGCTGAGCAATGATTTTGAGGAAGAAATGGGTTTATTGTGTCAGCCAGCAGCAAATCCTCAAGAGACTTGGCAGAGAGGCCAAGGAGTGGATGGGTCAGAGGGAATAACCTCAGCTCTCCCCTTGCAGTGGAAATGTACTGGGTGAGCAGGGGAGGGAATTTGCATTGCACCTGCCTGGGTCTGGATTAACAGAGGATTTACAGTCCTGGGCTTGCCAAGCCAGGAACCCTCCTGACCAAAGGACTCGCAGAAAGAAAGAAAAGCAAAGGCAAAATTGGTATTTGCTGCGTTGCTGCCAAGGAACGGGAGGGAGGCAGACACATTTTTCACTTCGCTTACAAAATCAAAATCTTCACTTTGTTTAGACAGCACAACGGGGCTGAAGAGAAACCCGAGCAGCACTTTCTGAGGAGGAACCTGTCAAAATAGTAGCCGTGATTCAAAGCCAGACAGTGTTTACTTTCCACTCCGTGCAAGAAAAATACAGGGAGGAGAAGAGGGTTCATTTTACACGGGCAGTTCTCACTGATTTTATTAAGAATCTCCTGCTTAAATGATCATCTGACAGAGGGAAAAATAAACCCCTCCTGTTGGGAGTTTTAGGTGGGAGCCAGTCCAAAAAAACCTTTGTGCCAAAACCATCTTTGGAACAACCCCAACAGATCTCAGTTGATGGCTACTGTACCAGCAGCTAAAAACTGGCCTCATCTGGGTGAAACAATGGAGATTCTTCCTTTCTCCAAGGAACCCCAGGTATGGAGAGCAGCCTGGCTGGGAGCTGTGGGGGAGGATGAAACCATCCCCTGCTTCCAAACCAGTAAGTGCTCAGTGATGCTGGAAAATGCAGCAGTGAGTTATCCAAAGCTTTGGTCCCACTGGGTGCTGAGTATCTGCAGCTCTGGGTACCATCACCTGGCAAGGGAACTCCTCCCAAGCTCAGGAGACTCCATGGACTGATGACAAAAGGCATTCAGGTCCCTGATGTCCCACTGGCATGGGAAGGACACAGATGCCCAAACCACCAGGACCACATCCCTGCAGCTGGGCCCTTTCTCTGGCAGCAGCAACTCCTGGGACCTGGGTCCCAGAGGGGGAAGTGAATCCCTACTGAGGCTCAACCAAGAAGAAAGACAAACAGCTCATCTTGGTCGGTTCAGAGTGGAAGATGAATGGGCAAATATCAGCCAGGTGGGGCAGGAGAGAGAGCACCTGCATCACAGGCTCTGAAGCCATCCCTGCACACCAATCCTCAGCTGGGCCATCCTCCCACTGTGGGTTTGTCTCTGATCACTCACCTTTAGCAGAACAAACATCACAGGAAAGGCAGCTGTGCTTTTCCTCAAGGACATGTAGCATTTTAGGGAAGGGCAATTGCACAGCACCAACACTGGGCAGTGCAGACAACCCTGAAACACCACGAGCAGAGCCCCAGCACAGCTCCCCAACACTGGCTGGCACCTGCACCCCACTGGTGAGGCTCTGCCTCACTTGCCTCAGCTCTCCCTGGGAGGAGTTGCCAGCTCCCACCCCATCACTGAGCAGAGAGAGGGTGGCCATGCACTGGTGGTCAGACTGCCCAAGGCATTTTGGGGAACACGGGTCCCCAGGGGCATTTCCAGCCATCTAACACCTTGTTTGCAAGGGAGGTGAGCTCAAACCCCCTTCCTGACACACTACCCTGTGCCTGTCTCCTCCTGAGAGCTGCAAATGATGAACTGGGTTCACCCAGCTGAACTGAAGTGCATCCTGAGGTCCCCTGCGATCCCCCTGAAACCCAGAGAACCCAGCAGTGACAGTGCATGGCACCTGCCTTCAGGATCTGAGCTTCTTCCTCCTGCCTTCTGTCTGTATTCCTGAGCTGGACCTCCCACCTCACCACCCCAGCCAGGACATCACTGCCAGGAGCACCACCCGGCATGAATGTCCCGGGTGACAAGGAATGGGTGTGCAATGCAGGGTCTGCAGCTGGTGGGAACAGCTGGGAACACCATTTGTGTGTGTTCAGCCTGGTTCAGTGAGGATGTACAAAGCAACAAAGTGTCACAGGGGCTGGGATTTACAGGACACATCACCCTGGAGCAAACCTCGGGGTCTCAGCCGCTCCTGTTCCCGTCACAGCCTGGCTCTGGCCACTGAGAGGAATTTGCATGGGCCTGAGTCACAGACATCCCAACATACACATTCCTCAGCCTCCAAAACTTCAGTCAAAGCAGACTTTTGTCAAGGAAAGCTCAGCCCAGACAGTTCCTGAAGAAACCCCAACCATGTGATGGGTTTCAAACACAACTCCAAAGCCACAAACACAACAACCGTCGGAAGCGGCTGCCAAAGCACCAGATGCTGCTGCTGGAAAAACTGTTCTGCAGCCATGGGGTCTGCTCTGCCCTGCCACTGAAGGGAGAGGAGGAGGAGGAGGAGGGAGCACGAGCTGTGGGCTCCAGCACTGCTTGTGTAAAAGGAAAAAAAGTAGGACAAAAGGAAACCAACTTTATTTCAGTTCCTTACTAAAAGTTGCCAGAGGCTTTGCAAGCAGCAGCATGATCTCCACTCATGGGTATGTGAAGCAGAGCTGCAGCCACCAGAGCTAAAGGAGCTGCTCTCCTGCAACAAGAGACCCCCCACCAGCAGCTTAACCCTTGATTCTTGACAGAGCCAAAGGCATCTACAAAAAGCCCGAAGCAGAGCTGCCGGCCTGTGCCAGGGAGCCAACTGCCACGGGGCAGCCCCATGCCCAGGTTTTGCCATCTCATCCCAACCAGCTCCATGAAAGGCACCACACACTGCCTCAGCACCCCCACCTAAGCAATGCTTGGTCCTTCTGACTGATTCCCATGGAGAGGAGGATAAAGAGGGGTCTGTGAAAACAAAGAGCTCCAGCACTCTGGTCACCCAGGGTCTGGCTTTATGTGTGTTTCTGAGTCAACATATGAACCATGTGTTCCAAAATAACACATCAGGACAGGGGGCAGTTCTGACTTCCCTGGAGTGGGGGGCTTGAGCACCCAACTTTGGTTTCAGAGCATGGCAGGGACAGTGGCTGCAAGAACAAGCTCTGGGAAGGGGTACTGACCTGGGTAAAGATCCTTCTCAATAAGCTTCATCTGGAGATGGAAGATCTGCTCCTGCAGTTTACAAATGGTGTGTTTCATTTTCTCCCGTCTCGTCACCATGTAACAGAGATTTCTTACCTACAGAAACACAGGAAACAGTGTCTGGTTTAGGCACAGTCAAAGTAGGTCCCCTCAAGTGGTGTTGTTTCTTCTGCTGCCCAGGAAAATCTCTGCTCCCTGGGATTGGATCCTCTTCACCTCACCATCATCTGTGCCGCACCAGAACTCCTACCAGGGCCCTTTGGGTGAACCAGGACTAGCAATGAGAGCTCTGGATCCAACACATATGGGAAACACCATGCAGGGAGTGATTCCAAGCCTAAAATCTCTGTTCTGGCTCCAACAGCCACGGGGGACAAGGAAGGCTGAGTGGCTTCTCCAGCACAGACACTGGGAAGTCTCGGAAGGGAGGATGCTGTAGAAGGAGCATTCTAAGCAAGGTCCAGCTCTGGGCATCCCTGCACATGCCCTGCTCACACCTGACACAGACAGAAAAATGCCAAATGCTGAGAAGTACCTTTGTACCTTGAGTCAATACACCAGTTCCCACCCACAAATTGCTCCTTTGGCAGGGAGGGACTGGCACTCTACCCACAGCCAGGGCAGGGAAGGGGCAGAGCTGGCATGGAGGTGCCCCTATGAGGCCAAGGATGCTGAATGTCAGAGAGCCTTACAGAACTAAAGCAGGGACCAGGACAAAGCACAGGAAACACAGCAGAATGCCCTGGTGGTGCTGGCCCAGGGCAGCAGCTGGTACAGCTCCCTACCTCAAATCTGCCCCCTCTGTTTGGTTACTCACACTGCTCCACATCTACCTGCAAATCCCTGCTGCATTTTGCCCCAGCTCAAGAAAGCTCATTAACCAGGGCAGTGGGGTTGGAACTCGGTGATCTCTAAGGTCCCCTCCAACCCAACCCATTCTATGATTATATGAAGGGCTAAACACAAAGAGCAAAGCACAAGGTGTAACTGTTCACGTGCAGCAGTGGCTCAACCCAGCTCATCACACAGGGCTGCTGATAAACACCCCCAGCAGTGTAACACCTGCTGGCACCTGCCTCTGATGGGTTTCAGTGCCATGCTGGTGCCAGCCCCACGCTCTGGCACTGTGTCTGTGGCGTGTGATGAGGCTCTGGGAGGAAGTGGAGGCTTTTGGCTGCAGAACAGAAAGTGCTAATGGAAGCTAACAGGATCTGACAGCATTTACTCAGCTTTCTGAGGCTCTCAGAGAGCAAAGCTGCCTGTAATAAGGTCAGGAGGAGGTGGCCTGAATGGACTCACGGGCAGGAACGTGTGTGGGTACGTCCACACTCATGTGTGACACTGATGGCTTCAATTCCTCCCCCTCCTCATCCTCAACCCCCTCTCTGTAAGATATTGTCAGGCTTGGGGGACTGTCCCTACATGGACAGGAGCCTTTGTGCCCCTCACAGTGACAGAGCAAGGCAGCACATTGCCCATGCTCACCTGGTATCTGCCACCAGAGGGTGAGGGCAAAAGGACAATTGCAGCCATTCCCTAATGGCACTGGCCTTACCTAAGGACAATTTGGGAATGCTTAGGGATATAGGAGAAAAAGCTCCTCTTTTTTTTGGTTGAATTCCCTAGCTGTAAATATAAAACAACAAACTATATAGTGTATTTTACTACATGCTCTTTTTTTCCTTCTGGATTGGAGAAAACATCAAACTAAAATTTCTTTATGAAGAAAACAACTGCCTCTGGCAACCTGAATCTCCAAGTGTTTGGTGGTGTCTCTTCTCTGTGATTTGATATTCCTGGAAGAAAATATTACTTTAGCTTTGCTTAGAGACTGCTGGTATTTACCCACACTTACACAGCTCAACACCACCCAGTGCTGCTTCCCCAAGCCAAGCTCAGATGCTGGTGTGAAAGCCTGGAAACTACAGCTTTTAGTTAAACCTAATTTAAACACCCAGACCTTGGAAAAAAACCTTTAAAAAAAGGCAAAGAGGGTTAAAAAAGGTCAGAAGGAAAATGCTTTAGGATTCCTAGGCAATAGCTTTAATTTGCTGACACTGTAAAGTGCAGAAATGACAGGGGTTAAGAAATGCCAGGGGGAAACACCATCAGCATGGCTGTCCCCAGGTCATCTGCTCTGCTGCTTCTGCCTTCACAACTCCTGGATCCAGACACCACTATCAGCCCTGGAATCACAACCATTTCAACCAGATTAACTGCTGAAAACACTGTAATCCAGTGTGATGTCCTGTGGACACCCACCCTCTGAAAGCCACCCCCCCAAGTTTGACTTGATTCCTCACTATTGGCAAGTGAAACAGGGTGGTTGTGCCCAGCACTGCCAGGCAGGATCAGATACCTGGGATGCACTGGAAACAATTGGATTTAAATCTGTATCACCCATCTGACCACTGGACTTTGATCCAGCTGCTGTTTATTGTTCCACTCTTGGAAGCAGAACAAACAAACAGCTCTTCCATGACCAGGCAGTGAAACCTGGCAGGGAGTTGCTAAGCAGAGCCTGAACACTGATGGGCACACCCCACAAAGCCTAGAGGCAGCTCTGGAAAATGAGAAATCTGGTAAAACAGCGAGTTTTGACAAAAAGAAATCAAAGAGACGCTGCCCTGAGCAAAGCACAGCACCCAGGGCTGCACAGCAGGTCACTGCAGCTGGGAAAGCCAAGCTGGGAACAAGGGGGAGCAGTGGGAGGCACAGCAGTCTGGCTTAGATTTGCAATACAAAGCAGAGGAGGGAAAAGAGGGAGTTGAACTTGTCACCCTGGGATGGGCAGCTGCAGCCTGTTGCCTGGTGCTGGAGACCCACTAATGGTGGCACCAGCCCAACACAGAGGTGGAAACACGATGGGGTAAAGGCAGGAACAAAAGAGAGAGCAGGGACAGACCACAGGGATGAGGGCAGACAGGACCACAGACAAGAGATCTATAGCTTCAGATCCAGTTGCTTTAAGAGAGGAAAAGGCTCTTGGGCTCAGGATCCACACAGAAGGTGGGTGCAGCAAGGGACCAGGGTGGGCTGAAACCCCAGAGCTGAAACCCCAGCTGGGCATGAACACATTGTACCCACCTGCACTGCCTTTCTCTCCAAAGGTCAGATTCTGAGCAGACCCACAGCAGCTTGGAGAGAGGGTTCAGGGACATGCAGGGGTGGCATCCCCACCACCTTCACCATCCTGGGGGGTGGCTTTTAGAGGGTGTCCACAGGGCATCACACTGATTTTAGCATTTTCAGCAATTAATCTGGTGGAAATGGTTGTGATTTTGGGGCTGATAATGGTGCAGTCATGACCACAGAGAGCAGCGTGTGCAGGACCAAGCCCAGCCTGGGGAGCTCCAGCACTGCTGCTCCACTGATGCTCACTCTAATCCAAAAAGCTGCTCCCTCCCCTGTGGGTGGGGGGGTTCAAGGATGCCCTGCACCACGGGGAGATGCAGGTGTGTGTCTACATCCTCTGGCACAGCTCTGCCTCTGCCAGCAGCTCCCTGAGGAGCTGCCCCACTTTCAGCTGCGGCAGGGCAGGGAATGCCCAGTCCCACCAGCCCTGCCTTTCACAGTCTCTGATGTTTAATGTAAGCAAATAATGACATGTTCCTGTGCTTGCTGCTGGAAAGCATCTGAGAGGCAACACAGGATAATTTTGTGGTTTCAGACTGTTTAGATATAGTGGACATGAAGTGCAGCATCATCTGCCTCCCGTCCACCCAGCCCTGTCGAGGCACCTCTCCCCGCACACATTTGCTCTTTTGAACCCCCAGCTAAGACCAACACTAAGTTATTCCATCAGTGTCAATGTTTTGGCAGTGCTGATGTACACACACTGAGCACTGTCATGTTTCTGAAGGAAGATGAAAGGGCACAACTGGTAGGGGAGTCAAACCAAGTCAGGAGGAACAGGGTTTGTGCTGTCTATAGCCACCAGCACACACTTCAGCAGCCCTGCTGGAGCACGAGGGGAACACCACCCAGGGAAAGGCTGTACTCACCCTCTCCAGGTCTTGCCTGAGGTGCATGAAGAGCTTTAAGCGTCGGTAGAGAACATCCTGCTCTTGCTGAGCCAAGTTGTCCACTTCATCTGTTTTTGGTGTCAGCAGCGGTTTGTTGGAATTTGCTTTCCTCTTTAGCTTCCAGTACTGGTAGACAAAATCCACCAGTGATTCGCTTAAGTCGAGGTTTTCCGCCACCTCCGAAGGCTTCACGAGTTCATAGAAGTCCTCCTCCAGCTGCTGGAGCTTCTGCTTCCGCAGCGTGACCTTCTCCAAGTCCAGCTGGGCTTGGTCGGGCTCTGTCCGTGCCTCCTCGGGCAACTTGGTGGCACCAGTGCTGTGCTCAAGGCAGAAGGACTTGAACTTGACCTCGTCGTTGTCTGCCAGGATCGTCCTCATGTCCAGGTTGTGGTCGAAGGCGCAGGTGACGTGGAACGCGGTGACACAGGCGGGCATGGAGCACTGTGGGACAGGGACAGGGCTCAGGGCCAGGGCACAGCACCAGGGGTGGGGACAGCGACAGCACAACGGGCAGCAAGTGCTTACCCGAACCCATCTGGTGACACCTGCCTTGAAGGCACGGATGCTCCACAATGGACACTCCTTATGGAGGAACATCTGCACTGCCCCAGCCGTCGACACCCAAGAGCCCAACACCAGAAACCCAAGCAGAAGAACCCCAGGGCTCAAAATGTAGCAGTGGGAACTTTCCCACTTTACCTTCTTTCATCCTTCTCTGTGACAGGCCCTGCTCATCTCTCACCTACCATAACCAGGAGCTTCTCATGGTTCTTCCAATAAGACATGTCAAAAGCCAAAGAACAGCACCAGCCTACAGGATGCTCCAAGAATGTTTTTCCTGATGGAGAAATGCTCATCTATATTTCACCCTTTAAGCTACTTCCCTCTGTTACCACACCTAAAGGCAATATGCCATTTTTATTGGAAGCACAGAGAACATGGCAAGGTTTATGAGTGAACATGGGCTCTAAGAAGAAGCCAATGCTCCCAAATGTCCTCCTCCTCTGGAAATCACACAGCCTCTAACTCGCTACATTTAAGGAAAAAAAAGGCAACCAGAGGGCAACATCATGAAATGAACTTTTTAGAATTTGTACAGTGGCTAGAACATTGTCAGACTTGTATCAGATCAATTTTTTAACGATTTTCCTAACTTGCCTCAGGCTTAAACTACTTTGGATCCCATAGGCAACAAATCTCAGCCTGGTGTCCTACTGAGGAACTCCCACCAGCCAGTGCTGTGTCCATGTCCAGGTCAGCACCTTCTTCCCCTCTACTCATCAACTGGTTTTTAATGGCTCAGAGTGTCAGATAATTATTTCAACCATAACCAATAAGCAATCAGTCTATTCCAGCTGCTAACGACCAGTTAAACTGCAATAATGAGACATTTTAAGTGGGCTATTAACTGTGGGCACCATTTCAGATTTAATAGAAGATTGTTCTTGTGGGGGATGTAGATGCACTTGTGGCCTGAAGGACCAGGCAGAGGCATGTGGAATTTCCTGAATGTTGATGACAAATCATTTGGTTTTACTGCATCTTAATACTCAAAAAGAAAAATAAATATACTCTGGCAGTAGTTGAGGAGCAGAAGTTTTACAGCTTTTAATCTGCATCTCATCCATCAGCCCTGAACCCTGCTCAGGCACCCAGGTGTGAACTTTTGATGTAGCTGCTTTTAGATACTTTCCTTTGACATTTTTTATGTGCTCACCCAGCTGCCAGGGCCAAGAAAAGCAGAGGCAAGCATTGTCCAAGCCCTCCACTTCCAGGGCTCTCCAGGTCCTGTTCCAAAGCCTCCAAGACCAGTGGGAAGAGCTGGATGCAGCTCTGGCTGTACCAGCACAGCTCCAGGCAGCGATGCCGGGCACTGACTCCTGCAGGCACCACACTCAAGGGGACTGTGAACTGCAACCCTTTGTTAAATATGGCCATTTCACCCTAATTTCAGTCTGAAATTTTTCATGAAAATAGCCAGTAATTTGCAAAACTCAGCTCCCTCTGTTATGCTGCTGGTGCTTGTGTGGACCTGGCATTGTGAGGGACCCACTGGTGCTGCCCATGCCAGCCTGGGGCACCCCCCACCACAGCAGGCAGCGGGTGCCTGCCCTGCCCATCCCATGGGATAAGCCCTGTCACAGCCTCCCACATGGCTGAAGCACCAGCTCTGTTCCCAAGTACTTATTTTTGGCAATGAAGGAGGGACAGAGGGAGCCCACCCTGACTTGCAGCTTCCAGATTGACTCAGGGCACTCAGTATATCACCCACTGGCTCTTGAGGCACACGGAGTGATGCCCCTTCCCAGCTGCCTCTGCCACCAGGGCTAAAAACAGCATTAAGAACACGGCCATGTCTTCTGCCAGAACAATGTCCTGCTAGCAGGAATGGCCATCACTCCACCTTAGGAATAAAGCAAATCCAGTGATGCCTGGCCTGGATCTCTCCTCTGACAGATGGCAAGCAGCACTTGTCAAAACCATGCCCAAAATGCAAGCAGAAAATAATTAAGCAGCTCAGCTGACAGGGCAACAAAGGAAGGTACCTGGTCGGTCACAGCTACCAAAGGACCTTGGATAAACTAACGATAAAAACATATTGATCCATCCCAGAACGGGGCTGGAACAAAGCCAGTGGTGATGGAGGGAGGGATGTGCCAAGCAGAATAAACCAGCCTCAAAACCTGGCACAGCCCCTGCTTTGCTATCGATCATGCTTTGCTATCTCACAGCACTTCCAGGATTTCAGCATACTTGGCTTCTCCAGGCAAATCCATTCCCAAACACAATTCCAGGAGAGAGAGAGAGAGAGAGAGAGGGTGAAAACTGCCCCAGAGATTAATGTGGGCTGTTAATTAGTCTGCAAATCACTCTTACTGGGAAGAAACAGAGGGATGATTTCAGTTGCCAAGGAAATTCAAGCAGAAGTCTAGCAGCTTGCAGTGGTGCTCCACTGCAGTCTGGGGCTGGAGGGGAAGGAAGTGGCTCCTCCGACAGCCCTGTGAGGGGAGCTCAGGAAGGGAAAATTAATTACTGGTGCTGAACGTTGGCCAAGCCATCAGAGACAACACTTCTGCACCCTTACAAAGCTGCCATGGGATTTTTTGTGACCACAGATGGTCTGGATCCTGGTGGAGCTTCTCAGCTGAAATGGGCATTGTCAGCCTTGCAGACACCCTTGGAGGACGTGGGGCAGAGGGTGGCAGGGGGGCAGCACGGGGCACACACACACTGGTGTCACCCTGTTGGTTTCAGGGCTACAGGCACAACCAGAAGACAGCTTTGGGAACCACCACACCAGTTATCCCAGGGGGTGGGGACCAGTGGCACAGGCAGCAGCAGGCAGAGGAGTGACGATGGACAAGTGAGTGGTGGAGAACATTTCCAAGAGCTTTTTCTCCAACAAACAGCAACAAGAAAGCTGGAAGATGATGACAGCAGAAGATTGTGCCCTTTGGAGAAGCCTGCCAGCAACTAAGAGAGCCCTGGCACTCCATGCTGCCTCAGTGACCTCTTCCAGTTGTTCTGACAGGCGAGGAGGAGGGAAGTGGGTCCCAAAAAAGCATGGTCAGAGCTCAGGCTGCACCACAGCCTGGCTCCTGGCACTCTCCTTTCCACCTCAGCAATGCAAACAAGAACATTCCTGCTGCATACTGAGCTCTCTGGCATCTCCTGATGTCTGACCACAAGAACCATCATGAAGTAATGACTTCCCCTTAACTGGAGTCAGGGAAGGGGTGTCTCCAGGGCTCCAGCCCTGCACAGTGGCAGGAGTTCTGGCTCAGCTATGGCCATGCTGAGTTACACTGGGCTCACAGCTCTGTACCAGAAAGCAAGGGAGGAGTTAGAGGCAAACAGCAAAGGCAGAGGCATTGAGAGCAGTGCAGAGCCCTTCCTCAGCCTTCCCTGGGTTTGTTTCCCTTTTGATGGACAAATTGGGACGGGGAAAAACACCTCCACACACAGAGGTGCCCATGCAAAGATTTCTCACATTTGTCTCTGCAAATGTGGTTGAAGTGGGTGTTTAATTAAGCTGTTCTGCTGCCTCTGAGCATCCCATGCCCTGCTGGGATGACAGCCTTCCACTCCTCCAGCCTGCCTCCCAGATTGCACCTTTGCAAACCCCAGATCCCAGTGGCCACGTGGAAAACCCCTCCTGGAGCAATGCCCTTCCTTCCCCAGACCTGCCCACCTGCAGCACCTGATTCCTGCTGCCAAGAATAAACCCCCAGTGCTCTTGCAGAAAACAACCTCCTCCTTTCAGAGCTGGGTCACAAACCTGAAATGCTGACAAAGGTAGATCACACCTGTATAAACAGGCACCAGCAAAAAATATGCTCCATAAACATAAGCTTTCAAAACAGAGCTCTGTACCACTGAAGAGTACAGAGCATATTTATTTATCTATGGGTCTTAATTTACCCCATAAATCCTTAAATAAAGGCACTGCCTGCCTTTTTTTTTCACATCTCCCTCTTCTCCTTGAAGCAAAACCATCCTGCACATGCCAGGGTGGCCTCAGCAAATGCTCCAGTGACAATCTCATGAAGACTTATAAACTGTGAACTGCTGGCACATGAGATGAGGAGGCTCCTGTTCCATCACAGGTGACCTTAAATGCAAATCCATCCAGTCCCCAGGATCTCGTGGCTCCCGTGTCATGCTGGCACTAAGAGGATGAAGCCTGAGAGACACTGAATTCTTTTTGATGCTGGCAAGCCTGTTTGCCTCATTCCCTGTCCCTCTGTTCTTTGAAAGCAGTTGCCATTCTGACACAGTATCTCCATCTGGCAGGGTGAATAAGCATTCAGAGCCATCAAAAAAGCAGTGAGTCAATGCTACAGATTTAAAGAAGTATTGTAATATTTCATTTCAAACTATGGGGATTAGTCTTAAATAGCTCCCTTTAAAGTATTAAACCCCAAACGGTGGCACAAACACTGTGGAGCCTGCAGACCTCCTATCCCTGATGTCCTTCTGCAACCAGGCAGCTGTTCCTGGTCCCCCATTGTCACTGCTGTGGACACCAACCCCCCTGGTGCAGCTCCTGGTGCTGTACTGGAGCTGATCCCTTGGGATTGGTACATATCCCAAACTTTTCACTCAATTTGTCAAAGCTTAATGGCTATTCCACTTCTCCCTGCATGCCAAGGCAGCTCCAATGAAAGCAACCAGCACTGTAGAGTGGCAGATGCTCCAGCCCATCCCCAGGGACCACCAGGACATCACAGTGGCCAAGAGAGGGGACGGAGAGAGAATCATGGGGTTCAGCAACACTCCCTAATGCTCTCACACCAAATGTGCTGCATTTTGGGTGGGAGCTTCTACTCTTTGCCTCCAAAGCAGAGAGATCACAGAGTGGGAAGCTCTGTCCCACTTTGGCTTTCCATCTGAAAGGAGGATGTCTGTCCCTGCTGCAGGGAGGGCAGGCAATCAGGTGGCTGCAGTGCTTTCCTTAGGTTCTGGCAAAAGGGAAAATGTGGAAAGGCAATACATGGCAAATACTTTCTTTTCCATCCAGCAGGCTAGTGAGGACTATTCAGTCTCGGGGTTCCCTCATATCCCCCCAACTGAATCCCCAAGTGTCTGTGAAACACTCGGGCTATGTGTCTCACAAGCATCTCACTTTCCTGGCAGCCTCACAAAGCTCTTCTGCTGGAAATTCCTGATCCACACCAAGGTCATTTGCAGTCCCAGTAATTAGTGTCACTACAGCAACATCACTGTGTTATGCAGAGAAAGTTAATCTAGATTTCTAGCCCTGCATTAAGTGATTGCAAACAACATCTGATGACGCCTGATGTGCTCTTGTCGTTTGGTTTACCCAGAGCAGGAATCAGCCTTGGCCAGACCATGTCCTCCAGCATGCCAAGAACCCCCAGTGGCTGATACAGGCACAACCCTGGAGGTCTGAGTTTCTTCAGAGCCAAGTTACATACCTGAATACACGTCCCAGTGCACTCCTTGCAGAGGCTGCAGGACAAAGCCCACCTGCTTGCTGGGATATGTGAGATCTTCGTAATGGGTTCCATTTTTTCAGGACATCCAATGCTAACCTGGCCACAAAACAGAAGATAAATTGTAAATACTGCCTAGCATCCCACATCTCCTACAAGGGGGTGGCTGTGGCAGCCTGAATGAGGGATTGATTGCATTTATTATTTTTTGGAAAAAACCCTCAAACCCAGAAACAAATCTGGATGAAACAGAAGGAAAGATTTATGTTGGTGTTTCCTCTGAATTAATTCCTCATCTGAGTGTTGCTGTGTATCTCAGATGGGCACAGGAAATGAGCTTTACTCTGTCCACAGACATGCCCCTCAGCTCTGTGCCCTTGCCCCCCAGCTCTGTGCCCTCCCTTCACAGGGTGCCCCTTGGCTGCTCATTAAACACACAGCCCAATGACTGCCCGGCATTGCTTTGGCACAGCTTGATGAGCCAAACTGGATTAGCTATTTAGACCATTGATGAATGGTCTGGGCCAAGACCTGAAACCAGGTCTGTGCCCACCCACATGCCAAGGGGAGGTTGCAAAACATCTTACTTCAGGTATCCATAAGGCACAGCTAACGTGGACCCATTTCGTCCCGCTCCGGGTGGGCTTCAGCGCTCCCCCCCTCTTGGGGCACAGCAGACACTTGGGCTGAACTCCCAGGGCACAGGTGCGGCACAGCCAGCTCCCGATGGGCACCTTCAGGATGCCATAGCACGCCTGTGGAGACAGGAGGGAGCAGCCAGGATGAGCAGCCTCTGTCACTCCCACCTTTCTTACCGCCGCTGCATCCCCATGAACAGCAGACTCAAAGCAGCACCAAAGACACACACAGTGAGGTTCAATTTCTCCTTCCTTACTACCTTCCCTGTTTTCACATGGATACTCATGTCAGACTCATGGGGTTTAATCAAAAATTCCAGGCTGGGAATGGGCAGTCAGGCTGCCCCATCAGAGCCCCCACCACAGCTCTGTGGTTTGGACATCTGCCTGCTCATCTCCTGGCTGTTCCCAACCCATGACAACTCAGAGAAGCAAGAAATGCTGCGCAGAGAAATCCTCTGAGGTCACTGAGGGCTGAAAAGCCACAAGCCCATGATTGAGAAAGTTGGTCACACTGGTTATAGACCCAGCACAGCCCAAAGGGGAAGCAAAAATAATTACGGAAAGGTAAAAAGGGGAAACAAATGGTCATGAATGTAAATTAAATGAGAGGAAGCACAAAGGGTGATAAATCTTAAGGATGACACATCTAAAGGAGGCACAGACAAGTCTACAACCAAAGGAGTGAGAACTGAAGGACTTGGGTGGCCCACAGAGCTCCCTGACCTGCTGCAGTAACGCAGGACACAGAGAAGCCAAAGTGTTCCATAAACATTTCTCTTCTGTGCTTGGGGAAGAGCCAAGAGATAAGCCCTATCACATAATGGTAATGATAAAACACTTTCCACTTCGACCATAACTTATGATTATATTAAACAGCTACTACTAAAACCAGGCAGTTTTTAAGCAGCAGGCCCTGATAACGGGCACTGAAGGGGTTTTCAGAGGGTGTCACACGCTGCCTGGGGCGCCAGCACAGGGCTCTGTCGCTGTTTGAAGTGAGGAGATGTCATTAATTCTAGATCTGGCTGCTCTGACATCCCTGCAGAAGGCAAAGCAGGCAGTGCTGACATGGACCCCCAGCACTGGGGGCAGCAAATTGAACCCAGGCATCTGTCAGCTCCACTTCTTGAAGTTTACCCCCCAAAAGAACAGCTTTTCTTCCTCTGCTGCAGGGTGTTGTCACTGTGAGTGATGGTGCTACAAGTGGGGACAGGGGCACAG
Organism: Hafferia zeledoni; assembly: GCA_035583235.1. Taxonomy (NCBI): domain Eukaryota; kingdom Metazoa; phylum Chordata; class Aves; order Passeriformes; family Thamnophilidae; genus Hafferia; species Hafferia zeledoni. The sequence continues at coordinate 8,585,187 of JAWWEV010000029.1, read as the reverse complement.
GGGGCACACAGAGATGTGTGAGCGTGGGAAAGGCACATCTTCAGTCTTTACTGGCCAAGAGCAGACTTTATAACACGGCTTTAGGTTGCCCCAAATCACAAAGTGACTCTGACAGTGATTTCCAAGGGGGAAAAAGCCACTTTGTGAACAGATTATTGGGACAACAAGGAATTAAGGGAGGTAACATTATTGCTGTGAGTCTACTGGTTCAGAGAGACTTAACTGTGTTTCACAGCACCTCCAAACCTTGAAGATAAATCATTTCTGGAACAGAGTTTCATAAAACATGTGAGTTAGTATCAGACAGGAATCAGCCTGACATATGATACCAGGAGAGTAAACTGGCAGACTCATCTCAAAGTCCAGGGAAAAGCAGGAATTATGACCAGGTGTCCATCTCTAGCAGATTTTTGGCTCTTGGTTATTTATTCCTAGTGATTTTAGAGCAGCTGAAGGTGCAACTTGCTCCTAAGGAGCAAATACTACGAGGTTTCTATCCTGGACAAGGGGCAGCTCTAGAAACGAGGTGCATTTTCAGCTAAACACACTCTCCCAAGTCCAGCACCAGGGAAAAGGTGCTCTGGGAACATGGAGCCAGAGGAAAGCTGAATAGGAGCAGAGTAGTTATTTTCACCACTGTGTCTGTCACGGGTGCAACATCACTGAGAAGGGGGTGCCAAAACACCAGCCACAGACAAGCTTGGTGTGGTCCATGGAACAGAGGGCAGGCTCAGCCATGTGCCCACACCAGGGAATGGGAATTCAGCAATGACAGGACCATGGAATGCTGGCTGGAAACTGGAGGTGGATCATTCCTGTGCTAAAGAGAAGCGTGATGTTGTCACCAGGAGAGCCCTGAACTGTGATTTAGCAGCAGGGGCTCCGATTCCAGCTCACTGACAATTTTAAAACCACGACTGCATGTGCTTTCTAAAAGCCACGCTTCACAGGAATTAATTAATAGCAAGCCTCGTGGCTTGTGTATGCAGATGAGATGATTACAAGGATACCTTCTGGCACTGTAACACACCACTGTGTGGTCCTGAGCCCCTTCCCAGTGGGATGCAGGGTGATGCAGCCTGTGGCACCAGCACCCACATGCCCACAGGAGAGCAGGGTTTGGATGTGGGGCTGGCAAAGGCACGGGGCAGGTTAGATAAGAGCCACGATGCCATGTAACACCCTGCACTGTGGCTCTGGATTTAGTGGCTTAGGCTGTAAATTGGGGCACAGATTAAATCATGGACAGCTTATGGGCTGGAGTAGGGCTTAGGGCTGGACTCTGCTCCCTGAAAACAAGGGAAAATCCCTCTTTCAACAGCCTTGAAATCCAGCCCGTTGTGTCCCCCTCTGCAGCACTGGGGCTGCTGCTGAAAGCAGAACCCACAGGGTGCCAGAGCTCCCCCTGAGTCCCTGCAGTGGCACATGCCAGCTCACAGCCTGACACTGCCACTTGGGCTCGTTAGAAAAGAACCCAACACAAAAAAAATACCCCAACGCCAACCCTGAATCATTGTGGTATTTTGTGGAATCTGATTCACTGATGGAAACCATTCAAAACACCCACCTCCTGCAACTATAGATATCTCCAGTGCTCTCCCACCTCCAGGAAGCACTGATGGAAAAGCTGCCCAAAAGATGAGCAAATGGCTCTCTATAGAACTAAAAAACCCAAAGCCCTTCACAGAGAGGGTGAAGCCCAGGAGGTGCCATCCCAGCACCACATGCTGCTTTCCCTTGAAGCACGGCCAGTAAAACCTTCCTGGGCCCACACGGGACCTGGGAGACTTGGCTGCCTTCTCCTTGTCAAGGTTTCCCCAAAAGCAGGAGCCCACAGACCTCCCCAGCAAGGGCTCAAAGCATTTGCATTCAATTCTAAAAATAAAATTATTTTCCTCCAGGCAGCAAAACAAAATGAAATCCCACACTCACAGAGCAGAGAAGCTGGGACAGAAACCCTGTGATGTGAGACAGCGCTGGTGGAGATGGAAGGTCCCACCACCCCCTGGATGAAGCAGAGGAGGAGGAGGCTGGGGGGTCTGTGCAAGCCCACCCCTCTGGAGAGCACAGGACTGCAGACCAACATCCCTCCCAGCCACCAGCCTGTCCTGCACACAGTGCTGGTCACCCCAAGATGCTCAAGGTCCCACTGCAGTTCAATAAATGGGGTAAAGAAAGAAGAATAAACATAGAAATGGATGAGGAGACATAAAATCTCACAGAGACCAGAGAGTAAGGAAGAAGGAGAAATTCAACCTCTGGTTGTTTATTTCTGTGGGCACTTATAAAGGGCTGGGGATAAGTAAGTAAGAAAAGCATAAGTAAGTAAGAAAAGCAAGTTTGCTGACTGCCAGCCATCCAAGACCCCATTGCTGTCCTTGCTCCACCTGGGAATCCATCAGGAGAGCTCGGCAGGAGTCTCCAGAGCCCAGGGGCAATGGGGATGGGAGGAACGCAGAGGAGAGAACCAGAGCATGGTGAGCAGAGGCAGGCTCTGCCACGGGGCTCACCTGGTGCACTGACACAGGGGCTCACCTGGTGCACGCAGACGTTGCACTTGTCACAGAACACCATCTCGTTGCCGTCCTCCCCCTCGGGCGAGCGGCACACGTCGCACACCACGTCCTCGTCGTACTCGATGCCCAGGCCCTCCTCGGTCTCGATGGCGATGTTCATGTTCTCGTAGCACATGGTCTCCAGCTCCTCCAGCACTCGCTCCAGGGTGATCTCATCCAGCTCAGGCTTTTCTGCAAGGCAGAAGGCAGAGGGTGAAAGCAAAGGCACCGATGCGCCCACCCGCCCTCGGGGAGCGTTTTGCGAAGGGCTGAGCGTTTCCAAGTGCAACTCAAGAGGCAAATCCACAGCAATGACTCGGAAAACGGCTGCTCCTAACTCGGGATGCAGTTTACATTTCATAGACAGTAACAAAATATTGCTGCTGGCTGAGAGGAAGGAAACCCATTCAGCTGAAGCAATGCGGATAATTGGGGCTGACAGTTTAAATGTTCAAGGAGACAAGTTTTGCAAAGATGCTTCTCGGCAGCGAGGGCTCAGACAAGCTCTGGCAACCCAAAGTCAGTGCTTTAATTGTTAAGACTGAAAACTGACCCTTTTATGGTCAATTAAATGGAACTGTAAAACTGAACTCAAAGGTGGAAATTGAGGGTAAATGAGGGTCCTGGTTGGGTTTAGCAGAATCAGAAGGTCAGACTATTCTGGGGGGCGGGTTTTACTCCCCCCATACGAGGAGGATCTTTAATGGAAAGGGGTGGAAGAGGTGCTTTACCAGAGCTTGCTCCACAGAGACAACCAGGAATACAAGGTCAATAACCAGGAGAGGTTTTTTCAGAGCAGCAGCCTCCAGCAGTGGGAGTCCCAGCTGCCTTTAGGGAGGAGATGCTGCTGTCAGGAGCTCAGCACCATTCAAATGGTGTCACTCTGAATGCTGCTCCCAAAGTGCTGCCTCTCACCCTCACACAAAGATCCTGGGGGCACAAATGCAATGTGAGGTCACTCCAGGTAAGGAAAAAAAGAAGGAAAAAAAATCTGTCAGCAGCAGGAATGAGGTTCTCAGCAAAGGGTTAGAGGCTCATTTAAGCCCCCACCACACCCTGTCTTCCCTTGAGCACGATCTCATCACCCAAGAAGGCATGGAGATGAGATGAGGGCAGAAGTACCAGCAGGATGCAACACAAAACAATTAAACTTTGCATTTAGTTAGTGTGTATTATCCACAGATGGTGGAGGAGCACGACCTGCACTGCTGTCCATCCTCCCTTCTGCAAAGTGGGAGAAAATACCACATTTATGAGCAGAGAAGCAGAATAAAAAGGCTGGAGGAAGGCCTCATAAGGAGTAGTTACTAATTAAATATTCAGTGAAAAATTTTGACATCCTGGGTATCTCTCAAGCCACAGTGTGGTGTCCCTGTCCCGGGCTGAGCTCTGGGGCCCTGAGGAGCCCTCAGGGCTGGGAGAGATGGGGTTGAAGGGGTCCCAGGCAGCATTCCTGGCACCTCTGGCTGGATGGGGCTGGCAGAGGCTGTACCTTTCCCCCACAGCCACCAACCAGCTGAAAACTCAGTCAAGGGGGAAAGCCTCCCGCAGGCGAGCTCAGCAAGCAGGCACACCATTGTCTGCCTTTTCAAGCTCTTCCCCAGTGTTTCGCATTGGCACGGCTTCCCTTGGCTTGACAAGTCTCTGCAAACATCCAGCCTGGCATTCTACATGTCTGTGTCAAGTCTGAGATACCATCTAAGACAGACAACACTGTTCCCTATCACAGCCCTTTCAAGGGCTTGGGCTGCTGTGCTGCAACACGCCGAGGAACCTGCCAGTACCTGCTGGATTCCGGATCCCTGCCGAGCCCCAGGCTGGCACTGGCACTGGCACTGGCACAGGCTGCCTGGGGCTGCTGCAGCTCAGCAATGTGGAGCCTCCTGCACCAGCACAGCGAGCTCTGAGCACCAGAGCTGGGGCAGAGCCACTGACTTGCTCTTGGCACAGTGCTGGTTGGATGCAATAGGTCAGGAAGCTCAAAATCATGGAATCATGGAATGGGTTGGGTTGGAAGGGACATGGAAGTCCATCCAATTTCAAGCTCCTGCCATGGGCAGGGACACCTTCCACTAGCCCAGGTTGCTCCAAGTCTCATCCAACCTGGCCTTGGACACTCCCAGGGATGGGGCAGCCACAGCTTCTCTGCCCAACCTGTGCCAGGGCCTGCCCACCCTCACAGGGAACAATTTCTTCCCAATATCCAACCTAAACTGATCCTCCTTGAACTTTGAGCCATTCCTGCCTGTCCTGTCATTGCATACAAGTTACAGAGAAAGCCAGAGCATTATTTTTGCCTTAACTGAGTCCCTTTATAAACACACCACCCAAGGTGCACTTGCTCAACATGACTTTATGTGAGCATTAAACCAGTCCAGCAAGAACATCCTCCTCTTGGTCAAGGTTGCAACTCCCCACCTGTGACTACTACGAGCTGGGGCATGGGAGTGTCAGCCTGGAGTTATGCTCTTCTTCCCAACATTTCAGGCTCAGCAAAATGACCATGAAGGTGCTCTCAGTGTTTTTTCCCACACACACTTTCCAGAGCTGCCCTGTGCTCTGGGAGAGGGCAGGCAGAGAGCTGGCAGCTGCAGGAGGAAGGAAAGGGAGGGTTTTCCACAGGATTTTCCACAGGAATCATGACCCTGACCTGCCTGCAGGGTCAGGATTCCACTTCACCTTGAGAGGAAAGAACCAGCGCCCATCCCACCTCCTGCATTTTCCAGCATCACCTGCTTATCCCTGGGAAGAAAGTTCACTCTGATCCCAAAACTCCTGAGCTGGAGCAGGACCAGCACCTCGGCAGGGCTTCCTGATCAGCCCACGAGCTGTGTGGCTGCTATACCATAACATGGGAAAAGATGGATCTGTGCCACACACACACAGACACAGACACACAGACACACACAGAGATCACACACACACACACAGACACACACAGAGAGATCACTCACACACTCACACAGACACAGACACACAGACACACACACAGACACACACACACAGACAGACACACAGGCGCGCACACACACACACACACACACACACACACAGAGACACACACACACAGACACACACACACACACACACACAGACACACACACACACACAGACACACACACACACAGACACACACACACACACACACACACACACACACACACACACACA
>JAWWEV010000029.1:8545340-8575579 GCA_035583235.1 Hafferia zeledoni | reverse complement strand
CCACCATTCCTACTGCCACCATTACTGGCTGCCACCATTCCTGGCTGCCACCATTCCTGGTTGCCACCATTCCCCCTGCCACCATTCCTATTGCCACCATTCCTACTGCCACCGTTCCTGACTGCCACCATTCCTGATTGCCACCATTCCTGACTGCCACCATTCCTGACTTCCACCATTCCTGACTGCCACCATTCCTACTGCCACCATTCCTACTGCCACCATTCCTGACTGCCACCATTTCCCCTGCCACCATTCCCACTGCCGCCATTCCTGACTGCCACCATTCCTATTGCCCCCATTCCTGACTGCCACCATTTCCCCTGCCACCATTCCTGACTGCCACCATTTCCCCTGCCACCATTCCCACTGCCACCATTCCCTCTGCCCCCATTCCTACTGCCACCATTCCTGACTGCCACCATTCCTACTGCCACCATTCCTACTGCCACCATTCCTACTGCCACCATTCCCGAGCCTCTTCACCCCCTGGGCCCACCAGCCTGGCCTGTTTACAAGGTGAGTTCTGCTCTTGCATTACATTGGGGTATGAGCCCCTACATGAAGAGCAAAGTGTGAGAGTGGCACCTGCCGTGGGCAGCTCAGGTGAGTCCTCCCTTTGATACCAACAGCACTAATCCAGACCAACAGAACGCCCCTGAGAGCAGCTTCCAGCCCTAAATCTGTTCCCAAAATACTTCCAACCCATACATCAGTACCTCTAATAAATATCTTCTGCTTGTAACACAAGGTAGTGGAGGGTGTGCTGGTTCCTTGTCCACACACCCCACCCATCTGCTGCTGAAATGGTACTTGTGCCATGAGCTTACAACCAAGCTGGAGAATGAAGATTCCAGGATTCCAGGCTACACATGGATGTTTGTTGTGGGCTGCAGCACAGACATGTTATAAACCAGCTCCAAACTGGCAGGATTTCTTCAAAACAACAACAATAGCGTTATCCAAATAAAACAGACCCTGAGTTATCAATGGGCTACACTTTCCCAAGCTCTGAGTGGCAATGCAGGCTGAGCCTGGGTGTGGGGGAACAGCAGGGAAGGGGTGCAGGGTCACTCCTGTGAGTGTCCCCTGTGGGCTGGGGGGAACATGCCTGAAGGGGGATGTTGGGCTGCTGTTAAAGGAAAGGGATCCCACTACAAAAACAACAGAGCTCTGCAGATCCTGCTGTCAGCCAGGGCTGGGAGCACCCCGTGGTGGGACAGCAGCCCTGGGTCCCCCCCTGCAGCTGGTGCACCCATGGGGAATGGGGCTGTGCCTCTGCTGCCACCATGGCACGCTGGGGAATCGCTCCCAAAGTTGGTAAAATAACAGGAGAGCTTCAAATGGCAGACTTCTGCCAAGGGCATGGAGATATGGGACAAGGGGCAGTGGTTTCAAACTGACAGAGGGTAGATTTAGATCAGAAATTGGGAAGAAATTCCTCCCTGTGAGGGTGGGCAGGCCCTGGCACAGGGTGCCCAGAGAAGCTGTGGCTGGCCCATCCCTGGAAGTGTCCAAGGCCAGGTTGGACAGGGCTTGGAGCAACCTGGGCTGGTGGGAGGTGTCCCTGCCCATGGCAGGGGGTAGAACTGGATGATTTTAGGGTCACCTCCAACCCAACCCATTCTGTGATTCCACACTGGGGTGGCCCTGCACAGTCTGAACACAGAGATGGAGACCTGTGGGTGGGCAGCAGCTGCCTGGAGACAGGCTCTGCCTGGGCAATGCCAACTTGCTGCCTCAGGATGACAAAGGGGATCCCAGAATCCCCGAAGGATGCAGTGGGATGGGAATAACCTCAGCCTGAGACACCCAGCACTGCCAGGGAGGCAGCAGCCACTCTGTGAGGAGCACAACTACTGGCAGCCTTTGCTCCACTGAGCACATCTTCCCTGGGGGTACTGCACTGACTTCAGCTGATTTCTCATCTGCCTGACCAACCTCACCTCTGCTGAGGGAGGTATCAGCTCATTAGTGCACAGACATATCTCAAATATGCAGTGATGAATTCCCCCCGGAGCTTCAAAAAGCAATCCATGTGACCTTTGCATGTTCCTGCCATAAAATACCAGGAACACCTCCAGCTCCCAAGATAGAAGCTGTGGTGGGCATATGTGAGCAGAATACACCATATGGATTAAGTCAAGGGAATACTTAGAAACTTCAACTCTGCCTTCAGCAAAATCGATTCCGACAACAATTTCAGCGATTTCTCGAGGATTTTCCGTGTGTTTGTGAAGTGCCCATCACTGCACAGGGATCTTTCAGCCTTGGCCTTTGAAGTCTCTCTGGCCCTGCTCTTACAATAGCTTTGGATTTAGTGGAGATCACAGAATACAGCATAAAATGTTAATATAAAAACGAAGACTTAGGGCACGGCTCCCACCCGAAAGGAAAGGCCTGGGCTGCATGGAGTGGCATGGACATAAATCTGGCTCAGGGTTTCATTCAGCCTTCTTCACATCCACTTTTTTTACAATCTCATATTGCAGCAGCAACAAATAAAACACTTAGGCATGCCTAAATACTGACCTCATCTCCAGCACACTGAGGTTCTTTAAAGAGCACATTTCCACTGAGTACAGCAACAGCTACTGAGGCATCTTACTGGGGGGTTAAAATATTTAAAGCTGTTCTATGTTTAAAACTTTTGCTTTTCATGTAAAAGTTTTGCCTTTCAGAGCAATTCCACCTAATTGGAAGAGGAGTCAGCAGGCAGAATGCAGAGAGCAGGAGCTATCTGGAGGTTTATCTGATCTCGTTGTTAAAATTCCATCCCTGGGGTGACCTAAAAAGGACTGGAAAAGGCATGTGCTACGTGGATCTACGAAAGGAGAGCTGGATGATCTCATAGGTGTTTTCCAGCTCTCCTCCCCACAGATCCTCAAGAGCCACTCAGAGACCAGGATCCTTCTCTGTCATTAAATATTTTGGGAATGACATATTGTGCCCCTGGACTGCCCAGTGACAACAGTTCAGCAAACACCCAGGAGGAATTTAAACTTCTGCCTGTCTCTTAATGCTGGGAGATAACTCCTGACTCCTCTGAATGGAAGGGGAGGCTGCAGCTCTCCAGTTAAGTCATGTTAATGATCTCAGAGATTAGCAAAGGGGGTTTGGAACTCTCAGCAAGTCATTAACGTCAAGGGCTTCCGGGAGAAAGTGCTATTTATGGACTGCCTTTGGACCAGCCAAGGCAATCCTCTGCCTTGGGTGGTCAAGGGCACCCAAATCCCACCCTGGCTCTTCCCATGGGAAGCAGAGGGAGCAAAGACTGCTCTGGCACAGCCCAGGAGGTGAGCAGCAATAGATTTGCTGTGACAGCTTTCTCTGTGAGCATCCAAACCCCATCACTTCCATAGGCAGGAAAATGTATCCCCCAAAAGAAACCCCCTGCCCTGAGACTGTGGTGGGCACAGCTGTCATGGGTGATGTGACCACAGCCCTGAGCCAGGAGCACCAGCAGCCATCCCACACCTGCCAGACCCTCAGCTCCCTGCAGCTCCAGGGATGGTTATTAATCAATGCCACATGCTTTCCTTTTCAAGTCACTGGGAAAAAATGTACCAGCCCTTGCACTGCTGGACAAGTTGGGAGGGCTGGGGGATGGGGTGAGACACCAGAATCCACTGGGATGAAGCCTCATCTGCAGTGGATTTCCCGTGCCAAAGGCTGGTTTTCAAAGCTATTCTCTCCCCAGCATATTTAGGGCTCAGCCAGCAAGGACAGCACTCCTTCAGCAACAGGAACAGGCTGGGGAAGCAGGTGGGGGGCAGTGAGTTCTCTTCACCACCACTGCTGAAATCCCCCTGGTCCTTATTGCCAGCTATGGTTGGCCACTGCAGGAGGGCTCAGGGACTCCATCAGGCTCTGTGGTTCCATCCAGCCTGGCACTGGACAAACACCTCCTAAGGACCACCCTTGGAAAAGCTGGAGGGCTGATGAACAAGGAGATGGAGCATCTTGCCTGGAACCGCAGAGGGTCAGCAGCAAAGCATCACCTGTGTCCTGACATCATCCATGGGGAGGCTGCCAGCCCACCCAGAGCACCTGCACAGAGTGGGGGGGACAGCTGTGGGGAAGCTCCTGCTCCCCTCCTAACCCCATGCAGGGGCTGTGGCTGTGGGGAAGCTCCTGCTCCCCTCCCAACCCAGCTCACTCTCAAGGCAGTGTCACCAGAGGAGCCAGCTCTCTCCCCCCACACTCAGGCTGGGCCCAGAGGTGACGTGGGGACACCAGCAGCCAGCTCCTGTCTGGCCTGGGGCAGGGACCTTCCCGTTATCTCAGCCTTCCATCAGCACAGCAGCTCCACATCTGAAAGCCATTTAGGGCTCTGCATCTGAAACCTAATACTTTGGAGAAATAATAAAGTGAGCCAAATTTAACCCAACTGAGCTGCAGAAGCCAAACCTCTGCCCATTGCCTTTCTAGAGACTTATGAAACACACACAAGGGTGAAGTAGAAATAGAGACAACTCTTGTCTGGAGCCCAGAGACACCTCTGAAGGCCATGCAGGGGTGGAGACAGCAAGGGAAATGTAGCAGGGGATGGGGAAGGCACAGCAAGGTCAGCACAATGCCCAGAGTGGTACAAGGTGGTTTCTTGATGCAGTAACAGCAGCTGTGCAGTGGTGCAGAGGTGGATCCTCTGCAAGATACCTGAGCAGGACTGAGACACTTGGCTTTGTCCAGCAGCACTCTCTGCTCTGCCCAAGGAGTTCACTGCAGCTGAACACACCTGTGTGTGCTAATGACAGAGCTGAGGCTACTAAGACAGGACAACTTAATGAAGGCAGAACTGACTGTGATTTGACAGTGGTGCTACAGGTGGCACAACACTGAAATTATGGGAAATCCAACATACAGGATACCTATAACAGATAATCAGACAGACTGGCAAAGCAGCCTCTCTAACTTTCTTAAGGTCATGGTAACAAAATTTGGTTTTAAATCATGAGTACACGAGAAGAACAGAGATCCAAGGTCAGGTAATGTGGTGTCCAACTTCTGAGCTCGTTTATGCCCCAGGCAAGCTCAGTGAACTGCATCTTCCTGACTCTCACTGCAGCCCTCAGCCAGCTGCCTGTGGGACCCAGCACAACCCTCCTGCTCTGCAGGGCACGATTCCATCTGCTCAAGGACTTGGTAACACACTTTGCCCCACCCTTGAAAGACCTTTGCCACCAAGAGTAATGCCTCATGTAGGCACACTTCAGCCTTCACTGACCTCACAAGGTGAATGGTTTATTGAGGTGTTATTCTTACCTGCACAGCAGCAGCTACACCACAGCAACCCTTACCTAACAAGGACTGGAAAATCCCTCCACAGTCTGGCAGGATTACACACCCATGGGTCTGTGCCAACAAATCTGCCCAGCAGACCATGCTAAGCACTAGTGCCAGTGGTCAAATTCCAAGCTCAAGGTACTTGCACTCGACCCACATGCACTGAAGGATTTGAAGAATGTGCAGTGATATAACAGCAGGGATGCAGGCCAAGTTATGCTGTGATTTAGAGATGTCTGGGAAAGGAGACAACCAGGACCAGCATTTCTGAGATTTCTTCTGCAAAGCCTTTTGTCCCACATGGTTACTCAGAGCCTGGGACACCCAGGCAAGGAGAAAAACAACAGCAATACTCACCCATCTCCTTGAGCTCCATATTGACAAGTTCCAACCAGCAGGCATCGAGCTCGTCCAGGTCGTAGCGGCTCATCCCTTGCAAGTAAGTCCTCGTAGCTTCCGAAATCTCAGAGCCAGGCAGGCTGCTCGGTGAGACCTGGGAAAGGGAGCTCTCCAGCTGGGGGATGATCCTGGAAGGAAAGAAGGAGAGGATGAGAAAGGGCTACAACTCACAAAGTGTTGTTTCTTGCCCTGGAGGGTGAGGCCACGCTGGGTACAAATCCAACCCCAGGACTGAAAGCACCAAAGTCAACCCATGTGCACCAACAGCCAACCCCAGCACGGGTCCATGGCAACCCTCCTTCCACCATGGCAAGAGTTTTCCCACTGATCTACAGAAATTAACTCTTTACATGAGAAAAATGAGCTACAATGGATATGATGGTTCACATACTGACAGCAGCAGTGACCCCCCAGCCATTAACTCCTCCATGAACATCCCATGTGCTGTGCCCACTGCAGTGCCACCTCCACACTGTGCTGGGCAGCATGTTGGCAGGTTTGCCACTGGAGAACATCCCTCAGTGGCCTGAGATTTGTTCTCAGTGCTCTCTAAACATGACCACAGGGATGGGGAGAGGAGCTGCCTTAACTGCTGCAAACTCCCTGCCCAGAGAGCGACCAGGCACTGGCTGTCAGCTTCTCTGCCTTTCCTTGGCACCTCTGCAGCAACGTGCATGAGACTTGCCATGCACATGTCAACAGTGTCGTGCCTAATGACATGCAAGCAGAGGACAGGCTGGAAATGAGAAGCAGCCCGTGGTGCCAGCTGATGGATCTCAGCAAATCTGGGAGCTGGAGCTCACTGCAGTATTTGCACAACTCACATTTCCTCCCACCAAATCCACCTCCTGGCACAGATAGCAAGACAGAAAGATGCTGCAAAGGAACATCGACCAAACAGCAACCCGCTGCAGCACGTCAACCTCTTCTAAGCAAACCTCTGCAAAGCTGGAGGGCACAGCCCTGCTCTTGCACCAGGGCCAGCTGGGAAGGCCACTGATGCCTGCAAGACTTTTGTCTGCCTTCTGTCCTGCTATGTAAGTTAATGTCAGAGCATCGAGTGCCTCGAGCTCTGCAATGTGTCTGGGGCAAAGCCATCGTGTCCATCATGTAACCAGATGAATTGTGGTACCAGATGCTCCAAGGCCTGTAAGTGCCAAGGGAAGAAACTTGTGCCCAGCTGTCCATGGGAATGGGATCCTACCTGCCCTGCCCAGGAAAATGAACGTGGAGTTTCTACAGACCCAGACATGGAGTTTAATTGCTGTCCTCTGCAGTCACAAACACTGGAGGTCCTTCCAGAGCCACCAGCAGGAGAAGCAACAATTTAATTGCTCAGAGAGGGAAATATCAAGAAAGGGGTTATTTTCATCTTTTCTGCTTTACTTTCCCCACCAGTAAATTGAAAACAAAGTTGTGACCCAATGCTCTGAGTGCATCTCCAAATTTCAGTTCAGGAAATGAAAATAACCCCATGAAAGGACAGCTCTCAGACTCCACATCTTAAAACGAGCTCACTGTCATCTAGAACAGCTCTTGGGGATTCAGTGATGTCTGTATTGAATGCAGATGGCAGTAATAACACTGAAATTAAGACATGCTCTGGCCAAAGCTTCAGGATTGACATCTAAGGAGCTCCCAAACCTCTAAAATCACAGAATGGTTTGGGTTGGAAGGGACCTTAAAGATCATCCAGTTCCACCTCCCCCTGCCATGGGCAGGGACATCTTCCACCAGCCCAGGCTGCTCCAAGCCCCATCCAGCCTGGCCCTGAACACTTCCAGGGATGGGGCAGCCACAGCTTCTCCAGGAAACCTGTGCCAGGGCCTGCCCACCCTCACACAGAAGGATGTCTAACATCTAATCTAAACCTGCCCTATGTCAGTTTGAAGCCATTGCCTCTTGTCTAAAGTCCCTCTCCAGCCTTTCTTGTAGCCCCTTTAGGCACTGGAAGATGCTATTAAACAGAAAAGCAGAAGCTGCTGGTGCAACATGCATTGGTTCATGGGGGATTGAACCTCTCCTTCCCATGTCCAGCTCATCCCTGCACAGAACCAGGAGGGTCAGCAGCCAGGCTGGGCACAGCTGTCTTACAGGAGAGACCTCAGAGCTGTTGAGACAAAACCAATCCTCCCCCTGCAGTGAAGGTTCTGGCTGGAAAGAGCTGCCTGAGCAGCACAGGGCCAGCTCTGTAAGCCTCCCCTAAGCTGAGTTACACAAGCTGCTCACAGAACAGGCGGCTGCAACAGGTGATGGTTTGGCACCAGGCCAGCAAGGGATGCTCGGGATGGCAGGAGGAAGGAGATGCTATTTTTACCCTGGCATAAAAGGGCAAAGATTAATGCTCTGTGTACATATCAAAGGAGTATCCTGAGCAGGTCATCCACTGTATTGACAGTGCTGAAATGCACTCGGTGGGATAAGGATGCTGACGTGACTGGAGAAAACACGGGACATATGATAGCATGAGCTGGGCACTGCACTGCCAGGGAGGCACACAGCACCTGCCTGAGCCTGAGCCCGAGCCTGGGCATGCCAGTCCCAACCTCTGTGTGCCCCCACCCTCCCTCTGCAGGGATCTTGTGAAGAAGGATCTTTGCTGGGAGACAAATGACTCTCCCCAGTCACACACCTGCCTGCCCAACACTCCCAAACCCCTCCAAACCTGGATGTGTGCAGACCATGAGGTCCTGGCTCTGCACAGCCCCTGGTGATGCAGAGATCACAGGGAGCTCAGGGGGTCACTGATAGTAACAGCACGACCAGCGTTTGATGTCCAGCTTTTCCTGACACTAATTAAATGGAGTTTGCTCTGGTTTAATGGGAACTGGCACTTACAGAGTGACACTTCACTTCCCACCACGTTACTGAGGCTGCAGATCAAGGTAATTAAGATACAAACATCTAACAAGCTCCACATGGTCTCTGATGCTCTTTAAAAGGTTTGAAATGTGCCAATGCAGTATGGCAGGTGCCTCCCCCCATCTGGAAACACACAGATCAGAGAGGGATGATCAGGTGCTGCAGCTCTCAGCAGCCACTTTCCATTACTAGTTATTAGTCCTACAAAGAAATAAGTATTAATACAAAATGCATCTTCTTAAGAGAACCACTAAACTTCACTTTTGGAGTTTCCTCTCCATGTCCCTGTGCTGATCCAGCAGCATGGGCTGGATCCCCAGGAGTTAATCCAGGCTTGGGCATGCCAGGACACATTTGTGCCATATTCTCACCATTTCAAATATCAGATGGAGGAAACCAGAAATGAAGAAACTGAAATAACTGCTAAACTATTTTTCATACAGTGAGGAGCTTGCATAACCCTATGAGGACTTGCTGGAAGTCTGGTCCAGATCAGCCTCCTGACTCAGCCACAGCACTTGGCCAAACAGGAGGTTTTTCTGGCTTGCAAATAATTCAAAAAACCATATGAGAGGCTGTGCCTGGTCCCATGAGCATCCCCTTCCACCTCCAGGAGAACTGGAGTGGCTGCCAGATGCTGAGGCTCACATGGGACACCCTGAGCCTCTGGGAAGACCAAGCAGGATGCAATGCCCAGGGGTGCACAGCCTCCCATCAATTCCTGGATTTGTTTCAGTGGGTAAAATCATGTTCCTAAAAAGCAGCTCACTCCTCCCTGACACAAGTTAACACACCTGCAAAGGGCTTCTTGGTGTTCAGTATAAAGATCAATGATTTCAGTGACAGTGCCTTGGGCAAGGAGAAATGCTGGAAGGAATTGATCCTACAATTTAACACAACAGAGGAATCCTTTGGAAAAGTCCATGTCCTGCCTTACAGCAATACAGAAACTAGACCAAGCTGTGCACTCCTCCTCAACTCCAACAACATCAGGAGACAGCCCCAAGGTCTGCCAGCTTTGTGCTGCCCCCACTGAGGTGGGGACACAGCAAGAGAAAGGGAACCAGTCACCAAGGCTGCCCTCACCAGAGTCTCCTGCCCAACTCCTGCTGTGCCCTGAGAGTGGGGAAACCACCAGGGCTCCACTTCCACCCAGGAACAAGGTTTAATCCCTTTGGAAATACTCATGTTCCCAAAGAGGTGTTCAATGGAGCAGGAGAAAGCCAGGCTGGGTGCTGAGGAGTTTGCAAGGCACCCAAATTCCCTGCAGCATCTCCCAGAAGAGTCACCCCAAAGGGCCAAACCATTTGCAGAAGCTCAGTTACACTGGAGGAGCATTTACTCCTTTATTTATCCATCCAGCCAGACACAGCATTTTAAAAAAATCCGTATCAATCAAAGGCTCATTTAAACGAAGGGCTGAAAATTGGGAGCAGCCTGAAAAGCACAACAAACCTGAGGCCATTAGTCTGAAAGTGGGTCTCAAGGGCACTTGAGGAAAAGGAGTAAGTGGACCCCAACACTCTGGAGGATCACATCTATCCCTGGAGATTACACAGTAATAAAATATACTCAGCAAATTCCCATGGTTAATCATCTCTGTAAACTGAATGCTTCACTTGGCTGAAGGGAGAAGGCATTTTTTTCTATATGTTCTCTTTTAATATACCAGATAGAAATAATTAATCCTGCAGAGCGTTTCTCATCTGAAAACACTTAATTTTATTACAGCAAAGGCTTTAGTCAGTCATCTTTTCTTTACCTCCATTCCAGTCTAAATTAGCCTTGCCCAGTGTCCATAAATAAATCAGCTTAGGAAAGTCAGTGGAAAGATAACTCTGCCAGCAACCTCCAGTGGATGCTGATAGTGCTCCTGCTGCCAGCTCTGCTCACAGGGGAATTCTCCTGCAGCAAACAACAACTTTAAAAGGCCACTTTAAAAGGATGATTCTCACTTTCTGTTTATTCAAATAGTATCTACCAGGCCATTTGGACCAGATGCTCCATCTTCTCATGAACTCAAGCTAACAGATTTTAAGGATGCTATTGCTTCTCCACAGCAGAACAGAATTTTAGATGTTAGGAGAAGAGCCTGGGGGTATAAGGGTGAAGGATGGGGTTGGAGATAGTGGTGGATGGTCACAATAATGAGCTGCAACCCACACACAAGATTCTGTGACCCTCAGAGTACCCATGCCCAGATTAACTGACCATGTTATGCCTACTTATTGCATTTTTATGGCTTCTAGTAAAGTCCATAAAACCATGAGCCAAAACCCATACTCCCAAAGCTGGGTTCAAAGAAGAAAGGGAATGCCAAGAAGGTATTAAATGGTTAGTTTTAAATTAACTGGCCTGATGTTCAGACCTGCATGCAAGCTGGCTGGACCGGCTGGATGAGCCTGAAAGCATCTCTAGGATCCAGGTCCTGGTGCTAACAGGTCCCTGTGCACTTCACCCCTCCCCTCCTGGACTGAACATACTCCAGGTAACATCTGGAGCACCCTGGTCACCAGCAAAGGGTGCTCAAGAGCTCAGAGCCCTATGGGCACCCTGCTGCCACCCCTGCCACAAGCCACCTGTAACCAGAGCTCCTGGACACTGCAGGAGGGACCACTGGTACCCAGTGTCTGCCAACACATCCTCCTGCAGATGGAGCAGAGAATGGGCTGGAGGTGGCTGGGCCAGGGATGAGAGAGGTGACACAGAGTATGTGTCAACAGGCCACTGTTACCAAACCCTTGTGTTTTAAAACAAACAAGAACCTGAGCAGAATTAGATGGCACTGCTGGGACCACTTTGTGCAGAAAATAAAGGATTTGTAGTATTTTTTTATTGGCTGCTGGAGCCAAAACTGCCTCAAGATCTGGCAATAGCCTTTGCAAAACCATGAATATTCCTACATTAACAGCAGCCTGGGGGTCAGAGCTGGGTCTGGGAAGGGGACCCTGTGCTGGCTGATGGGCCAGGCTGCCACCCCTCTTTGTGCCATTTGTAAGCTCTCCTCAAGTTCCTTGCGAAAACAAGCTGATGGAGGGAACGTTCTATCAGCCCTTCTTGTGCTCCAGAGAGCAGACGGTGCCACCAGGCAGCTGGTCCCCACTGCTGCTGCGGGGGGGCTGGGCTGGCACTGCCCTTGGGTACAACCTAAACCTTCTGTAAAGTGCTTGTCCCAAAAACCTACGCAGGCAGCAAATGCTTGGCTCGGCTCTGAAGCTCTCACTCTGTCACTCGGCTTTTGCTGCTGCTTTGGGAGAACAAAGCAGCGGGATTTGGTCCTGGGAGGACTCACCAAGCTCTGGTAACAGGAGCAGCCATGCCCAAAAGGCACTCCCTGACTGCACAGACCTCAGTGGTCAATGCTCAGCCCCGGGAAGGTCCCTTTGTGCTACCCAAGTGGCACTGAGGATGCTCAGGAAGGGGTTAATGCTGCTTGCAGCAGCGTCCTGCCCTCCGGGAACGGCAGCCAGTGAGTGCAGCTCCAGGTGACGTAATGCCTGGGTGGCTGCGCAGGCTGCACATCCACCCCATCCCTGCATATCCCATCCCTGCATATCCCATCCCTGCTGCACACCCACCCCATCCCTGCACACCCCATCCCTGCATATCCCATCCCTCCTGCACATCCACCCCATCCCTGCACACCCCATCCCTGCTGCACATCCACCCCATCCCAGCACACCCCATCCCTCCTGTGCTGGACCTGTGTCAGGAGCACGGGATGTGTCAGGGACCTCCCCTGCGTGTCTCAGGGTGGCCTCAGCCGGGCAGGGACCAGCACAGAGGCTCAGCTACACCCACCACCCCGCAGCTGCCTCTCCCAGCTGAACTCCCAGTGAATTCCAACACTATCCACTGAATACCAGCAATGATCATTATCAGCTTTTAAAACATCCCCAGCAATGGGGAGCGCCTGATCCGTGACCAGCACCAGTAGCTCCACAGAGTCCACACACGTCTCGCTCGGGAAACTCCTTTTGGCTGCTCTGGGACCATTTAAGGTCTCTCTCTTTGGGTTTGGAAATCCCCCTGTGGCAATCCCATTCCTGTGCAGTTAAGGACAGGGGAGGGTGGTCCCTCCTGAGCTGCTGGCAGTTTAGGATGCACATAGGCAGGATCTGGAAGTTTTACAGAAATGCAGCTGAAGCTCCAAATTACAATTAACAGGTGCAATAAAAAAAATGCTGTTTTCCCCTTCCTATCGAAAATCTCCTCCAGTAACAGCCTGTAACCATAGTGGGTCCTTCCAGGCCTCTGGAATAATGTAATCCTCTAAGGAGAAAGTGATTCACTCTTCTTTGATGTGATAAAAGGAGGAAAACAAGTGAACAGGAGGCACTAAACAGCCATCTTGTGAAACCCAGACAGCTTTTCCAATTCCATTTCTGAGCTGTTTATCACCACATAAAAAGCCTGATACCCAGCAGACTAGAGAAAGACCAGAGTGTTGATGTCCCTGTCTTCCTCACGCTTACATTCCAGCCTAAATCTCACCGAGATTTAGCTCAACAAATGAATTATTTAAGTTGCAACTCTGATTCAATGCCCAGAAAATCATTTCACTGTAGAAGGGAGTAGGGACCTGGTACAGAAGCATTCAGGTGCAGAGCAGCATCCTCCTTCCCAAGGCAGGGGAGAGGCTCCATGGCACAGCTGGGATCATCTCCACAACTTCTGTGGGAAGGAAACCACGGCTGCAGGGACACAGCAATGGCTGGGCAGTGGTTTGCTGGTGGGCTGGTTGGAACAACATGCAGATGTTTTTCTGGTTGACAAGACAAAAGCAGCATCTGGGCTGTGAGCAAAATACACACATCATTTCCAGTGCTGTGCAAGGATCTTCTCTATATTCCTTTCCCCCCCTTCTCGCTGTGCTGTTCAGCTTTAACAGCAGCACCGAAGGCAGCAGGAGGGGACTGTGCCCTGCTGCTGGAGGGAGGGGGCACAGCCTGTGCTGCTCTGTGCCTCTGAAGCCCAGCAAAGCCCAGCAGGTTCCAGCCCCAGGGCAGGATGCTCAGACAACACCTTCTCCCCACAGGCAAACAGGGCAGAGACAGTCCCAGCCCCAACACCCATGGGTGCTGCTCTCCCCCTTCTCCCAGAGCATCACTGACCTTCCTGGTGGTCCTTCAGGGATCCATGTCACACACCAGCCTCCTCCAAACCCAACCCACAGGCTGCTAGTGTTCTGCTCTTTTCCATTTAAGCAATATATATCTTGGAATTGCTACTGGGGAAGCCAGGGACACTTGACTCTGTGTTTTCTGGATAGAAAAAGACCAAAAAATGCTGCTTCTTTATGCAACTTAAGCCAAGCTACTAACATTAAAGCATCTGGAATTAATTATCCCAGACAGATAATGTTTGCACAATTACTTCAGTAACACAAACAATTCCACTTGCCTTTGTATCCACCTACTAATGGGGACCAGAGACAGAAGATGTGAGCAGTGGTGGCAGCTCTGCACCTGCCATGGTCTGAGCATCAGCCACAGCAGAGCAGGAACTGGCCCAGTGCCCCTGACACTGCTGCTCCCAGAGCTCAAAATACAGACAAGGGCACAAAGATGACAATTCCCATCCCCAGCATGATGTCATTGCACAGGTCTCCTGACAGAAACCCAGCCCAAGGAAAGCAAAGCTTTGAGGAATTTGAACAGGCAGCATCCAGACTCTCGTAACGTGTTCTGGATGGCTGCACTAACGCTGAGCCCTGACACACACGAGAACAGTTCTGACGCTGAGTCACTCCCAGCAGCACAGCCCAGCCCAGAGAGCCAGGATGGATCCATCCCCAGAGAGCCAGGAGGGATCCATCCCCAGAAATCCAGGAGGGATCCATCCCCAGAGAGCCAGGAGGGATCCAACCCCAGCGAGCCAGGAGGGATCCATCCCCAGAGAGCCAGGAGGGATCCATCCCCAGAGAGCCAGGAGGGATCCATCCCCACAAAGCCAGGAGGGATCCATCCCCAGCGAGCCAGGAGGGATCCAACCCCAGCGAGCCAGGAGGGATCCATCCCCACAAAGCCAGGAGGGATCCATCCCCACAAACCCAGGAGAGATCCATCCCCAGCGAGCCAGGAGGGATCCATCCCCACAAACCCAGGAGGGATCCATCCCCACAAACCCAGGAGGGATCCATCCCCACAAAGCCAGGAGGGATCCATCCCCACAAACCCAGGAGGGATCCATCCCCACAAACCCAGGAGGGATCCATCCCCACAAACCCAGGAGGGATCCATCTGCCTCCTGCACCATCCATGTGCAGCTATGCTTCTTTGGGTGCACTCCATGGAATCCTACAATGGTTGGAGTTGGAAGAGACCTTTAAAGGTCACCTAGTCCATGCCCTATTCCACGAGCAGGGACAGATCAGCTAGAACAGATTTTCCAGAACTTCAAGGGAACTGAAAAAACCACCTGCCAGCTCTCCTTCACCTCCCCAGGTCCTAGGGACACAATGAATCTCACCTTCCAGCAATACAGGCTCCACCCAAGTTCAACAGGACTATCCACAGCAGCACCAAGAACCGAGCAGCTCTTCCTGCTCCTGGGCTGTCCCGCTCCTCCCATCACTCTGAAGAGCACTTAAAAATAATAGTTCCTTGTTCAATGGGGTCCCAAGGTGCACTAAATCACTAAGAGCTGATTTAATTACTGCTGTGGTTGCAAGCCCAGCAACCAGAGCTGCTGGGGCTTGCCTGCCTAGACACTAAATCCGTGGTTCTGGATGGAGAGCAGAGGCGATGGAGCGACACATCTCCCAAAGCTGCACCAAGCCAGAGTCGGCCCCAAGAGCTGCAAACCTCGTTACAGAGCAGTGGGAAACCAAGCTCTCTTGTTCTATACATTTGCTGCTGAAACACACTTGACTTTCTGTGTGCTCTCTCCAGTATAAACCACAGGCATCCACTGGGAGGATTAGCAAACATTCAAAATAAAAGTCCAAGTGGCTCGGAACGAGGTAAGAACAAGCTGGATTAATAAGTTTCCTGTAGCCAACTAATAAAGGTGAGGACTTGCTGAAAGGCCACACAAGAACTTGTCAAGCAGAGAGTAAACCAGAAATGATGACAAGTAAGCAGCAGAGTAAACCACACTTACTCCTTTGTGAAGCACTTGCAGGCACTGGGCATGACCTTCTGCAGCACCAGCCCCACCTCCTGCACTGCCCAGACCCTCCAAACTGCTGCTGTCCTGGGAGTGTTTCACCCCATCCCAAACCAGGTATCTGAGTGTTTCACTCCATCCCAAACCAGGTATCTGAGTGTTTCACCCCATCCCAAACCAGGTATCTGAGTGTTTCACCCCATCCCAAACCAGGTATCTGAGTATTTCACTCCATCCCAAACCAGGTATCTGAGTGTTTCACCCCATCCCAAACCAGGTATCTGAGACAGCAGCAGGACAGACCACCCAGTGCACAGCCCACCCCTCCCCAGTCCCTGCAGGGACAAGGGGTGCCTGAGCAGACCTGACTGGAATCCCCCCTTTCCCAGTGCCTGGGGGATGTTGCATCACTGGGGTTATTCTGCTGTCCTGGCTCAGTGCCACCAGCCAGCCTGTCCTCTCCATGGGGTCACTGTGGGGGTCCCTGCCCAGTGAGCTTTCCTCTCCCCACACTCCCACGTCCCAGGGCTTGACAGCTAAACATTTAGGCCCAGGGCAGCTGGGATCTTCATTTCTTTTGATCACAGCAGAGTCTCAGATGTTGAAAGGGAAGTGTACATGTATTTCTGGAGCATACCAGAACCCAGGCATATTTAAGGGCAGGCAGCCACAAAATGGGGATAACCAACCCAAGAAATAGCCCTTTGTAAAATCACCAGCATGCCATCTGCAAGCTCCAAGCTCACACATTTTTCATGATGAGCTGGAGAGAAGAAAAAAAAAAAAACGAAAAAAAAAAAAGGAAAAAAAAGGGGAAAAAAAGATTAAGGAAAAAAAAAGCTCTGCTCCTAAAGCTACTCAAACTGCTGCAGAATCCTGCCTGCCCCTTCTGCAGCAAAGCCCAAGGGAAGCTGCTGATGAGTCAACAGCCAGCCTGCGTTGCCGACCGAGGAGAGGAAGTCCAACCTCCCCACTCAGAACAAAGTGTGCTGGTTCATGCAGTACACACTGAGAACGCAGCCCTGGGAAGCCCTCCCGGGCTGGGAGCCACAAGGATACAGCCTGGCTGCCTCCCAGGGCTCCTGCTGCACACCCAGGGACAGGCAGAGGGGACATCCACCCACTGCTGGGACATCCACATCGTGCCACCCCGGCCACAGTTCCTCAGGCTTTCCCACTCCACCCCACACCACAGCAGAGACTGCTCCCAGTGGGATTTTATCCCTTGGCTGGAATTGCTCCCTCCCAGCACTGGGTGTTCTGGAAGCAGCACCCAGCCCTGCCTGGATGAGCCAAGCTCACTGCAAGGCAGGGGACGGGGATGTGTCCCAGTCCCACACCCACTACTGGTGCCCCAGTTAATTCCTCTCCCTGCCTCAGCACACTCATCTCCAGCACCATTTCTCACGAGCAGACCTGCTCCACATGGATCCTCTTCCAAAGATGCTGGTATTGCAAAACAACCTGCCAACAACCAGGTACCCTCCTCTGAAAGAGCTGCTGGAACTCCTGGGGATGTGGAGGAAACTCCTTATGGGACTGGAGACCAGGAAAGAGCAACACAGCTTGAAGGAGATGGATGCAGATCAGGCAGCCCCACACCATCAGGAACTGGGCACAGCCAGCCCTGCACCACCTCGATGGTGCCCAGCAGTACAACATGACCTCTGCATGTGGCCATCAGAGGAGAGGGGACCTGAGGGAGGGGACAGGAGGGGACACAGCCACCGTGCAACGTGGCAGGCGGCGTTTGCGCCGGTGCCGCCATCGCCGAGCTGGTACTCGCCGAGGTTGTGCCTCCCTGTTGCCACAGCACTTTCTGTTTTCTGTTAAAACAGGGCCACAGCGACGATGCAAGTATAGATCTGCAATGCCAAGAATATCTGGGAAGCCTGCCAGCAAGAAGCAGCCTTCCTGCTCGTCCTCCCGCTGTGTGCAAATTCACAGGAAACAGAATCTACAGCACATACTAATGTGGCTTAATGCGAGATCCAAGAGCCACCTCAAGATCCTGCCTGCATCCCTGTCAGCCTGGGGAAGGAGCCACATGCCAGAGACATTAAATCATTAAATAAAGGAGGAAATAAAGCCTGCACAGGTGCATAAAATCTCACGTAGGTGCCACTGCTTTATGAAGGGATGCTCTGCTGTGTGAGCTCTGCCAGCATCAGCACCGGCACTGCCACCAGTGGGAAGGGACGAGCCTGGGTCTGGTTCCAGCATCCCCACTGTGCAAAAAGGGCTTCACGGCCTCCTGCAAGCACCCATGGCAAACCAGCAAAGCCCACTTTTCTCCTGGGTTTATCAAGGTCTGACTCTGGGAAGACAGAGCTTGTCTGAGGCATCTCCTTCCCATTTACAACAGGAGAGGTACCCACAGCCCTGATGCTCCAAAACTGGGGATGTCTTACCCTTCCTTTTTCTTGCTTAATCCTTAAACTCAAGCTGTGCTGAGATGGGCCAGCTCTGCATCCAGCACCCAGCTGTGCCCACACCAGACTGGTATCTTGTACCTGGCTCTGCCACTGACTCACAGTACCTCAGGCCAAGTATAAAACAACAGCAGAGCTCACACAGGGGCTTTAAGGCTCATCCCTGTTTCCAGAAATCCAGTGGAATCCTTAGGCTATGGGGTCAAGCAGAGGTGGAATGTCCTGTCACCAGTGGGATGCAGTGTCACCACTACCCACATCCCAGGGGTGGCCAGGACATGGGTGGGCAGAGGATGCCAACCTGCCTGTCAGAAGGGAGACTCAACTCAACTACTCCTTCCTCTGCTCCCATCCAGCTCTTATCACCACACTGGAGCCCTTCAAGCTTCGGGCAGTTCTCAGGAGTGTTACCATACAAAACTAAACCCTTTTCAGTAGTGATGAGGCAGAAATGATTGTGGAGAGGAAACAGCTCATCTCCTGTGCTGCCTGATGACCTGCAGCATCCCTGCCTCTCAGAATACCAAGCCAAGAGATGCTGCACCTCTCCCCCCACCACTTTCCTCACAACTGCACTGCGATTTGTGCTAACCTAGAAAGGACCCTTGAGTTTAAGGTGGCTCTTAGAGGAGGCACTTTGAGACAGCTGCTTTCTGGTGAGAGCATTCCTTAAAATACAGCTCTTTCCTTCTGCCTCACCCCCAGCTTTTGACATTTTAGCGCTCCAGTAAAACAAACTGTTTCCAAAATCTAATTTTCAGCTTTGGAGGCACAAAACCTCGAGGCAGGGAGAGCTGTTTCCGAGAGCCCAGGCGGGAGATGGAAAGAGCAGCAGCCACTGCACAAACAGCACCTTGCAGGGAACAAGATCCATCTCTGGAGCAGGAAGCAAATCCTGCACACTCTGCAGCACAATCTGCTGGCTGGTGATGGCTCAGCCCAGGGACCAGACCCCTGGGCTGGGTGTTATTTTGTAGGCAGTGTTTGCCTGCTTGGCAGCTCCTGGGGCTCCAGTGGCTTCTCCCCCTGCTGCTTCTTCCCTCTAGGAATTTCACATGGAATGGTTGTCAGAATTGACATCAAGGCTGGCATGCCACGGGCATCCCTCCCTAAGGGCAGGATGCTGTTACACCTCTGAGATGGGGACAGCAAGGAGGAGTGGCCACTGTTGGACTCCACATTTCCAGTCTACAAAAACATCAGGGCTGGGATTTTTTTCAGCTGATTAAAAGAATTTGGATAGTCCACCTCCCACACAGAGAGGATCTGTTGGGTTTATGTGAAATGTTTTGTTTGAGTAGGGAAAATGGAAAGTTGGGAAGAAAAAGGGAAAAGTGATGCAGAGACTGTGGGGCAGCAGCCACAGGGTGGGAGTGAAGGCAGCAGCTCAGGTGGGATCAGAGAGGTGCCTGCTCATCCATCCCCTGGGATGGAGACTGGGGTGAATTAGAGCAATTAAATGGAGTTGTAAGGCCTTTTAAGGCTGCTCTCTCCAGGCAGATGAAATACAGTCATCTCTTGTGAAAAAACACTTGACATTTCTACAAAGCAGGGCAAGCTGCAAGAGAGAGTTGTCTAACCCTGGAGACAGGAAAACAACTGCAGTCTGTGCTGTCCTGGCAGTCCAACACTGCCCTCTCCACCTCCAGCTCTCAGGCCAGTGACCCAAGTGGGAAAACACTGAGGGCAGGGATGCTTTCAAGGGAAGAGCTGCTTGGCAAAGCTCACTGTCCCTGCCATGCCTTCTGGTGTGCCAGAGCAGCTTGTGGAGAGATGCTGTCCTGATGAAACAGAATCTGGCAGTGTCACAGCCTGTGCCCCTGGGACGTGCACCATGGCCACAAACCAGGTGCAACCATCAATGCTGCTGTAAAATGAGCTCTTCATTCCACTCACATCTCACTAGTGAAGGCAAAACATCCCAAACAGGCGGCAGTCCAAGGACAAAGCCCTTCAGGCCCTTCTTGCTGTCCTGCCAGAAAAGAGAGATGGTTCAGGCAGATGGGACACAGTGCAGGACAGACAGACAGAGGAACAAGAGAGGAAAGAACTCAGAGGAAGATAAGGCTTTGGGTAAGCAGCGTGATCCCAGAGAATCCCTGGAGCAGACTGGGATGAGCAGGGCATGGTGCAAAGCAGAGAGGCTGCAGAAATCCACCTGGATTGGCTGGGAGTGATGATACAGGAATGAGTATCTTTGAGAGATCACAGAGAATGGGTCAGGTTTCAGAATCACAGAATGATTTGGCTTGAACGGGACCTTCAAGATCACCCAGTTCCAAGCCCCTGCCATGGGCAGGGACACCTTCCACTGTCCCAAGTTGCTCCAAGCCCTGTCCAACCTGGCCTTGGAAATTTCCAGGGATGGGGCAGCCACAGCTTCTCCAGGCAATCTATGTTGTTGTCTCACCACCCTCACAGGGAAAAATCTCTTTCTAATATCCCTGATACACATTATCAGCCTTTAAAAATAAAACCATCTCTTTGGAGAGAAAGGCTTGAACACCAAATGGTATTGAGAAACTGAAGAAAGAGCTGGAACTGTTACAGAAGGCAATGCATCAAGGACTGTGGAATAGTGCCGAGATTGAGAATAATCAACGCAGCAAAATAACCCCAAGAATTAGGAAATTCTTCAGAGAAAAATCTGAGAGTGGAAGTGAAACCTCATGCTGAGTGGGCAGCACCAGGATGTCCCCTCCAGCAGCCGTGGGCATGTCCCTGTGGTGACGTGGGTGAAACCAGGGGAAGCCTGGAAGATGGTGACAAACACATTCACAACTCCAGCAAACACAACCTTGGATGGAAGCTTAAAATAAATGGGTCTGCTTTGTCCTGAGGAGAGGACTGAGAGAAGCCATGAGAGTGGCCCAAAGAATGTGAGAGATATTGGGAAAGGGCTGGTGCAGAGCAGGGCAGAGGGGCAGGGAGACATGGGAGGGATGACCTGCACCAGGAGTAACCTGAGGAATATCCATGTGTGGGAACACGTGGCACTGGCAGAGCCACGCCAGGCCACCACAACAAGCAGAGGGGCACACTTACAGCCCACCCTATGCCTTGGCAGCTCCTGATGTAAGGGCTGGGATGCCAAGCCCCACCCCACAGGCAGCCACTGCCAGGCTGGACCCACATGAGCACTGCCAGGCCAGGCAGCACCAGATCATCACTTTTTGGCTGGAAAAAGTCCTAGCATGAGCCCTCAGCTGGGGAGCAGAGCACTAGTGAGGCCAGACTGTGGTTAGCTATCAAAGACAACTAAAAGAAGATATTCCACTCACAGGGGGGTTTTTTTCGCCCTCTCCTTTTTTCTTTTTGTTTTCTTTTTTTTTTTTCTGGTTTGGGTTTTTTCTTTTTTTTTTCCCAAGGATTAAATCAACTCAACAGCCCCCTTTACAACTTCCCTTTTGATGTGTTCAGACTCATTAAAGTTTCATTTCTTTCTCTGTTTTCCCCCAGGGGAGGAAGGGGAGCGTACACAAAAGTTTACTTCAGAAGCAGGGGTGGCAGCTGCAGCAGCAGCTGCTGGTGCTGTGGGACCAGCACAGCCTCTGCTCCCTGCCCCAATCCCTGGGCAAAACACCCCCTCCCCTGCAGCCTCCCCGCTCCCACAGCAGCCCCAGCATCCCACTGGCACAAGGCTCCACGAGGGTTTTTGCAGGATGTCACAAGGGGAACACCCGAGAGCTGCAAAGCTCCTGCAAACCCTGCGGGGAGTTTTGGGTCTGACCCTGGAAGTTTTGGGGTCCCTTCCCAACCTGCCCAGTTCCCCCCACCAGCAGCACCAGCCTTTCCCCCAGAGCTCTGGCTGCTGGCCTGGGATAATCCTGCACACAGGAGAGGGGAGCAGCTCCCCCATGTTTCTTTTTTGCCTGAGCAGCTGTGTAAGTGTCTATTTTAAAACCCAGTTCCCTATTTTAAAACAGATAATGAGCCCCAATCTCAGTGACAGACGTCGTCTCTACAGGGTCTGGGAGATGCTGGGCTCCTTTTCCCAAGCCCTGAATTTCAGCATGCCCAGCACGTTTCCAATCCACACAAACATAGTAAAGAGGGAAGTTTTTAATTTAAGGGCCAACTCTTGCTCCCCTGCCGTGAAACACCAGCGGCACAGCCACGTGTTTCTGGGCAGAGATGCATCAACCAGCCAGGCACAGCCTGGAGTTCTGGGTGGTTTCTGGCGCTACTTTTCTTATCCTCTCTTAATTTTATCAGATCTTCTTTTAAAATTCCCTGACCAAGAGCAAACAAGGAGCTGGCCTGCCTGGCCACTGCCCAAAAAAAAAAAGCCAGGCAGACATGAGGGACTTTTCAGGGTGCAGTGGGAGGTCTCCACACATCCCTGTGCAAGCCCAGAGTCTCGTGCATCACTTTGCATGCTGAGATGATGTTCACCCCACCGAGGCACCCAAGGAGGGGACCCCACAGAGGGAACCCTGCTCACTTACCTGACCACAGGCTCAGGGATGGCCTCAGCACTTGCTGGCACCTGGACCCCCTTCTCCCACTCCTGCCTCCAAGGGTCAGCCAGCACGTAGTACTCATCAGCGCTCAGCTGGAAGGAGTCCGGGATCTTCATGGCTGTGATCAGGTCCGTGCGGAACACCTGCACCAGAGAGAAGCCCACCCTGAGTGAGGGGGTCTGGCAGAGCTGGGTGCCCACAGCCCAGGAATGGTGTCCTGGGGGCATATCCCCAAGGGCCAGCACAGCAGGTGTCTGCTCCATCAGGATATGGCTTCAGAGTGTCAGTTTATGTCACCTCAGGGGGAGGTTTGAGGAGAACACAGGCAGGGAGTCCCCTCCAGCCAGGCAGTGCTGAGAGGCCAAGCCCTGCAGCTGCAACACCTCCAAGGACCCCTAGGCTGGGCAGTCAGGAAATCCAGCCCCAGGCTGTGAGCTTGGATGAGACACAGACCGAAAACCAGGATTGAACTAAAGGAACAGGCTGCTGTCTCTTAGGGGGTTGATGGTTTCAATATAGCCACACAAATATCTACTCCAAATGCCAAGGGATGATGTTCAGCTACTGGGCTTCTCCATTCAGCCCTTCTGTGGGAAGGGAAATGATGTTCTTGACAAGAATGAAGCTGTGGGAGACAGAGCCCCCCATCACCCCAAGCACCCTCATGTCACCTCATCACCCTGAGCATTTCTGTGTCCTCGTCATGTCACCTCACTGCACTGAGCACCTTCCTGTCTCCATCGTGGTTACCTCATCGCCTTGAGAGCCCTCATGTCCCTGTCATGTCACCTTTGTGTCCCCACCATGTCCCCTCACCATCCTGAGCAGGGACAGCCAAAAGCTGAAGGTGGAAAACATCCAACTAAAAGGTGATTGAGGTGCTGCTTACACATCCACAGCCAAACACATGGCAATTCCTCCTCACCCAATAAACCCCTTGTGAGACCAACACTGGCCCCCTCCTTTAGGAAAGTCCTCCAGTCTTTCAGTCAGTGAATGGGCTCATTTTCTATCTCACTCCTGGCCCTGCAGCATCTTCTCCCAATATACTCGGATGAAAAACTCATTCCCAAAATATCCCTCCCGGTAAATAAGGTTTTCCTTCCAGAGGGCTGCCTGACAGCAATGACTCGAGCAATCCTGCCTCTTGCAGCATAAAAATAAATTGTAAATGAAAATGGATGATTTCTCCTCTCTACCATCTGCTATTAGCTGGAATAATAACTGCCAGTGCCAGCAATCCTGCCCGGACACCATCTCGCTCCATCCACTCCTTCCCTGCTACTTCTGCATTCCTTCCACAAGGCCAGGGTGGATCAGGTGTTTGCTTCAGATGTTGTTTAATCTCTTCTGACTCTATTCTCCAAATGAGTGTTGCTTTGTCAGAACCACAAGAAACAATACAATGTAGTTTCCCATTTTTGATACAAAGATAACGTGCTTTGGAGAATATTTGGGAACTCAAATTGGCTGAGATGCAGGAAACTAGACATTAACTAAGACCACTGAGACCAGTATTTAGGTCAGTTTGTTTAATCCTCATGCTCAGCTGCTAACCCAATTAGAGCTAAATACAATATATAAACAACCTTTGCTATGTTGGGACCTCTTTGAATTTTATTGGTACTTTCTTCCTGGTGCAGCTGCTTGGAGACATTCTTGACTATGTCTATATAAACCTGATTGGAATTGGTCAGTCTCAGTGCACCCTTCAACAGGCATAATTAACAGCCTGTATAGTACAGGCAGAATTAGGCTCAGTTTGGGAAAGATCATGATCCTTTAAGTCTCTATGTGCTACAAAAGCATCTTTAAAGATACCACAGTAACCTTTTAATATGCTGCCAGTGTGAGAAATTTTTCAAAAAATATTAAAATAGGCATTAATTAGACATGAGAAGGGACATGTGAGATATCCCAGCCCTTCCAGCACTGTGCCTGTGTAGCCAAACAAGCACAGGAACCCTGCTGTAGTTCATTTTCTGCAATACAGGGTAGAAACACACCCTGTTCTTGCCAGCCCTGCACTGCCAGGTCACAGCTCGGGCAAACTGCATCTCTATAACCCAGTTTTGGTGCCCTGCTCTGATAAGGACAAAACAACCCCCAACATTCATCCTTTCCTTGGAGCAGTTGGCTTTGGTGGGTGGGATGCTCCCCCGTGCCTGGAGCACCTCCCTGCCCTGGCCACCAGCACCACAGAGCCCACTGAACCACAGAATCATTAAGGCTGGAAAAGCCCTCTAAGATCATCGAGTCCAACCATTCCCCCAGCACCGCCAGGCCCTGCATTAAACCATGTCCCCAAGTGCCACTCCACACGTCCTTTAAATCCTTCTAGGGTTGGTGATGCCACCATTGCCCTGGGCAGCCTGTTCCAGGGCTTAACAGCCCTTTCAGTGAAATTTTTCTTAATATCCAAACTAGACCTGCCCTGGCACAACACTGTTACAGCACAATACTCTCACAGAAAACACTGTCTGGGAAACACATGCCCTGGGTATTTGTGGGCAAAGCCAGGTAGGAATGGTTTCCAAAGGTGCCAGGCACTCAATAGCTTTTCTAAACCAAAATCCTCCTCCTGCTGATGAAGGGGGAGATACAGAAGCCTCCAATATGTCATGCACCCAACCCAGGGAGGAGCCAGCAGTGCCACTGAGGAGCTATGGTCACCCCAAGGGCTGCCCATCCATGGGTTGGAAATACAACAGCTCCATACAGATCTCGTGGCAGAAACTTAACTCATTTGCCTTTGCTTACAGCTCTCAGGAAGCTTCTTTAGTGTTCTCAGCAGTTTGCTGGGGCTGTGGCTCCAGCAGTCCAGGTGCTCTGAGGCAGCATCCCATGGGCAGATGGCCACACATCCCAGAGCCCACCACTGCTCTGAACAAGGATCAGCCTTACCAATGCTTCCCAACACCCTCAGCAGATACAAAGCCCTCCAGAACCTCAGAGCCTTGGCACTGGAAAACACAACAATGGGCCCAGCCCTGGCTGTAATTCCCCCTCTGCAGATCCCAGGCTCGCCTTCTCCAGCATTAAGTCTTCCCCAAATTCATCCCTTCTGGCTTTTCAGCACAGCAGCTTAGTTTTAATTTTAAGCCAAATAAGCACGATTGTATCTATTTCCCTGAAGATAAGGCTGGATTTGCAATCTCACTCCTCCATTGGTTTGGTGCTCCTTGGGAAGCAGATAAGCTCGCCCGTCCGACGGCAGCGCCCGCGCGTTATCACAGCGACGCCTCTGTCTTTTCATGAGGAGCTGGATATGCTCAAATTATTAACTATCAAAGCAGAACACTTTAGAAATGATAGAACAGCACAGAAATTGTAAAAGGAAAGCAGATCAGTTGTCTGGAAATCTCCCAACAGCTAATACGCTCAAATTGTAATCTAAATGTCTTTTTGTTTTGAATTGTCTGGGATTAGGGTTGGGAAAAGACTCAATTATTCTACTCAAACTCTTCTGAATTATTTATGAAAACCAAATAAAGGATAAATTGGGCACTGGTGAACTGAGGACCTGGCGGTGAAGAGAAAGTTGGGTACCAGAAAACAAGCAATTTTCCCTCAATAGGAGTGTTTACTGTTTCTCCCCATGGGAGCTGACAAATTGTCTGCTGCCCTGCATCTCACTCCCCCTGCCACCACCACAGCCCTGGCCAGGCTCTGTCCTCCCCTTCCAGCCCAGCAGCAGGACCTGGGTTATTGTCTACTGATCTGGCAGCAATGGGAAAGGCCAAACTCAGATGTTCCTTTATTGCCTCTGCCAGCTCAGGAACCTCAGGCAGGTTTAGTGACGCTCAGAGATGCCTTGCACAGATGCCCAGGGCCAGCCTCCCCTTTTGCTGGTGTCAGCTTTACAGATGGAGAAAAAAGAACACAAAATTGCAAAATCCCTAAGTATTTTTGCCTTCCTATTTCCAGATGAGAGGGACACAGTCAGGATGAGCATGGTTATGCAGCCTCAGATCCCAGGCAAGAAAAAGCACATGGATTAAAACCTTCCCTCTCCCTCGTATCTCATAGGTCAGGCATCTGCATTACCCATCTCTGCTACTTCCCCATCCTTTCAGACCACCAGTTTGTGGTGTTGGACTGACTCTCTCTCCACTACAGCCAGTCCCAGCAGTTCAGGAACATGAGAAGTCACTGGGACACCAAAGCCATCCCATTCCCTGACAATACATCAGTATCTTTTGTTATCCTCTAATTTGCTGTTGTGAAGCAAAAACTGGATTGATTTTATCTCTCAAAAATAATAAAAAACCCCTCAGCTAATTATATGTAACACATCCTCCAATTTTCACACCCTAACACTTCACTTGGATCCAGCCTGGCATTGGAAGGATGTTCCTGTGGGTATGGCACAGACCTGAATGGCAAGGGTTGGATTTGGCTCCTCCTGGAGCCCCTGGTGCCCTCCCAGAGCTGTGAGGCACCTCCAGGAGCTCTCCATGGACCAGCATCTGTTTGTCCAACACTTGGACAACCTCAGAAGAAAACACTCCTGGGAGGAGATGTCAAGGCACACAGTGCCTCTCCAGGACAGGGAGGATGATGGGCACACACCACAAGGCATTGGAAATGCTAAACTCCATCCCTGCCTTAGCAAAGGGCTCCCAGGCTGTGCTGCTTTCCAGCATCCTCCTCCTCTGCCCCTCCCCTCTCACCATCCAGCCCTCTCAGAGCCTCTCCACCACCTTTCCATGCAATCCTCACATCCATTTCTAGGCTCTCTGGTTCACTCACAAACTCCTCTTAAAGAAGTGGCTGACAATCTCCCTGTCACTGAGCTCCCACTCCACGTGCTCTGTCAGGGATTCGGATTTTCCAGCCACGATCCTGTAGGTCCAAGCCTACCAATGATCCCCCAAACCCCAAACACCCACCCCAAACCCCCAAAACTCAGATCCCACAGTAACAACTTTCCGCTCGTACCAAACCAGCTCCTGGGTGGGAGCCAAAAAGCCGGATCCGCTTTGGGCTTTAAATCCAAATGAAGAGAAACCCTCGTCTAGCACTGGGTTTAATTAGCTCTTGAAGCAGCAGCCAGTGCAGGGATTGCCGTGCCGGATCCAGCGCAGCCCACGGCAGCCGGCACAGCCCATGGCACAGCCCATTGCACAGCCCATGGCACCCGGCACAGCCCACGGCACCCGGCACAGCCCATTGCACAGCCCATGGCACCTGGTACAGCCCCAGCATCTCTGGGCACAGAGCGTGCTGCAAACCAGCCCAGCAGGAAAGCAGCTCCTTGGGGACCCAGCGGCTCAGGGAACACAGATGGGCCCCAGCAGGCTGTGTCCCTGCACACCAGGCTTTCCAAGCTGGCAGGAATTCTGTGACACGTTCCCCCCTGCCACCTGCACCCAGCTGACCTGGGAGCACTCAGACTTCGCCCTTGGGGCAGAGGGACAAGCTCTGCCCCTTCTCACAGTATGCCCTTTTTTTAAAAAAGCAGTAAGGTCTCTATCCCTAGAAAGTTTTAACAAAAATAACCCTTTCCAAAGTACTCCACGCTGCAAGGCAGTGGTACAAAATGTAAGAGAAGCAAAGCCCACCATTCAAACTGATGTCCAGGCAGGAAAGCACACTGTGCTCACTGGGGAGAGGTGGGAAGGGACTGGGCACAGCCTGCATCTGAGATCTCACATTTGATCCATTCCCTCCATCACCCAAGAGATGTGCAATCCTCCCCTGTGCCCTCACACCCACAGCAGCCACGTGGCATCTCACAGCCGTGACCCCTCCATAGCAGGCATGGGCAGTGGGTGCCCCGAGCAGCTCCCAAAGGATGGGCAGCAGCAGCTCACCACGTGTGGGATGTGGGAGTGCTTCTGACACTGAGATAACAGGTTTGCCTCAGGTTTGGGCTCAACACTCTCCCCTCCCAACTGCAGTCCTGGCAGCTGTGCCCTGCTGCCCTCCCAGCCATGCTGGAACCAGGGGAGTCTCAGGCTACCTCCTTTCTCTCCTCACTTCCAGAGGGCTCTCTTAGCCCTTTACTCTTTGAAGCATAAAATTTGTTGTACCTCATGAGTCACACAGACTTTTAGAGAAAGAAAAAACTACAGGGACAATGGGAGCCCTGGGGATAGTTTTTGGTTGTACAAACTGAGTTCATATCAGCCTGAGATGGCACCTCTGTGGGTGCAGCCCTGGCTGCCCAGCCCCACTCCCCTCTGGACCTCCCAGCCCTATTCCCTGCTGTTTTATCACATTTTTCCAGTTCTCTCCCAAATCAGAGGAGTGTCCATACTCTGCAACAAGGCTCTGAAATGTGGCAGTGCCTGGAGTGTGTGTGCAACCTGTGACACTATTTGCCTGTGGGGAGAAAAATCCTGAACTCCTGTATCCATCTGGGAGCCTGCCTGGTATCTCTTCATCTAGTCTTGCTTCCTCTCACAATGCTGGATGTTAAAAATCCAATGAACAACAGACCTTAAAATAGGAACAAGAAGCATTTTTGTCTGGCCCTTCTCAGCATTCAGAAGACAATGGTATTAATCTGTTATCCCCATGCTGGCATGGGAAAACTGACAAAGCCACTGCAGTCAAACCTTTCAACAGAGATGGATCTTCTCATCCAGCCCAATAAAAGCATGTCCAGTCTTACTTGGCCATACTCATAAAGGCTCTTGTCCAAGCATGGAGAGTCCAGGGACCAAATTCACACTGCACTAGGCCATTATATACCTATTGCAGGGGGGAAAAGACATGATCCAATGCACGAAGAATTACTTTTTTGAAGGGAAACAATGAGGATGTTTGTTAAACGAGTTAAAACCTTGTAAAGAGATATAAAAAGGCATCTTTCAAAACACGGAAGTGACATGTAAACAAGGCAAGCAGAAAATAATGTAAATTGTATAAATTTGTGGTTTCCCCTTCATCCTGAGCCCTGCCTGCAGCTGTGGTCCCCTCTCCTCCCGAAGGTCTGGAGCGAAGGAGAAGGGCAGTGAGGATGTCCGGTGGGACGAGCAGCAGAGCTGAGACAGCGCAGGGCTCTCCAGCTGAGCAAGGGGAGGGCTGGAGCGCTGCCAGGCAGGTGGTTTGCACAAAAAAAGCAGGCTTTTGTCCCTCCACAATGTATCCCAGCATTGCAGGTGAGTGTTTTGGATCTCAAATAGCTCTGGAGCTAATGACTAACACAGCAGTGAAGGCAGTGACTCAGAGGCAGCATCCGAGGGAGTCCCCGGGCCGCTGATGGCTGGGAGCTGGCAGAGAGAACCGGCTACTATCATTACACACTTGCCTTGTTCTTATAGTCTCTCCTTAGACACTGACAACTGCTCCCTGTCAGGGACAGCAGAGAGGCTGGATGACTGCAGTCAAAGCAGCCAGGCTTGTGTTGCCATCCCCGGCAGCCCCACAGCCCTGGGCAGGACTGCACCAGAGTGCCACTGCCAGAGGCACAAATCCCTGCTCCAGGCACCCTCACTCCCTGCTGCACATCCAGGGAATGACAGGTAGGACCTCAGTGAGCATCCCCTCCCTCCAGCTCCCAGGGCAGGGAGCACAACCAGCATCTCCTCACCATGACCCAGGGAGCACAACCAGCATCTCCTCACTGTGACCCACAGAGCACAACCAGCATCTCCTCACTGTGACCCAGGGAGCACAACCAGCATCTCCTCACTGTGACCCAGGGAGCACAACCAGCATCTCCTCACTGTGACCCAGG
>JAWWEV010000029.1:8532844-8545240 GCA_035583235.1 Hafferia zeledoni | reverse complement strand
TGTGACCCACGGAGCACAACCTGCATCTCCTCACTGTGACCCACGGAGCACAACCTGCATCTCCTCACTGTGACCCACGGAGCACAACCTGCATCTCCTCACTGTGACCCAGGGAGCACAACCTGCATCTCCTCACTGTGACCCACGGAGCACAACCAGCATCTCCTCACTGTGACCCAGGGATGGGTACCAGCCACCACACTTGGTCTGAGGCCAAGTTCAGGACAAATGAGCTCTAATGAGATTAATTAAATCACCAGATTGGTGGGCTGCTATCACTGCAGATGCAAGAAGCTGCTGGCAGCTGCCCACGTCCACCCCCTGCCTTCAGGCACAAGCAGGGCAGTAGAGCCATGCCCATGCCCAGGGCACCATTAGGCTTAGCCCTGAAGGCTCTGCTGCCCAGAAGGGGCAGGGGAGGATGACTGTCACCTCTGCAAGGGACACAGCCAAGACAGAGAGGTCTGGTGCCTGGGACACGTCAGGAAAGAGCCGGGGCAGAGCCCCGTGACAGGCACAGATAAATATAATCACCCTCCCTGGCAATGGCCCCTTCACGGATGTTTACAAACAGCTCAGTACTTTTCCATGGTAAGAAGCTTGTTTTTCCAGATGCCTCATATCGGGTGGTTTTTAATGTGTATAGTTAATCCCTTCTCACAGAGTCTTTCATAATAAACATCACCCCCTGACCTGACTAATAACTATGTAACACTAATGCTTTTGATTTTTTTATCTCCTGCCCGGGGTTGTCAGGGGGAATGTGCGTTTCTTTGGGACAGCAGCTGCCAGAGAAATGGGGACACGACTTGGAAAAGGGCAGGAGAGGCCAGTGGGCCCACATGCACATGAACCTTCTGCTCCATCCTCCAGCATCACCATCCCTCAGCATATGCCTGCACTCACTGCAGCTCCTGTCAAAGCTAAAAGCCACCTGTAAAACTGGAGTTTGAAAACATTTGTCCAGACTCAGATGTCTGGGGGTTCAACATCTGATAATACATCCATCCTGCTCTCCCTGTGACCCTCCTGTGGTTTCCATCCTCAGTGGGGTGGACAAGAGAAAGGTACTTGGTTATTTCATGGGAAATAGTTTGCCAGTGGTGTGGTTTATATTTTACATTCCTCAATACTTGCTCCAGCACGACATGATGCCCATCCCAGTCTGTGCCTGAAATTCTCCAGGGTTCCTACAAGACATCCTCTGGGACATGCCAACCCTGCAGTGTTTCAGATGACAGGCAGCAGATCCCACACGTGCACCAGGAGGGTTCAGGGGCAATCACAGGATGAGCAAAATTGGGTCACTTGTGGAAGAGTTTGGAAGATGCTGTTGTAGAGCAAATCCATACTGGAATGACCTCCAAACCATTACCCTGCACTGCTGCAGATCTTGGGGCAATCCTGTATTCAAGCTCAGATGCTCTCCTGAGCCCTGGGTTCCACCTGGAGTGACTTCCAGCAGCCTGACAGCAGCAGCCACGGGGGTGACACAGGGAAAGGGGAGCAGAGCTCAGATCTGGACTGCTCCATCTGCTTGTGTTCCCACCATGCTTTTGCAAAAGATGGTTTGTCAGCTTGAGCATCCTGGCCAGACTCCAGCTTGAGTAATCACACATCGCCTCCCCAAAATCCCCTGGAGTTTCAGTTCAGATAAGTCACAGAGGTTCACTTTCTGTCCCAACTGTTGCTAAGTAGGGCACTGTTCAGCTTTAGCTCCACTTTATTTGT
The DNA here is from genome assembly GCA_035583235.1 of Hafferia zeledoni. Taxonomy (NCBI): domain Eukaryota; kingdom Metazoa; phylum Chordata; class Aves; order Passeriformes; family Thamnophilidae; genus Hafferia; species Hafferia zeledoni. The sequence goes on along the minus strand of JAWWEV010000029.1, from coordinate 8,543,509 downwards.
TCCAGAGTTACATTTCACTGAGAATCCTCCTCAGGGCATAATGGAGCACAAAGCAGGGGGATGAGCCTGGCCCTCCACAGGCACCACATCTGATGTCTCCCTGGGTGCCATGGCCTAAGATCTAGTTTTTACTCCAGCTGTTGTAGAGCAGCAACTTGGATCCAGGTCTGACCATCCTTCATCAAGTGCAGAAGTATTTTCACTTGGAGTCTTGGACTTATATCCAGTAATTCCATTAGCAGCCAGGTGAAATCCTAGATGGCTGATTAAACTAATTCATATTAAAGAAAAATCATGTCTGTACCAGTGATGCATCAGCTCTTGGAGGAAAATTTTACTGGGCAGCAGCAGGGTGGCACATACCACACTGTCATGACTCATGAGTCACATCCTCTCACATATAACCAGGTCTAACACTGAGTGTCTCCACTTTGGAGACTCCTGAGAGCACCTAAAGGGCCTTTATGGCACTGGGATGAGCAGTTATCTCAGAAAGGGATAATGGTGTCATAGGAGGAGGAGAAACCCTAAATGCTCACAGCAATCACCCCCTCAGCCCTACTGAGACATCTATAAGCAGTGCTAATGTTCAACTTTCTAACAGCCTTGTCAGCAGCCAGTGGCATCTGCACCCCTGGTTCTTGCTGCCTGGCGTGTCTCCAGCTACCTCAGCTGGTCTAACAGCTTCCCAGTTCCTCTCCTTACCCACAGTACAAACAGCTTGGACTCTTTCAGTCTCTGACCTTCGCCAACACTTTAGATATATCAGTGTAAACCTGTCAGAGCAGTAAAAACCAAGTGCAGCTGTAATTCAGGCAGTGACCACAGGAAAACCTCAAAATCTCAACTCAGCTTGATGCAAAAGGAGGATGTTACAGAGGTTTGTGCTCACCAGGCCACAGCCTCAGGAGAGGTGAAACAGGGGGAGGGTTGACCAGGAGTTCACATTAGCCATGGCAGCTTCACCTGCTTCTAAACTTAGCCCTGCTTGACTCCAGACCCCGGTGCAGAGGGAAGGGAATGTGGGAACAATGTCCCTCTGGCTTTGCTCAGGCTGCTGCTGAACTGAAGATGACCAGTGCCAAACACTGTGGTTGCTACAACAGCAGCTCATGCCTGGTATAGTTTCCGTGGCTGGTGGGAATGTATTCGAGGCACACAGAGTAAAGAGGGCACAGCCCTGTCCCTTCCAGCACAGTCCTGGGGACACACAGCTCCTCCCACCCCTGTCCCAGAGCCTCCACTACAGAACTGGCAGGAGAACCTGGGCAGTGTCCCCAGGGTGGGCAGGGCTGCCTGTACCAATGAGGGAAAACCCTGCGGGAAGGTCGGACACCAACAGCCTCAGCTTAATGTCCTTGAGCCCCGTGACAGGAGGAAACCAACACGGCCTGATCTGCAGCTCAGCTGTGCTGTCTCTCATTTCACAGCCCTCTGTGCCTCCCACTTATTCACGGGGAGGAGCCTCCACGCCACCCTCCCCTGCTGTCAGTGCCATGACCTGTACCACTAACGAAAGGGCACCCAAACCAGGGAGCCTTGGCACCCAGACACCCCGATACTGTGGGACCTCCCAGACCCACCAAACTCAACCCCTTTTTACTTGCATCAGCAGAGGCAGAGTGGGCACAAGGACCCCACACCCCTCATCAGAGATGCCCATCAGGTACCCCTGTCTGCTCCCTCCCACCAGAGCTGGGGTTGGCACCACTGTTGGGAACTGTGGCTCTTCAGTGTGGGCTCTGCTTTCTTGGAGATGCCTTGTCCTGCCACCCACTGCCCACAGCCAGCCATGGGCACACTGACTGCCACATGTGGGCAAGCACAGAGCCATGGGAAAGCCCTCCTTTGGCAAAAGCCCAAAAGCCCACCTACCTCAGAGGGCTTCTTCTCCTTCTGCCGTGACCAGGGGGATTTGGTATTCGGAATTTTGGAGCATCTGGAGGTGGATGTGGTGTGACCTGCAATGAGGCAACAGAGATAGGTTACCTGAAGAACAGCCAAAGTTTTTCCCATCTCTTTGCCACCAGCCCCACTGCTACAGCCTCAACCAACACCGTGGGTCAGCACTACGAGGCAATAATAAATACTTGGACATGGCATTATTCTTGTGAACACCCCAGTGTACCTCACCAAAACAGATTAATGTCACTTTCCTGCTGCTGCTGCTGCTGTAAATGATGAAATAGAGGCCCCAAAAATTTAAAAACACTGTTTTCAAATGCAGACAGCAGAAATGAGAAACCCAAAGTCACAAGTAAGACTGGTTTCTAAGAGAGCAAGAGCTCATTCCTGGAATCAGGAATCTACTGGGATTAGGGATTAAGGAGATAAAAGTTTTCTACCAAGGATGCTTAAAGACAGGTATCTGACAGCTCATGGACTTCAGAGCCCATGGTCAAAATTACTGATGAAACTGGGTCAAACTCCTCTGCCCACACCAAGAGTAGTGATTCCCACCCCTGGGTGCAGTTCAGCACCCAGTGGGAACCACCCAACAGGACACACTGAGCAAAGGCACTCTGCTCTTCCCAGCAGTGAGAGAGCATTTCCTTTGGGATTTGGGAATAGTTTCCGTAAGGAACATTATGAATGGCCTCTCATCATCCTGCTCCAACAGTGTCATCACCACTGCTGCCACCTCTGCAAGGACAGGGTAGCTAAAGCCTGAAACGTTCTGGGACAATTACATTACTCCAGTGGGAAATGTCTGTTCCTCCACCAGTTCAGGCAATTGAGCCCAGATAAATCTCACATGCCTATTTGTGCTGGCAGGGGAAGAGGCACCAGCTCATTTGCACTACACTTTCTTGTACTTCATAAAATGAAGACCAAATGCAGGGGCATCACTTGTTCCCAAAGTACAGTTGGTTTTTGACTGCAGTGTTAGGCTAAAGGGGGTTCCAAATAAATGACTTTTTTATAGCATTTCAGTGAATAACTGCACAGGCAAAGCCCACAGCAGACAACCCTGTGCTGCAGCCACATGGACACGCTGCTTTCCCCAGTGAGCTGCTCCAAGGAGAGCAGCAGCAGCTCCACAGCTTTTAATTTCCACCTTGCCCCTCTTCTCAAGCTGCAGAGTGATGCTACAACTACACAAACTTGGCTAAGACACCAATACCACCCCTTCCTGGCAGAGGCATAAAAAAGATGGTCACCACTCTGTTTACAATTATCCTGCAGGAGAGCATTTGTCAACAGCTCAGATATCACCTGCAGCATAAATATCCAAGCCCAGCAGAGATAAGGGCATGGTGTTTAATACCATGATTAAAGATGCCTTACCCTGAGAGGCAGCGAAGCCAACGGGCTCCCTAAGCCTTTGAGAGTCTGGGGATTAGGAGATGGGAAGTTTGGAGCACAGCTTCCAAAACAAGCCCCTTTCTGAGATAGAGATGTTTCATTTTCTGAGAAGCCAGCGGTGCTGGCAGAGCCTGAGCCCCTTTCTGCAGGCACAGCTCAGCTCCCAGGACGGGGTCCCTGCCCACAGCCCAACAGCAGGTTCCTGTCGGCAGTTGTGGTGCAAACTCCACTCCTGCTGACAATTTTTTTGGCTAAAGCTGTGGGAACGGCAGCCAAACGCAGCGAGATCAGCCTTTCCATAACCCCCTGTAATCTCCCCATCATCCTGTTAGGAAAAGGCCCAGAAGTTTAGTGTCTTCAGCAAAGTCCCTTTCGTTCTCGGGTATCCAGCAGCCAGATCCTGTAAAGTGTGGAGAGCAAATTCCCAGCACGACCCAGATGAAATTACTGTGACATTTGTAAGAAACCAAGAGCAACCAGTAAGAAACTCCGGAGCCCAGACAAGGGATTAGGCTGGTGCCTGGAGGGTACTGAACACCCAGCACTGCGGTATGTCTGCAGTGGGTGAAACCCTGGGATAAGTGGGAAAGTGCTCTATTTATAGCCAAAATTCAGCACATTTGCACATGTTTATTGTTGGGCACAGGCTTCTGTGCTTTCCTGAATGAAGATGAAGTGAGGTAGATGTCAAAAAGCAAGCGTGGGCTTGCAAGTTTGGCTGGCTTGAGCCTTATCCCTATTCCCACATCACTCTTCAGCCTGCAAGAAGGGAACAATGTGGTTCTGGTTTTATCCTGACTCCGATAAAAACTTCCCTTTCCCCTAGTCCGACCCAAATCAAGAGCAAACTAGTCTCAGGCTGCAGCTCACAGGAAAGGATAACTCATCTTCAAAGGGTGTTTGCTGCTTCGTTAGCAGATCTGCAATCAGCAGCTCTCCTCACCCAGACTCCTCACACGAGGGAGACACTCTCATCAGTTAAGAGGAGCCACAGCCAAGTGTTTCAATAAATTGGTAGCAGCTTGTTGCTGCCTTTCTGACAAACCCAGCCCCGCACACAATTCATTCTGCAGGGACTTCCCAGTAAATGCAGTTTCCTCCAATCTTTGCAAAGTAATTATTCAAGCATTTTCCCTGCTGGAGGTGAATCTCATTCAAAGCTTTGAATTAAAGGTCTTACTGTCAGTGGTGTCTGAGTTATCACTGCTGATGGAGTACTTGCGTCGTTTTTCTTCCATCTGTAACAGAAGAGATTGCACATTACACTCAATGTCTGGAAAACTCACATCCCTGTTATCTCTGAGTATCTGCACACCGTGTTACCCCAGCACCACTCAGCCCTTACCCTCAGGACAGACAACTACCCAGAGGCTGAAAAAGGGGAAGAAAACAATCCTCGAGGGGCTTTTTAAGACTTTAAGGTGTGTCTCATTATCAGCTTTTCCCCTCCTACGAGTTACACTGGGTACACCTGGATCATTTAGGTTTGCATGGCAAATTGCCTATGCAGGATTTGCAACCAAATGGCTCTTCCTCTGAAAGAGCATTGTCATGGGAGGATGTCCCACCACGGAGCAGAGGATGCCCCACCACGGGGCAGAGGCTGCCCCACCACGGAGCAGAGGATGCCCCACCACGGGGCAGAGGATGCCCCATCACGGAGCAGAGGATGCCCCACCACGGGGCAGAGGATGCCCCACCACGGGGCAGAGGATGCCCCACCACGGAGCAGAGGATGCCCCACCACAGGGCAGGGGATGCCCCACCACGGGGCAGGGGATGCCCCACCACGGGGCAGAGGATGCCCCACCACAAGGCAGAGGATGCCCCACCACAAGGCAGAGGATTCCCCACCACGGAGCAGAGGATGCCCCACCACAAGGCAGAGGATGCCCCACCACGGACTGCGGTGCAGTTGGAGGGGACAAAAGATGTCCTGGGAACCACCTGGCTGGGCTGCAAAGTCGAGAAATGTGGAGAGAGAAGAATGGAAACTGCGCACACTCTCGGTATGTCTGCAGGGGGAAGTACGAGCATCCCGGATCTGAAGAGAACGCCGCGCACCACAAGCCTGGGGTTTTACCCTCTGACTCATCTTCCCATTCTGCCGCTATCTACTTCTTTGAAGACTTCTGGTGTATCTGTGCCACAGCCAACACGCACCAGCCCAGCCCGAGGCACATTTCCCACCACCCTGCCCTGCTCTGCCAGCTCCAGCACGGCCGGGCAGCCCCAGCAGCATCAGCCCCGCAGCTCCGGGGGCTGAGCAAGCGGCTTCTGCACAGCTGCTCTGTCTTCTCCATCCTCTGAGTCAAAATCACAGCAGCAGGTACCACTGCAGCGATTAGGAGACCCGTTTCCAGCTCAGCTGATTTGCTTTGTGACTTTGAACAAGCCACAGCAGCGCTTGAAATCAGCAGGTTCTCCTGAACTCGCCCCTCGGGAACTGAGCGCTCGGAATTGAAAGCCAAGTGCCTGTACCAGTAGGTGCTTTTAAAAAACACAGAAGGAAAAAGGTATTTTAACTTTTGAAGAGCCCGGTTTAGCAGTGTGGGTGGTGACTGATCAACGTGGCCCCCAGAATCTTGGGGAGCTCTGCATGGAAAGGGACATGGACCAGCCAAATCCAACAGGCTGGGAGCCCAAATACATCCACAGAAAACAATGTTAATCTCATGGGCATCTTCCTAGTACCTTCTGAGATATTTTGTAGGAATCTAAAGGTGTTGACATATTGAACACTCTACTGTTTCCACAAACAATAAGTGGGAATGCTAATTAAATACTGGGTTTGTGTGGTTTGGTGGCAGCAGGTCCAAGCAGCACACACCAGAGCCTGACACTCCCCCCAAACATCCGCTGCAATATCTCTGTTTTACAACATATCTGCTATGTGTTATCACAGCATAGCAGGAAAAACACTACAAAGTAGCCTAAACATTTTAACCATCAGTGTTGTGGTAAGGCATTGCCCTGTCAAAGCATGACTTAAAACGTTCCTTGAGAATATGGCAATATCAATACTTTTCCCCCAGTGATTCAAAGGGAAACAGATGTTATTAAACAAGCTTTGTTCCAAGTAGCCATTAGATTTTGCTTGGGGAAAATGAAATCGAAGAGAGCTCAGACTGCAGCTTACTTACTTCTAGTGGAAATTCTACCTGAACCTTTTAAACTGGCTCCTGCTGGTCTGGAGTGGCAAAGAGGCATTTGGAGCACAAAGAGCAATACTTTTATTGATTCTGGAGTTCCTAATCACAGAGATTAAATAAGACAAAGCCAGTGGAGGGAAAATAACCACCTGAGCTGAAGCAAAGGAATGCTCTGACAGCCAGTGAGATTTCCCATGTTTGCCATCCCAGTGTCACTGACATCACTCTCCTTCCAAGGCAGGGAAAATGTTTACAATCAATGCTCAGCACAGGTATCAGGATGCTGGGACTTGTTTTGGCTCTGATATTCATGTGAGGAGATGCTCTGACCATCCCTCTAATTGAACTCGGTCCCTGCATCCCGATTCTGTCCCACCCCTCCCCACAGAACTCACTTTTACACACTCACTACACAACAGGATGATTTGATATTCACATACAGAAGTGGCTCTGCTTTGGTAAATCACTTTGCCACTGTTTGGCAGGATCCAAGACAGCATCCTCTGAACCCAACTGCATGAAATTCCTGAATGAAATTTTGGCTTGAGCAAAGCACTGCCAATCTCTGAACAGCAGCACTGAAAGCAAATGACCTCTGGGGAAGGGATGGCACAGAAAGGTACTGTGTGCCTGAAGAGGGCAAAATCTGTGGCCAAAATCAGCCCGTTCCAGAAAATGATGAAGTTCCAGGCCATGCTAAGAAGATGCTGTTTCTGAGGGACTCATCTGGAGCAGACAAACAGTAATAAACCGAGTGGCACTTAACAGAGGAATTTACTGTAGAAGGAGGGCAATTGGGCCACTGCCCCATCTGGAGCAGAGTTATAAAGTTTGATGGTGGCTGGGCTCCCACCAGCCCTTTGGCACCACCCACACCCCTCCCAGGGCTGGAGCTCCAGCTCCCACAAGTTCTCAGGAACAATTCAGTTGGTGAACTACCAAGCAACTTAAGTCTCCACAAAATACGGTCTCTGCTCCGAAATTAATCTTTTTGTTTACATTAGAAGTTAATTTCACCTTTAACTGACCCATTCCCCGCATGGCATCATTAATAAAGTCATAAACAAATACCAAAAAAATTTGTAATGCTTTGAAAAGGTCACTGTTAGGTCAAACTTGGCCCAAAATCTAGTTTTTACAGAGCCAGAAACCAAGTGAAAGGTTTCTATGTAGGCTTGCTTAAAAAATTCAAACAGAAACAGATGTGGGTTTCTTTTATAAACAAATGAACATCCCCCTGAAGTGTCTGCAACTCAAATCCACAGGCACAGCCCTGGCTAAAGCCTGGAAACCAAAAAGCAGAATTGCTTGCAAACCAACACATGTTTAGCATTGCCTTTGTTCGAGCCGAGGAAGGCAGATAAATGCTAAACCAAGGAAGATGATGGCCCTCCATCAGCCTAAACAAATGTAAATCACTGGGGCCTTCGACAAATTAGCACCAGGATTGGCGTTACAATCGAGCTGATGGCCCGAGGCTGCCGGTCCTGCCTCCCAGCAGGGCAGGGTGAGGAGCAGCTCTTGGGAATGCAACTCTGCCCAGCTCAGGCACCCCGGGGGAGGTGAGGGCAGCAGGACTCCTGGCACACAGAGGTGCCTGTGCCCAGATCCTGAGCTCCTGTCCCCTCCTGGGCACCCTGCCCAGGGACAGGTGCCCGCTCCCATCCACACCAAACCAAAATGCCTTATCCAGCCTTCAGCCAGCACAGAACTCTCTCTGCTGACCCCTCCACCATCCCGGTGCTCTGGGGAACCCACTGATGTTTCCCAGCTCTCTGTAAACTCTTCCGCACACCGAGTTCCTGTGGGATTTGGAGATTTTAGTGGCACCCCAGCACCCTGTGCAAGGGCTGTTTGCAAGAATGAACCATTCTGGGCTGTGGCAAGCAAACAGAGAAATTCATACAAGCCTCCCGACTTCCACAGGGAACAGGCGCAGAAACCTGCGTAAGTTGCAGTTAAAAAAAAAAAAAAAGGGAGGGGGGAAAGTATTTGTTCATCACCTCTCCCCAGCCTCCCGCAGGCTGAGGATGCGCCGCGCTCGGTCCCCGCCGTCACCTCTGACGCTTGAGCAACACCGGCTCAATGATGTGCTCTGTTTGGGAGCTGCAATGAGACTGCAGAAAAACCACTTCCCTGTTTGTTCTTCCAGCCCAGAAATAGCAACACAAACGGCACATAGTGCCCCCAGCGGCATGCACACCGCTCCGGCCCGCGGACCCCGCGCAGGGACCCCCGCCCCGCACCCTTCCCACCGCCCGCGCCCCGCGGGGGATGCGCGGCCATGGGGCTGCTCCCGCCGCACCCCCTCAGCGCGTCCCCTCTGCCTCAACTGGGGCTTTTCCCTCTCTCTAGGAACGCCAGCCCGTTGTTAGAAAGTGTAGTAAGAAGGGTGGAGGGCTGGAACGTCCCGGTCTTTGCACCGTGGGAGGGTTGGGCTCATCCCGTTGCCTTTTCCCATGAACAGCTCTGGAGCCAAGTGCTGCTACAGGAGGCTCTGAGAGAGCACCAGCATCCCCCTAACTGGCACAGCCCCAATTCCATGGTAACAGAAGCACAAACTTTTGGACCGAAGGATGCGGAGCGGCTGGGCCAGCAGACCCTCAGCAACTCGTGGTGTGCCGCCCTTACGCCTTGGAGGAACCTTTTCTGGACCTCCTTGGTAACCCTGCAGAAGTGCAAATGCAGAAAGGCAGGATCCTGGTACCCAGAACACCCATTTTCTGGGCAGTGGGAGCCTATCCCTGCCCCTCGCCCCCACAGGCTGCTGCCAGCCCCAACTTTCCAGCAAAGACTCAGGTGCCCAGGTGATGAGCGAGCCATCCCTCCTCTCCTCCACACCAATTCCACGGACTGTCTTGGCTCCATGGGACAAAACTGAACCTCATTTCAATTTAAAACAAAACAAGCCCCCGTTTACTTCCTGTGCTTTGCCTTTCTCCACATCTACAAGGGGATTTGTTCGCTTTACTACTCACATTTATAACTTCACTTGCCTCTTCTGACTTGTTACCCTCTAATTAGCTATTTTTTCTTCAGCAAGCCCAGACAGAGCACAGGTAATCAGAAAGGTTACTGAGGGCAGTGGGGCCATCCCTGCCTTTGGAGGGGAGGGTGCAGGCAGGGACACGGGGCACGGGCAGGGACACCGGGCAGGGACACCGGGCACGGGCAGGGACACCGGGCACGGCTCCACGCCCACAGCCGGCTGCCCCATCCTGCAGGTCTCTGAGCATCCACAACTCAGAGGAAATCAACAGGAGCTATGGGCACTCCGATGCCTGTACTGAACATCCACAGAAAGGCAAAGACCACCCACCCACCAACTTTCAGAACTTGGGTGTCAAACACTATCAGCAGCCATCAATACTTTAGGGGAATTGCATCTCCCTGCCTACAGACCCCTTCACATGTACCCTCCCATCCTTTGCTCCAAGCCTACATTTCTGAACACCAGCCTCAATTTTCCTAGGAAAAACAAATTTAACCTTCGATTTAACCTTTCTGCAAGCTATTTTTACTTCTATCTCAAGCTTATTTTAACCCCAGTAGCCAATAAATGCTTAAAGGTCAAACACCATTCCTAAGAGCCGGGCTCCTTAACCCCGGGGGAGAGGGCTAAGATCACTGAATTTTTTTCCCCCCGAGCAAAATCTCCAAAAAATGTCCCAGCCGTCGGTTGGATCCTGGCTTAAAACCTTCAGTAAAAAATTTTCCCTGTGGGTGCTGAGAAGGCACTGGGAATTTTCCCTGTGAATGCCACGCCATCCTTCCCTTCCCACTCAAAAAGCGCTGAGGATGTACAGGTATGGCGAGAGATAAATATGTAATTTTTTTCCCCGAGGCTGACAATCCAGCAGCCTCCCGCCTTTGCAGCGCTTCCCAACTTCCATCTCGCTGCTCCCACCGCGGGCGCGGGGGGTTCCCAGCCCCGCATCCTGAGCGGGAAGCGGCTCAGCAGGTGGGGAAGGGGCAGGAGCGCGGCGGGGGCGCCGCTCGTTCCCCGGAGGATGCGAGGAGAGCCCGGGGAGGGGGCAGGTGGCCGGGCAGGGATGGAGCGAGGGGGGATCAGGGCGCGGGGGGAGGACGCGGGATGTTTGGGAGCGCGGGTGATGCCGAGGGGGGAGCGGCGGTGCCCGCCGGGCCCGGCAGCCCCGGGACCAGCGGCGCGGTGCGGAGGGGTAAGGCGGCGGGGAAAGCCCCGCGG
>JAWWEV010000029.1:8504394-8531751 GCA_035583235.1 Hafferia zeledoni | reverse complement strand
GCCCGCAGCCCCGGAGCCCCGCAGCGCCCCGCAGCCCGCCCCGCACACGCACGCACACTCACACTCACCCGCGCTCACACCCGCACCCCGCCCGCCCGCGCCCCCTCTCCGCGCTGTGCACACGCGTACACGGGGCGGCTTCGCCAACCTTTTTTTTTTTTTTTTAAATAAGCTTACACTTAAAAAAAAAAAAAGCTTTTGGCGCCATATTAATGACGTACTTAAAATTTGCCATTTCTCCTGCGTCAAAAAGACGGTTCTTGCCCATCGCGGGGCGGGCGGGGGCCGCGGTGCGGAGCTGCTTCTCTCCCTCCCGCACCCGCGCAGCGAAGTTCCGCGGCCGCGGGGCGTGGGAACGCCGCGGAGAGGAGCGGGGGAGACGCGGAACCTCCGCGCTGGCAGCGGAGGGGCGAGCAGCGGCGGGGCTGGGGATGCGGCTGCAGCAGCAGAGCCCACCCGACCCGCGTGTGTGTGTAATATGTGCTTGTCCCCCCCCCAAAAAAAAACTTGGCAGAGTTTCCGCGGAGAGGTGCGGAGCGGCGCGGCTGCCCCCGCCTCGCCGCGGGGTGACCCTGCTGTGCGCTCCCTGAACGAGTGGTTTGGGCTCTGGGTGGCTCAGGGCTGCCTGTTGCCAGCTGTTTTGCCCAGGATTAACAACAACGACAGCGCGGTGCTGTCGGGATAGAAACGGTTTCTTAAATTAAAATAATAATAACTGCATGTACACCGTGCATCTTCCCCAGCTCCCGAGGGCCCCGCAGAAGTTGGCTTGCACTGTTTTAAGCCATTGCTGCAGAAGATTAAAATTCAGGTTAAAGGCAGTCTTTCAGTCACAATCTGCCATCATCTCTTACGGTCTTTCAGTCACAATCTGCCATCATCTCTTAGGTTCGTTAAGCTGGCCAGCTCTAAAGCGCTGAATTACCGGTTATAAACCACTAGGAACCACAGCTACGGTAGCCAGATGCTCCCCACCGCACATCCCTGTTGTGGCTCCTTATAAATTGCCAAACTTGAATGAATTAGGCTGCAACTTTCTGCCTTGACAGCCTGTGCTGAGTGTTTTCCAAATGCTCCAAATCCTTTGGCTCTTCCAAAGATGAAAGCAGAGTAGAAGAGCATCATCTTGGTCATTCTTGGTCTTGCTGTGTTTTCTTTTTTTTTGACTGTAACTCTGGAAACAGGGTCTTGAAATTTGGCATGAAACAGCCTTCTATGGTCTTTTAGATAAACCCACTCGAATTAGTCATGTTACTGGGCTTTGAAGAAGAGCAGCTCACAGGACAGCAGAAAACAAGCTCTGAAATCTCCGAAGATGCTGCTCTTGGGGCACCTGCTGCCCCAGGTGCTCAGAACCCTCTCAACAGACCCCCAGGGGACAAGGAAACATCGCGCCCTGGTTAAAAAGCCTTTGCTGGGAGTACAAGAGCACTGGGATACAGGAGCACAGCCCCGGTCTGTCAGTCCCCGACAGCCCCAGGGACCTCAGTGGGTGCTGCCCCCGCTGCTCCAGCATCCAGAGACATTCACTGCCATCCCACCTCATCTGCGTGCACAGGTGAAGATCACTGTGTTGTTACCTGGCCAGAACATCAGAAAGGTCCAAAGCGAGGCATTCCATACCAATTAACGAAGATTTTCTTGGGCACACAAATTCCGACACAGTTCTTAGTTACATTGTTCCAATCTGATTTGCCTGCAACACTTGCGCTCCGTGGACCTGCTGTGTAAATCAAATAGGAAACAAATTTTGGCCAGGTCCTCACCTGCGGAAGTGCCCCAGGAGCGATGCGAGGGCTGCGAGACTGAGACTGTGACAACAGGATCAAACCTTCCCAAAGAAGCAGGTTCTGTCCGTGCCCTTGCCAGAGGCTCTATAATGCTAACAAAGTCATTAACACAAACTTTGGGCTGTATTACCCACACCGCGGGTGCGGGGCTGGAAACCTTTAGCCCGAATTGCTGACATCCATCTTCGTGCAGCTGGAAGCCGTGGGTGCTGTGCTTGCATGTATGAAGTGCTGTATCGTATTAAATGCTCTGAAAAAGCAGACATTATGCTTTTCAGATGGAGGACCCTGAATTAGTCAAAACTGACCTTAATCCATTCATGTGTCACCCTGACCCATCTTCAAAACAGGCGTTTGGGGAGGATTAATGAAGGTGCTGAAACACTGGGGCAGTGTGGTGGAAAGTGCTGTAGAAAGAGCCATGAGGAAATTACTAATTCCGTCTTTTGAGGAACCTGCAGGTCCCTGGTGTGGTTCTGAGCAGCACACTGCAGCCTTACTACCCTTTGAGGCCAGTTCTCCATGATTCCTGGGCAGCATCTCAAGAAGGTCACAGCACGGCATGGCAGGTCCACAGCATGCCCAGGTGCAGCCTCAGTGCGTTTTTGCCATCCAGAACATCAGCCCCTTGCTCTGCTTTGAAAACTGCACAGGGAAGTATTTGAGCTGTGTTTTCTATCGCTGGGAAATCCAAAAGTGGCCAGACATGTGAATAATGTGCTGAATAAGGTGCTCTGCCCAGGCTCATGTGCTGAACAATGGGCATCACTGAGCCCCTCTGCCCATCTCACTGCACACACAGCCATGCAGAAGGAAAGGAGTATCTGAACATTCAATTAAAGTCTTGTTCTGCTTCAGGGGAAAGGGGTAGATGAAGTTACATTGACAGGAAGAGTTCAGTCACTTCTGCATTTTGAGGGCTTTCCATAACAGATTTTTGGCTGCCACATATGCACACCTAAACACAACTTGTGTACAGATTCCTAAGCATGACACACACACTCAGATGGCACCTGAGGGATGGCTCTCCAGAAAGGCCATGTATATGATATATACAACCCCCAGTTTACACAGTAGGACATTTATGCAACACTTATGGAGAGCTCTGACAGAGTATTGACAATTGGCATTTGCTAAGAGAAGAAATGAATCCAATAACAAACCCCCCAAAAAAGCATTTTGGAAGAAACAATACAGAACAAATCCTCTCAAAAGGACAGAATTGTCTGCACAACAAAGGCTCGGCTGATTGATGCTAAAATAAGCAGTTATGCAACAAGTAAGAAATACGATCTCCAGGGAAGAAACCAGCAACATTTCCCTTTCATCTTCATTCACCGGTGCTTATTTTTGCAAACCTGAAAGGAAAAATACAGGCAGCCTTTCGATGATGAGCACACAGGCAGAATTAACAGATGTTTTGAAGTGAAGGATGGAGCTTTCGTGGGTTTTGTCGGAGTTCTGTGGAGTTAAATCCCATCACTAACCAGGAGTCCCCAAAAATGCTGCAGAGTTATTGGTTCCCCACACTGGAGCGATTGGCTGGGAGTGCCTTGATTTTAGGGGCGAAGTGGCTCACCCTGGAGCTGCAAGTACTAAAGTGTTAAAGCAGCTTCAGGAGAACAAGTGTATGAATTAGTTCATCTCTCAACACTTTGGTTTAATAAAACTTCTCAGTAAGAGTTGAGCCCAGGGAAAATCCTGGTGCAGACAAGGGAGAGGAGGAGGAAACCCCAGGTGCCTTGTTGGCATCAAATTTGATTACTGTACATGAGCACCAGACACACAGATGGGACAGGTCCAAGGGGGTGCAAGTAGTCCCCAAATATAGCAAAAAATCCAATATAATTTTGAAGCCCTTTAGAAACAATCTATTTTCTGACATTAGCTAGTGAGAACCATGAGGGAGGCTCAGCTCCCTCAGCCCATTCCTGCTGGGACACCCACCCAGCCCCGATGCTGGAGCTGGAGCACCACCACCGAGCTGCTCTGGTAACAGAGAGCTCCTAGAGATCCTCAGAAGCATCACACAACTTGAAACCAGCACAGGAGACACGTAGCTGCTGATTCACTGCCTTAGATACCTTCTCCTGAGGCCTCTGGTAGCCAGAAGTCACCAAAAGAGCCTCATGGCTACTTCAGTTCCTACCAAGGAGCAGAGCAGTGCAGAGTCATTCCACGAGGGGAACACAGAGATGATGGAAATCTTGCTGTGCCCACATCCCAACTGGGGTCATCCAATATCCCAGCTATAATCAGGATATTTAGTTTTTATTTAAATAAGTGTTAATTTGGAGAGTAGTAAGCAGATGCAGAAGGAAAGAGAGCAAGCTCTGTTCTAAATTACAATAATAATCATTCCCATCTCTGAGAATAAACTCCAACAGACAGATCAAGGGAGAGATGGCTGCTATGGTCATTATATAAAGTAATCCCTTTTCTTTCTCATTCATTCTGCATAATTCTTTTCCTCTCTGAAGCTAAGGAAAAACACTATACTTACAGGAGAAAAAATTTGATTTGGCAGATCAGTGGATAGTGAGATTTTGTTTGCAGTCTCAATTACCTTCAGTAGCTGGAAATTTGGTATCCAACTGTAAATTAAAAAAAGTAGATATAGCATTACAAATGTCCATCCCTTGACAGAGAGCTCAGAAATTCTCTGTGTTCTAGCAACAGCTGCTTTAATATCTTTCAAAGAAATGGCAGCTTCACTCTGTCTGAAGGGATTACCTTTAAGGAATGCATCCATAAGTGGCTTTGTGCAAAGATGCTCACATTCCTGTGGGGTTTGTGCACTGCATTTTTTTCTGCCAAATTTCAAGATTCCTTTTTTTTGTTGTCGGTTTTCCTGTTTTCCCTAAGTTTGCTTCCATTGCCAAGTGCATTTAATACATCCCATGTTTCATGCAGTCTCAGAACTGGGGCTTTCAAAGCGTCCTTGAGTTTGGATCTGGGAAAATAAGGGCCATCAGTAGTCAGGTGAAGAACTTCAGTGCCTCTCCTGTGAGAGGAGACCTGCTGAAGCTCCTCCTGTTTTGGGGGGGCATCACAGCAGACTCCCCTGCAACACCTTCCCCACTGCCATTCCTTCGCCTCCTTTTTGTTGGCATTTCACACTTCCCCCATTCAGCGGAGTGAGGGAATAACACAGCTCCTCGGCCACGTGGAGTTTCCTGTGGAGGCATTTGGCTGCTACAGGCAAATCTGCAGCTGGGGGTGATGGAGGATGAAAACAGAAGATTTAGAGTAATAGCTCAGTTGGAAGGGACCTACAAGGACCATCCAGGCAGCTGCCTCAGTAACTCTGCTATTCCTCATGGAAGGGTATCCCAAAGGCAGGACAGGCCATTCTAAATCCTTGTCCTGCCCATTCCCACCCCACAACCCAGAAAAGGTGTACAAGACATTGTGTTTTGCTGCCCTGAGCAGGCCAACAGAGCTTTCTCCTCCCTCAGGTGTCCTGACTGGGGAAGGAGGTCAACAGTCCAGTGCCAAGGGGTGTCTTCCTACTGCAGATCCCACTACAGAACAATCACTCTCCCAATTAAAAAAAGAGGCATTAATGACCCCAGTCACAACTCGCTGCGCCATTTGAGTGAACGGTACATGTGCTAAACAACACAAGCACCGGCACTGCATTAATCCACATTTTGTATGGATTCAGTTTATAACCAGCTTGGCTATTTCCCTGTATTTCTCTGGAGTTGGAGGGTGTGAAAAAGACATTTCCATTTCATTGACTAAGTTCCCAAGGGGAGAGTTTATGAAAGTGCAAGTGCATAATTTACTGCCTGACAGGATAAAGATGGTATCTGGTTTTAAAAAAATAGTGCACCCTGAAAAACAAAATTGCTAGAACAGACATTTGTTTTCCATAAGTACCATATTTTAGAAGCATTTAATTTAGCTTAGAAGCACCGTTAAAAATATATGCATTGTAAATTGCAGCTGTATAACACGATATTTATCAGATAATGTCACTGAATAGTCTCCTGTTGCAATATAAATGCCAAGGCATTTATAGAAAATAAATGTTGAAGTAGCAAGCTTTCTTTTCAAAGTGGAAAACCATTATCTCATCCAAAAGTCATAAATAAAATGATGAGGGTTTGCTTACAGGGTTGGTTTTAACCAGAGAGGGGCTGACACGGACACTCCATGGCCTGAGCAGCGTTCCCAGGCAGCAAACCCAGCCTGGATGCAGCCCCAGGGAGGGAGGTACCTGGGGTGGGCAACAGTGGCCCAGAAAGACCTAAGGTTAGCCAGAAGGACAAGTCAGGTGCTAATGCATTTGAGGAAAAGGGGCAAAGATGAAAAGTCATTGATTTGTTGAGATACACAACTTCACACAATATTTGTAATGAGGTTCCTGTCTTCTCTCCTGGCTTCATGAATTTATCCTTCTGGGGTTCTGCTCCTTATGTCACTTCTTGGATGGTTCATACAGTCTGTTGTTTGCTTCTTTCTCCCTCTCTGCATTGTTTGTTGGACAAACCAAGTCCCCTGGTCCTCTTCAGTGATTATACTCTGCTGGTTATCTGCCTTTCCACACTCACCTCTCTCTCACACTTCAGCCTGTCCTGTAACATCACACAGTCAGAGCTGAGGCTGGATGTGCTGAGCTGAGTCATATCCTTGCTCTTCTCATCAAGCTTCCTCCATCCATCCATCCATCCATCCATCCATCCATCCATCCATCCATCCATCCATCCATCCATCCTCCCAGTCAGAGGAGAAATGCACACCTGGCACGTTGTCAGGAGCACTTTATATGATGAATGACACGATGAACACCAGAAACAAGTGTCTAAAATAGCTTTTCCATACCAGAAGTGGCTGGCTGGCTGGACAGCTGATCCACTGGCTCATCAGCCATGGAGGGAAAGCAGAACACACCAGCAGAACACACCACACAACAACTCCCAGGTTTCTGGCCACATTCAGAAGAAAATACTTGAGTCCTGGCAGCTCCTTGCAGGGGGGACCGCACACTGAGCACTGCCCTCCTTTGAGCACCAAGGACCTCATGGATGGGCATCATGTTAGTAAAATACCACAGCACCAAGAGCATGGAGACTTGTTAGATCACAGGACAGATTACAGCCCTTCTGCAGGGGATGTACCAGCTACTGGTTTGAATTTACCTTTGCCCTTTGAAACTGGCACTCTGCACTGGCCCTGCCAGGCTGCTGAGCAGCCCCACGTTTGTCTGAGCCATTCTCTGCTGAGCTCCACAGATGACAGGCAACCCTCAGAGCAACAATTCCTGCATGCCAGGACTTCAACACATTGTACATGCAACACATACCCCCTTGGAGTGGTTATAATCTTCAAATCAATCATACCTGGCAGCGGAAGTTTAACATTAATGACTTTCTTACTATGGATGGAAAAACCTTTCAGAGCTAATGAGCAGAAACAGGATCGCTCGGCTCCTACCTGGGGAGGTGACTCTGCGGTCATGGATCAGCTCCTGGAGCAGAGCTGCTCCAGGGTTCCTTCAGCACAGCCAGCAGAGTTGACCTGGCAGGTCCTGCTGCCTCTGCCTTTGGGGCCAAGACCTGAGTTCAGAAAAGGCTCTAAGGATCTCAGCTCCTTAAAATAAAGATATTAGGAAGAGGTTCTTCTCCCAGATGGTGGTTGGATGCTGGAAGATGCTCCCCAGGGAAGCAGTCACAGCACCAAGCCTGACAGAGATCAAGAAGCATTTGGAATACACTCTCAGGCACATGGTGGGATTTCTGGAGTTGCCCTGTGCAGTGCCAGGAGTCGGATTCAATGATCCACGTGGGTCCCTTCCAACTCAGGCCATTCTGTGAGTCCATAAATGCCAACAGCAGGGAGGAGACAGATGCCCATCACACAGCCCTCGACCCACAGGCACCCCCCTTCCCTGCAGCAGGAGCTGGGGGGCAGTCCCAGGGGAAACCTTGCTCTGCCCCACCAGGGACAGCTGCCGAGGTGTGAAAGGAGGGGGTCGGTTTAATTTTATCTTGACAGCCAGGAGAAATCAGGACCCGAGCAGTTCCACATTTAATTTCCAAGCTGGTCCCGCAGGGCAGGAGGAGCGG
Organism: Hafferia zeledoni; assembly: GCA_035583235.1. Lineage (NCBI taxonomy): Eukaryota > Metazoa > Chordata > Aves > Passeriformes > Thamnophilidae > Hafferia > Hafferia zeledoni. The sequence goes on along the minus strand of JAWWEV010000029.1, from coordinate 8,523,887 downwards.
GTGAGCCAGGGAGTGTGCCAGGCATCCCGCAGTGCCCGGGGCTGGTGGCATCTGCCCTGGCATACCTCGGGGAGCAGCAGCCGCAAGCCTGGCTGCTGGAGGAAAAACAAACAACTCCAGTGAGTCACAAAGGCAAGCGGCATATGACGGGGACAGGTACTTATGCAAATAAACTGTTAACACCCAGCCAGACAGAGCTGATAAGCCTCCTAGGCCAGCTGGAGGCTTCTTCATCCTGCGGGGGGGAGGAGGAGGAAGACAGCTTTGGGATAACAATAGAAAAACAGAAAAGCAAGAGCAAGGCAGCTCTGTGAGGTTGCAGGGGATGCCTGATCTGGGTACCAGCCTGCAGCACCCTGCCATGCCAGCGTGTCCCTGTGCTGCTCTGCTGCCAGGAGCATCCTCCGTGCCAGTGTGGGGCCATGTGTGCCCAGCACTGACACCTCCCGGGGGTGTTTGCCAGGACACATTTCCCCACGAGCCCATGGCAACACTCCATCCCGCAGCAAAGTTGGGTATTTGTGAGGCTGTAGCACGGGGAGTACGGGGGGAGCTGCCTGACCCCCCTTTGGGATATCCCCGTAGTTCCCCCCTCCCTCAGCTGACCAAGCTCCCCAGAAGCATGAATGAGAGGCAAATTATCCTTCTGCAGCACTGCTGGGGATCTCCCAGCAAGCTTCATATCTGGCCTGGCTGGGCTGCTGATAATCAGATAGAGGGGGTTTAAAATAATCAAGCCTAAGCAGCTGAAATCCAAACTGGAATAGGTAATGGGGTCAGAAAACAAACACTGCAGTCAGGGCCCAGCTGGGGGGTCTGCAGGGCACCACACACACACTCGAGCTGGGTGCTGGGGTACTTCTGCAGGGTGCTGCCCAAACACCAGAGTATCCCAAGCCCTGTGCTTTTCTGGTACTGGGAAACCTGTGCAGAAACACCCCAGGTGTTTCTGGACACCTCCCTGCTCCTGCAGCATCACCACCCACTCCTGGCCCACCGGGCCCCCTCCCACAGAGGCTCTGCCAACACCTCCTGCTTTACCCATGGGCAAGGAAGAGGGGCAGAAGCACCAAGGAAAGCACCAAGAATGATGAAGGAATTTGTTTTGCCCGCTGCTCAGATTTCCAGCTCACATTAATGATGTAATGCTCCAATAGTGGGAAGCCAAAGTTTGCCCTTCCTGTGGCATTCCCTTAGGAAAAGTGTAGTACTGCAATGTAAAACTGAAAATTGAAACAGGCTGGTGCTCCACCAGAGAAAATGCCTCTCCCTTTTCCCTATTCAGTGAGGCGGGGATGGATGTTGTGAGGTTTGAAAGAAAAACTGAAAAAGCCTTTAATTAATCCCTGGAGGCCAAACTCTGCCAGATACGGACAGGATTTCTCCTCTGCCTCCTTTTCAGAGCGAGAACACGAAGCTGCCTTTGCTGCAGCTCTTTCCGGGGGATTCTCAACTCCCAGAGGAGGATCCAAAGCATTTTCCAAGGCTTTTTTTGCAGAGAGGATGGCTGCCAGGGAAGCCTCACTGCTGTCCTGGGACAGCAAGGAGAACAGGAGCCCCAGCACAGACTTTTGGAAGCTCTTACCTGCTGGGAGGAAACTTTCCAAGTTCAAGGTCAGGTCTGTTTGTCTTCCCTCCTGACAGACGTAAACTGTTATGCAATATTCAGGAAGTCACTTTTATCAGACTCGATTCAATTTCTAAGATTAAGAGCATGGAAAAACAAATACTAGTGCTGGATGGAAAGTGCTGGCACTAACCAGGCCAACACTGTGTTTGGACAAGGATTGCTAACAGGGTATCTCTTATTTCTACAAGTCAGTAGGGGCAGGATACAAAATGTGCTGCTTTTTATGAGGGGCTGATGATGAGAAGGAAAATTAACCCTTGCTTAGATAGAGCAGAAACCACAGCAAAGGGTTTGGGGTTTTTTTGAGAGCAGCTTCTGTGGTTGCCACAGCAGCACCTGGAGCATCCCAGGATGCAAAGCCAGGGCTCAAGCCCTGCAGAAGGCAGAGAACTGCATTGCTAACAGTGCCTGGGCTTTAGAGCTGCCTTGGAGCTGCAAGGCAGGTCAAGGCTTTGCTCACTAAAACCCCAACTTGCAAAGGAATGGGTGAAATACGGAGCATGTGCAATTTCCACAGGGATCAGCAGTTGGGGCAGCACAATGACCTCATTCAGAAAATGCACTGGAGAAAAGAAATCTTAAGTTGCAGAGGGAAAGCTGTACCAAGGAAGACCCAGGCTGGTCCAGTGATCTAACAAGTCCTGAAGTCTTTGAAGAAAAGCACCAGGAACTGCAGTGGAGGAGGATCAATCCTTTGATCTGTGGAGGTCCCTCCAGAGATCTCACCAGCCACAGCCCAGCAAACAGACCTGCCTTCTGCACACTTTTTCCAGCCAAGGCCCTTGCAAAGTTTCAATAATCACCACTGCTGAGACTAACTCAGTGCTTTCTGTTGATACAGGACAAAAATGGGAGATTTAGCTCCCAGCACTGGGAACTCCTTTAATTCAGTGCCATGTATATAGGCATCATACACACAGTTAAAATGTAGAAATAAGGAGCTCTGGAGCTCCATAAAAGCTAAGGGAGAACCTGAGGTTTGAAAGAAAACCATTAGCAATAGCAGATTTGCAAGTTCAGCTGTGGGAAGGACCACAAAATCCAAGCACATGCTGTATATCTTCTTTTTATTGACTGCTTTGTGGGGAGCTGCATTTCTTGGTGGAGTTGGGAGCTGCAGCCTGCACTCTGTGTTGATTTTGATTATAGAGTGGTGGTAATTAAACCTCTGGAGCATTAAGTTGCCATTTTAACCAAATGCCTGCATTTTATCTTGATGGGAAATTGAGAGAGAGACTCAGATTTTCACAGTAAATAAAAACTGTTGGCTGTTTCACAGATAATCCGTTTCCTCAGCTTATGTAGAAGAAAATCCTCCCATCCAGTTTCCTCTACCCTTTTGCAAAGGCACACGCTCCTTGAGGAAGCTCAGCAGCAGCACTGCCAGCTCCTGCACGCTGCTCAGCTTGTAAAATAGTAATTATAATCATAATGTGCCGCCTTAATGACACTTTTAATCCAGAGACCAGTGGCCTTATCTCCATGTGAGCAAACAGAAGCACGCAAAGTTTTGCTCCAGTGGTGGAAGTGGCCAAGGTCAAAGCCAGGAGTAACTCGGCACCCAGGCTCAGGCTATCAGCAATATCCACTGCTGGCTCTTATCTGCAGACAGATAGGAGAGGTGCAAATCTAGTTAATTCTTTGGCTCAGCTCTGCCACTGCACACCTGGAGCTGAGGGACTGGGCAAGCACAGCCCTTTCAGGTCCTTATTTTCACTGTGTGCCACCCTGAACCCACTTGAACCAGCAACTGAAACGGGTAAATCCCTTAAATCCACTTGTGTTGCAATTAGCAGCGATGTTGGAGTCAGACTGAGAGACCGAGGCAAAGGCTGTGAGGCTGCAGCATGTGCTGCTCCTCCCGAGCTGCTCCTCCCGTGCAGGGAGGGCACTGAGTGTGGGAGATCACTTGTTCTGATAATGAACAGTTGCCGGTGCAGGGGATTGGGCTCAGCCCTTGCCACAGAGGCTTTTCAGCCCCTGCTTTCAGAGCAAAGTGCAGCCTCCCTGCCCGAGGTTTACCACAAAATGCTTGCAGGATTTGCTGTTTGCAGAGCCAGGTATTACTCACGAGTTGCTCCTTATGCAAATGGGCTCCCGTTGGTGGGAGAGCAGAGTGAGGAGCTGGAATTGAGGCTGCTGGAGGTGCCCACCCACCTGTGTGTGCCACCTGAGACCAAGGACAGCCACAGGGCTCATGTGAGGCCACGTTTCAGCCCTCCTGCAGATCTGCAGGTTCCTTTGCCCCCTTAGAGCATCAGGAGCTGCATCTTTTGCTGGGTACCAGAGTCTGGGGCTGCATCACCTCCCCTTCATCCTCACTCCCCCTGCAGCCTGAGAGGAAAGGGTGGCTGTCACGGCACGGGGGGCAGGTACACAGAGACTGCCAAACCTCAGGAGAGCTCCTGGCAGTGCAGCTCCCTCAGGCACAGCCCTCAGGAGATGCCTCAGGCACACCGAGCTGCTGCTCCCCTGCAAGGGCAGCTCAGCTGTGACCCAGCCCCTCCCCAGCACAGGGACCTGAGCCCCTCCCCAGCCCAGCCCATCTCCTCATGGAAACCTCAGCAAAGCCAAGCCAAGGCCGGGATGAAGGTTTGTCCAGAGGGAAACACAATTGCTGCTGGTGTGGCTGAGAACCCAAGCAGAGCAAAGTGCCCTCCAATTCGAAGAGGGTCACAGAGTCATCACTTATTTTGGAGAAATCGTTGTTTGCTCTTGAAAGAACATGAACTATTCTGTTATTTCAATTTAATAAAGGTAATGAAAACTGAAAGAAGTATTGCTATTGCTACTGATGCTGCTGGATCCAGGATGTCACACCTTCTTCCCATCACGCCATGCTGGGATATGGTGCCTTCCAAGTGTAACTGATAAATCCCCCAACCCATTTCCAACTGTTCTACATCCTGATTTTGTACTCCATCATGAACAAACAAACAAAAAATCAATACAAATTTTCTTCCAACCAAGCAAACTAAGGAAGGAAAACAAACCTATTTAACATTTCTGGATGTAAATATTTAGGGTAAGAGAAAGAAAAAGCTGATTATTTCTGCATTTGACAGGACAAATATGTAATTGCCTTCTTTGAAAGACTCCTCTAAGCATTATCCTGTTTTCTGACATTAAAGGAAATGTTGCTGGATTGCATGTGTTCCCAGGGATGGGCAAACTGCTCTGGTGGTTTGGAAAAATATAAGAAAGAATGTATTTGTCAATTATTTTCCTTTTTTCCACAGACCACTGCCATTTTTTCATTTGAGTGATGGCCAGAGTTCGAAAGGATAAGCCACCACAAGGCAGAGTTTTCTCAGAGTTTTCCTGCCATCCTCCCTCTTTCCTTCTCACTCAGGTGATACCAGGCTGGATTTCTTTGGAGCCATGTCTCAAAGTTTCTCTTTTTATCATCTCTCAAACATTTTTTAAATTATCTCCTCCAAGGCTCCCTCTTCTGACATCAGCTATTGCCATCTGCAGTTTTAGCAGCTGCCCTCAAGACCACATCATTCACTCCAGCCCTTCTTTTACATAATTTACAAGCTTCTTGCCTTCTCCTCTTTATTCCTATTACCTTCCCACATCTCCTCTTACCTGGCTGAGCCAATAACCCACCTACCCCACAGCCAGCCCACAACCTTTGCCCCACCAGCCTCTCCAATCCATCTGTCAGCTCCTTCCCAAAGCACAGACTCACATTCTGCCCAGTTTTCTTTTGAGCCTGGGAAAACCTTCCCGATAAAATCTGAACAGCCACTCCTTTCCCCTCCTTCTAAACTATCCTTACAACTCAATCCTGCCAAAAAAACAGCCAAATTCAGCTCTGACTGTGGCTGGGCAAGGGATGAATGAGGATTTTCTTCCCTCCTTTCCTTGCTCCCAACCTCTGCTCCCAGCTAAGCTTTGGCCAAACCAAATTATTCTACCAAAGAAAGATCATTGCCATATATATAGAGAGAGTGTTTTTGCTGTATCCCCATGGTTATTTGTGCCTGCAGAACATAATAATCAATATTGCAGTTAAAATATCCTTTATATAGTCATATACTCCAATTAATAAGAATTAAGCCCAGAGGAATTACATAGAAATCTCTAGGAAGTGTTCCCAGTGGCTGCAGCTCATGGTGCATCTGAAAAATGCAGCTGAGGTGAGAGGACACAACCAAAGGGACTGTGCCAAGGGGGGTCTGTAGTGCCCAAACATCCCTTTTCCCATTGTCATACTCTGGGACAAACAGCAGGTGGAAAAGGGCCAGGTATGTTCCCAGAAAGGCTGAGGCCATGGCCAAGTCAGAGGCTTGGAGAATGTGCCAGAGTGGATATTGCTGTGGTTCCAGGTGAAGTACTGGCTGTGAAATATTAGGGGTGGGGAGCTGAGTGTGCCACTTGCAAAATTCCTATTGGGATGTCTTCAGTGTCCAGATACCCTTAAAAAAGCTGTTTCTAAATAGTTACAGAAATTCCTTTTTTTTTTTCTTTTTTAATCAGTACAAACTGTGTAGTTTCCAGGATTCTTTGTAGAGTGAAATACAGAGCAGAGAGCACTGACACTGGTGCTGTCAGGTGTGGGAACAAAGGACCACCAGCACACCCAAAAGCTCCTGTATTTCCAGGGTCCAGCCCACCATGAAGCTTCCAGGCAGGAGCATCCTGGTTTCCCTGCATTGAAACCAAACTTTGTTTGCAGCAAACTCAGTATTTTCAGCCTTAACGTCTAAACCAAACCCATATTACGACAGCAAAAATGTCAGAGCTAATTAAGAAGAGGAAGCCAAGCCCGAACCAGCCAAGATGAGCATCTGCCACCAAGGAGAACCCCCTTCCTCCAGTCCCTCTCTCTGTGCACACCGAGTCCTCCCAGAAGCAGAGGAGCTTCCTGGCAGTTTGGTCAGCCCTGAACGATACCCTGCAGTGCTCACTTCCCCTGTGGCTGAAAAAAAACCCCCCAAACCAAACCTTTAAAAACATCATTTTGAGTGCTGCCCAGGGATCTCTTTGAGGAATAGGTAGCCAAATTCCACCCAGGCTGCTGGAGCACCCTGGGGTTGCACAGCAGACAGGAGAGCAGTGTCTGGGCAATTAGTTTGAACCATCTTTATATAATATTGATGTCATATTGACTGCACATCTTTATTCTGGCACAGGGACTGAAATTACATGGATTTATTAAGTTGATAGGGAGCACCAGTGCCAAGCTACCAGGTCATTGATCAGCTGCCTGGGCTGAACTTCAGGGTGTAATTTCCAGCACAATGTGACTGATCAGCAATACCATAATTGGTTGCAAATGTCCTTCCTTCTATTTGTTTTGTTAAGTGGCTTTTTCATTAACACAGCAGAGCCAAGGAAATAAATATGACTTTACTATTGGACTGAAGGCAGAGAATAGTTGAGAACTGGATGCAGCCTGGGCTGGGACTGTGCAATATTGTCAAGCCAGCTCTTCTTTTTTGTTATAAATTCTCCATTTTGCTGCATGTAGGGCTCTGGTTGCTTCAGAAGAGATGGCTTCTGGCTGGAAGGGACTTGGCCAACACTATGCTCAGTAAAATACAAATTTATTGTATTTATGCCCCTAAATGTCCTAAGTCAATAGGTTTATAATTAGGCCAAGTCATGATGTCTCTACTTAGATTGTGGCCCTCAGATGTCCCTGCTAAGAGAGGAAACCAAGTCAAGGCCCTGGGAACGGGCTCTCTGCTCCATACAGCAACACCCCCAGGCATGGGAATGAGCTGGAAAACTCAGAACCAGCCAGAGAGGCTTTAAGGGAGGTGACAACACCAAAATCCAGGCTGGAACAGGCAGTGGGTCCCTCCTGCAGAGCCTCAGCCCTGCTGCTCAGCACAGCCCTGCCCTTCTGCAGGACCACATGGAACCACCTGGCTCTGTGGAAGAGCAGAAAGGTCCAGGTGTGGTCTGGGGCTCAGTGAGCTGCAAAGCTCCTGAAAACACTGACCCAAGCATTGTGTCTGTGAGCAAGGGCAATCATTTGAACAGCAGAGGAGCAGGAGTGCACTGCTGTGGCACCAGCTGTCCCATGAAACTCCTCTGCACATCACCAGACTGTCCTTCCTTAATTCCAACAGATACATGAACCATTGTTTCTGTGTGCATGACTGCTCAGTACCTGCTTTGTAATGCTCTTTCCACCTCTTATTTTACCCAGTTCTACCAATGTCAGCCCATTGCTGGCTGTATTCTAAACATACAGAACCGTGCAGGGCCAGAGGATGATTGGTGGTTATCTGGTGACTTCACAGCAATGAAACATTATTACAGACCTTTCACATGAGTCACCATGATGCATTACAGGAGCAAAGGCAATAAAAAAAGAATAAATGTCAAAGAATAAAGGTATTGAGTCAGGAGAGAAGAACTAATCCATTATTTTCCACTATTTTCAGCAGTTCTGGACTTTATACTTCTGGTACTTTTCATCCACTGGACTCTGCCAAATAGAGCCATTGTTTTTCTCTTGTTAGCTTCCTGAAAGTGTCTGGCACTGGCTTAGTCCAGCCTGAATAAAACTAAAGACTAAGCTACTTACCCACTGTGTGTTCTTTGAACTATCCCATTTAAATCTCCAGGATACCAGCATGTTGCAAACAAGCACACTCCATTAGCTGATGCTGAAACCTGTCCACAAAAGGAATCAGGATGGAAGTGTTTGATACCTGTATTTTTTTCTTTTTAAGTTTAATTCTGTTGCAGGTTTCAAAGAGTTCTGGAGCACCAGCACTGGGATGATGCAGTTTGAGTGAAGAGGTGGTGGACAAAGCATCACTGCCTACCCATTCAGAGCACACAGGGCTGAGGACTGTGATTTATAAAGAGCTCAGCATAGTCATTGCTCAGCAAACAATTCAAAGAAACAGGTTTGTAATTGGTTTGTTCAGACAGTTGTAAATTGTTGGCATTTACTGTGCCCTGGTGTGTGTACAACACAGGGAAAACACCCTTCTTGTAAGGGCCTGTCCTGCAGCTTCTGCTCAGTGTTTGCTCCTGGGAGTGGGGTCCCAGGACCCACCACCATCATCGGTGTGATGAAGCAGCAGCTCCCCTGCCCCTGTATTTCATTTCCAAAGTGCTGCTCAGTGCTCTGGTCCCTGGACCATGCCAAGCTCCCCCCACTCCCATCCCAACCTGCTGCACAGCAGCTCCTTCCCACATTGCAACTGCTTCTGTCCCACCAAACTGCTCCTTCCAAAGCATGAATCCCGATGCCACAGGAGCACAACCTCCCCACACCCAGAGCAGGGCTCCCAGCAGAGCACTTGGCAAACCAGATCACTTGTCATGCAAAACACAACGTGAATGTGACCCAAACAACTGGGGGGCATTAATAGAGCCTTGAGGTTTTTTCACCCCTGCTCTTCATAGGGAAGGAGGCTGGTTTGCAACTATTCCAGAAGTTCTGTAGGAGAGGGAAATGCTCCCCAGCTCTCAATGATCAGTCAAGGGCAGTGGCTGCTTCTTGGCAGGAGCTCTGCTGAAAGCCCAGCGAGCATCTCTCCACTCCCAGCTCAGCTCTGCTGCCAGTGACTAAGCAGTTTCTATAAATCAAGCTGCAGCAGAGTTCAGAAGCCTAATAATAATCTGAAAATGTACAATAATAATAATATGGTGGTTTTAATGTTAAGAAGGTCACAGATAAGTGTAATAGGCCTTCTGATGTTGAGACTTGTAGCTTGGTTTCGAATAATTTCAACGCTCTATTTGATGTCTAGTCTTAGAGCACTAGAAACTGGAATTAAACAATGCAATTAAAACAAGGCTGTAATCTGATCTTATGTTCTACTTCTAGCCTCGCTGCTTCACCTTTTCCTCCAAGCCCTTTGTCTCTCACAGATGGAGCCTTTGCCATTGCCTGTTTGGGGGTTGGTACCTGCTTGCCTGCTGAGGGGCCAGCAGTGCTCCTGTCCCCCTCCCTGTTCCATTTAGCAGCTGGATGTTCACGGGCTGGCTGGGAATGTCCTCCCCAGCACCACAAATACCCGAGGTTTGCATCCCAAATGCCTGGCAGTGCCCCTGCAGCTGCTCACTCCATTTACTGTAACCCTCATTAATACTTTGTTTATATCGGTACAACTTAATCCAACTAATTACCACCACGAACAGCAGCACATTAAGGCCCTGGCTATAAAGGACTATTGTACTAAATGTAATCCTTCTTAAAACGTCCTGTGTTCCTTCCTAGCAGTTTTGCAGGATTCCATCTGTGTAACACCCCGACACGGAGGGGTTGGCAGAGCTTTGATGTCCATGTGCTGCCCCAAAGCTCCCCAGAGCAGGCACAGCTTTGCACTGCAGGCTCTGCTGGGGCAGGAAGGGTTTGGCACACGTGTGTTCAGCCCCAGACTCTGGGGCTGGAAGCAATAGATATTCCCAGAGCAAGGTTAATGAAAACCTTATGAACTGCTGCCTTCATACAGTTTTATTGGGAGAAACCGTTTCCCTGGAGTTTCCAACACGGTCTCAAGTGCAATGTGGTTCAGGACAAGGCAAGTTCTCCTCCTCAACAAAGCTGAAGGCTCAGCTCTGGATGTTTCTTTGGGGAGGATGGGAACTGATGCTAAGCACCTGCAGATCCAGCCCAGCCCACTGCCATTCCCTTGGCCATTCCACAGCCTGGTCCAGTGGGAGGTGTCCCTGCCCATGGCAAAGATGATCCTTAGGTCCCTTCTAACCCAAACCATTCTGTGATTCTATTCCATGATTAGCCAGTTGTTCCTGATGGCACAACAAAGCAGGTGCTTTGGTGGTGCCCAAGCTTTGGGATGGCCTGATGTGCAGAACAAAGCAAGGGAACATCCCAGGTGCATAAAACCAATCCTCAGCAGCAGCACATCCATCAGCCTAGGGAAGGACTCCTGTCTCCACACCAGTCCTTTGCCCAGCTGTCACCCTTCTCTGCCTGCAGACACCAGGCTTCCCAGAGCTGCTCCATCATTAGGGAATAATAGTAAAGAACTAAATTATACTGTGTCACCACCATATTGCCTCGAAAAACATCACACTGATCAAGTACCCAAATAGTCCAGCCCCTACATCTCACTCCTGTCACACAGTCCAAGATCTGGAACTGGAACTGGTGGTACTGGGGAAGTCAGCAAGAGAATCATACCTTAGAGTAAGGCTGTCCTAGTAGCAAACCAGGATAAAAGAGGTTGAGTTTGAAAATCAGACTTAAAATTCTGAGTGAGACCTGCAGATCCTGGGAGTGTTTGCAGCCAGGAGGAACAGTTTTGTCAGCCAGACTCAGGTTTTTCACAGCTCAGGTTTGACTCAGCATCGTGCCCAGCAGCAGTGTGGTACCATCCAGGGGCATGTTTAGTCCAGGGGGCAAGAAACAATTTCACTGGAAAATAATCCAGCTGTTGCCACCCTGGTGTGGTGGGTAACCAGTACCGTGCATAATCTGAGGATGGGGAAGCTGAGGCATGGATGGAGGGCACTGTTTGGGATCTCAGAGACCCTGCAGCCTCATCAGGCCATGGAGCAGTGGGAAGAGCCTTGCCATTCCACCACACCATTCCATGTGTGCCCACACAGCTCCTGGGGGGCACTGCACCCACCCCTGCCCTGGCTGGCAGCAGCCTGGCTCCGGCTCCCCTGCAGCTCAGCTGCTGGCTGAGCCCAAGGGTAGCTGTGAGAACTAATCAAACCCTCCATCTCCTGTTAATCCCAGCAAGGACACCACCAGTATTTAAGCAATTAAACCTCAGCCTGACTTCCTGAGGTCCTGGATGTCTGCACTGAGTCCAGAGACATCAGAGGTTCCTCAGAACTGCTGCAAAGCAGAGCACTGTTCTCAATTTGGTATTTATGCCTCTTAATACATAATCTTAATTGAAGAGAATATTCAAGTCCACAACACCCTGCCCGAGCTACAAACTTAGATGGAAGTGGTGCTACACTCAAGGCAGTCCTGCAGAAGTCCCTTAATTTCCGTGTGCCCTATTTCCACATCTGTGAAATGGGGATAACAAGACATCATGTCGCGAGGTGCTGAGCCACGAAGAGTTACTATGGGAGCTGCAGAAGCTGCTATAAATACCTGGAGAACGAGGGCATTCAGTGTTACACTAATAGAATACAAAGTCTATAAAAGCCTTTGCGTTTTGGAGATGAAGGCTGGAGATAACTTCAGGAAGCTGCAAAAAAAATTCCTCCCAGACCATCCTGCATGGGCTGTGCTGCTCCCCTGCAGGGCAGGGCACTCGATAAGGTGGGAGGGCAGTGTTGATTCTTCACAGGGATGGGGATCTGAGAGCCTGCAAGCCGCTGACTGGCTGAACTTCACTTGCACAAGGAGGAGGTGGCAGTTTCCAAAGTAAGCAGGAGGGCTTTGGAGCTCCCTTTCAAGTTCAAATTAGGGCAAATTTGGAGACCACAGATATTTTACTACTCTTGGATTGGTCTCCAGGCTTTCTCCTGAAGTCAGGTTATAGCAAGTCCTCTTCACATCACCCAAATGGTAAAAAAAAAGCTTTTAGAAGAAATCCATCCCAGGCTTCCCATGGCAGGTCTTGTCCTTTTCTAAATGAAAAGGTGTTCATCTCCTACATAGCTGTGACCTCCTGCTCGGACTGACAGAGACTCTTCTGCCACATCCAGCAGATGTAGACAAAACAAATTTTAAGGAGAGGGGAGGAGAAAGACCTGCCCCTGCACAGGTGGTGCAGCAAGGCTTGTCTGCAATCACAGCCCTCCCTTTGGTTAAAGAGCCGGTTTCTGTGGGCAGCCCCAGCTGGCAAGTCTGAGCAGCACAGCCCGGAGGCGCCTCAGGCAGGGGCACAGCTCCACCTGCTTGCACCTCCACTCCCAAGGGCTGGTCAGCAGCCTCTCCAGCGTCGGGAATCTCCAGAATTTCCCCTAAGGGGCTGCAGGAGGTTGGTTTCCCTTAGTTACCCTTTCCAGACCTTTGGAAGGAGCTCATGGACACCTCTCCACTTACCGCAAGTGAAAAATGTCTCTGGAGTGGTGTGAGACTCCTGGAGATCTGAGGATCAGAAGGATTTTGAAAGATTAATCCCCTTCCTCCTCCAGGGCAATCATCCCTGTGTAGGTTAATTTAGCAAAAAGGCAGCAAAGGAACTCCACATAGAGGGGGTTTTTCCCCCCCATGCTGTGCTGGTGGTTGTGATGAGAGGCAGGAAGAAAGAAGAGAGGGAAGCTGTCAGTAGTCCCATCTCACCCCTATCACCATCACCCCTCCTGGATATTACACTGGCAGCAAAAGGGAGGTGCCTCAGGCAGAAAAATACCATGAAAAGTATTTTTCTACCCCCGACCTTGTCAAACAATATTTGTTCCTGGTGAGATGTTTCATTTCTCCAATTCAGCTGTTTTCCCAACAAATGGATCTGTGCCTTTCACTGGGTGCTTCTGCAGGTTAAAAATTGACTGAACACACTGATTTCATGAGCTCTCCCGAGCTCCAGCAGCTCCATCAAAGCTGCAATCAAATGTATTTATTGAGCCATATATGTGAGAGAGATTAAGATGAATTGTGAGTCTCTCCCTGTTAATTGCAGGGTCTGCCTGCCCATCCTGCATGTGCCAGTCAGAGGGAAGGAGAAATGAATTTCCTCACAGAGCAGCCGTGGTTGAAATGTGCTGGACAAGGTCGATTTGAAGTGCTGCCCTGGCAGAGCTGCTGCCCAGCTCCCCTCCACATGGGAAACATTCAGTGCAAGGGGCTGAGAGCTCAGAGCAGGGAGCGCTGGAGCCACGAGAAAGACACGTGAAAGATTCCTATGTAATTCCTCTGGGCTTAATTATTATTATTCATTTGATTATAGTACTACATAAAGGATAATTTAACTGTAATGTTGATTAATTAATCATGATAGAATGGTTTGGGAGGGACCTTAGAGATCATCTCATCCCACCCCCTGCCATGGGCAGGGACACCTCCCACTGTCCCAGGGTTCTCCAAGCCCTGTCCAGCCTGGCCTGGGACACTGCCAGGGATGGGGCAGCCACAGCTGCTCTGCCCAACCTGTGCCAGAGCCCCACAGCCCTCACAGGGAACAATTTCTTCCTGGTATCTAGTCCAGCGGTCAATTAGTGCTCATTAAGGTGAAAAGGCAAGCTCCAGACTGACCAATGTGCTGTTGGATTTGCTGTAAGAGGTCCTGGATGCTCATAAATCAGCAACAGGCAGGGAGAGACCCAAGCCCTGGGGGGGGGGGGGGGGGGGGTATTCCCATATATCCAGAGCCACAGCCTGGGCAAGGGCAAGATTTAAGCCAGTCCCTCTCAGTATTTGGATAACAGATTTGGGGATAGGGAGAAAAGTCCTGGTGAAGACTTTTGTGCATGTGCCTGCCACCACATCCCCTGCATCCTGAGACAGGGTGAGGCTGCTGGAGACGGGGTATGGAGCCAGCTGGAGCCAGGATGGTGTGGCTGAGACCTTATACACTTCACAAAAGCCAACCTCAGTCACATGCCTACAGTTAGGAAAGAACCAGCTTTTAGAGATTTGGAGTGCAGGGCTCAGTTACAGCAGAAAAAACCTGACCAGAGTCCCCTCCTTCCTCCATCCCGCTCTTGGGAAGAGTTCAGAGCAGGGAGGATGCAAGGGGCAGCCTCACACTCTGAGACAGAGCAAAGGAAGAACTTGGATCTGAAAGCCTCCAGACTCTGGGGGAGTTTAGGTCCAAATCTGTGCTTTCCAAGTTCACACTTCTCCCTTGTTGTGGGATCTCGTTTCACTTGGCTCTCCTGACATGTTTTTCAAGAAGCAGCAGTGGAAATGTCTTGGTTTCAGTTCTAACATTCTGGGAAATGCTTCAGAAGGCTGGAATCTGACCAGAGACTCATGTCTGAGCTCCACTGGACCCTTCAGGCACCACTGTGAGCATTCTAATAATGAAGTTTCACCATGGGAAAGCCACAGATCCAAACCTCACCCTGAAACAGTTATTTATCACCATGTGGTACCACGCAGTGCCACTCTCTGAGGTGCCAAACCTCCAAAGAAACATCCATTTCCACCCATTCCCAGCCTCTGCCTGCTCACTGTTACCAACCCAAGACAGGACCTGGTGGCTGCAGCTCCAGGGCTGTGGCTAAAACACTCCCCAAAGCCTGTGTGGGCTCAGGGTGGCTGTGAGGCCACTCTGACTGTTCCTGGCCCCAACTGTCCCATCTCCAACCCAGCCCTTACCTCCAACAAGATTCCTGCTATCCAAAATCCTACAGCAGTTGATTTAAATGCATCTTTAAACCTCCAGCACGTGCATGTTTCCTGTTATTTCATCAAAGACTTGAATTTCTTTTTGGTGACATAATTTGTCAACACATGCAGCTCGTAACAGAAAAAGGGTTGATCAAAGAGTAGCAGGTAAGTCTTATTTACTGCCTGATAGCAAACTAAATTGCTGCTATAGCTTTGGATTAGCAGCTCCACATTTAGTGCTTTTATCAGCATTTCAGCTGCAACACACTCTTCAATTTCAGATAGACAATTTAATAACCAGGAAAGAGGGGTTTTTTTTACCCCCTGACAGAGCTCAGTGCCAATGTTGGGATGCAGGAAACTGTTACAGTTTGTGATTAATCCAAACAAACCCCTGGGTTTGTTCCTGGTATGGAAAGGTGGGAGCAGTGCATGGCTGATCAACCAGGAGACAACAGCCCAGGTCTGTGGTGCTCACAGAGAGCTCCTTGACTTGTGAGGGGAGCAAAGGCAGCAGCAAAATGGTTGAAAATACAAAAGCAAGCCATGGGTGCCAGTGACTATTAGGATTTAAACCCAACTTCAGTGTGGGATAAACCTGCAGTTATTTGGATGGATCAGTTCAATTATAGACCAGAACAGAACTGTGTTGTTTGCATATCATACAAACTCCTTTAAGACAATATCAGACATGAGAAAACTGCCTCCCAGGTGGTTCTCACTGTGTCTCACTCCCCAGCAAGAGCAGCATCCCTGGCTTTCAGTCTTGGGTTGGGTGCCAGAGGGCCAGGCAGCACCAATAGCCTGGACAGCCAGAACTCTGGTTTTGAACACCCACATCCCTCTCTGAACAATCCACTGTCCTCCTACACCCCAAAAAACAATCCACTGTCCACCCCACACCCCCACTGCATCAGCAAACCTATTCCATCTACCCCCCAAAATAAACCTTTCATTTACCAGCCAGAAGCAGCCCTGGAGGACACAAACTCCCCAGCACGAGCTCTGTGGTCCTGGGAAAGAATCACATTTTTCTGATTTCTTCAGCCCCTGCCATGAGTCATTTTACCAAATTTAATCTAAAACAAAGAGATTTAAGGTTTAAAAGCCCTTACAGGGATGGAAGGCAGGAGCCCAGGCTGGTAACACACCCAGCACAGCCCTCAGTGCCTGAGCAAGGTGGGCAGGGCAGACCCATGGCCAGGTCCAACCACAAGCCCTCACCATGGGGCAAGGTCATGGAGATGGGGCAGCTCAGAGGAGGAGCCACAGCCCAAGGTGAGGTCCAGAGGGGGCACTCCAGGTCAGACATCACCCAGCAATTCCCAGGCAGGTGTGTTATGGCAGAAAATCCCTGGAGCTGAGCCTGACTGAAGGAGCAGGACCAGCATAGGCATGGCTGTGGCTGAGCTGGACACCAGCACCTCCCTGACTCAGCTCAGAGGGAGGCTGAGGGTCCTGGCTTGAGCTTCAGTGGGCTCCTGGGCAGAGGTGAGGGCATGGCCCCAGCTGGAAGGGCCTGTTAGTGCCCTCACCTGGCCCCAGAGCCTTCCCAGGGACAGGACTCACTTTCCTTGGAAGTAAAGGATACATGACAACATCTCTCCCTTCTATGTGACAATATCTGTCCCTGCATCTGCACCATACTCAGAATTTTACTAAATCCAGCCTGGTCAGGGTTAGCAAAGGACTGTAAGACTCTGCTTTTAGTTTTCTGTATGAACTGTAAATAATGACCAACAGTTCAGGTACCTGTGAGGGGAACACACTGTAAGGTGAGGCCACTCCTCATCTATGGCTACATCAAAGGCAAAGCTGCTCCCTTCAAAGGCACACAGGAGACTTTTTTCCAGAGAAATCCACACCCTGACTCCTTGGCATATGCACAAGGGAGGGTTTTGACTTGTGACTTAAGTGACTTGAAACAAATCAGATGTTGAACCATATGGGTTTGGGGCTTTTGGAGGCTGTAAACCTTTTTTCCTTGCAGATAAAGCTGCTGAGGAGGGAGCTGTGTGCTCCAGAGCTGCAGGCCAGGAGGGCTGAGGATGAGCAGGTGGAGGGGGATGCCATGAACATATATGGGGAGATAAAGTTGGCAGAGGTGGTTGTGTGCTGGTGAGTGTGGTGTGACAGCAGGACAGGGGCAGAGTGTGCAGAGAGGACATCAGGGCTCAGGGGCAGAGTGTGCTGTCCTGGGAGGGACAGTGGGGGCTCCACAGCAGGGGAGGGCAATGCCTGAGCTCTGCAGGAGGCAACAAACTGCTCCTGCTCTGGGCTTCAGTCCAGCTGAGCAGCACAGGGAGGTCTGAGGGCTCAGACTGCGGGTTATCCCTGGTGGGAGTGCCCTCTGCTCACTGTGTGCAGCTCCAGAGGGCCATGTTTGGCTTGTGAGCTGCTTCCTCATTTGTCTCTCTGTCTGCTGCTGATTGTTCTGCACTGTGCCCATCTTTGCTGCCTCCATACTATTGCACTATGCCAGTCTCAAAAACAAGATGATTGCTCATTCTCCACAGTGGTTAAGAACACCAGACTTGCAGGGGAAAAAAAAAAAGAAAGAAAAAGAAAGAAAAGGTGTCCATGTCCCTTCACCTAAACTGAGGTGTTCAATGGAGTGAAAGAGGAAGGTTTGAAAAGGGTTCATTGCACATCACAAACCAAATATTGATGCACCAACAGAATAAAACTCTCATGACCAAGAAACTTCTGGAAGAAGCAGAGGGAGGTAGAATTTTGCAGCTTATATTCTGTCTAAAAGCAAATATCACCCAGAGAGCTGTGGGTTTGTGTCCATGCTGTGGGTTTGTGGTTGTGCTGTGGGTTTGTGGTTGTGTTGTGGGTCTGTGGCCATGCTGTGGATTCAGGGCCATGCTGAGGCTCTGTGGCCATGCTGGGGGTTTGTGTCCATGCTGTGGGTTCAGGGCCATGCTGTGGGTCTGTGGCCATGCTGGGGGTTTGTGTCCATGCTGTGGGTTCAGGGCCATGCTGGGGGTCTGTGGCCATGCTGGGGGTTTGTGGCCATGCTGGGGGTTTGTGTCTGTGCTGTGGGTTTGTGGCCATGCTGGGGGTTTGTGGCCATGCTGGGGGTTCAGGGCCATGCTGTGGATTTGTGTCCATGCTGTGGGGCTTAGGAAGCTGCAGAGAGGGGCAGAAGTGGCCACACAGCACTTTGCACTGCTCTGCAGCTGTGGCTGCTACACCAGCCAGATAAGAGCTTTCAGGCTGTGCTATCTGCCTAACTGGCTAAGACCTCTATAAAGTGTCCATGTTGCCAGAATTCAGTCTGAATTTGCAGCTCCCTGGCTATTCATCACTTTTTCCAAGGGTCATGAAGAAGATCTCGTTGAGCTGGCAGTGCTGAGCCCAGGATGCATCAGGGAGTTCACTGCTGCAGGAACTCAGCTATGAGTCTGTTTTACACATCTGGAGCAGTGGAAATAGCCTTAATTGGGGCTATAAACCAGCTCATGATGACATTTCCTGCCAGTTCTGTGTATCACAGAGGATGCCCATGCACTGAAAAGTCCTAAATCATTTCTGAGCTGGAACAGAAAATCAATCTATTTAAATACTTTGTTAAGAGTAAAAGGTTCATTGAAAACTGCCTCTGCTTTCAGCAGTAGAGATTCAGTGGTATGTAGAGAAATACCCTTCACAAAGTTTCTCCCCATACATTTTGTTTGAGATGATTCTGGAGCAAGCTGAGAGTGACCAGTTCCCCTCACTGCACCATCTTCTAGACTTGTGTCAGCAGCAGGTTTCAGTCAGGCTAAAGATCAAAGGCTTTGCTCTCTATTCATCTCAGCACAACTAAAAGGAAGCCACATCTGGAGAATTTATCTAATTCTCTGAGCTATAAATACGTATGGGTTTGGTACCATGCAATTAATCAAAAGGCTGGAACACAATATGTGTGCTAACCTGCAAAGAGGTTGGACTGCACTGGAGGGACTGATGGAACACCTCCTGGTGCATATTTCTGTGGCTGAGTAAACCTCTCTGTGGTTTAGCTCTTTCTCTTCGTTATGGTGAACTCAGTGCTGAGGACACAAACCTTCCAAAGTCCTAAGAATTAAATCAGTTATTTCTAAGCAAGTACAAGTTTACTACAGGGGAATAACCCAGAGCCCTTCCTTGCAAGCTTTTGAATCAATCTTCTCCAAAGACAGGGGCCTCAGGATAAAACTTGGATCTAGGTCGGAGTTTGAGTCGTGAATTTTTCATTCTCAAAATCTGGATCAGCTTGAAGGGCCTGGATCCCATCTCTGATTTTTCCCATTTGCTCAAAATCAGCCATAAAGAGCACCAAGTTTAATCTAATCAGACAGCATTAAAATGTGTAATCAGGCTCCAGGGGTGACTCTGCTTCAGCCTCCAAAATACAACTGATTTGGGAGCAGAACTGCCGAGACAATGGAACTCCTGATTAGCTGAACGTGCCACTGGTGGGATTATTTTTAAGGTTATGCCCCTTTGCTGCAGGTTTTTTGGGTGTGTGTAAGTGCTTGAGGTGAAGGCTGCACCCAAATTAGAATCATAGAATCACAGAATGAACTGGGTTGGAAGGGACCTCCGAGATCATCAAGTCCAACCCTTGATCCAACCCCACTGTGATCACCAGATCATGGCACTCAGTGCCATGTCCAGTCTCACCTTAAAAACCTCCAGGGATGG
>JAWWEV010000029.1:8478835-8495534 GCA_035583235.1 Hafferia zeledoni | reverse complement strand
CAAAGTGGGGTTGGATCAAGGGTTGGACTTGATGATCTCGGAGGTCTCTTCCAACCCAACTGATTCTATGATTCTATAATTCTGTGACTCTCTGATACATGCCCATTTCACCTGCTGACACTGCTGTGGGTCCTGCCCTGCCTGTGCCCAATTCAGGAACAAGAAACCTCATGACTGACCCCAAGGATCTGTTTCTCATATTTCTCATAAAATAAAAATCCTAGAAAATGGTGTATTTGCTAATGTAACACACACAGGAATGCTGTGAGGTGAATACCTACAAGACAGCAGAGAGGGTGGAATTGCAAGGGCTGTGAGTCCATCCTTTCTCAGGTGTCTGGGCACCAGCAGAGCTGCAGAGCCAGCTCAGAGCCAGCTCAGAGCCAGCCTGCTCCTTGAGTGACCCTCATGGCCCTCACCTGCTTGGCAAGCAAGGACAGTCTGCAGGAAATACCAGAAACAAGCAGGAATTTAACTTGCAGTGCTTCAGAATGCTTTTAGAAATGCAGAACTGCAGAAAAACAGAGGTGGAGACCACCTGGTCCATGAAAAGTGTTACTGGGTAACCTGGTTTGGGAGGTGAAATGCACACACTGAGGACAGTCTGGCAGCAGTGCCTGACTCTGTAATTACAGATTTTATGAAATAAATACATTCCCAAACTTAACTATTGATACATTATGGTGTTTGATAATTGATTAGTAAGAGAAGACTAGTCATTTTCTTGGCACTGATTACCATTTTGTCATCTCCTTTCCCTCTGAGCCTGACTGTTCCTGTCATCACCTGCCTTACCCCTGTGCTGGAAGCCCTTTGGAGTGAAGACAATCTGCTGGATTTGTTTGTGTACAGCCCATGGAGGTTCTTTGCCACAGCCAGGAGTCTGAGACACTTTAATAATTCAAATTCTAATATGCCAACAGCATCCAATATCATGCATTGAGAACCTGTTTCTGCACTGCCTTAAAACACCACTAAGAATTTTCCTTGTGGTGTCACTTGTTTTGTTCTGTATTTTTGTCAAGAGAGCCAGTTGCAACAAGTAGGACCCTGAGCTGGTTAGAGCTCATTTCAAGTTAATTTAAAATTCTGTGTTCTCTCTCCAGACTCATCCATCTCTGCAAAGAAAACTGCAACCAATCCAGGACATTCAAAGTGTAACAACACTCAGATGTGTCCAGACATAAATAGCACCAAGAATCTGCCTCTGGAGCCTTTTCAGTGGGACCTCAAATAGAAAATATTTAAAGGGCAACCATGATAGTATAATTTCTCTTTGTTTGAGACAAGGGTGGAGTGAATGTGTCATAAGGCACCAAGAAGGAACAAGAGGAATCTCAGTGAGACAAAATGAAAGGACTTCATTATAGACAAGACCCTCACTCCAGCTAAACCAATGAGAAATCTGTTGACTTCAGTAGCCAAGGATTTCATGACACAGCTTTAACCAGAAACATTTTTAGCATCCTATTGTACAATTTGAGTGGTCAGATTTCATCTTTCTCTGTAAATTCAGGCCCCAGAGCTGCAGGATGTGGCCACACACCTGTGGCAGAGCCCCCACCCAAAGCTGGGCTCACCAGGGTCTTCCAACAACCCCTTGGGCATCATCCCAAACTTCCAGAATGGGAAAACTCTTTAAATGTGAGTCTGCTCAGGATGTTAGTAAATAATTGGAATTTCAGTGCTAACAAGTGGGTGTTTCAACAAATTGACATGAAAAGTGTCCTCAGGAATAGGTGGCCCACTGGCACCAGGTGGGAACAGCACCCAGCTGTGCCCCTGCCCTCTGCCAGGCGGGCCTGAAACTCCCCTCACATCCCACATTTCAGGGAAGGACACCAGCAGGGAGGGAAAGGAGAGCTCTGCCCTTCCCTGGAGCCACACATTCCCTTATCCATGAAAACAGCCAGCTTGGAGCAGATGGATCACAATGAAAATGCCTAAAATTTCCCTGGGTTTATTCCTTTGTACAGAGGAGCAAGCACACAAACAAACCTGGGAACAACACATGGAGTTCTCAGTCTCCTCCTTTCCCCACTTAATAAAGGGTGTGCTTTGCCACCACTTAATTCAATGGGAAAATTCCTTTAGGTCTCCATGGGAACAGCATTGGGTCTGTAACACTTAACTATAAGTACCAAATTCTATAAGCTTTGGCTGCAAGTTTTTAGTGTCCTTTTAAAGATCTCTGCAGATAAAGAACTTCAGGCTCTGGAGTCAATAAAGTCAATGAAGCAGCTTTCATAGGCATCAAAAGTTCACTTTCCAACTTTGTACAAAACAGTTACTGGAATTTGGGGGAAGAGAGCACAAAGGAAACACTGTAATAACTTACACAATGACCCTTTCAGCAGGGCAGGCGAGCATTTCTTAATGAAATTGGACTTAACGTACGTTTGGACCAGACAGTGAAAGAAAATCCTCTCAGCAGCACATCACAGGGCCAATAATGTGTAAACAGATAATAGCAAGAGCTGTGTGGTTCATAATTAATTCAGAGGAGATGGCATTTCTGCCTCCTGCCCGCTCTGGTCAGTCACTGAGGACAATTTGCCTCAGCCTGTGTGAAGGACCACATCTCAGAACTAAGTCCTTCTATTCCCATCACAATAACACTGATGTGGAGTAATAAAATAACAATATTTACATTTACTGGACACTCTAGTGTGTGTCAGAATTTCAGACAAACCCCTGAACCCACAATCTCCTGTTCACACCCAAATCAACTCCAAAATGAACAAACAACAAATAAAGGGTGATGATAATGAACAATGTAGTTATTAATCTGATGCTGAGACTGAGCAGTTCAAAGTTCAACAGAGTTTTGAAAACAACGTGGATGTATTAATGGGGTTTTGTAAGCAGAGGTTTATCCAGGATGGAACCCACTGTGGGTCTCAGGTGCTTGGGGTGCCCTTTCCCTGCCCACCTCGTTCCCTCATCAATCAGTATTTAGGTGCCCCTTTGTGCTCGAGGCTGTTGCTGTGCCAGGTAGAGCAGAACCCTCCCCAGGCTGGTGGCTCCCAGCTCAGCCCATGGTATGTGTACCAAATTGGCAGCTGTCAAAACTGTTCAGCTCAGAAATGCATCAGACACGGCAGTTAATGACCCAAACTGAGAAACAAGGGAAGGAACACAAGATCTGTTCAGTTCTGGGGGCTGAGGACTGAACAGCCTGTGCTGCAGGTGGAGGCCTGGGCAGGGAGATCTGCCCACCTTCAGCCCTGCAGCCTCTCCAGACAGGTCTCTGTTCCATCAGTGCCACCAAACCACAACTCTGCCTTCTCACAGCAGTTTGACCCGGCCCTGGCACAGGTTTAAGGGCAAGAATAACATATTTCATGACCCCCCTGAACCCTCAATAAAACATTCACATACTGGGATTCTAAAACACACTTTCTTCCAGTAACATTTGCAGTAGCTCCGAGAACCCCTCGCTACGTGCTCTGACCACATCATAAAGAAAGAGGCTTCATTCTGGATGCTGAACAACATGCCCTGTTTGAGAGGAGCATGTTTGCTTTCTGGCAGGGCACAGCTTTCACACAGACCTCAGCAGACACAGCATTGAGAATGGATTCTGCAGTCACGGGGGCTGGAACATCACCATTAGTGCACAGGACTAAATACAGAAGACACCCTGTCTAAAAATCTTGATTTTCAGTGCAGAGACACGGGATAATGATGAGAAACCTGTAGGGAATATTGCAATTTCCATAGCTTGGGATGCTAATTACAGTCTTTATCAGAGAGTCTAAAAAGTTCTGCCTGTTTTTTGTTCTCTGCTCATGGTGGCTGGGCATGGGATGCACTCAAGGTGCAGTAACAATTCTAAGCACAAAACCCCTCAAATCCTAAATCCCATTTATTTTTATTTTCAAACACTACTACCTAACTGAGGTCTCTGTAACAGCTCAAAGAGCCCTCTCCTCTGTACACACACATAATCCAAGATGCATTCTTTTCTAAAATGACTCATATCCTTTGAATGCACAGCAAGAGTAGCATCAGATTCTTAATGGCTTTTTCTCTTGGATTCAACATACTTATTTTTGTTTTTTTAGTATTAGCTCCTTTTCCCTTCACCTCTTTCACCATTCCTCTTTTGACATGAAGAGATTTCCAGAGATAACTGTGAAGAACTTGTGTTCAACAAAACTGTCCATTCTCAAGCAGTAACACACAATTTGTCTTTGGTCTCCTAGTTTTGGACCGGTTTTATCCTCAAAACTTTAATGAAACAAAAAAGATGCCTCCTAAATCATTTACCCCTCTGGCTACATGGTGTTTGTATGGCCAGGGCTGGATCCAAGGGTGTGTAGCAGATTGTAATCTGGATTGAATTCAGGTGCACTGAGGAGGATTTGTGAGCCACCACATTGACACAGGGCACATGAACTCTGCACTCAGCTGAAGTTCTTCCATTACAAAGACTGATAAAATCAGGGAGTGAAGGCCAGCTAATTGTTTTGGTGCATAAATAACAAACTAACCAGAGTGCTGGAGCTGCTCACAGAAATGCTGCCCACTCACCCAGAGTCTGGTCACTGTTTCCCACTCACAGTTCAACCAGCCACTCCTCGGCCAAGGGAGAGGTGGGAACCTGCCTTGCCAACTCACACATTACAGCAAATTGCCTGCTGATCACATCTTTCCTCTTCCAAAAAACAGCTCTAAACAAATAAGGCAGAGTATTGGCCTGGGACAGCTTCCACAAACAGTGAAAAACTCAAACACACAGGTTGGGAAGTCTGGCTGGATGAGAAGGCTCTTCCTCTCCTGGTGCACTTTTATCTACCTCAACAATTCTCACAGAACCCTGACATGTTAAATGTGAAGTATTTATGTCTCTGTTATCCTACCTTTTTTATTTTGCATTACACAGTGCCACTGTAGTGATCAGGGAATCTTCCTTTTTCCCTGTAAATTTTTTATTAGGCACCTCCTAATCTCTAAATATTTAAAGCTTTATTTGTTCGACACATTGGATTAATTGACTATTAATACAAAACCTCCCACAAAGAAGCTGCAGATAGACTACCCCAAGCTGTGATTTCTTCACTTCTCACAGCCTAAGGCCTCAATTCTGCAATTACACACGTTTATCTGTACCACGGTGAAGGATCCCAAAGGGCCCACACACTGGTGGAGTTAATCACATTTGTGAAGATCCAAGTCCTGCAGTTCTGGCTTTGGGACTGTGTTTGGATGAGACATCTTCAGGGAGCCGAGATCTGAAGCCAGCAGCACGAGCACCAGTGTTTGATGCTTCTTATGAATAATGTGGCTGTGATAAACCTGAAGGCAAAGGTGTTCCTGTACCTGGAACTCGGACTGGGGAGTGCCCAGGAACAGCTCACACCTCCAGCCCAGCCAGTGGCTTCCTGCCTGACACTAAAATCCTGCAGGGCTGCATGACTCTGTCTGTCCACCTGTAAAACCAAGTGAATGATGTGGATATACAGGACAAAAACTCGGGTGAATAACTTAAAGATGTCTCCACAGCGGTTTTCAATCTTTATGCAGAATACCATGGAAAAGAAGTGATTATGAACTGTTTAATATCAATGAACCAAAGCCCATGAGAAGCTGTAAAT
Source organism: Hafferia zeledoni (assembly GCA_035583235.1). Taxonomy (NCBI): domain Eukaryota; kingdom Metazoa; phylum Chordata; class Aves; order Passeriformes; family Thamnophilidae; genus Hafferia; species Hafferia zeledoni. Next base: position 8,489,934 of record JAWWEV010000029.1, on the reverse strand, counting down.
CCAACACTGTGTACTCATCAGTCCTTCCTTAATTAATCCCCCTGTCCTAGCAAGCTTAGTTCATTACAACTCCTAATCAATTAAGGAAAAAATCAAGCATCCCAGTGCACTGTTTAGGAAGATAACTGTGCCACAAAGTTTATTGTGACCCATCCCAGTACACTGTTTAAAAAGCAACTGCACCACCAAGTTTGTCGTGACTGTGCTCATGTGAATGGATATACTTCAAACTTTTTGTCCTTAAATTTCATCAGACTCCTCTTGTTTGTAGCATGAGCAGGGAAAGGGTTTTATCTGTCCATTCCCCACACTCCTGACCCGTTGTTTTGGCACCCATGAGCAGCCCCATCCCCTGGCTCCTCTGGGACACCCGGATGGGATGGTCCCACAGGGAGGGTGGTGGGACCAGGAGTGCCCAGGAACCACAGCCTGGAGCAGTTGGGACCCCCAGACCTGCTGGGGGTGCTGAGGACAGGCCCAGGAAGGGTCCAGGACATCCTCAGCTAGCAGTGACACCTGCTGAGGGTCAGGCTGAGCCGCCCATGGTGCTCCTTCACACCATCCCCTCTGGGCTCACTCGTTTTGCCTGGTAATTAATTGTTTCTCTGTGAAGTGACTGTGCTCTGGGATTGGTGCAGGGCTCACAGAACTCACCAGTCCTTGTCCCTGCAGCTCTCACTGGGACACTGAGCAGTACTGCAGGGTCCCACCTCCAGAGGGGAGGTTCCTCTACACCAGTGTCTCCCCACGAGCCATCCTGCAGCCTGGAATCATCCATCCCAACGTTCACACCCAGCCTCCAGTCACCACGCAGCGTTAACCTGTGAAATCCGGGGAATTCAGGGAGTGTCCCTCCCCACACACACTGGGAATACAGTAATTTACAGTCACTGCCTTTGACTGAGGGACAGCAGCACATTTTCCACCCAGACTTTACTACGTGCAGGCTCCAAACTCTGCTCTGACACTTTCAGGCACACCCGTGTTGGGTCCCAGCACAGCCAGTTTGCAGGGCTGATCACTCCTTTCACCTCCTTCTGCTCCAATCATGTTTCTCAGACATCCACTGTCTCCGTCCCAGAGACATCATCGATCCATAACGAGGCCAAACTGGCTCTTCAGGAATAATCAAATTAACGTGGACTCTAATGAACGGCAAATCTCATCCCACGCACGTGTCAAAGCAACAAAAATACTGAAACAGGAGGCAAAACTTTAAAAAAATCTTCAAAGTTGTCACTAATTCTTAGAAAGAGGAAGCTTTTCCATGCCGTATTTGTGAACAAAGATCTTTGCCCTGATGCTGCTTTAGGCCACCAGCACCACTTTGACACTTTGTAACTTCACCACAGCCAAGAGGCAAATTGGACCCTGGGGGGGTTCTGTTAATCACCTGTAGATTGAAGAGTTTGTAAACACAAATTCACCAACTCAAGAAAAAGCAAACTGACTTAATGAGAGCACAGTTTAGCTCCTACTTAGCACTGATGTCTCAGCCTTTACACACTAATTCCTATCTAAGGTAGAGTAGCTTTACTTCACGGGCTCCTAAAAGAGTCTGGTTTGACAGTACTGAGTGCTGTTTCCAAACCTCAGTCCTGCTCCTCGAAATTACAAGGTGTGAGGTGTAAATTGATGCTCCTCTTTCAGTGCATCGAGGCTTTTAGTAACGACTGTTGCAAATAAACAACATTTTTCTCTTCTAGCTGCAATAAACTTCCACAGCTCTCAGGCAACACTGAGCTGTATTTCAGTACAGGAGTTGGGGGGTTAATACAATGTGATGCTGGTTGGAATTATGACAAGGGGGTTACAATTTTGCTGCTGTAAGAAAAAAATGGCCTAATTCTTTACTGTAGTTATGAGTCTGATTTACAGAATACAATAAGAAATTACCACCACATCAACACTTGCAAAAGCAAAGCCCACCTTCCCTAAACCCAGCAGTTTAAGAGTATGTGGCACCTCTGTGGTACAGACACAGGACCCGAGCAGGTGCTGCACAGCCAGGCTTTAAAGAGTAACTCCATGAAATCTGCAGGCATGTTTTCCTCTGGTAGTGATTAATATTTCCCTACCCCCAAGGGAAACTAATGGGACACCTCTTTAATTATTAGAAGATATTCAACACTGTATTACAGTATGTGAATATAGGACAGATTTAAATGACAACATTTTACAACTTGGTAAAACACAACCTCTGTGAAAAACCAAAGTTACCAAATACATCATCACCAAGCCTGGCTCATCCAGGTCGTGTTTGCAACTCCCCTGCTGGTTTAAGGTGGGACTTTTAGCAACAGTTACATCAGTTTCCCCATTTGTAACTGGCAGCCACCAAAACTTCTCTTCCTCATAGAACTGAGGACACAAAGAATCAAGTCAAGCTCTGGTGCAGCAGCAAAGGCATCCTGTGATGACAGTTCTGTAAAGGATTCACTTTTCTGTTTGTGAAGTGCATGGTATCATCAGCACAGACCAAAAGGAACCAAAAATGAGCCCTTGGAAAGAGATAGAGTGAGAACAGAATGTCTTGCACTAAGGTTATGTATTTAACAGTTTTACATGAAACATTTATATATAAAAACTTTGTTAAGTGCTTTTCTCCAATTTAAAAATCTAAAGAATTCAAAAATAAGGCATTCAATATTTGAAAAAGTACAGATTTACAAAATGTGTATATTCTGTCATGAAAACTCCACATCAACATTATACACTTGGAAAAAAAATACAAACAGGATATATTACAAATTTATGCAGCAATAACTTAGTTCATACCATGCAATAAAAAGGACATTAATCGAGATACACAAGCTTTCAGCTTTCCTAAACTGGAGGCCTTAATTTTGTTTGCAAATGAGGTTTTATGCATATTCATAGAGCTGTGGCACTTGAAATTTCTGGTAGCCTTTCTACTGAGAGTTAAACTGTACATAAGGATTATGAGGATGGAGTAACACGGCAGCTGTTATGAATCATTCCAACTTTGTTCCACAATGGCTGAAACTCTTTTCTCATATTCACGTTTGTTCTCCTGGTAAAGTTGTGCTGCCTGACTGTTTGCTGGACTGTTGGGATTGGGCTCATCAAGCAGAGACTGGAAAGAGGGGAAAACAAAGTGTGAGACAAATCCACACATTGAAGTCAGGGAAAAATCAAGTTACAACTTTCAAGTTTCAGAGGGCAGACGTGACTCAGAAGGGCAGTTGAAAGAACCCCAGTTAAACTCATGGTTGGACACCCCTAATTCCACTGCTGAACCTCCAATTATACCCCGCATAAGCAGTGGTGCTGCACACACTGGTAGGTTCACAGACCTAGGAGGGACACACACTCCTTCTCTGCCAATCAGCACCACGAAGCTAATTGACTACTTGGTAATTACACTACTATTGTCATTCAGGGCTAAAGAGGTGCTTAAGATGTTTCCTACAAAACTTCACTGTAGAAAAATAAACCAAATCACACAGGAGAAAAGGAAATGTGCTTTTCTGCTGTGCCAGGCCATTGTCACTTATTCCAAGTGGAAGGTTACACCAGTATTGTCCCTGCGAGGACTTCACAGGGCAAAAGCTTCACAATAAAGGTTAGTGTTTGAAACGCTGGGCAAATTTCTGCATCTGATGTCCTACCTTGGCTAAAAACAGTTAAAAACGAAGCCAAACCTGTAACTGCTTTCCTGTACAAAAACAGAGTGGCAGTTCTGTAGCTCAGAATCAGTAATTACACAGGTCAGCACCTTTATTTGATCTAAAAGCTACTGCTTAGCTCAGGAGGATTTGAAGTCCCCCTTGACACAGATACCTGGCTGTCCCACCACTGAACTGTCTGTTCTGGAATAGAAACAAACAGCAACAAAATTATCTGGTAAAATAGATGCAAAGTTACCTGAATGGAAGTTAAAATAGATGAAACATCATATGTTGGACTCCATCGATTCTGAAGAATATCTAGACATATGCTGCCATCTGCATACACTGTAAACACACCAGGGATCATTGAAAACTGTCAGAGTTACAGTTCAGTTCACACTGTTCAAGGCAGAGCTGTTGTTCCAAATCAGTCTGAGCTTAAATTGGTGCTTTAGGAAAGGGGACAGCAGTTCTGTTTCACAGTCCTGTGCAGCCCGACATGTTGTGTTTTGAAGATTTATTACAAAATTACCAGAACACTCGAGGGAAAGCAGGAGGGTCTGTAGATATGGCATTGGCACAGGAAGGGGCAGCCTGGGTTTGCTGCTCCCCCAGTGTGAGTGACCCACAGTGCCAGAGGGGAGGCCTCCCAGAGCAGCAAGGCATTCTCTGAGGGGTGGAACACACCCAGGGCATCACACACCGGACAGGAGAGTCCCTGCCCTGTTTGCACAGACTCTGCACTCACTGGGAGATGCACCGAGGTGGCAAACAGAGAATATGTAAAGTGTGCCTGAAATCCTGCTCCTGTTTGCATCCCTGCAGCCTGTGTGACTCTGAGACTCAGCACCCCAAGTCCTACACCCTGTCCTCCAGGTGTCCCTGCCAGTAGAACCCAGCAAGCTCCAGGCACAGCCCCCTGTGCTGCACAGAACGTGCTGCATTGCTGCTGCTGCTGCTGGGCAGGAGGCAGGGGTGGGCTCTCTGCATGCACCAGTAACTCAGTAAAACCCCAATGCAGGCATGAACAAAACCTGCCAAGCACTGAGGGAGGAACTACAGCTGAAACCTCACCTGGCAGAAACAAGGCTGGCTCCACCAGGCCCCTGCAGCTCACGGTGTGGCTGCACAGACATGGCTGCTGTTAATGGAAGGGGGCAGGAACCCACAGCCAGAACTGCCCCTTCAAACCAACCTAAGTGCAGCTGCTGCTGGAAATACTTACAGGCTCTGCCACTGAGGGCACATATTGATTAGAAAAAGGCAGAGAGCTGCTTCTTAATAGCATCATAACTCTTAATTTTTCATCAAGCAGTTGCTGTCCTAGACATCTACTTAGGAGATGGCAATGAAGAGAGATGAAGAGCTGTCAAGCATTCTGGATGTTTGCAGACTATGTGACCACACCATAATATTTAATGGCTATTGCAGCTAAATAAAGATGATTTACTCACCATTTGGATGGAACATTTTTGACAAAAACCTAACAGTTGGAGGCTTATTTGGATATTCTTCAGAAAATTCTATTACTAGTTTAAAAGTACCTGTCCAAACAAAGATAAATACAATCAGATAACTAACAACAAAAAGAACATAGACAAGAAATTAATTCATGTGCTCCATGATCAACACTTCTTCTCACCATTATCTAAACAAGCAATACTGAGTCTGATTTCTTTTCCTGTATTTCAAATGATAATGAAATTAAGAGTAACAAACCCAGCAGCAGAGGCTGGGTAGGAGCTTGGAGACTCAATGTACACATGGCAAAGGCAGCCAGATCCACCCTTATCCCCCTGCCCTCCCCTTTTTCCATGACCCAACATGCTGGTTCCATGGACTGGGGTGACTTCAAGGCGTTTCATTAAGAAGGCTCTGTGATGCCAGCAAAAAAACACTGGAATTTCATAATCAGCAATCTCAGTCTTTGGAGCTTGTAACTGATTCACTGAAAACCTTTATTATGGATCAGTGAATAATTTACTGTAACTTCTCCAACCCAACACAGAGAAAAACCCATCTGCTGCCAATTACTGCAATAATACTATAATTATTAAACTCATTATTCCTCATATGCCTAAGGGAGGTTCATTACCCACCAACTTTCATGTTTATGTACAAATCTGGGATTCCCTCACTGAGTTCTGTACTCAGAACAACTCAAGGTTTTTCACCTGTTGTTCATTAGGAGAACAGCCATGAATCAAAGATGCCAGAAGGATGAAACAAGAGCAGCACAGCCTTGTGGGGCTCAGCTCTGGGGATGTGAAGCACATCTGGCAGCACTGGGCCAACAGCCCCTGCTAAAGCTCTGGTGTAGGTGTATAAACAAGGCCTGACAGCAGCGTTGCTGTGCAGCCTCCTGACCAACACCAGCCACTGTTACAAGACACTGCTTGGATCAGGATACAGCACATTTGTACAGCCAACAAGCCTCCCCCCTTCGCTTGCTTGGTTTGTTTCACATTATACACAGATAGCATCTATTATTTTTCCAAAGTGAACAGTGTCAATGCTGGCAATATTTACAAGAATGGCACAGGATACAAAGTTAGTGGCTTACCATCTTCAAAAGGTGTCCCTTCTGGCCTGAAAGGTTGCAAAAAGAAACTCCAATTAATAGTGATCATTACTTACTTCCACACAGGCAATAAGTAAATTCCACAACAAATTTATATCATCTTCTTCATCCTTCCCAAGAGATAGGTAGAGGCAATAATTTAAATATTTAGAGAAGCATCCAGTAGCAGACTCTGAGAGCTTTGCTGTATGTAAGACACTCCCCACCACAGTCACTCTGCTGTTTGGGATATCTGCTTTATCATCATCCCAAACATTACCTGTGCCATTAAGGGATTTGGCTGCAATTAATGAGTAGATTACTAGCAAGCATACTTGTTTTAGGAAAGGATACTGAGCCAGCTCAGTATCCTTCTGTAGGATACATAATGTAACTTCCCAGACAGACCCTGCACCTCGTCCCACTGGGAACCCATCCCATCACTGCTGATACATCTGGATTTGATGGCTGAGAACATGCAGCACTCACGTATGTCAAAGAGGAATTCTGCTTTTCCATAACCTGACTCTTACAGTCTAACCTCTTTATTAAGCCACATTCCAGCTTTATTCAACAAAAAAAGTTGCACAAATTGAAAATTTTCTTCCCTATGCATTCTGCTTTATTCCTGAAAACAGATTTTTACCACTTGGTCATTCTTCTAAGTTTGCTGACTTTATGTACACAGAAAAAGAGAGTAATTGTACAAACAAACAGCAGGTTGTTATATTTAGCCCTCTGATACAGAAATTCCTAGTTACCCAACCACTTACCCAAATATAACTGCATTCCATTGCATTATATTATTCTCGGATGGCGCACCACTGACACCCACAGGAGGGTCCTCCTGCAACCTAAGAATTACACACACAAATGACAAGTCACATCAATGAGGCACTTCCACCTGCAAGTGTAATTTAACAGCAATACCCACAGTTTGTAAGTATTTTCCCATTCCAAATCAGTACCCAAAGCACTACGTACAGATTATCAACACTCCAAAAGACAAACCTACACGGCAACGCACGTCAGGGTTTTCTCATGTTTGACACCGAGACACTGCAAGAGCCCCGCAGGTCTGACTGAGTGTTCAGGGAGCAAAGGATTAACTGGAAGAGTAACTGAAAGCACTACAGATGGCTGGGATTCCCAGAGAAAGAGCAATTGCTGCCACAAGGAAGGGGAGAACAAGCTGCAGCCACAACTGGGGGCTGAGGCCCGGGCAGTGACACACACACCCAGCACACTCGCTGGGACTCAGCACTGTCAGTGGAGCCTTTCCTGCATTCCCAGATCTGTGCCTGCGACGTGGCTAAACTTGGTACCAGCCTATTTTGACTGGCCAGCTGATTGCTCCAAAAGGGAGCGAGGGGAAACCTGTGCACTGCTCCCTCCTACCAGTTCAACAATGTGTTTATCTCCAGAGCAATCACGGGAGCATTTTAAGTTATTTTTAGTTCCTTAATCCCTGGGCTAGGGAAAAGCACGTTACTGAGAGCCTCATAAATCTGGACCAGACAGAAATATGCATTGCAGCCAAAACCAGGATCCAAATAGTCCCCTCTGCCCATCCTTCTGTGTATCAGTGCTCTGCTTGAACACCACATGGGACCCTGAACGACATAAACAAGTGAGTCCCAAGCGTTCTGCCTTATCAAACCCCCTCAGTGACAGCTCCCACTCACCTCCCAGTTCTGCCTCCAGTTACACACAAACAAGGAAAACGCAGTGACTGCCTCTGCCTCACAGGAAACTCTGGGGTGTTACCGCGAGGTTTGTAACTTACAACTGAGTTACCTCTAAAGCTCTGCAGACCAAGGGACAAATTGTAACTAAATGTCGATGTGCAAATGCAGATTTATTGAGAGCTGACACGAGCACACACAGGCCGGGCAACCCCCTGGCACTGCCTGAGCCTGGGATAAACTCCGTGTGCCCACGGATGCCGAGCCGAGGGGCTGCCCCTCTGTGTTTACACCCCTGCTCTGAGCACACGCAGCTCACACCGCCCAGATGAACAGCACAAACCGCCTGCTATCTTGGTCAGGGACAGCAGCACAGGACTCCGCTCCGTGCCAGCGGCAGTGCTGAGCCCCGGCCCGACACACCGAACACGGCTCTGGGGGTCAGACCAACGCAAAGCACACGTGCACAAGGGATAACTACAGAAAGGATCTGGCAAGGACTGCAAATAGGACTGACCCTGAAAGCACCTGCAAGTCTTCAACAGCTCAGGAAAAATTGGCGTTTGTAATCCCTTTCTATCAGCAAAAATAAATACATAAAAACAAATTTTTTGTTTCTTTTGGTTTAGTCAAACAAACGAGAAGAGATACCAAATCTGCTGAACTGTTCTCTCTTCACTGCTCCTGACAATCACAGTGTGCTAAAGCAGCTGATATTTAATGACGTGAATCAAGAGTTCACAGCACACAGTGTGTTGTTTCAGTATGAAGTACAAATAACACCAGGCTAAACAAATATGTAACTAGGAAAGAGCAGAGTGAAACGAAAGCTGACGTGAAAAAGTTACATAAGTTTCGGGGTATCATGTCATATACATGGAAAATAAATTTGATTTACTTTGTGTTCACTTGGTTATAATTTTCCACAGCTTTAAAGTTTCCTCTCCAGCCTAAATTGCAGAATTATTAAACCAGCCCTTCTAGGATTATGTGGGCATAAAACCCACATCTGATTGCAATCTTGAAAAAGTACTTAGTCACTCAGCCTGAAAAAAATCCCTGGTTCATGTCATCTGTGTGAGCCAACACAATAAAAAGTCTGAATATCCTGTTTTGATTTGAACAGGAATCAAGCAACACCCTCTTAACAAACACCAACACTCACAACAGCGGGAATGGGCTCCACATCCCCAAACCTCCCACTTCTTGGGAACCCACGGACGGGGCTCTCGCTGCTGCAGCCTTACAACAACTACAACACACATCAGCTGTTTACTGAGGTATTTTCGGGGACTGCGATAACATCGCTGGGCTAAAAAAAGAGACACGATCAAGGCTGACTCACCTCCAGCTACTCCCGAGCAGCTCCAGTCCAGAGCAATCCTACAACACACTGTAAATCCTGCAGAGGAACCCCCACCCTTCTCCACACTCTGCTCTAAGTGCGTGTACGTGTCAGACTGGAAACAATTTATTCCAGAGTCGGCGGTTCTGCCATTAGCACTTAAAAGAGCCAGCTAATAACTGCTGCTTTGGGAATTTGCATGCTTTACATTAAAGATTCCTCACCAAACTTCGGGGAGAACATGCTTAAAAACATTAAAAGGCACTTCGGGTTTTGTTACACACAAACCTAAAGGGCGCTCCGGTTTTTGATTGCGCTTCGTTTTTAGCTGCTTACCCCAAAAAACCTTAATTTTCAGAGAGAGCCACCAGCCCAACAAGCCCGGAACGCTCCTGAATTCTGCCCGAATTTAGGCTGGAGCCTTTGGATACCGGAGGAGCGGGAGGCGCCCCGGGACACTTGGAAGTCCCAGGACCTCACCGCGCCCTCCCGTCCGTCCCCCCGGGGGCATTCCCGGGGCATTCCGGGGTGTCCTTGCTCAGCCACCGCTCCAACTTTTATCCTCACACGCCCCCAGCCGTCGGCGCCGGGGCCAGGCGGCCCGAACAAAGCCCCGCTGTCCTCAGGGACCCCCCTGTGCCTCTCAGAGAGCCCCCCGAGCCTCTCAGGGACCTCCTACTCCGCTCAAGAATCTCCTGCTCCCCTCAGGGACCTCCCGCTCCTCTCAGGGACCCCTCGTTCCCCTCAGAGATCTCCTGCTCCCCTCAGAGACGCTCCGCTCCCCTCAGAGACACCCCACTGCCCTCAGGGACCCCCCGCTCTCCTCAGGAATCTCCTCCTCCCCTCAGCGGACCCTCCGCGCCCCTCAGCGACTCCCAGCCCTCCCATGAGGTACCCCCTACACCAGCCCACTCCCCTTGCCCCGGGGGTGCTCCGTGGCAGCCCCGCTCTGGGCAAGGCCGGCGGTAGGTCCCGGTTCAGTCCCTCGCTCACCTCTTGAAGTCGCGCATCAGCCGCCGCCGAGCCGGAGTGGACATGGCGGGCAAAGAGTCCGCGGCCGCGGCGCCGCCCCCGCCCGCGCTCCCTCCGCGGCCGCACAAACAACCCGCAATGGCGGCGCCCTCCGCGGGGGCGGGGACAACGACGGCCCGGCCCCCCCGCGGCCCCGCCCAGGTCCGGCCCGGCCCCCCCCCCCCCCCGGCCGGGGCGGGCCGGTCCATGGCGACGGCGGGGGGGGGGGGGCGTTTGAGCGGTCGGGAAATAGGAAAGAGCCAACGGGAAAAGGTCCGGGATGGATTCCTCGCAGGAACGGAGTGTTTGGGGAATTTAGGGGGTTTGCCAGGTTTTAATTTGGGGTTGTGGCACGGTTTGCCATGTGGGTCCCTCAGCTCTGCTCGAGGTGCCCTCTGGATGCAGGGATGTGCCCTCTGGATGCAGGGATGTCCTCCCCGGATGCAGGGATGTCCTCCCCGGATGCAGGGACGTCCCTCTGGACACAGAGTTATGTCCCCTCTGGATGCAGGAACGTCCCCTCTGGACACAGTGATGTCCGCTCTGGATGCAGGGATATCCCTCTGGATGCAATGATGTCCCCTCTGGACCCAGGGATGTCCCCTCTGAAGGCATGGATGTCCCCTCTGGACACAGTGATGTCCGCTCTGGATGCAGGGATATCCCTCTGGATGCAATGATGTCCCCTCTGGACACAGGGATGTCCCCTCTGGATGCAATGATGTCCCCTCTGAAGGCATGGATGTCCCGTCTGGACACAGGAATGTCCCTCTGGACACAGGAATGTCCCTCTGGACACAGAGTGATGTCCCCTCTGGACACAGAGTGATGTCCCCTCTGGACACAGGGATGTCCCTCTGAACACA
>JAWWEV010000029.1:8463592-8477538 GCA_035583235.1 Hafferia zeledoni | reverse complement strand
TCCCCTCTGAAGGCATGGATGTCCCGTCTGGACACAGGAATGTCCCTCTGGACACAGGAATGTCCCTCTGGACACAGCAATGTCACTCTGGACACAGAGTGATGTCCCCTCTGGACACAGAGTGATGTCCCCTCTGGACACAGGGATGTCCCTCTGAACACAGGGATGTCCCTCTGAACACAGGGATGTCCTGGCTCACACAGCCCTAGGGATGTCCCTCTGGACACACAGGGATGTCCTGGCTCACACAGCCCTTTCTCACTCCCAACAGACAGAGCAGGTCTCAGTTTGTGACCCAGTTCTCAGTGCAGCCCGGGAGGTTCCCCCTGACCTTGGGCTGCTGTGCTCACCTGTGCCTCTGCCTTTCCTCCAGGTGAGGTTAAGGAAGTGAAAACACCCCAGGACTCAATGAAGGGACAGAAATAAACACTGTCTGCATCCTCTGCCCATTCCCTGCCCCTCCAGGTGCCCAAGCAGCACCAGCCCAGGGTTTAACAGGGCACAAAGCTCAGCTCTTTGAGCCAAAGCTGTGCCAGGCCCACCCTGCAGCCCCCTCTGACTGGGCTATTAGAGGCTGGTCTGCAATTCCTGTCTCACACAGGGCAGGATTTAACTCTGCAAGGATTTTCCTCGGAGCACTTCAGCCCAACAGCCATCTCAGTGGGAACACTGCTCTGCCAGCAGTGAGAGGAGCACAGGGATTCACCCAAAGCCTGGTTCTGCAGGGCAGAAAGCTTTCCCAAGAGTTTGGTAGTAGGAAATGACCATTGCCCAGGCACTAAACCATCATTCCCCACTCTGCTGAGGAATGGTTCCCGCCAAGCAATCCCCTCCTCTGCACTTTCCTCCTCCTCCTCCTCCTCCCATCACACAGACTTTAATGTAATATTTTCACTTTACATGCCTTTCTACAGCTTATATTTAGCTCCTGCTCACTCGGGAGGGAGAGAGCAGACTGTAAAAAACAAGAACAAGCTTAGACCTGTGCACATAATTAGTGTTGTTTAAGAACATTAATGAATGCAGCATTAAGAGGCTGCTGCAGTGCCCAGACAGGGCATCCCCTGCCCCCAGGGCAGCTCTCTGCCCTTTGAAGCTGAGTCACCTCAGCCTGCCCAGCAAAATAAACAAAAACCAAACACCAGCACCAGACTGGAGTTAAATCTGAAATCCTTTGTTGTTCCCACCTGGCTTGGGAACCTTGGCAGCAAAACCTCATCAGTGACAGGATTTCTTCTTGTCTGACACCAGCAGGGAACAGTCTGTTGACATTATCTAATGGAACATTTTCTGTTTAATCCTCCCTGGCAGTAACGTGTGTGGCTGGCAGTTCTTCTTTTTGGGGTTGTGTGAGCTGGGGGAGTTGCTGGTTATCCTGTTTGGGGTGTGTGTGAACTCAAGGGAGTCTTGGGTTATCCTGTTTGGGGGCTGTGAGGTGGGGGGAGTTGCTGGTTATCCTGTTTGGGGTGTGTGTGAGCTGGGGGGAGTTCTGGGTTATCCTGTTTGGGGTGTGTGAGCTGGGGGAGTTTTTGGTTACCCTGTTTGGGGTGTTGCTGTGACTGCTCCCACCCCAGAGCTCTCTCCTGTTCTCAGCCCCCTCAGGCCAGGGCAGAGGGAGAGCAGATCTGGCTGTGGCTTCTCCTGGTTCTGCAGTTCCAAGGGCAGTGTTGGAGCTCACCCTGCCCTGCCGCAGGTGCCCTTTTGTCAGCTGTGGGTGACATCACTTTGCCCTGGCTCCCTTCCCGGGATTCCCAGTGCACATTGGCCACAAAAGGGGTGGTGTATTTATTATTCCACTTCTGTGCCATCCCCAAACAGAACAGGGATTATCTACAATTATTCCCTTGCAAAGATAATGCAGCATTGGGGGGTGCAGCGGGGAGATCTCCCCTAAAAGCTTGGTTTGAGTTCAGACCTCTGTCCATGGAAGGTCTGCAGGAATTTTAGTCTGGATACAGGGTTGGATTTTCTCCCTGCCAGACACTCCAGCTCACTCTGCTTTAAATGATCTCCTGCAAAGCACAGGAACAGTAACTTTTAGTCAGATTATAAGGGTATAAATTTGGGTGCTTGTTTCTCTGCCGTGTTGTCAGCCCAATTCCACTCTTAGCACTAACTGGAGGTTTTAAAAATTCAGTTCTTATCAATTTTTAATTAGGGATAATGGCATATTTGCCATATGGCTCCCTCAGCTTCTCTCGAGGTTCCCTCTAAATGCAGCCTGAAGTCCTGGCTCTTGGTGGCAGGAAGGAGACGTGGCACCACGGAGAGTGGAGCCCTCAATTAAAATAATAAAAAATCAGGTCATTAAAATGACAGATACTTTTATACTAAGTTTAAATTAGCTTTGGTTTTAACCTAAAACTGCTGCAAAACATCAACAGATAGTAATGTAAAAGTATATGGTAAATGGACATCAGTGGGAAAAATACATTTTTACTGTGATTCTTTTCGTATGAGAGTTCCTATCTATGATTTATTACTGTAAATAAAACACATTTAAGAGGATATTTTAAGGTAATGAAAGGAGCTGCTCCTTTCTTTGCTCTGTTCCTGGTGCAGCTGTTTTGGTTCAGAGCCTGGAGATGCAACTGTGAGAAAAAGTGTGATAAATGTGTGTGACTATTGCAGGAAGGGAGCAGGAACAAGGACTTTTAGCATGTTTTCAAATTAATGACAATCTTTAATTAAGCAAATTATAGTTCCTGTTATGAGCCTTTTACAGGGAAAGTCTCCATGAATTGAAATAAAAAGCCATGGTAGAAAGTGTTTTTCTTCTTTCACTAACAAGGATTTCATCATAGGAATATTGTCAACCTCATTCATGTATTTAGGCAGAAAAAAAAGACTTCACTCAGTGTTGGAGTTGATCCTTCATACAATTCCAGAGGAGCTCCAGCATCATTTCCATGGGCTGGAGAACAAAGGGCTTAAAAATACCCTTTCCAGTTGGAACAAGCAATTGAGAACCTTCACAAGAATAATGGGAAGGGAAAGACTGGCCATAAATAAAATGTTATTGCTTGTAGATCACCCTTTTCCTTTTTTGTGGTGATTTGTCATACAGATACGGAACATGTTAATTCTTTGTTAAGAACAAGGGTTTGTTCCATAGTTTAAGGCTTCCAATTGGCATGAAATGATCAGCAGGATTGGAACAAGACAGTAAAAGAGATCTTGGACTGGATGATGGGAGGAGGACTTGGTGAGTTTGGACTCTCTCTGAAATCTGGAAGAGCTAAAAGTGTTCAGTACTTTGCCTCCCCACCTTGTCCTTCTCCTTCGTGCCATCTCATCTCTTTTAATCACTTCTGCTTTGTCCCGTTGATAGTTTAGGTACTGTGCCAAAATCCTGCTCTCTTTTGCTCATCGCCTACATTAGCAGTTGCTAATTGCAGGAGGACGTTGATGACTTTGGGAAATGAGGGCACCGTGTGCCTTGCAGTCAGTTTGGATGTACCAGGAGGGTTTTTTTCAGTCCGTGCTTTCATGCCTTGAGAACTTTTAAAACAAACAGAACCTGCTTCTTATTAAACTGTTTTGGGCTTTATTTTGGTGGCTTATTTTATTTTTCCCCCGCTTTGTTATACACCATGATCTTTTGTTAACATAAAGTGGAATTACTGAACTTTCTAATTTAGATTTTGCTTAAACAAGAGCTACCCCGGTGATGTTTGTACAGATTATGTGAACTGGTTTCAAAAGACAGGGAAAATACAAATGTGGGGGGGTTTGGAGAGTGGTGGCACCTCTAAAAAAAAAAGCCATTTTTTGGACATGAACTTCTGGATACAATGTCACATTAACAAAAGGAAAATAATGATCTAAAACCTAAATTAAAATGGCGCCACACAATGTGCCACATATGAGGTCAGAGTTACCACTACACTCTGGCTCCAGGCTCAGAGCAGTGCAAGGTTTATCTCCAAACACAGCACTGTTATTGTACAAACCAAACAGCAGAGCTGTGTTATACAAGATGGTAATCTGAGTTATTCCCAGGTACCCTGTGCCTGTTTGCCCTCAGATGGTTTTCCATACTGCCCATATCAAACCCAGCCATCCGTGCTGCAAAGGTCAGTGCCAAGGGCTGCCTGGAGAGCCCTAAGGAGCAATGGGAGGGAAAATGCTGGAAAAGTGAGGAGCCCACGATGTGCATCCTCACAGACACAGCACACATGGTTAACAACGTGGTAACTCGGAAGGTTTTCCAAGTGTGAGCTCCCACTGGAGATTTTATCCTGTATTTTATCAAATTCTGTTATTCCCCACCTGCTGCTATGGAATTCTGCAGATATATGGAATTGTGGAGAGGAGTGAGGACTCCTGTTACCAGCCAAGCTCTCACTCACACTGTTAGATATTGATTATTGTTATTCTTGGTAACATTAATAAAAACAACAGTCCCCTGCAGGAGTTGCTCTGGCAGTGCTGAGCTCTAAATGGGGGGGTGAAGAGCTTCCTACCAAGGCAGGATAATTCCCTTAGTCTCAAACCTTGGATGGGGTTGAAGAGCAGAATGAGTCAGCAGGAAGAGGAAGGATCTGCTCTTCAATCCCTCTCCTCGGAGGGGGAGCACAGGGAGGAGCACGGCAGAGCTGCTCGGGGTCATCCCAGCCTGGAACAAAACAGGCTTTTTGTCTGGAGATTTGCCAATCCCCATAAGGATACAAGAGAAATATGGGAGACAATCTTTATATCTCCTTAACCAGCTGATTTATTACCTACTCACAGTGTCCTGTTCCTCAAGCAGTGGGCAATTCCTCAGAGTTCCTTACAGAGCCCAGGGGTTTTTAGGGATGGTACTTCCTGAAGTTCAGCATCCTAAAAATGCAAGGAAAAGGTTTCCCAGCTCGCTGCCTTACTGGAGATTCCATTTGCCATTAGAAAACCCATGTTCTGTTAGAAACCCCGTTCAGTTACAGTCTGAGTCCTGACTCATATGGGGCGTTCAGAGGGTTTAATTGGGGTGTCCACTCAGGACACATCAAAGATTGTTAAACAGACAAGTTGGGACTTTCAGAAATGCCAAGGAAATTCCGAAGTGTAAGTGCCATCCACAGTTTTCTAAGCATTTCAGTTAATTTAAATTCACTGATGTTGTAATTACTGTATTCACTGAGATGCAGTTGCAGACACTAATGGTTTAAAAAAAAACGTGCTCTGTTCAGACTTAGAATCTTGTTTCCTCTGATGTCAGTGGGAATGGGAATGGATTTAAGTTTTGCCATTTCCATTAAGCAAAGTCAAAAATCCAATAGGCAATTTCCTGCCATAAAAAGATCTGAGATAACAGATGGAGGAAGAATAATCTAATTGAGATGCATTTTCTTTTTTACTAGCTTGCTCTATTTCATTTTTAAGAGCATACCTAAAGTGTCTTCTTCCACAGGGAGAGCTTGTTCATTAAGTCTTGAAATAAATAGCAAGCAAAAAGCTCTTTTACAAATCCAGAATGCTGGTGGTAACACCAAGCGTTTCTGACAACTGATTAACACCATGAAAACTCAAACCAAAAATGATGAAACACTGCTGAGGACAGACCAGCAAAGCTTCAGCAGCACCAGCCGACTCTTCTGACTCATTCTTTGCCTTGCAATAGAAAATGCAGTTGCTCAGAGGAATGAAGGGTCTCATTCATTTGTGGGGAGGGGGAAAAGGGAAGAGCAGAGGCCAAGCTTTCCTCCCACGGCTGAATTCCAGCGCTGAGAGGGGTCACTCCTTCCCTCTCTGCTTCTGCTTTGTCCTTCCAGAGCTCTGGGGGTTGTTGTGGGCTGTGTTGAAACCTCCAGTCACTGAATTGGGTGATGATGGTTCGCCTTTGTGTTACAGATACAGTTTCAGAAGGTGCTGAGTTGTAACAAGTAAGTGTAACACTCAAATGAGAGGGAGCTTTGAAGTGGATGAGCAAAGAAAGGGAAAGCAGTTTATCCATCAGGCTCCTTGGATTCCTCAAAGCCTTTGTAACTCTTCAAAATCCTTCCACAAACATTTTGAGAGCTTCCAGAAGGATTTATTTTGTTTTGTCTTCATATGTTTATCTGAGTTTCTTTTAGGTTTTATTTTGTCTTCGTATGTTTATTTGAGTTTCTTTTAGGTTTTGTTTTGTCTTCATATGTTTATTTGGATTTCTTTTAGGGTTTCCACATAAGATAAATCCCACAGAGACTGCATGAAGGGACATTGGGAAGTGCCCCGCTTTGGAAGTGGCCACCACCATCCAGAAGTGGAAGCCAAATGGAACTGGAGGGATGGAGAATGTCCTTTCAGAACAGGAAGTTGGTCTCTCCCTCTGCATTTAGAGGGGTATCAGTCCCTCCATTTCAGACATCTGATTTATTTGTTTAGGTTGGAAGCATCAGGTTTTCATCCAAACAGCCAAGGGAGAGAAGCAGAGATCCTCAGAAAATGCTTCCTATGACTGCAATTAGGCAATAATTATTCAATCAGATTCTCCAAACCGTTTTTGCAAGACTATCTCATTCATAGCCCCTGTCTAACAAATTAGAGGAGTATTTTGGGACACCCTCAGCCAGCAGAGTGCTCCTGGAGGGAATATTTTCTCCAGTATAATTTAGGTAAAACTCTGGGGCCCTTACCTACCCTAGAACTGGGAGCTAAAATAATAACTCACCTTCCACCCACCCCCTGTACCAATTCAGGAGGATGAGCCAAAAACCATGAACTAGATTACACCGAGCAGAACAAGGCCCAGACATCCCAGATGTGACTGAAGGAGGTGCAATGACAAAAAAATTGTGGGATAATTTGAGCAGAGAACAGACACTGAATAGCACTAGATGAGAAGATTCTCAATAACCTGATGAGAGTAATTTGTGGATGAGCTAATGAATATGAGCAGGTATCAGTTCATAACTATGATATGGTGAACTGCTCCTGTGGAGCAAACTGTCCTTGGTTTGTGGGTGTGTGTGGCAAAGGAGAGATGGTCAGAGGAGCCCAGGGATGTCCCAAAGGGGTCCCTAAATTTCCCTAAAGTTCTCTAAGGTCTTTCACAAGACTTTAACTATGTGTTCTACACATGAGTAGACCCAGAGGCACTGGGCAAGTCTTTGGTGTGCTGAGCCTGCTCCTCAAAAGGAATAATGTGTCATGGAAAAGCACCGGGTCCAGCCCTTTGCAGAGCAAGGAGAAAGCAGAGGGTGAACAGGGAAGGAAAACCCTTTTGTTGCCCCCCAGACAGAGGGGGATAAAGCAAACCCTGCGGGTAAAACAGCAGACACCGTGCAATGTATAGAGGAGGAGCAGAGGGAGGTGACAGCTCAGGAAATGGGATCTCTGACTGTCACCTCCACACAGCACTTTGTGTAACAAAGAAAAGTGGTGACCTCTTCTTAATGTCACACCGAGGACAGTCGGTGTGACACAGCACCGGGGACAGCCCATGTGTGACACAGCACTGGGGACAGCCGGTGTGACACAGCACCGGGGACAGTCGGTGTGACACAGCACTGGGGACAGTCGGTGTGACACAGCACTGGGGACAGCCGGTGTGACACAGCACCGGGGACAGTCGGTGTGACACAGCAGTGGGGACAGCCGGTGTGACACAGCACAGTCGGTGTGACACAGCACCCGGGACAGTCGGTGTGACACAGCAGTGGGGACAGTCGCTGTGACATAGCACAGTCGGTGTGACACAGCACAGACGGTGTGACACAGCACCGGGGACAGCCCATGTGTGACACAGCAGTGGGGACAGCCGGTGTGACATAGCACAGTCGGTGTGACACAGCACTGGGGACAGTCGGTGTGACACAGCAGTGGGGACAGTCGCTGTGACACAGCACAGTCGGTGTGACACAGCACAGACGGTGTGACACAGCACCAGGGACAGCCCGTGTGACAGCACCGGGCGCTGCCTGCACCATTCCTGCCCAGCAGGTGTGGCTGTGGAGCCTTTGGAAAGCCGGGAATTCCTTCCAGGAGCGCAGAGCCTGCGGGATGTCACCACCCTGCCCACTTCTCCCAGGGATATCCCCCTGTTTGCCTCCACCTGGGAATCCCAGGGACTGTAACCCGGTGTGTGGACTCGTCTCTCGTGCTCAGACACAGCGTGGGGATTTTTTGAGGCAAAGTCTCAGTTGTGTCCTTTGCTGACAATCTCCATTTTTAATGTACACAACTGCTGTTATCCCTGGAACTACTCATGAGGGATTTGACTCACTCAGTTGTTAAATAACAGATTCAGTTTTAAGAGAAAATACTGTTTCATATAACTTGAAAGATCATTTCACTCTTTGCTGTCAGATTCTCACCAGAGCTGAAAGCCAAGTTCTTACAGGAAACAAAATTAAATTCTCCTTCAAAGCACAAAGGGAACAAGAAAGATGTAGAACTACTAAAAGATGAGAAATGCTGTTTTTAACGCCTGTCAGGATGGTCAAGGGTTTGGGAAGGTGAGAACTGCTCTCCTTCAAACCTTTATTGCTGCATAAATTGTAATTAGAACCCACTGGTGATTTTAAACATCAAAATCAGAAACAGCTTTACTTGTGAAAGGATCTCCCAGGTTGGGATCTGAGACATCCTTAGGGGGCTGGGCATTGTTACAGAATATTTCTCTACTGCAGGTGTGTTAAGAAAATGCTGGACTGAGTGTACCAGCCGATGTTTTGTCATAGTTTCCAAAAATAAAAGAACAGAAATGAAGATTGTACAAAAGCAGTTGTGATTGTGGAGTCAGCAATTGCTGAGCTGACTTAACTTGGAATAACAGCCAGTGAAAAAAACAGCAGGACTTGGCTCATAGAAATTTCCTGAACTGGAACAGTCAACAACAGGATTATTTTTAGGTTTTAATGTTTTATCATTTAAAGGGAGAACAGTTGCCAGATGAAAAACATTATGTATAGATTGAACTAAAGGTTATTTTCTTCCAGGCTAAACTTTAAAAGACAGATTTTTACATTGACATCACAGTTCCTATTTATTGTCACATATTCAAAGTTTTTCATTAGCTTTCCTCTGTGCATTGACAATGGCCACTGACATTGCTAAGGAAAAAAGGCACAAACACCCTGGTAGTAAAACACAGTACAAAGCTATGAAAAGCCTGGAATGTTAGAAAAATAAACGATATTAAAAAATAAAGAGCTCTATTGTTATGTTTAAGTTTAAAAGAAATACTTCTTATATTTGGTTTGTAGCATAATAACCACTTAACTTCAGCAATTACAATATAAAATCTTGAAATGTGAACAGTTTTCTGTAACTTCTCACGGCAACTCAAAGTCACACCATCAAAATCAGGGTAATTTGGGCACATCCTGATTTATTCCTCTTTATCCTTGCACTGTTGATTACCCTTAAGCTCTGGGATGGAGGTGCCCTTTCCTGTCTGCCCTCTGGCCTGTGGTTCTCTGCCAGCTGTTGCTGTTTGTAACCAGCATGTCCTGCCCAGGGCTCGGATTTACCCCCTGGCTGGTGCAGCCCCGTGCCCTGTGCTCAGACTCTGCAGAATTAGAGGGTATTACACCCAGATTTAGATGCCAGGCTATTTTTAAACCCTCTGCCTCTCTTAATGCGTTTTCCCATATAATCCTATCTAAAAATTTATTTTGAGGGCTCGGGGTAAGTAGGGAACTGGGGGCTTAAAGTCACCAAATCCAGAAAAGGCTTTGCATGGGCTCAGGGTTAGAGCTCAGAAAAGCAGATCTCATTCCCTGCATCCCAGCTCAGGAGGAGCAAGAGCATTCCTTGAACATCCCAGAAAGAAAAACAGTATCTATGAGGCTCAAAAGAGACAAAAAAAAAAGGTGTGAGAGGGAGGCTGAACTAGCAAATCCCCTAAGAATAAATAATGAAATGTTTTCCATTTTAGATGGCCAGCTGGATCTGACACTGTCCCCTCTGTCTGCATCGTGTTCCTTCCTTGTGCTGCTGCCTGAGATGGTTTGGGGTAAATTATCTCACTGCTGATCCCATGAGATTCTTGCCCTGTGAGGTTGTATTGACTTTGCAAAGCCCACTGAGAGCTACTGATGGAAAATGCTACTCCAGGGTTGGTAATAACTTGTGGCATTTTCCCTGTAAAAGACCAGTATTTACATTATTTTGGAAATGTGCTCAGTGTGCTCAGCTAAAAGCAACCAGGAGGTTTAAAAGGGTGGTCAGAGAAGACCAGATAATTAATTAATCTGTGCTGCTAAATGCTCTGGCCCTGGGAAATGATAATTCTTTGCCTACACCTCCAGGCTCTGTGTGGAGTCAGCAAATACAACACCATGGGAAGGGGAAATCCCAACACAAGCAGGAACCTCCTTGCTGGAAGAAAACTGGGGGGAAAATGTTGCTTCTGTGAGGAAGATGGAAAGAACTACCCCATGCAGAGACATCACTGACTAAAGAGTTGGACTCGATGATCCTTGTGGGTCCCTTCCAACTCAGAATAGTCTGGGATTCTGTGATTGTGTGATCTGTGATTCTGAAACTTGGTGATTCTGTGAGGGCACCTCCAGGTCACGAGTCACCAACCGTGGGCTGTGCAAGAGCCTTCCCAGCCACACCAACCAGGCAGCTCTGCCAGTTCTGCTCTTTGCCACCAGTCTCTACCTAGGTAGTTTCAATTATTTTCTGCAGAGGAACTAATGTTAAAATTGTTCAGTTTGGGGTTTTTTTGCATATATGAATAAATGTTTAAGAAACACGTCACAGTTGTTTGGCTGCAGAATTGGATTTTCCAAGTGAAAATGCTGATTTTCAGGGGGTATGTCAGACAGGATACATATTATTTACACTTTGAAGGGTTCATCTCCTTTCTGGTTGGCTACTGATGGTAAAAGCTGAACTTCTCCCACCTCTGATGAGCAGCATTGTTTGGATCTGATGCAGGAAGAGTTGCTCCAGCTGTTGGAAAGAAAATTGTCATTTTCCTGGTGCATTTTGGCCTCATTGGTTAATTCTGTCCTTTGTTCTGTTGCATAGGGAGCTTACACAGGCTGTGATGAGATAAAATTACATCAGACAGACAAATATCCTCTCAAAATTCAGCACTGGAATCTTCCCTGGAGTCCCCTGAATGCAGCTGTTCATGACCTCATGGAGGGTGTTCTGTGCAGCAGAGTTGTGATGCCAAAGGAGGGGCTGCTCAGGGAAAGCAGAGGCTTTACAGAGGGGTGTGAATGTTCCCAAATCACAAGTCTATGCCTGTCAAAGGGAAGGAAGAAGGAAGAATAAGGGAAGTTCTGGCCAGGTGGAGGTTGGTCTCTTCTCCCAGGCACTCAGCAATAGGACGAGGGGGTCTGAGTGAGAATCCACCACATCTTGATCCAACCCCACTGTAGGGTTGGATCAAGGGTTGGATTGATGATCTCAGAGGTCTTTTCCAACCCAATCCATTCTATGATTCTAAGTGAATTAGTTAGAGTAGAAAAGTGAGAAACAGGCAGTGCAGGAGCTGTTCCTCAGCTGAGAGCTACAGGGGAAATATGGGGAAGAGAAAGGAAAGCAGGGAAAGGGAGTGACACATCTCATGCAGGAGCAGGTGGAACCTGAGCAGCACATCAGGCTCCCTGGCAAAACCTGCTGCCATGAGAGCCACATCCTGCTGTGCTCTGAGGGGGGTGGGAGGGGTTCTGTCCTGAAACCATCAGCCATCCTGGTTTTCATTCCCTTACACTATGAAGAGAAGCTTCAGGATGTTCAGGAGCTGAATGCTGGAAATTTGAAAACCTGAGGCCTCAGAGACAGCTAAATATGTGCAGTTAATAAATGTATTGTTCTCTCAAGGCCTGGAAGCAAACACAGATGACTGAAGATGGAAACAATTTGGTTGCTATCACTGGAGTTGAACACACTTAAGGCAGAATGAAACAGAAACGCTCACATAATCCCCTGTGACCTCCCAGTTATTCCCACACAGCGTGGCAGTGATTTCACAGCTCACACTGAGGGGAAGTGTCATTCAAACTTTCTGTGCTGCCCCTTAACTTTCTTCCTCAGCATTCACCAAGGCAAGTCAATCTGTGGTGTATTTTCACTGCAGTGAGAGTCGCAGCAGAGACACTTGGGCCCATTGTGAGTCTTTGTGTTGTTTCCAGTACTATTTTCCCTGATGATTTCATCTCTATCCCAGTGCCTGGTTATCAGAGGAGTAGCCTTTGTCTGCAGGAGACAATGTATTGATTGCAAGCCTTGGTGGAGCTGTGTGGGAGATCAGGATCATGTGTCTACAGCTGGAGCTTGCTGAGTAAAGAATCACTCGTACAAGACATTTGCTGTAGCTTTCCACAGGTAAAAATATTTCAGTAATAAACCAGAAGATTCCCAAAGTGTGGCTTTGACAAGTCTCACTCAAATATTTATGGGGAAGTATAAATATTTTCTGAGATTTAGGGAAACATAGCAGTGTCCACTGTTGCTTATAAAATCATTCAGCTGCTTCTGGGTTTTCTTTTTCTATCTTACCTGTAGTAGTTAAAAACTCTGCCTCAACAGAAGCAAGACATTTTGTTCTCTCAATTTCTGAAATTGGTTGTCATCTCAAGAGCAGCATTTTAATCCCTGGGATTGGCAAAACACTCACTGATTTTTACCAGTGTCAGTGTTTGGTTTGGGTTGCCTGCCTTAAATCTACCTCTGAAATCACATCAAACCCAACCCCTCTTGTTACACCACCCTTAGTACTGGACAGGGAGGCTTGTGCTGCCTGGAGTTTGCTCTTTTCTTAAACACATGAAGGCAGATGACACTGTCCCCCTTTCATGTCACATAAAATGCCCAGGTGAACAGTGGCAAAAGCCTCCCTGTGGGGTGGCCTGTGTACTGCCCTGGCACGAAGGAACACCCTTTTCTGGCTGGGCTGGTCATATGATTGGAATTTGGCAGAGAGTCACAGCATGACTCAGTGAAATCTTTTCACCAGTGAAGCTTCTCACATAGTAAACATTCCCAAGCACTGGGCTGGAGGTTTATTTCACTCAAGAAAAATCCCATTATATTAAATTATGATGTGGAGACGTTCTCTATGTGAATTTAATGGATGCAGCTCTTCAGGTTCTCACCAGCTGCTTTGCCCTTTAATTACAAAACTGAAAAAGCACAATTCATGATAAAAAAGGGAAGTAGAAGTGATTTGGGTGCTCAGGGACTGCCAGCACCTGCTACAGACTTGGTCTCACTTGACAATAAGCTGCACTTTGCAGTAGCATCCCGACTTTAAAAATACATTTTAGTAGTTTCAAGTGGATAAATTTTGTCACTCCCTCACCTGGAAATCTCAGTGTCCAGTGCTGTGGTTCTGACTTCACCTTAGAGCTGCTTTTCAGGCTAAGTGAAACTGCCTTTGTGTCTGTGAGCCATTGAGCGCTGCAGAACCTTTTGGGGCAAGTAACTTCAAAGTAATGTAATAATTTGGATACTTACTGATAAAAAACAGAGTTTATGCTTCCTTTTGCAAGAAAAACATTCATGTCACAGCCATGTCACACACACCCTTTGTCAATATTGTTTTAGAGAGGCTGCCCTCTCTAAAAGGAATGTATGTATTTGTGTATACACACACACACACACACACACATATATATATATATTTGTATTTCTTCTGGATAATATGTAGAAAGCATTAACATTTAAAACAGATGAACAAAACGCAGGTATTTGCATTTAGTGACACTGCCCAGAAACTTTTTCACACCCATCACAATCAGTTTGTTCTCCTGATAATTATGACTTTTCTGGTAAAGGTACCTCATACTTTGAAGAAAGTGTATTTCTGTTTTAGAAATCTGCTCATGTAAGTAGCAAAATTAATAGGAGCTCTAACACTTCCCAGGAGGGGATGTGGGAGTTGGGATGGCCCTGAAGATTTTAAGCAGATAAAGAGACATCTCCTGTCTCCTGGTCTGCTCACCAGAGTGTCTCCTGCTGTGCTGGTTTCATAGTACAGAGTGAGAACAAGTTATTTTCTTCAGCACAGAAGTGCA
>JAWWEV010000029.1:8404714-8418969 GCA_035583235.1 Hafferia zeledoni | reverse complement strand
GCCCCAGCCCTGGGAGTGTCCAAGGCCAGGTTGGACAGGGCTTGGAGCAGCCTGGGCTGGTGGGAGGTGTCCCTGCCATGGGTGGGACAAGAAGAACTTTAAGCCCCTTCCAACCCAAACCATTCTGGAATTCTGAGCTATGCTCTTGTCTCACCAAAGCCCCTGAGCTGCTGGATCAGTGGGCCCAGGGATGGGATGTTCCTTCCCTGAAACAGCCCCAAACACCCCCTGTGCTCTCCAGGCCCTGCTTTGTGCACCTGCAATCCTGGGATTCCCACGGGGTGTGGCTGAATGGCAAAGAGGGCAGGAAAAGCTTGTTAATTAAGCAAAGATGCTCCAAAAGCCAATAAAGTATTGCAAAACTCTGGACAGACTGAACAGGACAAGAACTACACTGGTCTGAACCACAAGAGAGTCAGGGTCAGGCTCTTCGGGTCAGGCTCTTCAACTGCCACTTGGACACAACTCTGCCCCTTGGACATGGAACTACAACTGGGTAGTGGCATCTGAAAGGAAGATAAAATACGGTTTTTCTTTGTGGTTTTCTCTAATCTTCTCCTTTATCTTCTTTTTATATCCATATCTGTTCCTTCTAGATCTGCTTACCCTACAAATGCTGCATGAAAATCTCAGCCAACCACATTAATCAGAGCTGATTGAGCAGCTCTGCCATTACAGACACAGCCCCCAGACTGACCCACAACTAAAACTCCTTATTTGAGATTTTCCAGGGAAGAAACTCTGCCAATCTGGAGTTTGAGTGTAGAAAAGCTGACAGATTTCTATTAATTCCTGTGGTGTATCAGAACACCAAACAGCCCCTGGCAAGTCAAGCTCATCGTTTACTTTTCAAGTTCTGGGCTCTGATTAAAACCAGAACTATGCAAATATACAGTTTTATGAGAGAAAATCATTCTGAGGGCCAGAAACACAACCCTGCCCTGCAAACAACTGTTATTATTTAACAACAGAAAGGTAAAAATAGATCTGCAATCGAAACCCAAGTGGATTAAAATAGAATTTATAATCTAATAAAGCTGAAATCAAGGCCAGGACAACAGAGTAAACGTGGCAGTTTGTAAGAAAGATGCCAGGAATGTTTTTGGGGGGGGGGGTTGGGGTTTTTTTATAACTGTGAATTATTAGATATTGTAACCTTTTCTTTAGCACTCTGTGAATGGAACAGAACTTGGAGGATTAGTTAAGAGCCTTCCAGGCCAGGTGTGCTCTGCAGTTCAGAAAGGAGGGACAATGCACAGATGTCTCATGGACTTGGTCGTTTCATTGAAACACAAAGAACCCAAGTGCAGTAATTCCCCAAAAATGCATGAGCAGCACCATTGTTTTACCCTCCTGCTGAAAAATACCCTGAATAATTCAGAGATCTGAAAGGGCATGTTTGCCAAGTGTAACCCAAAGCTTTTCAAGCAGAACTATGGAATGACATGAGTGGCAACAGGAACAGTTTCAGACATGAACAAAATCCACCTCTCCTCTTTCCTACTTCTTCATCCAGCCAATTAAATCCAGGGAAGGAAAGGAACAAAATCCATGATTTCCTGGAAACTTGTACACACACCAAGAACCAGCACAGGCTCAGCTCTGTTGGCTCTGCAGGTGCCCAATATTAGTAAAACACACTCAAAAATGCCCCAAATGCTGCAAAAACATCACAGAGTTTCTTCTTCCAAGCTCCTCTTTTCCCAATTCACCATCACTTTTGTTTCCTGAATTATTCCATGCTCTCAGCCAGGTCATGATCCAGAGCATGGGATTGGTGGATATTGGCTGAGAGGGATCCAATTATGCCCTGCTAATTGTGTATTTTCTTCAAACATTTCACAGGAGTAAGGCTTTCAAAATTCCAGGGGAAACCATTTAATACATCTTAATAATAATATGATTAATAGATATTTTAAGAGATGACAATATCATTCATAGAACCAAAGCACTTAAAATCCTGCAGAAATGTGTGTGTATATATATAAATATATATTTTATATATATATACACACACACACACACTCTCAATATATCCCTTATATAAGTCATAATGATACATGAAAGACATTTCCTACCAATTTTATTCTTTATTTTGGAAAACCCCTCTAGCACTGGAGTGAAAAAAGGAACCCAGCACAAGTGGCTGCATTTTCTACAGCTCTAAAAATATTCTGTTCCACCTCACCAGTACCCAGGGCTAAAAATAGCCACACAATCTTTCTGCAGCAAAATACCTCTTGCTGTCTTGAGCCAAAGCCACTCTCTGCACTCCCATTCAGGCACAGCCACCTGCAAAGCTTTAATGAATCCTGTGTTAGACACTGGTGAGGTGGAGATGTTTCCTGACCATCCCCTGCCAGCAAACTAAGGGGAATATTCCCATTTATCATCACCAAGTGCAGCTTCTTAAATACTGAAGGGAATGTTTTACCTCCTTATGCAGAGAGAGACCTGGATTCAAATGAAACTTGCACTGTACACCACAATAATTAGCTGAGCTCTCATTCAACTGGCCCATTCCCAATGATTTCCAATAACTGGGTTTATTTCTGAAGGTAAAAGCAGTTCTGTTAAGTCAGAGTGTGAGGACTAGAGCAAATTTTTGCTGCATGCTGTAAGATAAACAGATGCCTAATTGGTTATTCACTAACCTACTACAGTGCAGAGTTTGGACTAGTTACGATTAAATTTAATTAATAATAAATATTAACCAGAAATCTAAATATTGTAGCAGATGTCAAGCCAACACATGGATATATAATTATATATATAATTTTCTGTCTTCACCTTCCTGATGAGGATGTGAGGACCAGCTGGAGCTGTGCCAGGGGAGGCTCAGGCTGGGTATGAGCACAAGGTTCTTCACCCACCCAGGGGTGTGTGGGCACTGAACAGGCTCCCCATGGAGGCAGCCCCAGCCCCTGGAGCTCCTGGACAACACTCAGACACATTGTTGGGGTGTCTGTGCAGAGGCAGGAGCTGGGATTGATAACCCTTGTAGGGCCCTTCCACCTCAGGATATTCCATGAGACTCCAGTTCTTCCTCTTCTTCCCCAGAGAGGTAAAATAACCTCATCTTGTTGCAGCACAGGCATCTTTCTTTTCCTCTGTATCCTCTTTCAAGTATTACTCCTGACAATTTAATTGCTGCCTCCAAACTGGACCCAAATCCCTGCATTTAGATCAAGGCTCAGCTTTTAAAAGGGTAAAATCCAGGCAGGCTTTGAATGCTGTTCCATGGCAGCAAAAAGGCCACGGAAAAGACCTCCGAGATCAGCAAGTCCAACCCTTGATCCAACCCCACTGTGATCACCAGCCCCGGGCACTCCGTGCCCTGGGCTGGTGATCACAGTGGGGTTGGATCAAGGGTTGGACTTGATCTCAGAGGTAGGAGAGGGAGGGCTGAGTGTCAGTAGGGATTGTACAAAAAGGTATTTCTTACTCTTGCTTTACTATTTCAGTCTCACCCATTGAAGACTATTGGTAGTCATTCTAAAAACTACTTATACATCCAGATGCTGAAGGGAAACAAAAAAAAAAGGCAAGCAGGAATTCTCTTCAATGCCAAGAAAGTGATTTGAGAGTTTGATAGGATTATAACTTCCAGTGGCCTCCTTGGAACAGCCAGTCTGGCAATTACTTTATTTATAAAGCTATAAACATATTTTGAACATAAAAGCCAAAAAATACAAACTCAGTGAAGTAAAAAAAGTACAACAAATGATGGATAGTCTGGACAAATGAAGGTACAGCTGCAACACATTTATCCCTGCTACATACACACAGTGGTTTTACTTGGTTTAATGAAGTGGCACTTCCAGGACTTCCACATTCCAATTGATTTCAGGAATTCAAATACCTATTTCAGGAAGAGTTAGAATTGCTGTAAAATAACTAAAAAAAAATCTTGTTGAGATAAAAACGTAAGGGCAACGTTTTCCTTCTATTAAAAAAGAATATTAACACAAAATAGCAACACTTCATATAGCAGTTCTAAAGACACTTTTTTTTTTTTTTTGGTATTCATGGAAGTAACTTTGTTTTGGCATCAGTTATCAGCCCTGGGGCATGGAACAGAAATCTGTCCTGCTGTTTTGTCTTGGAAAGCGGCAGCTTGAAGGTATCTTTGCTGTGTTTTGGGGTAAAAATAAGTGAGTTATCTCTGCTGCCCCAGTGTAAACTGATTACAGTGTCTCACAGGGGGCTGCTGTGAGTTCGTGCTGTGGGTGAGGTCTGGCTGTGAACCTGAGCATGGGCAGGAATGGTGGGAGTGCTCTGGCTCTGGGGCCCTGGAAGTGCTCCTGGAGAGGGCAGGGGTGCCTTTCCCTAAGGAGAGCTGGCAGGAAGAGGGTGGGATAAGGAGACTGTAACACAGAGGGGCCTTTTGCTGCTCGGGGCAGGGGCCACAGCACTGTGCAGGGGCCAGGGGAGCCTTGAGACAAGTGGGGGCAAATCCCAGAGGGTGTGAGGGCTCCTCTGCCAGCCTGACAGTGCTCAGGGCCCTCCCCTCACACCTGCTGCTTCCTTTATCCCTGCCCTGGCTCTGCTGTGCAGTTCCCTCCTCCATCCCACCCCAGCCCCACACCCAGCTGGGGGCACAGCAGGGCACGGGGGCTGCTCTGTCACCTGGGGTGCTCCAGGAGGTGACACCTGTACAGCACCTTAAAGCAGAGGGGCTCAGAGTGACAGATGCTGAGCTGAGACATGGCCATGGTTATTTTAAGCTTTTATTTTGTGTGTGTGTGTGTGGTTTTTTAATTTTTTTTTTTTTAAATCAAATGATTAAAGAGGCCATGTCAGATCTGGCAAGAGTCTGCTGAGTCCCTCTGGTCAGCACTGGAACATGCTGTTGGCTAAGCTTGTTAAAATAATTTAAAATGAGCAGATTGCATGTTGATCTAGTGCTGTGTAATTAACCCTCTGAGTGCAGTCAGGACAGGAGTGGACAGTTGGCTTTGGATCAGGTAATGCTACTTCTCCAAGGGTTAAAACGATTCCAACTTTGCAATGACTCTTTGCAAACTTGTCAGGTTTGTGCACGTGGCTTTCAGTCAGTGCTTCTGAAGTTACATTTACACAGGAGAGGAATAAAGCAATAGGATTAGATCTTTTAACCTAAAACCAGAAATAAAAAATCTACACTGCTATAAGCAAAACTACCTAAATAAAGGGAATAAACCCAAAGCTGCTCTACAGACTAATAGGTTTGGCTTTTTTTTTTTTTACAATTTTAAATCTTTGAGGCATAAACTTGTTTAAAAAGTTGTTTAGTCCAATGTAAAAAATTAGGGTTTGTGTTTTTGCATTAAGAAAAAAATATAAAAATATTTTGTACATTATAAAGGTCATCTTAAATTTCTTCCACTCTTACAATAATATTACTACATAATTTGTATTCAGTACTCCAGAACTTATCTATCAAATAGGAAAAAAATAGACCCCCTCTCCCTCTGTGTGATACAATTTTTCTCTTCATCAGTCTGGAAAATATTTCTTTCAAGCAGGAAAAAAGTTTCACTGGTCTAGATTGTGGTCTCTGTGAGAAGTCTGTAAAGCTGAAGTAAATCCAGAATTTGGGATTACTTGGGATTTACATCAGTTCAGGGAGATCATAATCTGTCCACAGTGTGTTTTGTTTATCAAACTCAAAATATAAATACACCACCAGACATTTTCAAGCTGGAGAGAACACATCAACATTTGGCATCATCGTGGGGGTGGAGGGAGAATCCTTTAGAAACAGCTGGAATAAGGGTTTTAAAAAAGTTGCACACTGAGTCATGAAAAGCAGAGTTCTGATCTCAGAGGGTGGGCACAGAGGGATGGATGCCTGCAGGGAGTGCTGCTCTGCCCTGGGGACACCTGCTCACACCTGGCCCCACTGCCCTGCCCAGCACAGGGGGTGGCTGGGCCAGCGGGGGCCTTGCCCTTGGGCCAGCAAGATCCTCAGGATCCTCAGCCCTGGGCCAGCACGGTCCTTTCCCATGGGCCAGCAGGATCCTCAGCCTTGGGCCAGCATGGTCCTCAGCCCTGGGCCAGCAGGATCCTCAGGATCCCCATCCCTGGGCCAGCGTGGTCCCTACCCATTGGCCAGCAGGATCCTCAGGATCTCAGGATCCTCAGCCCTCGGCCAGCGTGGTCCTTGGCCATGGGCCAGCAGGATCCTCAGCCCTGACCAGCATGGTCCTTTCCCATGGGCCAGCAGGATCCTCAGGATCCTCATCCCTGGGCCAACGTGGTCCCTACCCATTGGCCAGCAGGATCCTCAGGATCCCCATCCCTGGGCCAGCGTGGTCCCTACCCATGGGCCAGCAAGATGCTCAGGATCTCAGGATCCTCAGCCCTGGGCCAGCGTGGTCCTTGCCCTGGGCCCAGCCTGCTGCCCATCCAGAGGGGCAGGGTTAGGTCAGGGCTTACAGAATCAACACACAGTTTTTTGAGGCTTTGCCCAGCCTGCCTGGTGGGATCTGTGACACTCCACACCCCAAACAGCAGGGGAGCCCCTGCCCACTGTCCTGAGTGACCATCAGCCCTTCCAGCGGTCAGTCCATGTCCCTGTGTCCGGCTGGTGCTGCACGACCTTGGGATGGGACGTGTGTGCACAGACCTGCTGCCTGTAAACATCTCCCTGTTCTCAAACAAGAAGTTCAGCAAATTCATCTCACTGGTTTGACCCTTTCATTTCCCTGTGACCTGGTCAGATCAGAGCACCAGCATTGCTATGTTTACTTTTCAGACATTGGCTTTTAAAAAACGCTCCTATTCCAGCTTTTCCAGCTCCGCGGTGTCGTGGCTGGGAGAGATCTGGGACACTCTGAAGCAGCTCGGAGGGCAGGGAGTGGAAGCCGGGCTTAGATCGGCAGCACTTACCGCCTACAGCAGCAGCAAGCTGGGGACTCGGCTCTGCCCTCTGCCACACTTGGAGATAATGCAGGAAAAACAAAACAAAACCCCAAACCAAAAAAAAAAGCAGCACAGGGCAGGGACAAAAGGCTTGTTTACTCATCAGCACTTTAAAGTTTGGCAAGTACTTATTTTTGACTTTTTTTTTTTTTTTTTGAAATTGCTTTTTTACCTTTATCACCCGCACCCTCCAAAATAAAAAACCCCAACCAGATGAGTTTTCCATCATCCTTAAGAGATCCTGTTGCCAAGCTTTGCGTGAGCAGGGGGTCGGTCCTTGTCCAGCGGCGTGCCCAGGGCTGTCCCCAGGGACTATGTCCCCGCGGGGGCGCGGCTGTGCGCGGGGGCCGCGCCCGCGGAGCGCCGGGTGCTGGCTCTGGAGGGGCTGGCTCTGGAGGGGCCGGCTCTGGAGGGGCTGGGTCTGGAGGGATCGGCTCTGGAGGGGCCGGAGGTGGGCGGGAGGTGCGCGGAGACGGGCCGGGGGTCGGGCGGGTCGCGGAGCGCGGGGTCGGCGGGGGCTGCGAGCTGCTCTGCCGGGACTGAGGAGGGGATGCACCGGAGCGCGTCCGGAGGGGATGGAGGGGAGTCTATAGCACTTCCATCGGAAGAAACTGGGCTGGCACAGCGTCCTTCTCCTTGTAGGTACCGAATGCACTTCTTTTTCCTCCTGGAACAGCGGGGAGAGAGCCCTCTGTGAGCAGCGGGGGAGGCACCGGCAGCCGCGGGACCCGCCGGGCCGGCGGCGATTGCAGCGCTGTGGGGACACCGCTGGGCGGGGACAGGGACCGCGGGGAGCGCCCGGGGGGACAGGGAGAGATGGGAAAGGGATAGCGGGAAAGGGAGCGATGGGAAAGGGAGCGATGGGAAAGGGAGCGATGGGAAAGGGATCGATAGGAAAGGGATCAATGGGAAAGGGACCGATGGGAAAGGAATCGGTGGCAAAGGGATCGGTGGGAAAGGGATCGATGGGAAAGGGACCGATGGGAAAGGGATCGGTGGCAAAGGGATCGGTGGCAAAGGGATCGATGGGAAAGGGACCGATGGGAAAGGGATCGGTGGCAAAGGGATCGGTGAAAAAGGGATCGATGGGAAAGGGGTAGATGGGAAAGGGATCGATGGGACAGGGACCGATGGGAAAAGGATCGATGGGAAGGGGATCGATGGGAAAGGGATCGATGGAAAAGGGATCACAGGAAACGGTTCGATGGGAAAGGATCGATGGGAAAGGGATCACAGGGAAAGGGTTCAATGGGAAAGAAATAGATGGTAAAGAAATATCAGGAAAGGATTTGTGGGAAAGGGATTGCAGGGAAAAGGATCAGAGGGAATGGGATCACAGGGAATGGGGTTCGTAGGGAAAGGTGTGTGAAGGGAAAGGGTTTGCCCACAGCGACAGGAGGAGGTCATAAAACCAGGAATAGATCAAAAAAGCAGTAATAAAAAATGAAAATAGTAAAAAAAGGAAAAATAATAAACCCAAAAATAATAAAAATCAAAAGTGCAAAGTGAAAATGATAAAAAATGAAGCAATATAAAATAATAAATCAATAATATAAATACTAACACTAAACACAATAATAATAATAAAACCTCAAACAATAAGAAACATCCAGCCCAGGAGGCCATTCCTCAGCAGCCCTCGAGGTGTGGGAGGCTGTGGGGGGTGACAGTCTCACAAGCTCAGGACTAAAGCACTGCCCCCTGTGGGTGCCCCCTCCCTGCAGAGCCCACGCAGGACCCACAGGTGTCACACACTGTGGGCAGCAGTGCCAGGTGGGGCACTGCTGGGACACTGCCCTGCACACCAGGCCTGGCCTTTCTCATCCCAAAATCTGAAGGTCCCAAGAGCCCATTTCCCAGCACTTTCCTA
Source organism: Hafferia zeledoni (assembly GCA_035583235.1). Lineage (NCBI taxonomy): Eukaryota > Metazoa > Chordata > Aves > Passeriformes > Thamnophilidae > Hafferia > Hafferia zeledoni. The sequence continues at coordinate 8,410,193 of JAWWEV010000029.1, read as the reverse complement.
AACTTATGCACAGAATCGTCTACTTAGAACCACAGATGAGTTGAGTTGGAAGGGACCTTAAAGCTCATCCCATCCCACCCCCTGCCATGGGCAGGGACACCTCCCACTAAACCAGGTTGCTCCAAGCCCTGTCCAAGCTGGCCTTAGGTCTCAGCTCTTCTTCCAGCAGCAGGAGCCCCTGCTCTCAGCTCTCTGTGCATCTCAGTGTATGTCCTGTACATTCCCACCTCCAGGACAACTCAGTGATGTAGCTGAGTGGAAAGTGCTCAACAGAGATCCAGGAAGAGGGAAGGAAATGGCCTGGGACTGGCTGGAGATGGTCTGAGACTGTCTGAGGTCCTGCTTTGGGTGCTGGGGCAGCCCTGAGGCCTTCAGAGGACTCACCGCTCCTCAGAGGGCAGATCAGCTTTAAGCTGCTCACAGAGCTGAGGGAAAACCAGCCCTGGCAGTGCTACTAGTCCTGCTTCAGCCTGTGGGGTTCCTGGGCAGGAAATGTTTGCTGTGACCTTCCCCTTGGGATGTGACCTCTCCCTTACGAAGTGGAGCACAGGTACAAAATGCAACGTGGGCAGCCCCTGACTGGGCAGAAAGATTTGGCAGGACCTGAATGGCCCTGCAATGGTGACAGATCCAGGCCCACACTCCCCTTCTGTGGAGTGTGACAGACAGAGCTCATCACCTGGGAAGGATTTACTGCTCCAAAGGGGTTTCTCCAGGACAGTACCCTGCTGGAGCTGTCCTTCCCCAGCCCTGTTCTGGCAAGGAACCTGCTGGGAATGGGAATGTCCTGAAGAAACAGCACCTGAGAACAGGGACCAACCTCCCTCCTGGAGAAGACATTCAGCTTTCCCACCTGTTTGGATGTTATGATTTGGGGGTCTCAGAAATACAAACCCCACATCATTCTTGCTGTGTCTGGTTTTGGGCACAACTCCTCCACATCCCTCGACAGTTCTGCTCAGTATTTGCTCTGAGCTCCAGGTGTCATCTCCTACACCCAGATTGTTTTAACCACCCCTGGCTGCCCAGACAGTCCCTCACACTGTCTTGTCTACACACTCTTTGCTGAGCTGGTTTTCCTTCTCTCCATGTGACACATCCCTCATGCCACCTGCTGGGGGTCCTTGAGCACCTCCGTATAGATCCTCAAACAAAAGAGCTCTCAGGATGTCACCTTAATAGTGGTGAGGGGACAATTCCTCTGCTGGAGATGGTATTAATGACTTTACAGCTCAAACAGGTAGAGGAACATCTCCCTCCCACCCAACTCCCTGCCTGGGCTGCCTCATTTGAGGAAAACAGATCAAATGGAGAACTCGCTAATGTGGGCACACACCTTTCTTTGATCTTCCTAATGAAAAACCAGGCAGTGGGAGGATGTGTATTAACTAGTCCAGTATTAAACATGACTTGCACTGGATGTGAACAAGAGCAGTGCCAGGTGCTGTCAGTGCCATCGTGAGCTGTGGTGACCCAATTAACGCGATAGGAACCACAATGGCCCCACTGAACGGGGGTTTAACTCGGAGTGTGTTCTCCATGGGTGGTGATTCCCTGGAGCAGACAAGCCCGAGGAGGAGCTGTGGTTCCCACAGACACCTCGGGAACAGCCACAGGATGGAGTTTCAATGACCTGTTTAGGATGACACGAATCTGTCCCTCGATACATTGATTTGATTTAAAGTACCAGGGAGAATAAAGCAGGGGTGACACCGCAGGTTGCTGACAATGGACCCGCCGCGGGTTGGGCTGAGGTGGATGTCACACAGCTAAAGGGGTTTATCTCCCTGCCTTTAGGAACTTATCCCTCTCCCTGGAGGAACTACAGCACCCTGGAGTGTTTGCCCAGGGTGTGAGGGAGGAGGGTGAGAGTTCTCTGAACCAGTTAACCCCTGGTGTGGAGTGGGAATCTCCTGGGGGAGTCGCTCTCGGCAGTGACCAGGGCAGGGAGGGCAGGAGAGTGTTAGTGCAGAGCAGCTCTGGCTGCCCCGGGTGGGGACCCAGGGGACACAGCAGAGCATGCCAAGGGCTCCGAGCACTCCAGCAGCCTGTGTTAACCGGGAAGCCGTGCAGAGAAGCTGAATTCAGAGCTGGAGTAGAGGCAGAGCAAAGGCGAAGGAGCTGCCTGAAGGGTACAGGCTGCAGGAGGGAGGGGGCCCTCAACAGCCCCCTCTGGACATTCAGGTGTTAATGAGATGCTAAGGGAGCTCTGTCCAGATTCTTAATCACTTAAAAAATGGTGCTTGATGACACTGGGGTGTAAAAGCTGAGCTGAGAGCTCTGCTGTTGTGGCACCCCGAGGTGCAGGAGGGACCTCCCCTGGGGCTCAGCCTGAGGGACCAGAGCAAGGTCCGGGCCAGATCTGGGCACCCTAAATGATTTTAGTCACTTCAGGCTGCAGTAAGGACATCAAGCAATACTTTGCTACAGGCCTACAGACATTGCTATAAAAATGTGCTGCAAATCACAGCCCTCTGTCTCGAGCACCCAGGGCCAGAATCCCCAGGAGCTTTTCCTGAGCCAGGCAGCACTTGGCTGATGCACTGAGCTTTCCTATCTCCTGGCCAAGTCCATGCCCTGGGAGCCTGAAGGTCAGGACACTGCCCTGTTCTGCTGCTCGAGGCTGTCCCACCCCACCCACGGGGGGTACTGCAAAGTGTAAGGGTCAGGAAGAGCTGGCTATTGAAATACATGGTTAGCTCAGTTTAAATAAGAAAAGAAACCCACTAACTGCTCACAGCTGGCCCTCGGGTGCTATTTATGCGATTGGAAATCACTAACAGGGGGACAAAAGCCCCATGTCAGGGTCACAGAGGTGTCCACCCTGGAAATGAGCTTTTACAGCCAGGGAAGTCCATCAGCTGAGGAACAGGGACAGCAACACACCCCACTGCCCTGGGGGTGGGGTGAGAAACCCAGGGCACAGCCTGGCCCTGGCAGCTCAGAGAACAGCTCTGAGGATGCTCAGAGACCATCCCAGCCCCGCGGTGCGGGAGGAGCTGCCCCCTCTGCCCCGAGGGAGATGCCAATACACACCTGCACGGGCCGCACCAGTCCGTTTGTTGGTTGAGGCCAAAGCGAGCTCTGCATTTCTTAGGAGAGGCAGGATCTGAACACAGAAGCATGCGCGGCCAGAGTGGGCAAGGCAGAGGCACAAAGAGGAGGAGGAGCAGGAGGAAGAAAAGAGGCAACATCATTTTAGCCACTTGAACACACGACTAACAGACTATAATCCCATTTTTTTTTTTTTTTTTGCTGGCACCACCTCTCCTGGAAAAAAGTGATCGTTAGGCAAATATCAGCGATCACTGCTGGCAGCTGGAGGAGGTTTGGGAAACAGCTCTGGGAAACTGGGCAGCTACAGGGAAATTCACGGCTCTTCCAACTTCTTAAGTTTGGAAAAGCTGCCAAATCCCAGAGGTACTCCCCGGCTCCTGTGCCTGCATCCTTACCTGCTCCCTGCCTTTCCAGCAGGGGCTGCCAGCGAGCTCGGACTGCGCACGGAAGAAAGAGGAGGAAACGATGCAGAAGCAGCTGAAAGCAGAGTTAGCACCAAGGAGAGCCAGGCCCAGGTTGTTCCACTCTGCCCCCCATCGTTCCCCTTCCAGTTCTAATGAAAAAGCTGTTCTCCACGGCCTTGCCCAAAACGTGGCAGTTTTGCTGTTTAATTATGGGGCTCATTAGGGTGAAGCCCTATTTGCTCTCAGGCACCTCATGGTTTTCTCTGGAGCTGTAATTGGGATTTGATCAGCACATTTCTGAGCTGGATTCAGCCTCCCTCTCTCAGCCTGTTGGTTTCAATCCATTATCATTTTGTGTCACACAGACAGGACATGTATAGGGATATATAAATACAAATACACACACTACATATGAACCTAAAAGTTTGTATTCTCCTTCAGTCCAGCTACTGAATCAGATCAATAGTGTTGATTAGACTGAAGGTATTACTGGGACACAGTCATGGAATTGCTTTTTAAGGACAATTCAAAGATGTCATCCACTGGTGATCCATTAGATTAATGAGACAACCTGAACTTTCTGAATTATTGCAGGCTGCAGGATTCTGGATGCACAGATGTGAGATCCACACCAGTAACACCAGAGCTGGACTCCCATGTCCTTTCCAACAGCTGAACTGCCCAGATGCAGCCAGATGTGCCCCTTGGGGTCCCAGCTCAGGTGGGATGGGTCTCTGTGTGGGTGTGCAAGGCTGGGAGAGCAACAGGCTGGCCTGGCACCCTGCCCAGGGGGCATTTCTGGAGGGACAGGACCAGTGTTTGGCTTGGAAAGCCAATATCATCATCTGGCTGACTCAGTTTCATCCAGCAGTAACTAAGAGGGATGAGCAGTAATGGACTGGTGAGCTGGAGAGTGGGAAAAGCTCTCTGGGACTCTACAGGCAATCCCAGAATGGACACACTGGAAAAACCAGGCTGTCTATCTTCATGTATTTGTGATGCCACTGTGGGCAAGGACAGTCACTTGATGGTTTGTAATGAATATTTATTGGTGTAGATACTATTTATTCCTGCTATGGGTTCAGAAATCAGCACAGGAATAGCCTTGGATGGTGGGGATGTGTGTGTGACCAGCTGAAATCTGCCCAAAGGGCCTTTTCTCATCAGCAGGGTGGTGCAGGGAGGAGGTTGGTACTGGATTTATGGCTTTGCTTCAGCTCCAGGTTACTTTGAAATGAAACCCAAACTTGGGGGATCCTCAATCCTGTCACTGCATTTTGTCCCCCACACAGTATTGATGCATTTGAGGGGGGTTTTCCTTAGTCAATGACACCTGTAGGTCTGATGGGGACATTCACCCTAGATGTTTCCAACAGATTAAGTTTAGTGATAGTTTATACAAAGTTATGCACTTGCCAAAATCGAATCTTTTCAGTTTTCACACACTACCATGTTCTAATTCAAGCATGTCTATGAAAAAGTCACAGAAATGTTAATGTGCCATGCCTTAAAAGTATCATTAATGTGTATTTCTTTAGTTATGCTCAGGAGAATAAAAGAACACACAGTAAAACACCACAACTGCTCTGGGCTCTCCCCTGGGAACAGAAACGAGGGACGGTCACGGCCCACGCCTTTACCTGAGTTGGAATCTTGCTGCTTTTCCCGTGTCCGTCTCTTCTTTTTGCCCTGGGAAAGCAAAGGAAAGGCTGTTACCTGTGCCCCAGGAGGCCCAGGTGCTGTGCAGGGGCTGTGGGGCTGGGCTGGGGGCTGGGGATGGCAGCTGGGGGTGACTGATCTGGTAAGAGCCACAGCGCTGCCAGCTCAGCCCGTGCCAGGGAGACCTGAACTGGGAAAGGCTGCAAAGGGACTGCTCAGGTTCATCTGTGAGGGCATCCCCTCCCTTCCCTCACTGGCTGCAAAGGGACTGCTCAGGTTCAGCTGTGAGGGCATCCCCTCCCTTCCCTCACTGGCTGCAAAGGGACTGCTCAGGTTCAGCTGTGAGGGCATCCCCTCCC
>JAWWEV010000029.1:8388137-8404614 GCA_035583235.1 Hafferia zeledoni | reverse complement strand
TTCCCTCACTGCCCACTCCTCATAGGAAACCCAGGAGGAGCAATCCAAGCAACCACCCAAGTGTGTGTCAGTGCACATGCCTTGGGCTGCTCCATCCCCTTCCCAACAGGCTCTCCCTGCTCTGCTTTGGGAGTCAGGACCACACTGAGACCTGGATTGATGCTGCAGGCTGGGTCAGAAAGTGTGAGAGAAAGTGTTGGTGGCTGGAAACCAGCTGGAACAAACCCACCACCTCTGACAGCTCCCACCAGAACTCCTCAGCCCACTCTGGTGCATCTCACTATTATTGTTTTAATTAATTGATAATTTAACTAATAAATTTAATGAGATTAATAGAATTAAACAAGATTTGCTGCATGCAATGGAGAGAGTTGATCAACAGCTGATATTCCTGGTGCATTCTTATTTCTCTTCCCTCTTTATGGTTCTAAAAAGCACTTGGCCCAATTTAGCACCTTCTCTATTTAGAAACATGCTTTAATGTGGTGTCTTATACCCAAACAGAAATTGCTCCTTAACATTCCCTGATTTTAAACACAGAAGAAAGTTTTAGAAAATCCCCAGAAATTTATTTTCAAATAACACTGACCTATTTCAGTGCATCTGCAGCTCTGGACCCATCTCTCCCTCTTCCTTCACTAACAAAAAAGTCCTGTTTTATCCCCAAACTGCTTCTCTTGATTCACAAGATGCAGCAACTCCTCTCATGCCCTAATGAGCTGATTAATGAGGGCACAGTGGCACAGAAGCAAATCTGGCTGTGAGGAGCAGCAGCTCCCAGGGCTGCCTTTGACCCGTGACTTTTTATATGACTTCTTGTGGTTTGAGTGAAGGTGGAAAGCTCTGAGCTGTGGTGAGCTCTTTCTTCAGTGGGGGAGCAACTGTATTTCCTGCCTGGTATCTGCATCCCGTGCTGCAGAGCTGACCTACATTCCTCCTCCCCCTTCTCCTCCTCCTCCTCCTCCCTGCTCAGGCTCCAGAGAGAAAAGCAGCTCTCCAACAACCACGACACCCAGAACAGCTGGTTTGCAATGCTGGGAGGACCAATATGCACATTTGGAGCCCACTCTCCATCCTCTGGAGCAAGGAACCAGCTCTTGATTCTTCAAGGAGCCACATGAATGATGATACATACTGAGATTTCCATGGAGGATGCACCTGGTCTTGGTGCTGTGCCCTCCAGATGTTAATGCCCTCCAGATGTGTGCCCATCAAAATGTGGGCTGGGGGATTCCTGTCCCCTCTGCTTTTTCTGCATCATCTCTGCCCTCCGTTTTTCAGGGGGTTTTTGAGTGATTTGGTCTCTTTAAGGGTGTTTTCTTGCCCTTGGTGGAGTTTGGGCTTTCTGAAAGGAGGGCTGTGGTCAGGGGAAAGAAAGTCTCTGTGGGGGAAATGATGGAGTCTTAGATCAGAGGGACAAAGTTCTTGAGTGCATGGACAGATATCTGAAGACTCATGTGTGCTTTGCTCCAGGTCTCTAATGAGCTTGTTATGCATCTAATATCAGAACAGTCAAGAAAAGTCACAAGAAAAGATCCCCTTCAAAAAGAGCCACAATTTAAAATCAAAGAATCTTAGAACAGTTTGGTTGGAAGGGACCTTAAAAATATCCCATTAGAAATGCAGGGACACCTTCTACTAGTCCAGGTTGCTCCAAGCCCTGTCCAACCTGGCCTTGGGCACTTCCAGGGATGGGGCAGCCACAGCTTCTCTGGGCACCCTGTGCCAGGGCCTGCCCACCCTCACAGGTATCTCAGCAGCTGCCCAAAATGCACAGAGCAGGATATTTCCATAAAATTATATTTCCAAACATCATCCACATCACTTCAGAGCTCCCTTTCCTTATTGCCTGTATTTGCTTGGAAAATAAGCAAACAAACCCCTGTGGTAGCTGGGACTGTATCAATCACCCTACAGGATGAATGATAAGCCAGGAGGGTGTTCAAATACTCCTGAGAGGTGAATTCCTGTAGTGCTCATTCCACCAGGAACGGCACTGCCAGCACCAGGTGGGCTGTTTGGCAAACACCAGCTGTCACCCCCAGGGTCACTATGGGCCATGCCAAGGGAAGGGGGTCCGAGCAGGGTGGGCACTCACATAGTTGTCTCTGGCAGACCAGCCAGGGTAGAGCTGCATGTGGAGCTGCCGTTCCTTGCGGGCCAGTTCGTAGTACTTGGCCTGTTCCTCCCGGGACAGCGCGTGCCACTGCAGGGACAAGCACAGGGACAAGTGGGACATGGCCCTGCTGTGCCCTCCCAGCCCAGCCCAGCCCAGCCCAGCCCTCCACGGCCACCCCGGCCCAGGGCACATCCTGCCCCGTGTGTTGCAGGGGTAAGAGCATCTGGTCTTGAAGCAGATGCTTGTTACGTGCTGAAGAGCATGTAAGGGATGGGGATGCTGGGATGCTCTTACCCTCCTTCCCAGGATCTGGTTGATGGCAGCGCTCTCCTTCAGGGTGCACTCGGCGATGACTTTCGCCCGCATTTCTTTCATATACAACATGAAAGCGTTCAGGGGCTTCTTGATAGTGGGCTTCTTGGCTTCCTTCTCTCTCTTTGGTTCTGGTTGAGGTTTCCTTGGTGGGACCAAAGGAGGAGCTGTCAGCATCAGAGCCACTCTCCAGCCTGGCTCAGTAGAATGTTCCACCCCAAAACAACCCAACAACACAAGCAGGTGGGATGCCCGAGATCTGCACCTCAGGTGCAGTCAGAGCTCAGGGTTCATCCATCCTCCCCCCAAAGGAGCATTAAAGAGTGACAAAGGAAATGGGTGTTAAGTGCCATGGGTGTTAGGGTGCCATGGGTGTTTAGGGTTTGCACGGGAAATCTCCACTAACAGCTCTGCAGGACAACCTGAAGCAGAAGGGAGAGCTGGTCCATGAGCCCTGCCAGTGCTTCCAACTCACATGTTTCGGTCATAGTGCTCCATGTCCTGCTTGCCGGAGTGGGGCACGATGGCAGGGTGAGGGATGCCAGTGGTGTGCATGCCAGAGCCCAGCATCAGCGGGTGGGTGAACCTGCAACAGAGAGCGGGTGAGCCGAGCCGGGAGGGCTGTGCCATGCCAGGGCTGAGGGGACGCCGGGCAGCCGCAGCGGAGTCTCACGGGTGGCACTCGGACTGGCAGAAGCAGACGGAAAGCGGAGGACATGGAAAGCACGTGGGTGCTGCCGGGCTGGCGAGGGGCAGGCAGTGCCCACCACCCCGGGTTGGGCACGTGGGCGGAAAGGGCCCAGTGCCCCAGTAAGGGATCCGCCTGCAGCAGGAGCCAGCCTGGCTGAGAGCCAGGGCACTTCCAGCCAGCAGCTTCAGCCACTCACATCTCTGTTGCTGCAATGTCTCATTAGCACTGCACAAAGAAACAACAAACTCAACCAGGGGGTTGGATGGGAGAGATTAGGACCACCCTGCACCTTTCTTTAAACAGAAGTAGTGTTAAGTCTGGACATGAACCCGACTGCAACTCTAGGAGGTGCACCTTGCCTGAGCAACGCTCTCCACAACACAGGCTGAGATCATGAGAGGTCTTGCTAGCTCTCAGGCTTCATTAGCTCTCTCTGGAGTTTTGGAGGGTAAAGCCAGCACACTTAGCTTTGCCAAGCTTGCCACTTTATGTCTGCAGCTTGAGATGGCAGAATTGCCCATGGGAGATGAACTGTTCATTAGATATGCTGGCACGAAAAGAAAAGCTGTTTAATTTAATCCACCAGCACAGTCTGATCCTTATCTGACCAGGTGTACTTTCTCAGCTGCAGCAGGGCTGCAAAATCCACCCCAAAATCCTGCAAGCAGGAGCTCAGGGAGGCTGCTGGGGCTCCCTGGGGAACCGTTAGCTCCTCTTGCCTTCGCCCTTGAGGCTGTGCAAGGGTGATGCCCGGTGAGCAAGGAGGGCTGGCAGCTCTCCCTCTCCTCCTCTGCAGGACTAAGGGGCTCCATGGACTGAGGGATGAATGGCATGGATCCAGGTTTCTGCATGGCTAAGGGTTTGCATGATTTTCCTGTGGGAAATCTCCACTAACAGCTCTTCAGGACGACATGAAGCAGAAGCAAAAGCTGGTGCATGAGCCTGGACATCCCTAGGGAGCCACAGGGGCTTTGCCCAGCAGCACACCTGGCAGGGCTGGGCTCTGTCATTCCCATCCCCAGGGGTGCACTGGGCTCACCTGAAGGCAGAGGCTGTGCTGATGTCTCACAGAACTGACCTGTGCCTGATGGGAGGGCAGCAAATCGCTGCCTGTCCTGTCCTGCTTTTAAAGTGGAGACCGAGTCAAGCAGATCTGTCTGAGCAGAGCAAAGCTCAGTGGTGGTGGCAGCAGGGACACATTCACAATTAGGGTCAGTGACATGGAGAGAAATCCTGAGCACTGGATTCCAGCCTGTTTTCCCTATGCTGAGCTGAAGGTTGGGCTTTCTGGCTGTGTTGAGACCTGTGCTGATTGACCCCAAGTGCTGTGCATCCTCCTCGACACTCCCCTGAGCACCCTCTGGAGCAGCCACTGCCTCAAAGCGCCTTCTCCTGGCCCGGCTGCCCCGGGGAGGGTGTGTGGCTGTGCCTGGTGGCCCTGGGCTGCTGCAAGCTCTGCTGCACAGACTGCAAGCTGCCAGAGCAGCCGAGCTGCTGCCCTGAGCCACAGCTCGTACTCACCTGGAGAAAGAGGCCCCGGCAGAGAGCGCGGACGAGTAGGGCTGTCTAAATCCACATGACGGGAGCGGATAGACAGACTGGCTCTGCCTGGGATCGGGAAGAAAGAGTCTATAAAGCATCCACAGCTACGTGGCATTTCCTAAAGATACCCTTTGCTAAGGGGACTCGGAGGTGCCCCTGGCTGGCAGGACACTCGGTGTCCCCTGGGCTCGAGGGGCAGTGAGGGACATTATTTTGGACATTATTTTGAGAGAACCTGGGCCTTTCTACAAAGGTTGGATCCAATTATGATTCCCTCTGTCCAGCAGCTTTGAGTTTATCTGGTTAAAATGCAAAATGCAGAGGTGAGCTGAAAAATTAGGAGATGTTGCTATTGCACAAAACCCCCCCAAAACTGTGTGAAAGAGCACAGCTTGACCAAAAAATGAAAGGCTGGTCAGAGTCTCTGTGCAGTCCACAAGAGACTGCACCAGGAGGATGAATATGAGGAGGAACTTCTTTACTGTCTGGGTGACCAAGCACTGGAATAGATTGCTCAGAATGGGTGTGGGGTTTCCCCCACTGGAGATATTCAAGAACTGCCTGGATGCAATCCTGTGCCATGTGCTCTGGGATGACCCTGCTGGAGCAGGGACCTTGGACCAGATGACCCTCTGTGGTCCCTTCCAACTCTACTCATTCTGTGACTCTGTGAGTCCGTGATGTCCAAGCACAGGAAATCCTTGATTTCTGGAGAGAAAGTGCCTACTCTGTCCTTGTATGTGCTCTGGGAATACTTTGCTTTCCCCAGCACATCTTTATGAGGATACCTGTCAGTTTTAAACAAGCCAAAAGCTCATTCCTTTTGAAAGGGTTTTCATACTGGGGAATAGGCATGTACCAGACCTGGAGCTGGGAATTATTTTTGAGATAGTAAAATAACTATGCAGGAAGTTCCTTGTTGTTCCCAGCAAGGGAACCCCCACATTTTCATATGGAAATAGGTAAAAAATGCCTTGGCTTGTTATGCAAAAGATGCATAACACCAAAAGATGCTTCCAGCCTAAAACTGCACATGGAATCTGAGATCATAAAAATCACAGAATGGTTTGGGTTGGAAGGGACCTTAAAGCTCATGCCATTCCAATCCCCCTGCCATTGGCAGGGGCACCTTCTGCTAGTCCAAGTTTCTCCAAACTCCATCCAACCTGGCTTTGAACACTTCCAGGGATGAGGGACAATGAGGTGCTTCCACCTGCACTGGTGCTCGTGCTCCTCTGACCAGGCTGCACAGAGCTGTGCCTAAACCCACATTTTCTACTCTATTTTCTACTCTAATAACCAAAACACCCACAAAAAGTCTGTTATCATTAAGTGTGGTGCCCTACAAAGGGCCAAGCTCCTGAAGCCTGGGATTTTTCAGGGCTAAAGACAAGTTTCTGCCCTGAAGAGCAATAATGCCAAGGCTGGGCAGGATGGAGGTTGCTGTTCCTGTTGCTCAGGGAGCTGCTGTGCCTCGGCTTGACTGAAATCTGCAGGATCTGTCTGCAGGAAAGGCTGTTTACACCCTGCCAGGCAGAACCCTCTCCCAGCCCTTAGATGTCGGTGGGCATAAACACACCAACAAACAGCCAACCGGGAAGCCCAATCAGCCTTTGAAGCTGAAGGCAACTGCCCCAGGGCTGAGAAAACACTCAGAGCCCATCCTGGAGCGACCTGCACTGCTCCATGGGCTGGGAGCCTGGGAGAGGAACGGAGCTGGGCACTCGCAGCTTCAGCCAAAGTCCTTCTGACTTGCAAATTAATCAGTCCCTGATGGTTGGGAATGCACAATTACAGCCTGTGTCATGGAATTACAGTGGCTTGGCTTGGAAGGGACCTTAAAGCTCATCTTGTTACAACCCCTGCCATGGGCAGGGACACCCCCCACCAGCTCAGGTTGCTCCAAGCCCCGTCCAACCTTGGACACTTCCAGGGACGGGGCAGCCACAGCTTCTCTGGGCAATCTGTGCCAGGGCCTCACCACCCTCTGAGCAAAGAATTTCTTCCTAATATCTAATGTAACCCTCTCCTCTTTTAGCTTAAAACTTTCTCCACTTGTCCCATCACTATCTGTCCATACAAAAAATCCCTCTCCTTTTTTATAAGCTCCCTTTGTGTACAGGAAGAGGCTCTAAGGTCTCCCAGGAGTCTTCCCTTCTCTGGGCTGAACAACCCCAGCTCTCCTGGTATCTCCACAGTATCACCTGGTGATGGGAGGGCAGCTCAGAAGAACCCCGTGGGATGGCAGTGGAGGTGCTTGGCCCAGGGCATAGGTGAGTGACACCCTTTGCAGGTTCCTGGCCAAGGTCCACTGCCAGGCTCCCATGAGCAAAACTCACTTGACTGGACTCCTGGAGGCTTTTATCCAACTGTCATCCCAGCTAATTACAGAGAGAGTGATTGCAGCTCCTCCTCCTGCAGCACCTGGTGAGAACAAACCCTGGTTCTGCCCAGCTCCAGCCTGCCAGCTCGTGGAGGAAAAGTTGCTTCCTGTGTGTGGCCACTCTGGCTCAGCAGCTGAGTTGGTGGCACTGGCACAAGCACAGAATCATGGAATGCTTTGGCTTGGAAGGGACCTTAGAAATCATCCAATTCCAGCCCCTTGCCATGGGCAGGGACACCTCCCACTATTCCAGGTTGCTCCAAGCCCCCTCCAACCTGGCCTTGGACACTTCCAGGGATGGGGCAGCCACAGTTCCTCTGGGATGTATCCCTGGCATGACCATCCCCAGCACACAGGCCCTGCTGCTGTGGCACAAGGGGGAGGCTGCCACGATCCTGCCAGGATTTGGTACTTCTGCACCCAAGCACAGCAGTGTGCTGAGCCTCAGCTGAAGACTGGGCACTCCAGGAGTGGGTTTGGGGCTCCTTCCATACATTTTGTGCAGGGAGAAGAAGGAGTAAAAGCTCTATTAGACACATGTGCCTTGAGGTGCCGCTCTCTGCTCATCAGGCCGTTTGTTGCTTTGCCATATCTGCTCTATTAGTCACTAATGAAGGCATCTGAGGAGGCTGTGAGAGGATGCCAAACCCTGTGGATGCTGAAGAAACTCTCAGCCATGCAAACCACCAACTGCCCCACAAAACCTCCATAAAAGCCAGGCTGCTCTCCCTCCATTTACCCAGGTCTGCCTGAACAGCACCATCCCACCCCAGGGGTGGACCTTCCATTTGACAAACAGGTTCATTTCTCTCCATCTCCAACTATTTCTTTTCTTGTTACAGCACAGTCACCCCAGTCCTTGTTTTCCCCGAGGATGAATCACATCATCTGACGAGTTAAATCATCACCCAAGAGTAGCAGATTTAGCACAGAAGGCAAAATGTAATTTCTTTGAAGCCAAACTGTATCAAAGGCCTCATCCTGTTTCCTTATGGTTAAATATCTGGAACACGAAATTCATGAACAAAACAAAGCAAAACGCTTCCCTCTCCCATTCTGCAATAGGTTCTTGTACCTGGAACTCACTGTGGGGCTTTGCTGGGGTTTTATCCATCGGCCCTGGGGAGATCTGGCCACCTGCCCTCATGACCACCCTCCCTGCACTCTCTCACTGTCCTGGCCACCTTGAATTGCCACCTGCAGCCACCAGCCTCCCTGTCAGCCCCTGCCATGTCCCTGTGTCCTCAAGGAGGATTAAAAATTAATCCAGGGAATGCTGATGCCCCCACGGCAGCACCGGCCAGCCCTGCTCGCTCTGTGCTCACAGTCACGGGGACGAAGGCACTGACCACAGAGCACACACTGGTGTGCTTTTAACTTGTGCCCCTGGGGCCAGTTTCCCAACAGGCTCTGCTTTGTAGGATGCTCCTCAGGGCTGGCCCATGCAGGGAGGACATTTTGGGAGTGCTCAGTTCCTGGTCCCTCCCTCCCCATCCCACTGGGGCAGCAGGTACCACCGAGCTGGCTGTGCTGTGGTCTGGCTGTGAGTACTGGGGTCGTTTGGTCTCTACCACGGTGTATTTTTCCCCTGTGTGTCAGACCCTGAGAAACACCATGGTCTGGCAGATGGATCATCCCACAGGATTACACTGTGCTGGTGGCACGCTGAGGAAAAGCACTGCTTGTGCTGCAAACCCCAGCAAGGGAGAAATTACCTCCTGCTCCAAAGAGAGACTTCTGCTGTGATTAGGAGGATGGGGAGGAAGCTCTCCCCGGGCTCCCTAATCCACACAGGCAGTCAGGTGTAAGGCAGAGGACAGTTTGGAATCAGGCAGGCTCTAACACCTCTCCAGGGATGCCAGGATGAAGCCTTCAGCCTCTCCACAGATCTGCTGCCCAGCTCTGACACAGGGCTAAGTTCTCCTCCTGTTCACACTGCACACAGGGGGGATGAAGCCGAGGGGAAGGCGCCGTGCAGGTTCCGGGCAGCTGCCCAGGGTTGGCTCAGTGACCCGGCCCCGTGGGCAGGGGCTGTGCAGGCACAGCCCTCCTCACTCACCATCCCATCGACGGCGTGATCTGTCCCACTCCACCGGGAGGAAGGGGGTAGAAACCAGGGATGTCTGAGGTCTGGGAAGGACGGTGCACTCCTGGGAGAAGGGAGAAGGAGATGAGTTGGACCCAGCACCACATCCCCCGTCTGACACCGACCATTCCCAACCCAGTGTCCTGGCTGCTGCCTCTGTGGACACTTGTGGACAGCAGGGAATGTATGTGAAATAGCTGTCTGCAAGTGGCAGGATATTGTAATTCCCTTTTATTTGCTGTGGTTCTCTAAGTGGGGATGTGGTGGCTCATCCACGTTGCTGCAGAATCACAAACACTCGTGTAAGGTGGTGGGGAAGGCAGCTCGTTCTTGCACAAGCATCATCCCTGCTCTATGCCACCCTGAGGCCAAGCAGCAGCTGGCTTTGGTAAGGATTTGGTTGACTCCAGACATCCCTCTGCCCTTCCCAGAGAGGCTGCTCAGGTGCTCAGTGGATGGTCAAAGCCACTCCTATGCCCCCTTCCCATGAGGCACCCACAGGACCCCCCGTGAGCAGGCAGAGGGGATGCTCCAGCAGACATCACTTATATCTCCATTTTAAACAATTTGAGTTCAAAACAATTGTTCTGCGGGCTCTGTGGGTGCCAAGGAGCTGTGGAAGTGGGTATGGTGCCAGCTGGGAATTCACCCTTTGCACGGGGAATCCCTGTGTGCTCTTCAAAGCCGCTGGCACACGTGCCATGGCCAGGGGGACATCACTCCCTTTCCACCTGGACTTGAAAACATCCTGCAGGGCCTGGGGCTGAGGGTGGGACTCAGACAACTACTGAGCTGCTGGCAAAAACAGCCTCCAGCTGGCCCCTGGACTGGGAAACCGGAGGGCACTGGGGCTGAGCTCTGCTGCACAGAGGGGTAATGCTGCTATCGAGCCCCAGACACAAACCAGGGACAGGGATTGTCCACTGGCTGTCCTGGGTGATAAATACACAGAATAAATTGGTGGTGAGTTGCTAGTTGGAAACTCAGAGGTCTGGATTATTCTCCCAGGTGTATGAATGATAAACTACTAATTAGTAATGACACCAACAGATTTCAAGTATCTTATAGGAGTTGGCTAAAATAAATATATAACTGACCCAAAAGGATTATATAACTTACTATGAGATTTGGCTCAAGTGGGGCTCAGCAGCCCACTGAGGGTCAGACAAAACCAGCACCACATCAGGCAGCTGCTGGAATGTCCTGAGATTTGCACCTCCAACAATACGAGTTGCATAAGCCAGAGCACAAGTTATTCTTGCTGGCCCAGTGGTTGGGGCACCAGCCACTGACTCAGAATTCCTGCTTGTATTTCCTTGTCTGTGTGTCCTTGGGCTACTGTGAGATACTTTAAAGGCATGCTGGGAGAGTGAGTATGATGGTGAGTCTCCAGTGCTTACACTGGGTGATAATGGGAGCTATTCCAGTGATGAAAACAGAGATGGGACACATCCAGACTGAAGAGGGAAGAAAACCCTCACCCAACAGCACAGGGATGGGGCATCATCACAGCTGCACCACAGAGGCAGGTCCCAGCTGAGGATGATGGTCTGAACCTCTCCACAAACAGGACCTGGTGGTCTCTGGGAGGGACAGACCCCCTGTGGCTGTAAATGCACAGGATAAATGGGAAGGGGGAGACTGGACAGTGCCTGCACTGAAGGAGCATGTGGGTGGGCAGCCCTGGGACAGCTGCCCACAATGACTGACCCAGCCTGGCATGAACACTCCAGTGCCAGCTGTAGTCTCCACAGAGGGAAATAACCAGCTCAGCCCTTGGGGGAGCTGTTCCTGTATCGCTGAAGGCTCCCCAGGCTGGCAGTGAGTCCCAGGAGGCAGCTCCCCATGAGGGGCTCCCAGAGGGACAGGGCTCTGCCAGGCACTGCAAAGGCAGCAGGAAGGAAGGTGTGCCAGGTCACATTCCTGGGAGACTCAGACCTGCACACTTCCTCCTGAGACTCAAACTGCCATTAGCTGAGCTTCTAATACATTTACTGTGTTGACTCTTCCCGATTTTCTTCTGAGTTTATTATGCTCTGGTGGCTGACAAGCAAAGTGCTGGCTGGAAGACAACCAGGATGTGCCTGGGCATCTCTTACACCAGATCTAAATCCTACCCACCCATCAGCATTCCTGAGTCCAGAATGTGGCCTCTGGGTTCAGACCAGGGATCAGTGGCAGGTCCTCCAGCCAAGAGCATCCTTGATAACCCATTGTTTTATCAACAATGTTCACTTGGTGAAGCTGATGCCTCTGGGACAGTGTGGATCCCTCCTGGGTGGAGGCCTTTGCCCAAATCACAACACTTGGTGTTGTGCCTCTGTTTTGGCACTGATTTCTGGGCTCTGATGGACCCTGAACTCCTTCCTGAATGTAGTTTGACACAAAACTGTGAATTTGCTTGCTTTTCCAAGCAATGAAGACCAGGTTTGTGTAAAAGCCTGGGGAATCTGAGCAGAAGTTCTGCACTAATATGGGGTTGAGAAAAGTTTGGTTTTACACTCATTTTGTCAGTAACCCATGAAGAATGAGGCACTGGGGTGAATTTCTCTGCACATACCTGTATTTTGCAGTTCAGGGTACTGTTCAGGGTTTAACCACTGCCTACTGTACTTTCCTCTGTAGCCTCAGGAGCCAATTGACGTGGCCTGGGCTCACACAGGAACCCAAAGAACCAAACCGTGTGACAACCACACAACGTGTGGCTACGGGGACACACATGTCACAATCCAGTCAGCTTTCAGACACCAATCCTATTTAGTCAAAATATTTCCTGTTTCAAGCATTTATTTTCTCAAAATGACAACCTGACAACAGTTTGGGTATGAGTCAAAGGAAAGATACTTTCCATTTTCTGGTTGACTCTTGCGCATCGTGGTGCAGCCTCTGGTCTGGTCTTGGGACAGCTTATACAGAGACCTGAGCACACTCCATCAGCAGGCCTGGCACTTTTGGTATCAAATCACTCTTTCCCAGGATCACAAAGCATTGCCAATAAGCTAAATAACCTCCTACTGCCAAGCAGCCTCCCAGTTGACCAAAGCCCTTGACTATTCTCATGGATTTGGGTCCAGGAGGGTGATGGCCTTGATCTCAGTGGTCTCCAGCACTGTCCCCCTCCCACCACACAGGTCCCCAGTGCTGCCAGTACCTTGTTTCTGGTTGATGTCAGCAGGCAAGTGGGGGGAGTGGGAGCCGTGGCTGAAGTGGTCGTTGCTGTACGGGATGAGCGGGGTGAGCGGGTGGACACCGTGCGACGGCTGCACCACGGGAACTTTGTTGGACTGCAAGACACAAGGAGGGAGAGGACTCAGAAATCACCAGGATCCATCAGCAAGGAGGGCCAGGGCCCTTTCCAGTCCTGTTGTTGCAAGTGAGGCTGGGAATGACTAAAAACACTACACAAACACTAAACAAATAACTAAACAACAACCTGCAAAAAAAATATTACAAACAAAGCAAGTACAATGACTGGATAAAATTACATGGATACTGATCAAATCACCATGAAATTTTCAAAATTCATAACTTTTTTTCATTCATTTTCAGTATCTTTTATTCCAGGATGAATGCTACGAGCATGTTACTCAATGCAGTGCTCTTGTTCTCTGTCCTGTGCTACCACAGGGTCTAAATCTGGACTCTCACATCTTTCACATTCACTCTGAAAGCCACACTTGGGCTTTCCTAACCAGGGCTCTCATGCAAGGACAGACCCAGAATCACAGAATCATTTAGGCTGGACCTTATAAAGATGAAGTCCAACCATTAACCCAGCTCTGCCAAGGCCACCACTTAACACTGAGGGTAATGCCTTTGAAAATGTGATGTGGTCACCAGCGAGCCCTTGGGCTGAAATCCCCCAAGGACTGAGGTCCAGCACTGGGAGAAGGACCAGAGGCAGCTGAGGCAGCACTGGGGTTGCACCAAACCCCCAAGCCAAAGAAACAGAGTCTCCTCTCACAGCTGCCCCTGGTTACACACAGCAAGGCTGCCAGAGCCCAGCATCCTGTGAAAGGCTTTTTGGAGAACACAACGGGAGATGCTTCTGTGGGTTGGAGCAGAGAGAGGAGAAGCCACTCCAAAGAGCTGCACAGCTGTAAGGAACACACACAGACACACAGACACACACACTGACACACAGACACACACACTCTGACACACACAGACACACACACAGACACACAGACACACACTGACACACAGACACACACACACAGAGACACACACACACAGAGACACACACAGACAGACACACAGACAGACACACACACACACACACACACACAGAGATACACACAGAGACACACACACAGACACACACACACACAGATACACACAGAGACACACACACAGACACAAACACACTGACACACAGACACACACAGAGATACACACGGACACACACACACAGACACACACACTCTCTGACACCTACACCAGCCTCCTCCCCCCCGAGCGTCTCCCGCTGCTCCCGACATGCCTGGTTTCGCCCGTGGTTGCCTCTAAACCCAAACTGGCTTCACCTCAGTGGTGGAATATTAGGATTTGCCCCAGATACATCCAGAAAGAGAAACAGGACTGACAGCACCCCAAAATGGGGTGAAAATGGGAAGAGAGCAGGTCAGACAGCTCTCCAGGGGCCAGGAGCTGGGCACTGCCAGCCAGACCTCTCTGGTCCCAGCAGGGACTGCAGATGATTTGCTGTGTGAATTTGACAAGGCATTTAGAAGCCCTGGACTCGATGACTTTCACTTTGGTGATGATTTTGCTCAGGCAGAATGAGCACAAAGCTCCAGCTGGCTTTGGTGGAGGTGGCACAGAAGGAGACAGGGCTCTGGTTGACTTGTCCTGGACCTCTCCCAGCTGCTGGCACAGCAGATTGAGAGTCCTGGGCGAGCCCTGTGTTTTGCATCCCTACTCTGAGGAGGAAACCCATGGAGAGGAAAGGAAAACAGACCGATGGAGAAGCCACTTTACATCTGTCTTTCCCACAAAGGTTTGCTCATGTAAATAAAAACCAAGAGGCATGCAGGTTTGCATTTGAGAATGAATTAATACCCTAATTCCTGATGCTTAACAGGTGTAGATTTACTGCACACAGTAGGACAGTGGGAATGTACCCCCCCTTCCCAGCACACCCTGGTGTGGTACAGGCACTCCTGTCCTGCAGCAGGGCCATGGGTTATGTGGTTTTCCCATTGAAAGTGGGGCTGGGTTGGCTCCTGCCTACTTAAACACATGTTTGGGGCTCTGAGCTCTTTCTATTCTTAGCCATGAAATGAGATGAAGAATAGCTTTCCAGTGATATTTCTAAAATGAGCT
Source organism: Hafferia zeledoni (assembly GCA_035583235.1). NCBI lineage: Eukaryota > Metazoa > Chordata > Aves > Passeriformes > Thamnophilidae > Hafferia > Hafferia zeledoni. The sequence goes on along the minus strand of JAWWEV010000029.1, from coordinate 8,390,156 downwards.
ATGGCTTAGCTTATTTAAGAGCCACAAAGCCCAAATGAGGGATGTGCTGTTCTACGTGTACATTTGAACATGCCACTGGAGCAGAAGGAGCTTGATGATGGGCTGTCTTGAAAACCTCAATTGAAGCACTTCTGGTGTTCAAAGTAGGGCAGATCTTCCCTTCCCATTTGCCCCATGCCTGATCCAAAGCACAGCCCCAGCCACCAGCCAGCCTTGCTGCCTGATGGCTGTGAGCAGCTCCCAGAGCAATGACACAAGACACAGACCACTGTAAAGGCTGAACAGTCCTGATGCTGATCCACAGGGAAAAGCAGAGAGCACGTGTGGTTACAGCAAATGGACTATCCTGCTTCCAGTCAAAGCAGAACATGGAAATGTTCAAGGCCAGGTTGGACAGGGCCAGGGGAAGGTGTCCCTGCTCAGAAGAGAATACTTTGTAACCTGTGAAAAGTATTCCTTGCTACAGCTGAAGACGGCTATTAAACCAGAAATGGTCACACCAAACTTACTGAGGATCCAATGAGGAATCCGCCAGCTCCTATGGATGGGAATGACTTTAATTCATTTTCTAATAGAAGATAATTCACAACTAAAATAAATCAGCCCCTTCCAAGACCTGGTGCCCAGTTTGGAGTTGAATTTTCTCTGAGAACATGACTCCACAGGGTGCTGTGCTCCCCACGGAGGATAATGGGGTGCTGCCTGCCCTGCACAGCTCCCAGAACCCCAGCCAGCAGCCCAGGGAGCCACAAGCCCCATGGGCAGCTCAAACCCAAGCAAAGCAGGGAGGAGCCTGCTGGTAAGCCTTGCACTGTGGGAGCCACGGATGCACAGGGGGCTGCAGGGAGGGGAAAGCCCTCTGTGACACCTCGAGCCAGGTGTCCCCATCCCCGTGGTCCTGCTGGCCCTGGCAGCACCTCCTGGCCAAGGGAAGGCTGGGAGCACCCCGGCGAGCAGGATCCATGCCCTGTGCCCGGGTGCAGGAGCTGGTGGCCAGGGTGAGCACTGTGGTTTCCAGCCCTGCCGGGAGCTGAGCCACAGTCAGTGAGATGAGTCACATCACTTTCCAATTCCCCCACATCACTGCCCCCAAAACCAGCGAAATGAGAGAGCCCTGGGCCAGCCTGGCAGTGCCCAGTGTGGGACAAGGGGCCTGGCTGAAGGACAGCAGCTCGGGCTGGCAGCTGTGCTGTGCTGGTGGCCACCACCATGGCAGTCCCAGGGCTCTGTGTCACCAGCTGTGCCATGTGTGCCCTGCTGGTGGCCACCACCATGGCAGTCCCAGGGTTCTGTGCCACCAGCTGTGCCATGTGTTCTGTGCTGGGAGCATCCCCCAGGGCTGTTCCCAGCTCAGAGCCAGCAGATGGATGGGATGAGCTCTGAGCAGATCCCCGTGCCTGGCTGCAGCACACGAGCTGCACTCCAGCCCCAAGTTGCCCCACAAGTGTTTGCTTTGCCGTCACTTCTCAGAGGGGGTGAGATGAGTCGATGCATCGACTACGAGAAACAAAACCTACCAAGTTTTGCTGTTGCTGATTCAGTGAGGAGTTAATTCCTCTTCGCTGCAAAATTAGTCATCGTGCCACAGAAAGAAAGGTGTAAGGTCAGGCTGCACTGAGCATGCACTGCTGTGGGGAAGGGACCTGTGACCTGTGGGACTGTGCCTTGTGCTCTTTATCCACCAATCAATCCAAATTAGCAAATGATTAGGGATGTATCAGGGACATTAGACCACGCTGGACAATGCCCTGGGCAACATGGTCTAATGAAAGGTGTCTCTGCCCACAGCAGAGGGGAGGAATTGGATGATCACTCTCTACAACTCCCTGAAATGATGTTGTGGCCAGGTGGGGGTTGGTCTCTTCTCCCAGGCACTCAGCAATAGGACAAGGGGACACGATGGGCTCAAGCTCTGCCAGGGGAGATTTAGGTTGGATATCAGGAAAAAGTTCTTTGCAGAGAGAGTGCTCAGGCCTTGGAATGGGCTGCCCAGAGAGGGGGTGGATTCCCCATCCCTGG